>JAZDUA010000127.1:2385000-2985000 GCA_038098605.1 Gryllus longicercus | reverse complement strand
CTTTCCCTTTTAATGTGACCTCAAGATTTAAAATTCGGTAATGCCTAATCGATTACTCTGTGATAGTTTTTTGATTTAACCATTGCATTTTTTTTGTTAATAATAGTTCAATAATTGTACTTGTATTCTAGAGTAACTGTGCAGTCAGTCGTATTCAGCATTTTTATGCTTGCAGCAGTCATTTTTATGCTACACAAGGCAAGAGAGTGAGCTCCCAGCCACTCATTCTCCTTCGAGTGCTGTTAGTGGTCCATGAGGTAATAGCAGCCCAGGTTGGCTCTAATCAATTGACATGGACGGCAGCAGCCATGGTCTCTCGCGGAGGGCGGTGCCGCGAGGAAGCAAAAACCCCATGCCGGCGCAGGCGAGGACGCGCTGATGCCATCACAGCTCCAGCACGCACATGGAGGCTTTTGACGGCAGCCTTGCTCATTGCTCGAAGGGGAGAGCTTTCGCTCGAAAGATAACGCGAAAAGAATTCCGCATACCGCAGAATGTGCGCTGAGATGTCTGTGGTGGAACAATATAGGAGCAAGATTGGGGCTTTTCGAAGACACAGAAATGTGAAAATTAAAGGTCATTCTTCCTTTCATTGATCTATATGTCATAAAAGTTTAATTCAGTTTGTCTGAAAGTTTGTTTCTCAAGATTTGTTAGTCGTGAGATCATGAGTGAAATAGTTTAATCAAAAGATGTTAGGGACAGGGGGAAATGAGAAAGAAACTAAATCGTCAAAAACTTGTATGATTATTTTTTAAATATTTTTTATGAAACAGACGTTTAATTTACATGCGTGGTATTCGATGTTGAGCAAGAAAACTTCAATTGGAGAAATTGCGAGAGTTTTGTTAATGTAATTTAGATACAACGATCGATTTAGTTCAAGTTTTCTTCTTACTTAATTCATCAATATGGGAACTATATGCGCTTCACATCTCGCACATTATTCAAACTGATTTCTTATTGCCGCTTATTGTATCCACAGTAATCATCACAAAGTTTTAGCATCAAACTTTGGCCTCTGGTATTGTCTTTATCTCTGCTTTTCGTGTTTTACGTCCTCCTAGTCCTTCCTCCTAAACGAGATGTAGAGATTTTGATAAATGTTCTGTGACGCATATACCGAAATAGTGATGTTCCTTTATATTTTTCCAAAACAACTTTTCGTCCGACTGACTGACTCTCCCTGCATTTTTAGTGAACTCCATTAGTGCCTAAACCGAACACAGAATGTTCTGCCATATATATATATATATATATATATATATATATATATATATATATATATATATATATATCGATAACTGCGAATTCGAGATTGCGTATTGGACACACCTTGTAATTTTTGGGGGGTAATTTACTTGAAATCTCTAGACAATTAATTTTTAAAAACTCGAGTAAAATTTCATTGCACTTCGTACGATAATTTAGATTCGATATTAATTAAAACCTCTGAAAGTTCAGAAACGGCAAGAGTTCAATTTTATGGTTTTGTTATATATCTTCAATATCGAAACAAAATGTTTCTTTCATAATGCAAATAATTCTTGAACTCGAAATCGTTAGATTATTTCATTCACATTCATTCACAGTTTTTTCGAAGTATTTTTCGCGTAATTTTCAGAGAAATCGGAAGTTTTTTTACTAATACGTACACACTATTTTTAAGAAGAAAAAAAAGCTCCCATTTTATTTACTGAAATGTTTGTAAAGATGGATCTTAATGCACGAAAGTCTTTGTCATAAATTGCGTTTCGCGTTTTCAAACACTTTAAAATGTGTATTTTGGTGTGGGTACGTCTGGACTGTTGGACCATCGTGACGATTACCATCATGAAATATTTAATCTACGTGCTCAAGATTTTTTTTTTTTTTGAATTGGCAAACTTGACATGTGTTGGGTTAAAGTCACGATGCTCTAATGTGCAAAACATCTAATTGAAATCGAATGCGCGAATCTTTTGCACGGGTTCAGCTAGCATTACAATATACCTACTCTTACAAATATTACGAAATACCTATAATGCTACAATCTGTTGGAAATAATAGGAGAAAATATGTGCTGTTGTGACACCACTAGCCTGCGCGGTTGCGGTGTCGCCGCAGATATTTGCAGGCCCAGCGAAATAAAACATCTGCTTTCGACTCCATTCAGTGGCCGGTTCCGTCGACAATTATGTAGTTTGGAAGTGAGAGGAAGAGTATGCAGAACACTGAGATTAGCGATTTAACAGTGGTGGCAGCTGCAGGCAGACGAGGGCAGCCCGGGGGGTGGTGGGGCCTTGGCTGGGAGAGGCCGTGAAATCGCGACGAGGGATGCTTCGCCCGCACCTCCGCGCGAGCTGCTTTTCCGCCCGCGGCTGACATTGTGCCGGCCGCCACGCGGGTATCGCGCGCGGAATCTACTAATGCGCCGCTTCAGTTCATCCGCAATGAACCCCCTCGTTCGGTGTTGTTTGGAAAGGAGGCGGGAGGAGGAGGGAAAGTACCGCTTTTGGGAATTGAGCAATGGCTCGTTGGGCGATCCATAGTCGTTTTGGGCCCGACTTGTTTCTTGTCTTTTTTATGTGTAAGTTTTATAACCTACAAATGTCTTACTAATATGAGAAATGTAAGAGTAATACGGAGTTTGCTTCTTGGAAGAAATACTTACAACTTGTGGTGATTTCGATCATTTGACACCTTTTGATCTTGCGGGAGATACAGCGCAGAAATAATGCTTATCTGATATTTCTTGTCGGTTGCATCTAAATCACAATTTTTGTAAGCGTTTTGAGTTGTTTGATATTATTCTGATGTGCCATTTCTACCGGACATTTTTTTATTTGCATTGAATGCATTTCTACTTTTTTTCAATGTATTTTTGTACGTTTGCGATTATTTTTGGTAACGTAATTGTATTTATGAACACCTTGAATATAACAAATAGTCAAATATTCGTAGCGGGGTACAGTAACACCCATCTCATCTGTTCTTATAAATAAAATACATTTTATATTAACATGAACAGCATTAAGAGGAGACAGTTAATCAACGTGCTTGCCGGATTTGTAGAATTTTACAGTTAAAAAGTGAGCACTAATAAATGGTTTTTGATCATTTCATAGGAAATTATATTACTGTCATTACCGGCAATGGATACATCCTTATCGGCATTCCAATTTATGCAGCTCATAAAATGTTGTGAAACGTGGAGCAAGTGTGAAATACTTACTGCTGATGTGAATGGTTGCAGGCTTATGAATGGTTGTCACCAGTAACATTGTTCAGTACACATTTTTATTAACATGTTCTGATTATCTTCTTACTTATAAATAAACTGATAAAGGCATTATAATTTTCCTGAATCACCTCGCAAGAGATGCGACTTGTTTTCTCGCAACAACATCCACTCGCATCCTGTTGGAAGGCTAATAATAGTGACCCGAAATTCTACTTAATGGATTCTAATGCGAGGCTGTTGGTACCATCATTTTCACAGAAATTTATCATCCGGTCATCAAAGTCTGCATCTCGAACTCGCTTTCCTAATGTAAACAAATGTATTCTCGAGTTATATTTCACATTGTGCAACGCGACCTGCGCGGATTGTACCAATTAGATGACACTTACGTTTTCAAGCGACTCATAAATAAAATGGGCGTTTGCCGGTTCCTTGAGTTCCTTTATTTGGGAATCGCCGCGCAAAAACGCCCCCGCGGGAAACGCAAGAGCGATGCGATGTGTGCGGCCGCGTGAGGAGCTCCCGGATGCGGCAGACGGAGCGGAATGTGCGTCACGCTCTGGAAGGCGTTCGACCTCGCGGCGGCATCCTGGAGCGGAGCATCCCAAATACATTTGTTTCCACACTTGTTGAATAATAATAATAATAATAATAATAATAATAATAATAATAATAATAATAATAATAACAACAACATTTATTCCCATCTTGTTTTACAGAGATCATATACAATCTTGTTTCTTGGAATTACCAACCATCGATAACCAGTAGTGAAGGATAGCAATACTGGTATTATAAATTATTGTCTGTCTAGTTCTACATATTTTTATGTGTAGTTTTATATTTAAAACTTTGATGTGATATTGTGGCCATTTTTTATAAGAAGATCGTTTCCTAACCGTATTTTTTGTTATTCTTCACCTTGTCTCTTTTGATTGTTCTCTTGATGGTAATGTTGGGTAGTTCGTATTTGGTGTGTGTGTTCTTTTCGTCAGAAGGCGTAATTATTCTCTCCCAGAAAACTAATAAATACCAAAGATCATTCATCTACCGCAGAACTACAACCATAGAATTATATTTGCCCAGAAAAAAGATAAGTCGAAACTTAATATGTTTATGCTGAAATTGAAAAGTAAAGCAAATGTCTTTGTAAGAAATGCTCGAAATGCATATCTACTTTTAAAAGTCTAAAGACAAAATATAAGAATTAGACAACAAAGTGACTGGAAGCAGGAAGAAATGGTGCACATAATAAGTGAAACAATACTAATGAAATGTCACTAGGACATGTCCGTATTTGCTAATGCCTAGAAAATGTTTCTTCCCTGTTCATGTTAAAAATTACATATTTTTGGCGATTCTGGGCGTTACAACTAATTTGGTTCACCAAACCGACATTACTGTGTCTTAGAAGTGCGCGCGCCGATACCAATCGGGTCTGGATGTGCTATCGTGATCAGATTCGAGAACGAGATGAGGAGGCGTGGCGACGCCGAGGCGCCGGTGTCAGATCGGACGTCTGTCTGACAGCGGCGGCATCTGGACCGCGATCTGCGTCTGTTTCTCCGGCGCTTGCGACAGCGCGCGCGGGCCCAGCGATGACCCTTATTAATATTCAGTGCATTCCGCCTGTGCACCTAGCATGTGGCGGCGGGTACGGCGTCGCTGACGTGGAAGTACGGGGGGAGGTCGGTGGCAGCGGGGTGGAGGTGATGTTGAAGGCAGTGGAGCGAATGACTGCGAACGGTTCCATCACTTTCGTTTTTATGTCAGTTCGTGGCCGTCACGGCCGCCTTCGTCGTGGTGTCGGGGTTAGTGACGGAATAATGGAGGCTGTAAGGGAAGTGGTAGCCATTGGCAGTAGTTCGGAGGCAGTGGGGTCGGTTCTAATATTTCGCGCAATGCTCCGATGGCGCTGCGGGGAGGGGACGGGAACAACGAGCTGGGAAGGGAAGGGAGGGGAGGGGAGGGGAGGGGGCGGATGGGGATGCGCGGCGGGCGGCCGTCCGAGGACCCGCCTGCCGACGGGGAAGGGGCGATGCGCCGCCCCGCGCCGGGCCGAGGCCCTTGCGTCAGCGAATCTGTATATAAGCGGGCCGCACCGCCGAAGCTGCACATCGCCTCCTCACATTCGGCTCAGTACCACCTCAGCGGCAGCAACAGCATCTCCACCAACAGTCCACCATGGCTCTGGCTCAGGTGAGCGCATTGTCGGGCAACATTTACTTCGGATATGCTTGGTCGAGTTCTCTTCCAGTCAAATATTAGATATGGAAAATTCATGAAACTAAATTTTCTTACCAGTATATTAAACAATAGGAAAGTCCTATTGTCATGTTTAGTTATTCACTTCTACATCTTTGCGAACCAGATACATTTTTTCCTCATATAAGACATAGCTTTAAAGATTTCACTATGTGGTGTACAAGACAGGGAGACAATATGAGACAATTTCAAACGAATAATAATTGAAAAATTGTTTTGGGTGTCTTTTCTTATTTTTCCGAATCAGAGCTTTAAAATTGGAGTTTCATGTGTGAAGATATGAGTACACTTGCAATCAAAGAAAAGTATATTTTTAAACGCAGTCTTACAGTTTTGTGTTTGTTGAATCTTTCTTTTTACGAATTGTTCATTTCAAAACATTAAATATTTTTCTCGAAAGAAAATGTTGACTAATCATAGAGCTTGCTGTTTACTTTCTTTGTTTTCAAAACTTCTTCAAGTTATTGAAACGTACTTTATCAAGAGAAATGAGGAAAGACTTATTTAAATTCGCAATTGCGCAGGAAAAACAGTGAATTCTCTCAAACGCTTCAATGAGGAAACGGGATTACCTTTCAAAGATTTCCACGCCGTTAACTATGATGATTCGCCCAAACTCCATCTGCAAAACCGAAACTCATGAATCGAAACCGATAATGCCCGACATTTTCAACCACTTTATCATTGTTACGATCGCCTGGCGATGGATCGGTGTTACGACGTCATCATTAGTGGCTCGACGAACTGTCATCAGTGCCGCTACCGAAGGCGCTCGTATTCCGGGCTTTGCGTCACTTGAGTCGCGCTCCACTGCCCTTCACCATCGATCTCATTATTCCGAGATCCTCCGGGGGAGCCCCAATCGGCGACCGACGGCCATGTGCCTCTCCCTTTCGGCTCCGGCGTCGCCGGGCGCCACGACGCCTGGGCGCCACGACGCCTGGGCGCCTCGGGCGTCCCCGCCGCCGCTCGCGTCGCCACGGTTCTTCCGGGGAGGGCGATCACGACGCTGGGTAATGTGGCTAAATTAGGAGATTCTGTTCGTTGGTAGAGCGGGTTCATTGCTCGTTCGTTCTTTAGTGCGTTACGTGGTTATCAATTAACTACTGAGTCGAAAAGGTTTATCGGTTCAAAGAATAGTGTCTGCGAGTAAAATGATATTGTGACTGTTTGATTTCACTATCGTCTGTTGCTACGGCGCTAGAGAACGGATTTGCCGGTCGATTCACTTTTCGTTCGAAGACCCATGTTGGACGTAAACGAAAGGTGCGGGTTTTAACGGATGAAATATTTTCATTCAAGGGTAGACCTATATACACTTTTGTGTACATAATACCTTATACACTTTATATAATTCAAGGAATTCTCTCAATACTACTTTTTTAATTTTTTAAAAGATTCATGTCATTTTTAAACCTCGTTCAGAGAACTCCTGACTTTGTTGAGCTCGATTTGTTTAGTCGGCAGTTACGTGCTGAATATAATACATTATTTCATTTTTAAAGATTAGTTTACAAAGTGTTCTGTTGAGGTTGATGTTTTGCTTTGACATGGCTTGCTGAATGTGTGTATTGTGAGTACGTTGTGGGCAGGAGTCTGACGAGTGTGTGCTCCGTAGCTCTTGCTTTTGGCGACCGCCGCGTCCGTCGCCCTGGCTGGCAACCTGGCCGCGCCGCACCCGGCCGCCGCCGCCGCCGCCCTGGGCACCGCGTACGGCGCCCCCTACGCCGGCGCCTACCCCGGTCGAGCTTACCCCGGCGCCCTCGCCGCCACCGGCCGCCTGGGCTACCCGGGCGCCCCCTTCGGCCACCCCGCCGCCGCCGCCGCCTACCGCGACGGATACTACAACCCGCACCCGCAGTACAACTTCGCGTACGCCGTCAACGACCCGGTCACTGGTGACACCAAGGACCAGCAGGAGACCCGCGACGGCGACGTCGTCCAGGGCAGCTACTCGCTCATCGAGCCCGACGGCACGCGCCGCACCGTCGACTACACCGCCGACCCCGTCAACGGCTTCAACGCCGTCGTGAACCGCGTGCCCGGAGCCGCGCCCCCCAACGGACCCGGAGCCCCCGCCTACCCCGGTGCCTACCCCGGCGCCTACCGCGCCGGTGCCTACCCCGGTGCTTACCGCGCCGGTGCGTACCCTGGTGCTTACCCCGGTGCTTACCCTGGTGCCTACCCCGGTGCTTACGCCGCCGGCGGCTACCCCGGCGCGTACGCTGGCGGCCACCCTGCTGCTCTGACCGCCGCCGCCGCAGCCGCCCAGCGCGCAAAGTACGCTGGCGCCTACCCCGGAGCCGTGGGCGGCTACCCGCGCCACCCCGCCGCCGCCTACGGAGCGCCCTTCCGCCCCGGCGGCGCTTGGTAGACGCGACTTCTGTTCTGGATGGGAATGGTTTTGTAACATCTGCGCTGAGCGATTCTGTGGCCACTGCAATGCAACAATAAAGCTTTAATTTGTGTATTCTTGTAATTCTGTGTGTTTCATTTACTACTTGAAATAGTTTTTGCGAGCGTACCAATACCTTTAATTCCTTCCAAGTGCGTAGCACGTACTTGCATTTCCTATGAAAACGGGTATTCGGCATGATGTCAATGACCTTTTAAAGCATTGCATGTTTTTATTCGCAACGCACATTGTTGTGGCAATTACATCCATACCTTACGCCTCTTGATTGAATAATGTTCAATATTTACCTTGCGATTTGGAGAAAGTTGCATATTTCGTATGCCTCGTTCCTGACCTTTCCAGCATGTATCATACCTGTATAGGTCAGAATAAAATTCGAAAACATTACCACGATCGATCTGCTTTTAAAACAAGAGAAACGCTGTTTTGGTCTGGCCTGGTGAACTGGCACGCTGGCCTGGTGAACTGTAATTCCGACGTTGTTCTATTATGTCAGAGGCATTTTGTGTTAAACAATGTACCTCATAACATACTTTCCCGTATTCGTCCTCATCTTACCCACAAAAAACAATCCAAAATCTGATCTAAAACATTTCCCCAAATCTTAATTTTTCCAGCAAAGTTAAAATCTTTTGAAAATACATCAGCAAAATAGATCAGTATGATAATTTTGCTCGCAGTTACCTACGCATTTTAACTATTGTGTAAGAGAATCGTGGTGCAATGTTCTTACAGTCCATGTCATAAGAATCACGCTCAACATTTGATGAAGTTGTTTCTCATTATAAATGTGTATATTCTTTCCCTTTAATTCAGCAAATTACGGAATACGTGAGAAGGAAAAGGAAGCGTGACGCCCGCACTGCATCTGGGGCAATAGCGGCTCATCTCCCATCACGTCCTCGTTAATCGCCATTGCGCCGGCGGTTCACTTTCTCAGGGTGGGTCTGTGTGGTTATTTTAAACAGCAAACATTACATTACCTCGCCCGGTGCATCGTTAGTATCCCAATTCATAATAATGATTGTTTTTGTGTTGGGTGGTTTGTGTTGTATGGCTTACAACCTCTCTGTGAGTTCCAACGTTTTCATCTTGTGAAACGGCAATAGGGGTTACTTAGTGTCAGTGATTGCATTTAGCCGCAATATTGCGAAGGTTGGATTATAATTAGAAATCGTTATTGCTTGGCTGCGCAATTAGGTTATTCTCGCTGTGATAGTTTATATGAAATAACAAGAAACTGTTCTATGGACCTTTTGGTCGAAAATACCAAATCAAATAAGAATTGTTCTTTATGACATTTTAAGATTTTTAAAACTCTTCCACGAATATTTTATATTGATATTTTATTGATAAATTGACTGTGTTTCTCCATGTGAATTTAATCTTGCTCTTTTTCGGATTTGGAGAATATGAGAGGATATAGTGCTGTTCATAGGCCATCAAATATTGGAAAGGCAATCGGATGAAAATCTGACGGATAATGATAATAGAATACTGGATTTTGAGGACGACGATTTTGAGTAAATTTTCATGAGTCGAGAACCCGTAGGTTGTTTTGTAGATTTTGTACCATATTTTTCTTAGAAGTAAGTTGTAGGAAGAGTAAATAGGAAATCTTTATACAATTCCCATCGTCCCTACGTTAAAGTAAAATTAACACTGTACGAAAAACGTTTAGCAGAACAAGTATTTTACACCGACAATGGTTTGTAAATACTTGTTGGAATGATTTCTAAACACTCAATATTTTACAGTTTTTCCCGATGCGAAAGATTCGCGAGAGAATAGCTTAAAAAATGGAGGTATGGGCCTAAATCGAAACGAGAAGGAAATATATTTTGTGTTGTAATAAGATATTAATGTCTAATTCTTTTACAGCCATATGAACTATCCGTTCGATGTCAATTTACTTCTATTTCGATAACCACTAATAAGATTTAATTAAGATAAAAGCCAGATCGTAAAAAAAACAACAACAAACTAATATAACTTGGTCGTCACAATGAAGAAAATACAAAGCAGCGACAACCAATAAACCTGGGTTAACCGATGGTCAATAGCAAGGTGCAAGGAAGCAGAAGAGAACGCTGCAGTGTAGTGCATGGAACGTAAAGAGTGCGAGCGCCCTCCCATCGCCGTTTACTCGTAAATTGTTGTCTTGTCCGAGGAGAGGTTCTCTCCCCTTCCTCTCTCGACGTGATCTGCCGCGCTGCCTTCTGCGCTTCTCCGCTGCCACGCTTTTCCGCAGGGGAGGGAGGCGTTGCTGCCCCTCCTGCCTCCCCTATTGCGTGTCGGCACGTTTTGACATTTTGGAACCCGTTTAGTAAAATCAACATTCTGTATTAGTCGAACGTTTGGTTGCTTGAAAAAGCACGAAGGAAGGAGCTGTCGATGTAAATATAAAAGTTCACGCGTTTCAGTTCTGAAAATAACCACACGTTTCTGAACAAGTTTTTTTCTGTTCGTACCCGTGACCATTGAGTCCATGGGAGACCACAAAAATAACGAGGGCATATATTTTCGTATTTTCTTCGTGTTTGTTGCCTGATACATTCGGCTTTTTTCTATTAAGTTTCTCAAATACAGTTGAAGATGATTTTTATATTTTCATAATTGATGAGAAATGGGGGAAGAGTACTGAAAATTGCGTTCATTTAATTATTTAACTTTTACTTACCGAAGAATTGTGACTCCTCTTCGTCATATACTCGTCGTATCTGTACGACGTAAAGGACTCAAACTTCTCGTGCGATAGTCCTCAGAAGGGCTCGTTCACTCAATATAGAAAGACAGAGTTGTGTACATTTTTTGCGCGTATTAAATTTTAATCGCACATCAACTTCTGTCATAAATACTAAAGATCTATGGTTAATATGTTGAGTAGTCACAATCAATGAACTTACACGGTTAATGATTACCATGAAGTTTATGTGATCAGTTGCTTTTACGAAATTTTAGCGAGAGTGTACCCATCTTTATTTCATACCACATCATGATGACCCTCGGAGATTTGGTTTCTTCCAGAATACCCCTTCGTTTGTCACTCTCTTTACAACTGACAAGTCCCTTGAGAGTACTTTGAAGTGTATCTCCACAAGAAGTCCAGTTGATTATTTCACTGTTCATAAACCTTCATCTAACACAAATTTAATTCACGTTTTCTTATCAGTGCGTCTGAGTTGTTCAATTCTTTGTCTCTGTAGACGTCACTACCTGACTATTGCACCTATTATCATCTCTATAATTTTTTTCTATTTGACTTTTTGTTACTTGATCTTTTATTACTTTCGCCGTGTATGCCGACAACACTACTTTATTATCGTCTCACTACAATGATAAAATTCCTCCTAACTTTGTACAAAATGCCATTCAATTACATATACTTTGGACACGTTCTTGGAGAATTAACATTAATACTAGTAAAACCTAAGCAAACGTTTTTTTCCCTCTGTTGTCCGTATAAACCTCCTCCATTTATTATTAATACACCATTATTCTTTGGTTTGAAAATAATATTCCAGTTAATTATTTACGTTTATATTTAGGCCAAAACTTACTTGGGAATCTCAAATAATTGTTGATAAAAGTTTTTAAATAAATAAAATTATTTCTAATAATTAATAAATGTTCGAAATTGTTAATTGATTGTGGTGTTTAGTTCTATAAATCGAGAACTTCAAATATTTTATTCTTCATCTCACAAAAATCTTGTATAACAACTCATGAGTACCTACTTCGCCTGCATCTAAAACTTTCACTTTAAAACAAAATTATTTTGCAAATCTTCGAATGCGTACACGTATGCGGATAGGGAACATTTTCCATCCTCCCTATAATTATTCTTCGCTCTTCCCTTTTCAATTCTCTTTAAATTTTATATTATGCATTGGTATTTAGTTAACTAAGTAATTCTTTAAAATTTTGGGAAATTTTATTTACCTGCAGATTGAATGCTATCATCTTCCCTAGGAAGAGGTAAAAAATAAATTATATAGTGGTTTTGGAGTAGTGGTTTAGGAGGTTTTAATGTACGATTAACTGCGTGTCGTGACTTGCCTTCCTTGTCTTTCTGTGGTTTTGTTTCCGGATACTCCGTGTGTAATATTGCTTTCTGGCAGAATTGTCTGAGATATTTTGGTAGCGCATGGTTTGTGATTCAAAGAACACAGAAATTTGACAATGGTTGGGTTCCAATGTGGAGGCGCAGGACATATTTTTTCTTCAGTTTTTAGGTTCAAGATACTGCATATTTAGAGCTACTGATTAACCATGGCTACATTTAAGTAATTTATATTATTGTAAAACATTTCTCCTAGGGACGATCAAGAAAGGACTGGATCATGGTGTCAAATTCTCCATTCCCTTTAACATAGTGTGATCATTTTGTCCTTGCATTTGTATCAGATGGCCCACCAATTGCAAGTTCACTACATTTTTATGTTAAATCATTCTAGCATGTAATTCAAGAACCTTGCGAGAACCCCTGCTGAATATACATGAATGTTATTGACCACACAACCTTTCACAGCAATGCATGTTCTCAACAAACATAAATACTACAAGTTAAAAATGACAAAACAGTGCCCGTTGCTTGTGGTGATGTGTTTCGTTCCCTTCACGTTTCCGTAAGAAGAGAATAAATTATAGTATTTGGTGCACGGCAGCCCGTTGAAAATTACTGGTCAATGGAGTCGGGTGAATGTGATAAACCATAACGACCCAGATCTTCTTAAGTAGAGAGGGGAAGGAACGCATTACGGGTAGTAGTTTATTATTTCCTAGCATCAGGGTCAGCTTCTTTATAAAACACTCTTATGTGTATGATAAACCATACTGTTTCAGTGCAACTCGTTGCTACACAACAGATTAATTTACGAGAGCGTAGGCTTCCGCGGCCGGAGTCAGTATTTAATTGGCTGTCCGAGTGACGCCGCGTCCATGGCAAAGGTGCCGACATTTCGGTCGCCATTCTGCGACCTTCCTCAGGGCGTAATGCTGAAGAAGGTCCCAGAATGGCGACCGAAACGTCGGCACCTTTGCCATGAACCCGGACAGCCAATGGAAAAAAAAGGATTAATTTGCGTTTAGAAAATAATTTATTGAACCGCTTTAAAGAAGAAAAATCACAGTGAAGCTAAATTATGTTTATTCAGCAATTCATCTCGTATGGTATTACACATACACGATATTATTACGATTGGATTGAATTATGCGCATTTTTTTTTAATTTATTTCATCTCGTTCGAACTAAGGTCTTTTGAGGGGTTTCAGTTTAACATGCTGACTGTTTTGGGGATTTGGGCATTCCTTGGCAAATTGATGTTAAATACTCAGGCTTATTTAATTTATTCGTTTTCTTCTAGAAGCTACTTTAATTTAATCTTGTTTTTTGGAGGGGGATAAACTATTAGGATTGCCCTGTCGAGAAATAGGAAGGGAAACGTGAAAGATTCTACAGAGATACGGGATGATATTATTAGTTTAGGGAGGTTTAAGAATATTTTTTGAGAAATTTAGATTTGATTCGACTTGGAATGTTTGCTGTTCGGCCTAGGTGGAATTTCAGAGTGGGATGAGACGAGGGAAAGGAAAAATAGAAATTATTTGCTACTCTTTTTATATGTTCTAGCACAGTTTCCATTGTGAATGTGATGGTTCGGTACAAATGGAGCTTTAATTGACTTCATAAAGACTTTATTTTTAACTATTTGCATTTTTTGTATGGTAGTAGAAGCAGCGTTTCCCCGCACTATGCAAGCATAAGTTAGTCTGGGTAGGATAATAGATTTATATAATAGAATCTGGCATTTGATATTGTGTTGTTGTATAGTTTTGATATTTTTGCATTGGATTTGTTGATAGCTGCGTAAATATGTGGTTTCCAGGAAAGTTTCTTGTGTAACAATACTCTAAGATACTTTATTGCTTCACTTTTCCAAGATATTTCACTGTCATCTATTTTCAGATAGGGAGGGTTTTGAGGTCTCCTGAGAGTAAATATCTTAGTTTGGCATTTTTGAGGATTGATTGCGATCCTCCAGTTTTTTGTCCATTGCATTAGGATGTTAAGATTATTCTGGACTCTGTTATATGCAAGATTAGTATCTGAACTTGCTGAAAACAGTGTCGTATCGTCAGCAAAAGGAGCAGTTTACACGTTGGATTTGGGTATGTCACTCACGAAGATATTAAATAAAATAAATGAGAGAACTGAGGCCTGAGGACCTATGGTATTACGAAGAGTAGAAAATCAGTGCTTAATTTTTACCCTAAATTTTCCATCAGAGATATTAATATTCTGAATATACTCAGGGACTCCGAGTTGTCTTATTGTAAATAACAGACCGGCATGCCAAACTCTTGTGCTATATCCAGAAATGCGGATAGAGTATGTTCTTTTTTTCTCTTGGAAGCTCTATGCAATGTACTCAGTAAGCCTTAGCAGTTGGTGTGTGCCGGAGTGATTTGATCTGATACCAAATTGAATATCTGGTATTGCTTCCGTGTCTCAGGTATTTCTTAAGTCTCTTTAGTAGAAGCCTCTCAAAAATCTTAGTAATTGAGGGTAGGAGACTTATGTGTCTGTAATTTTCAGGAAATCAAGGATCTTTTCCTGGCTTGCAAAAAGAAAGGACGATTGTAGTCTTCCAGGCAGTAGGGAAATAGTTAAATCGTAAGATGGCATTAAATATTGCAGTTAATCCTGCTACAGAGTTATTATTGAGATTTTTGTGCATCTTATTGCTGATTACCGGGGGATTTTCGTTGTTTTAAATGTTTTATGATATTGGCTGTTTCAGAGGTGTAATTAACTTTATTTTGGTTCCGGCTGTAATCAGTGAATGTTTCATAAAATGTACAATTTCATTATTATGTTGTATTATTGTAGGAGGTGTGGTCCAAATACACTCTGCAAACGATCTGCAATCTCTTTGGCCTTATCAACATCAGAATGCAGGTGATTTACTACCCTGGACAATGTACTTAGTTTTTCTTTTATATCTGGTCTTCGAGTATTTTACCAAAATCTCCTTAAATTATGTTTCAATTTAATTAAATTAATAATTTTCCATGGAATAGGTGAAGAGAATAATTTACTTTTAGTATTGTAAATATGGAGACATTTCTTTGTCGCTTTCACCTTTTCTAGTTCGGAGTCGATATTTGCAATCGACATAATAGGAAGTGGATATTTATAGTTACTTTGCATTAGGTCAATGAATTTAGTCAATTTGATGTTTTTCTAAAGGGTTATTTCCTGATGTGATTTCTTTAAAAATTTCTTTGTATGATGTTGGTATCGGATTATGATCGGAATCTCATTCAGCTACTCCTTTTTGATGCAATGTAAAAATAATATTTTTGGTTATGACTATGTCGAGAACGTCAGGGGTTATATTAAAATTGTAGGGACAATGTGTGGGATCTGTTGGGGGCATGAATATGAAGTAACTTTTCCACAAATTCCAGTAACTTTTGGCTTACCTTAATACGTATTGGCTGATAATAAATTCCACATTTCTTCTAAGGGAGAAAGGAAACCATATACAAATTGCTATCTTTTTCTTATCGTTGATAATGCACTGCAGTTAATTGTAGAAGTATGTTTTGTGTTAATTTGAAAGAGTTTATCAATATATGGATATAGCATTTTTATAAAAGTTTGGTTTGATATTGTTTTGATGTGATCTTCCTATACTAAGCATTTGGTAATAACAAGACCTAAATATTTTAATGGAGATGAAGAAGGTAGCCATTGAATACATTTTGGTTTAATATTAATAGGTAAGCTGAATGTGTTTTAATAAAAATATATCTGCTTGATAATTAGAGGAATAATTTTATTTTTCCATTTTTCAAAAATTCTAGTAGTAGAAAGTCTTTATGATGCTCGTATTTGTTTGTATATAAAGGTGGTATTGTCTGCAAAGAAAGCTGTTTCAGAGAAAACGTAATTAGGAACGACGATGATACAAAAAAATAATATATTGAAATGGTGAAAGGGGGAAACCTGAGGAACCTTAGAAATATTGTTACGAATTTAAGATAATTCAGATTTTCTTTGCACCCAAAACTTCTATTAGAAAGCAGGTTTTGAATGACCTTTTGGGCATACTGAACAAACAAAATTTTTTCATTTTGTTAATTAGTGAATCACATTCACTAATTGTGACAAGAGCATTCTTTATCAAATGCTTTTTCAATGTCCATAAATATTGATACACTGTGTTGTGGGTTTTGAAAATTATGGGAATGACATAATTAAAATTGTTTGGACATACGAAAGGGTGAAATCGTATAGACTTCCAGAAAAAGTTTGGAAATGTATACCCAATCGAAGAAGATACAGAGGCAGACCAAGAAGGATATGGAACTTGCCAATATCTCAAGCCACGGAGAAAGAGACGTGTGAGATAAAGAGGAATGGACCTTGAGATGCGGAAAATGGGCAATTCTGTTAAACAATCGCTAAGTGCAGAGATGTTAAAAACATTCTTCGTATTTTATTATGTCAATAATTTGTAAATTGTTCATGTCCAAGATGTAACTTAAGTATTTCTATTTGTGGTTACTACCGCAAATAATTATAATTGTTATAAGAAGACTATAATTGCGCATTTCGGAACGAGTCGAAGGGTAGTTTTGTGGACCACAGTGTAAAAAACGAAGTCCTCAATTATTGAATTGAATTAATGCCTTATTTTACGTGGCGAGACTCGGGCCATCAGGTCCGCTCTTCCGTCTGACCACGCACATTTCACTACGCTCCTTTCATCAACTAGCAGAGAAAAGAGGGCGAGAAACAGGCGATTTGAATTTAGCTCAGAGGCGTCATTTAGGCTTGAGGATCTTTTACATGCAAGTAAATCTACGAACATGGGACAGCCGGCTTTACTTCCCCTCCGACGAAGGATTTTGTCGCCCTAAAAATCCACGGCTTCGATCGGGTTTGAACCCGTGAGCTTGGGTACAACAGTCCGGTACGCTAACCGTCACACCATCGCCGCCGCCAATTATTCACTGTTGTATGAGTTTTGAGATTTAATGCAAAGTAAATTCAGACCAAACTAACTCACTGAAATTGAGACCCAAACGTTTATTGCTTCTGAACGAAGATAAAAGACTTACTGCACTATCAGCGGTCCCCGAATTGTGATGATAATCTTCAAAGGTGGGGTCGAAGGATGAGAGAATTTGGGACGTGCCGTCTCTCCCTGAAAATTATTATTATTATTATTATTATTATTATTATTATTATTATTATTATTATTATTATTATTATTATTATTAAGAGATATATTTAGAGGAATTTATTATTACCAAAAAAGTTATAATTTCTTTTTTACTAGGGCCTTTAATAAATATATTACAAATATATATTCTATTATGTGAGAATATATCTGTTAATAACAATATCCTTATCTTAATAATGATTTTTACAAACATGAATCATCGCCATCAAAGTTAACAAATTATGTTATTTTTATATTTGCTGAACTATCCAATTCTTAATTTATATAAAAAAATAAATTGAAACCAAAAGTACTAATAGAAATTTGTACTATGGCGCGTCGGAGGAAGAATGAAGTACGGTCTCTTATGGGAACAGTGATGCCAAACGTCGCGCTTTTCTGCTGTACTGTAGGAATCGAAACTAGGAAGCGACAACGAATCCGGCAATGGGGCGGAGCGGTATTTGGCGCTCAAGAACTTTATCTTGAAATCGTATTTCCTCCCTTTCCTCAAATATAAAGCTATTCCTAAGAGGTTCCAATACACAGGAACGTTTGTGTTAAACTTCTCACGTCCTTTGTGCTTCGAAATGTCATAAGAAATCCGGAAGAAATATTTATGTTTAAGTGCACCACTATTTCAATACAAATCCGGCATTCAAGCCAACTACATAGAGTCGCAAAAAGGCCAAGCCTCGTGTTTTCTTTTTAACAGTAGATAAATATTAAATTATTGATTACCAAAACAAATATTTAAAATTGCTTTGATGACAAAAGAAGTTGGCCCCACGGGAACAAACTGAATTGATTCACGGGAAACCGAACTGCCTCGCACCAGATGCGCGGAGAGTTGCCTTCCTGTAGGCATTGCGTACGAATCTTGCACGTTAAGGTATGTGGATTAATTCTAATTTAATTCTAAATTAAGTTTGGAAAGTAAAAGAAAATTAAATTTTAAAAAAAATTGTAAATTAATAAATTTACCACAACTTAAAAACCGAAGTGAAGAAAAGTAAACGAAATCACATTAACTTCAACGTGATTAAAACCATGAATCGCAAAAAACAAAACACAACTATACAAAGACGAACAACCACATGTGAACAATCGGAACGCGAACGTTCTGAGCACAGTATAATACGGCAACCGAAACACGTGGCACCGCAGCTGTGGGTGATCCAACAACCGAACATATCCCTTCCTTAAAAATGTAATAAATTTTAAAGATATTCACCACGATTTGTGGTAAATACATAATGTATTCGAGGTATTATTTTACTAATGTAATAAAAAATTATGTTAATGAGGGTTTAAAAGAGTTATGGAATCTTAGAAACGGAGGGTGTGTTTATTTAATGGAAAAACCCATATATCCCTGTACTTCATAGACTGTAAGACATACTATTTTGTTTCAGTGCAAACATGAAATAGTGAGCTTTCTTTCGTCATGTCACGGCTATAGAAATAGAGACGATTTATATGAGAAAGCTACAGCTTCATTTTGTTCCGGTTAGGATTCGATCCCGGCATTGCCTCATAGAAAGCTCTCAAGCTGTCTACAAGTCACCTGAGGAGCTAAATTACAAATTATAAAAACACTAAATGTAAACTAAACACACACATACACAATCAGAACAATATTTATAAATTTACTTTTCAGACATGTTCATGTTTTCCTGAAAATATATTGATACACAGTGTATTATGACAAAATTCTCGTAGTGATTTTCACATATTTCTGTGTGCAAAAAATCATTGCTATCGAAACCAATTGTTTTATAAAACATGTGTTGATTTGTTCTTCGAAGTACTTTAATTCGTTTCCGCTTCATTTATAACAGTCATTATCAAATTATAAATTACGTTCCATGTGAGGTCTATAGCATGACATTTAACAAATTAACCATCACAATGAATGATGACAGCACCTGGATCAATAAGTCTCATACGGGGTGGCACTGCGTCTTCCGAAATGTGCAAAAAATACATACAATTTGAATACAATATAGTTTCCAAAAATGTTTAACATTTACATATAATATGTGTCATTCTTTGAAATTCGTGATTTCTTTGCCGAGACCATGTGATGATCCAAACAATAATGATGGATTTGTGGTGTCGAATAGAGCGATGTCGTCGCTCGGAGAAGTCGATTACGCGAGAGGCCGACCCGCGCGTAACCTGCCCACACGGAGCCAGCGGCGGAAACGCGGCGGGCGCCCGGTTGTTCCCTGTCCGCGGGGCCTAGCGGAGGCGCGCGTCCATGAGAGGCTGGGAGGGGCCGCGCGGTGTCCGGCGCTGGGCGGCGGCGACGAGGCCGCGACCGGGCGCTGCCGGAACGCTCCCGGAACGAAATTTATGACCTCTGCCACCGCGCGCCGCCCGCGGGCGTTTTCCCCCTCCCCCTCCGGCCACCAACACTTTCCCCGCGCGCCTCAACTAGAGCACAGCATCAATGAATGGCTCGCAAAGCGGTCCTCGTGTGCTCGTTATCTGTTAGCGGTTGCGGTTGTCAATTTTATCACATCTGAGCCCTCATTAGTACTACACAGAATACTAATGCTTATTTTTTAATTATTCATTTATTCATATTGTAAAGTGAATTTTCACTTCATTGAGGAACTTACGCAACATGAAAACCCGTTCTACTTTATTCAATCCTACAGGGTAATGTATTTTTCGTCGAAAAGATTCTACTTTAAAAAATAAAATAAAATAATGATTCGGACGTGAATCAAGTGCTTGGGTCTCACCAGCAAATAGTCCCTGGAAGACGACACAAAATCTCTAATGGTGGCAGTAGCACACATTTTTCCGTGTTTTAAGTATTGCGTGTCTTACCTGAAGCGCGCACGCATCGACGAGTAGTTGGTATGGGTTTTGTTTTCTCGTAACGGTTTTTGAAAAGGAGTGACACAAACATTCGAGACATTTTTTATTCTGTACCGTCGCTGCTGGTTAGAGATTTACAAAATTAAATGTACGCACAATATTGAAGCTATGTTATCAAGAGGGAGAGACAGTAAAATGAGAAATGTTCATAGAAGTAGATAAAGTATTTATTTTGTAATCTGATATACAATTGGGAAAATAATTCATTAAAATGGAATGGATGTAACTCCTGTCCCCCAGCCTTTTAGAAATAAGAAAATAATGCACTATTAGGTCTCTGCACAGATTACCTTGCAAGTCGGTGATCTAGGGTTCTAGCTCTTCAAATAAACCTCTTCATCGTCAATCGTACATTGAGAAACCCTTCAATTTTTTTCTCTCGGGACATGCCTCATTCGTGCTCAGTGACTCATCTCCACCAACATGATTCGCTATCTGTGTTACACAATTAAAGTACATACTGTAGGCTATTTGAGACGATAAACATGTTGAGACAATGTGATAAATCTTGACTACTACACTTAAGAGATGAAATACTCATCTCTTAAGCTATGTATGTAAAGAAATAAGGAAACACCTGTCAGACTTGAAACTAATTCTTTACTAGGTTTGTTTTTTGGTGAAACATGTTCGACCGCCTTAGGATGCGAGTTGTGAAAAGTTTTAACTTATGAGTCTGGTATTATGTATTCTTCCAATTAGCAGTCTGCGGGAAGTAAAGTAAAAGCTACAGATAAGCGTCTCGTCTAATGGTTGATGACGGAGAAGTGCAGATTTCCCTCTAATCGGTAGAGGCAGTTACGAAATCACACTTGATTTGCTTGCTTCCTTTCCAACGGCTGCACTCATTATTCATATTTATTTTCTCTAGTTGCTTTTAACTTCTAATCGCGTGAACAAGCATTAAGATCTGAAGGATAAGTCGTATAAGGTTGGACCTCCATTTTCTAATAACGGAAAGTTCCTCGTACTTTTCTAATAGTTATGTACCCTGGTAATCACAAATTGAGTACCGCCTACGAAGGAAGCGAGAGTAAATAATAGTCATAATTATAGGTATGAGCTCGCCCCAGAGGATGAGGAAGGAGAGCCTATATTGGAATAAAGAGTGGCATGCATATTCAGAGTGGATGAGCTGCTTATTTGAGAGAATTTTTCTTGTGAGGAATGAGTGATGCTACCACGTTTCCTATGGCCTTCAGATTTGAAGTAGTGCCTTTTTAATGAATAGTAATGATAAATTGGGACAGGAATATGACAAACGGTGCATGTAATTGCTCAATTACAGCAAACACTATTAATACTTGTTTTTCAATTTAAAAATTAATAAGTCTATTTTATTTTTAATGTGGCAGAGTATTTTATGAGTAAAATGAAACGTTTTGACATTTGCTCGTCTTTAGAAAAATGATTTAACGACACTTCCTGTTGTGAAAAGCAATCGGAATCTTGACTTTTAAATATTACCAAACTGTGAGCTTTTACGTCTTCATGTGACACATTTTGTTATTTGTGTCAAATTGTTTATTTAAAGCAAATGTTGCATTTCCTGAAATGAACGTTTCAGATACGCCTAAGGTGAATGAAAATTAAATGGATATTGTAATAAACTATAGGCTAATAACTTAAGAATTTTCTCTGCGTTCAGGAAAGGTGTTAGTCAGTTATTACTCATCAAGATGTACAAGGAGTTACGGTTATGAAATTGTAACTAGAGAACATTTTATTAAGGAAATATTTCTGTTATATTGCCAGTGCTATTTTCATACAGTAATCAAATTAAATTACAATTAAAATATTTCAACGGCATATCGGTTATATCTTCTGTTGTTTCTGGTGATATTAATATTGTACCTTTACCGATTACATTATTGTTTCTTATTTCGTGAATGTTTGAAAATGTAGAGCAGTAAATGTCCATGTAACTAAATTCTTGTATTATTTTTTGTAGAGGTATAATTTCCTGTATTTTCGTTGTCTGACACTTAAACTTCTTATGCGTGCCCTGCGGTTTGGGGGAAGCGACAAAACGACAGGTTTGCATCACGCGATTGAAATATAAGAAACCAACATGGAAGCAAGGGGAAATGTTACGAAATTATTTTTGGTACTAAATTTCTCGTCTAGGGGAGCACATCAGTATCAAACATTACGACGAATTTCTACCGGCTCCGTGTGACACTTCATCTCAGACTCCATCCTTGAGGGCGTTCCAACTCGATTCACAAGCAACTGCTATTAACAACTCAGAACCTGTTGCGCCCTGTGACGGTGTGCTGACACCGAAAGCATTTTACAGTTTATTGGAGCTGTTTCTCTTCAGTCGATGTACTTGATTACCGTGATACATTTCCTTATTCCATTGAGTGTTCAGTTTTGCCTTTGCCGCTGAGAGTGTGTCGAGTAGATTTGTTCTGTTCTCACAGATATTTTTATATTTTCACCACACCACGTACTTAAGTAGTAAAGAGAAAACATTCTAATGCTGCAGCGAAAAGTAGTGATTTTTCGTTAGAAAAACTCATGTTATGGGGCCCAGATATCGAAAGAGTTGTTGACCCTTGTTTCTTATATGCAATTAAACACTTCCTCTAATACATTATGTGGTCAGAATCCACATCTTGTGTATCTTTGTTACTTGAAAAATGGTTTTAGGCAAAACGTCTGTCTGTCCTCTAGCGCCTAAATCGTTCAATTTTCTTCAAAATTGATATTCTCCAAATCAATTTAATCGAACTCGGGACCCTGCTAATTTGAAGTGGATATTTTGGGGTACATTACATCAGACATTAACATTTTCAAAATTTTCTCAAAAATTGCTGCAAATTTTGGGATTAAATGTTTGTTCCTGATAGAGATAAGAGCGATTAAAAATGGCGCATGTCCCATTTTCGTTGATCTCCAAATTTTCGAAAACTAAACGTTCAATATTTTTGTCGCCTTTTTACAGTTACAGTTACTTTACGGTTATAAAACGGAAGATACAGATTTTTTAATGAAATCTGTTCTTCGCAGATATTTACATGGATTTTTAAAAAAGTCATGTACATTTTTTGATCATGAGGCGTTTGCTCGTAATATTTCGTGAAATAAGGGCGATTAAAAAAATAGTTTTGCAGAAATGGATCCAAATTTTTCTTTATTTTTCTTGAAAAGAGAAAAGTATGCAAATAAAAATAGTGCAGGTCCCCCATTGAACTCCTTCTCATATTAAAAAGAATTAACATTTGAATACTGCAATATTGATGTCATATATGTTTTTCTTTCATAAAGTGTTCTAAAGTTTCAAACACTGGATTTTTAAATAAATGTTTGTACAATATTTTTTGTACTTGTTGCTTTCGCATAATTTTTATTTGAAGTAACTTACACTCTTTACAAAAGCAAAGGACGCGTTTCACAGTGGATAAATCGAATTTCCGTTGAACTATTTGAATTTTAGGAAGTTGCTAACGTTACAAGTAATGCGAGAAAATATGTCATGTAGCAGCATGTTGTTTTCCATTAAGATCATTTTATTGATTCATTTAAATTTTTGTTAATTCAATCATCTTTGGTGTGATGATTTCATTGTTAATTACTTAGGTGATATGTCAACGATAGTACTTACAATCGTCAACGATAGTACTTAGGTGATATGTAACGAAAGTGTCATTTTTTTAGAAGAGAGTTATACGACTGAGTTAGCTCAGAGCCAGAACTACCGCAACGTTTCTGATTGCGAGGGGTTCGAGTCCTGATGGTGGGTTTTCGGTTTTCCACTACCTTTTTGGCTAGAATTCATCGGCCATATGGAGGAGAATTCTAGCAGCCTGCAGGTTTCCCCTCTCGAGATAAACCATTCACTGCACTAACGGGACTAATGACAATAGTCGACGTACGCAGGAGCATGAATCAATAACTCAAGAGAGTTGTCTTTGAGCGCTGAATGGTAAATTTCCTGTAAAACCGGATCATCTGACAGCGAGTAACTTATTGAGAGTCCTTGTTGAGAAATATAAAGAAATATTCGGACGTACGATTTTAATTTTCAGCTCCAATTCTGAATTTCATAATTTCAAATGCTTTTAAAGTATTTCTTGATATTAAAAATTGAAACTTCGAATATAGATCAATTCGTGGTGATTACTTTAACGTTATGACAAAAATTGTCGTTGACTATTTACCTGCAATAAAGGCTTTTGATGGCGTCTCGATCGCCACGCATCACAGTGTAACAAGAAAGTAGGTTTTGAAAATAAAAATTGTTTGTAGATTTATTTTATCCTCTGATAAGTGATTGGTACCAAAATATGAGAGTCTGGGACGTCACCAGTTACAAAAACGCCTCAATACCTGTGGCCCGTTCACCGTGCTGTCGTAATTTTCTCACGTATGCCTCTGTTATATCGTCGATGATGCGAATTGTATGACGCATTGTTTTCAATAAAACGCAATGTCAAACTTCAATCTTCAATTTGCAATCCTCCATTTCTAATTTCAATGTTTAGTAGGTGTTTAACCTTTCCAATCGCTCATTTCAATTACAAGAGATACATGAATTGGATTATTGAAAGTACGAAGAATTACGATCATATTAATTAATGAGTTATTTAAAATTAAGAAACATAGATCATTCTCATACGCATTCAAATTACGTAAATACAATACTTTACATATTATCACCACATGTATAAATATCCTATTTATGAGAGCTATCGAGAAAGCAAAATTAAAAAAAAACAACAAAAAAACAAACAAACAAACAAACTACCCAACCATGTGCTTTATTTGCAGACATAATAATATAACGTAGCCCCTCGGGTGGCTCATGGGTAGCGTGCTAGCTTTCTTGCAGCGTGCATGATTCCCGTGCCGGGTTCAGTTGCCGGACGGAGCAAAAGTAGAGTTGTAGCTTTCTAATACAATCTTCTCAGTTTCTGAAGCTGACGAAAGAAAACCTCAGGCTAGCCAAGTTAGCTGGATACGGTGTGGGGAACACGTCATGATCGCCATGTATCTCTTACGAGGATAATGAATTAAAAACTGGGCCCAGGTCTATGGACATCGTTAGCTAGCAAAATTGTGATTAATCCTACCCTAAAATGCCAAATACATAATTGTAACAGTTTTGAGAGGACTAACTCTATATTACCCATTTCTTAGTAGTTACTCTTTCTCTTTGTAGTTTTCAGGCCTTCTTAGTTGTCTTTTTCTCCCAAACTTTTGTATTCACAAACGTTTAGGTTTCACAAGCCCACTGCTTCACCATTAATTTTCTGAACACGAGAATTACTCCTTTCTCAAAAGAAGTTTAGGAAACTTTTCAAAATTAAAATTACTTTAGAATTGCCCTTAAATAATTCGTTTTGTTATATTAGAAAATTCTACGTTGGCGGCAATATTGTTCTGACATCTTACAAACTTCTCAGCGCGAAATTCCTCTCATGGCGAATTCCTTGCTCATCTTCTTGCTCAGTCCAAATATAATATAGAAGAATAACTGTCTTAATGTCGCTATTCAGTATATGCATAAACGTATAGTTTAGGCAGCGTAAAACCCAACATCATTCATCACACTTTCCTGCATCACATTTCTATTTTACTATTATTATAATGTCAATAGTTTTTCTTAAATTATCTTTTAAAAAGTTCTTTAAGAAGGGAGAGAAAACTTCCTTTACTGTGGGGAAAGTTACGTCCTGAAATCGATAGAACGAGGAGACTATTCTCATCAGGGAATACAGCTCAGTGAAACTCCAAAGAATATAAATGCTTCATGTTTAAAGATTTTTTATTAGATGTCGTGTTCAGTTGCAAACGCGCGTAAACGCTTAAGTCGCATTACCAAGTTGCTATGACTGTCGATATTTGCACAGTTAGAACATTAAAGATCCGGTGGTAGTTACATTCAGCTGTTCTTAGTGCAAGAATGACGACGCTGTTTGATTATTCTGTGTTCTTTCTTTGATTTTTGTGGGATTAAAGTGCCTCTTTAATCCTGACGCTGATATGGACATACTTTAGAAAAGGATAAACGTACATATTCAACTTCAATCTCGCTTAAAAATTAACATCTTTGTTATTTCATCAGAGTTAATTCTTCTACGTTGAATAGTCCCAGACATTCAACGTTCAATAGTTCCATAGCTCCAGACATTCTGACGAGCTGTCCAACGTTCAATAGTTCCAGACATTTAACCTAACATGTTCAATTAATTGACTAATTAAAATACACATTTGTTCTCAGTGTATTCCTTATCTGACTTTAATAATTTGTCTTGACCGTGTAGAATGCGTGACGCTTATGATTGCTATTAAACATGTAATTATATCAACATCAAGGATTAATTAATTAATACTTCAGGCAAAGAACAAAGGAAAACTGGACGTATTAAAACGGAGTATTTTATATCAATATCAATCCATTTAAATAAAAAGTGCAGTAGATATTACAATATGATGGCTGTTGCATTAATTGACAATAAACTTACATTTACGAAATCTGCTTGCATTTGGTAGGTTATAACATCATCAAATTATGGAGATGTAGATTCAATTATTGTGGACTATTTTATTCGCTAAATCTTCTCGATTCTATTCTACTTGTTTCTCTTTATCTCTAGCGTGTTGTGTGATAGCGTGTTGATTTAAACTGTAGTCAAAATGAGAATTTCAAAGTAGTTACATTATTACCATTGTAATCAAACGAAATAAATTAAGAAATTCGAGCTTAGGAATAGCAACATTTTCACGTAGTAAAGCCCAGGAATAGAAAGTGTTTTCTAAGCGAATCCCTAATACTCTTTCTTGACGAGAGTTACCGTTCGTTGCCATTTGTGATTTTATTGTCGTATTCCAAGACTGTAATTACTTTGAATTTAAATATTCACTCTCACGTACATTCTTTTACTTTTTGTTAGGCATATTGATATTATTCATTACTTCAACATTTCTAATCATATATTATTACGAAGGCGACTATTGAAGGGGAAAGTTTGCGTGAGACGAGTTAGGTAGTCATTACGCAATAAACACATTGTGCTTGGCGACTTTTATCTAGCTTGTTGATCAAGATTTCTTTAAATTGCTCCCACGATATTTTCTTTTATTGTAAGGAATCAATTCATATGATCTTGTTGGGTATTTGGTACTTTTAACTTTTGTGATTTTACGCACTATTTATTTTATCGTGGTGTTATATAATGATGTTACCATATTGTCCATCTTAATATTTGTAGTAGGTAGTTGTTTTTAACAGGCTCATTGGCTGATTGCGCTTTTAGATTTAAAGATGGGTGCGGAGAAAGGAGTATGTTTGGAAGATGAGTTCCTTTTTGCGGTCAGAACAGTCGTCGACCTGTTTTCCACTCTGCTCATAATTTATGGCGGTCCCCGCACCTTAAGGAAAGCTTTCTTCGCCTTCGAGCGCATTAGCAAAAGCGTTGCCCAGGAGATTGTCCAATACGTTTCACGAACCATTCTCTTCAGTCGGGGACACTCCCACTCTATCTTCTTTCGTTACTGCGCCTTGGCTCAGATATTAGACATTGGATTGGAGAACGTTAAGCTATAGATTTGCAAGAGGGCGTCTTGAAACATGACTGAAGAAACTTAGAGTCCTGAACTTGTTTTGGAAGCTATTTGTTGATTTTTTTCGTTCAGATTACCGACGCATTATACGAGCTGAGCCAGCGCTATTGTTTGAAGGTTGGGTTCGTCGCGGGTATGTGTATGTTGTCGTTCTCGTTGCCGAAGATTTTGATTAGTCCTGGAAGAGCAGTAATGTATTTAGTATGTAGTAATTCAACTTTTTCGTATTGCTAATATAACTTGTTGGTTAATTTTTGTTTTATTGTTATTGTTATTAATTATTTATATAATACTTTAGACTACGAGTTCTCTGAATAACATATGATACACTTTACCAGTTTTAAATTTCAATATGTGTATTTTATGTGTGTTGGAGATTTATTTTGATGATTTATAAACGTTATTTTCCTTTAATTTTAAATTTTCTTTTTTTTTTCATGTACATTTTTGAGGATTCCTAAACGCATTTTCATTGGGTTTCGATATATTCTGATCGTTACAGCAGCGGTGAAGATTCGATGTGAAGCAAACCACTGTTTTTAATTTTTGAGGCACAATATTCATGAGCTACGCACATTATAATGAACCACTAAAACTTGCGGATTTTATTGGACCGCTTGATCTTTCGTATTACGGGAACTACATTTCTTACTAACTTTTCAGCAAAAATATCTACCATTGAGAGAATGAGATCGTGAAAAATCCTCTAGAACTTGTGGAGCAATATTTAATTTCTATAGTTTTTGTGTATTTGTGAAACGTAAAACTATTTGAAAAATACTTTTCAAATGCCATTTAAAAATGATTACATTTGAGTACTGAGCTATCATTTAGTATGCTTGCCGGCAATTAAAGAAGTACATGCTTATGTTGTGTACTACGATGTGATAATGGAGAACTGAAGATCGATCGATAACTCTCCTCCGTACGCCGCTGTTGTTTCTGAATGAAGTAATTAGATTGAGTTGTATACCGGCCGTAGTCAGTTCGCGCATTCACCCTACGCGGAACTCAGAACAAACGTCAGGATTTCAATTATTTCACGTCACGTACACATGAAAACATACATTAGAAACGTACCTCTACGCACGGTAGTTAGGTTGGCACAAGGTACAATATACGGAGTGAAATAGATTTAGTCATATCTGCGTGTGTTGAATAGTAGCAAAAAAATGTCTTTGTAGGTAATGGCATTCTCTTATGTAAATAATGCTTAGCGAGTGGTTTTGAGAATATACCATAAAATCGTTTGCTTTCTGGAAACAGAAAATTATTAATTTAGAAAATATTGTATCTTTGGATGAGCAACAAAAACCTCCTTAAATTTTCCAATATTATTCCTTTTAGTGTCCGTAATAATGACTTTTAGGGAATTTGATTCAGCCTATAGTCCCTCGTTGAAAATAGTTTATTGGGATGTTGTGAATTATTTTTTGTTGTTTAAAAGTTATGAGAGCAGGAAAAAATCGTTAATCTCCTGGGGAGAAACATAACTCTCCTTCCTTCACCCAACGGGTAAATAGTGTTAGAAGAAATTCGCTTTTGTCTGCTTTTTCGAGGTTCAAGAATTAGGTCTGAGTGACACTCGTACGATCCCGTCGATCTACGTGGTACGCAAGTCTCCGCCGAACCAAAAGTTGTGCCTTCGAATCCCACGTAATAAGTTATAGACCTTGTAATTGTAGTGGGGGGGCAAAGCCACATCATCAGAAATCTCAAAATATCATTATATATATATATATATATATATATATATATATATATATATATATATATATATATAATAATATTATCATTCACTTACGAACTGCTTGGTGGTGTAAGGCTTCAAGTCAACCAACAACCTGAAAACTAAGACTACGATAAGTTTCGAACATTAGATAGCAGTCATTCTTGGCTTTTGGCACATCTTACGCGAAGATCGAATTTCCACACTGAGAGCTCGCGTGCCGTGTGAGTTCGGGGAAGCTGCGGCGGCGTGGCAGGTGGGCGGCGGTCCCTGCCCCCTCCGCCTCCTTCACCGTCCCACCCGCCCGCACGCACGCAGTCTGAGGCGCGCGACGCTACTCCCGGGCGTTACGAATCCCTCGGAACACTTTCCTCGGGTGGCGATCCGGTTTGGCGGGCGGCAGCGACGGCGGCGGCGGCGCCGGCGGAGGCGGAGGAGGCGGGCGCGGGTCGCCGCAGGGCCCGGCTCGCGCCGCCGCCGTCGCTCCCGCCGCTGCTGCTCCCGCTGCCGGGGATGTGTGAGCCACGCAGGCCTCTCGCGGCCCGGGAACCGGCCCTCGCGCCTGACCTGGATCTGCACTTCCTGCCCCGCCCGACAATGGCGTTACATGAGCGCGTGTGGACGACGCGCCCGCACCCAAGCCGCGTCCACGCCGACGTCGACGCCCCGCCGGGCGACGCGACGCGCTATATAGACGCCCCGGCCCGCCCGCTGCCGCACAGTCGCACTCTAGCCTCTCCCCGACATCGCCGCGCACGCCTCCGACATGCTCGCTCAGGTGAGCCTTTGGACGCACGGACACGTCGCTGATCAGTGGATTGGAGTGGATGGGTGACGGATGGTTTAGGTCTCTGGAGCCGGGCTTTACAATTCCTGTTTTTTGAGGGCTTCTATAAATGGAGGTTAAAGGCGTGAATAGAAATGATAGTTCGATATTAAGATATTAATTCTCGTTTCACAGAGCTTCTCTTTCGAATTCAAATTAACGATGTGCTTTACTTTTATCTGTTCAACCTGGTAGGATGATTATGTCGTATTCTTGGCAAATATTAATTATTATTAATATTATAATGTCCCAGATCACGGATATTAGTGTTTTAATGTTATAATTATAAGTTTCTGGAAACGCTATAGATTCAAATGAATAATGATCTTGAAAATGTAGACGAGAATGGCAACACAACACGAACAAGAATTTGGAACGCTTATGGTTGTTTGTGAACTCATTTGAAAATGATTGAGGAAGACAGTACTAAAAAATAGTTTTCATGACTCAAAGTTTTTCCAGAAGCATTTATTGTTAAAAGATATTAATTTGCAATTCCGAACAAACACTCGACATGGATTGTAAATTACACATGTTTTCATAGCTTGCCAATCATGTAAATTCAAAATCTGCCTCGAAAATTATTTTCGAACACGTGACATGACCGACTGATTTCTAAGAACTACATTCGTTGGTTATCTTTTAACTTTCCTATCTTACTGTTATATGCTTCCGCGTGGAGCGAAGGCTTTTAAGTTTGACGCCCCCAGTAAGATGCGTAGATCGGACTACTGCCCAGGACGAAACGGTTCTGTCCGCGGTTGGCGGTCTCGCGGTACTTTATGCGACGAGATCCTCTGGGGCGACCTTCGGACGGCGTCCTCCAGCCGTGCAGCGGGCGCTCCGCGTGGCGGCCGACTGCCCCGTAAATATTAGCCCTCTCGCACGGGGCGAAATTCGATGCATGGGACGAGCGTCGTTCGCGGGGGGGGGGGGGGCGCTGCTTCCATCGAATACTTCTGATTTCTCAGGTGTTCGTCGTGTGGCGGCCGCTGCTCCGTGAATATTACGCAGACGCTCCACTCGCACGGGGCGAAATTCCACTCGCTGGACGCAGCTTCATTCGCGGGCGGTGGAAGAGGTGCTGCATCCACCGAAGGGTTTTAGCTTCTTAGACACTTAGTTCTTCAGGGAGATGTAACCTTCTGTGACGAAGCGGTTTAGTCTCCAAACTAAATGAAGCGTCACGAAGATATTAGGGAGTCACAGGACGTTCGATAGAAATTTGTGTAGAATTATTCTGTATTTGGGCTTGTTACTAAGCAATATTACTAAGTAATATTAATTGAATATCTCACAGGTGTCAAAAATCGATCAGAATATTTTTAAAACAAATGTCATTACATCAGAATATAATCATAATAGCAGTTGAAAATAAGTCTACTATGCTATTCAGCATTTAGTCGTAAATAAATGGCTTTTGTATCTGCTATTTAATATTTTGAGAATCGTCTGAGAATTGTTTAGTACCAGTTTGTAAAAAGCAAATATTGTAGAATAGGAACAAATCGTTGGTGACGCAAAAGTGAAACTAGTGTATCAGTTTGTTAGTAGTACTGTCAAGAGTTCTGCAGAGCCCCATGCACCACTTGGCGGCTGTCTGGGTGTCATGAAGGAAGAGTCGATTACGTGAAGGAAGGAAAGCGCCGGTCAGGGTGGGGCTGGGCGGGGCGGGGTCCCTGGAGGCAGACGCCGTCACTGACACGCCTCACGTACGCTCAGGCGTTACACCTGCCGCCTGGAACTTGTCTCGTAAATCATCCGGCCACTTACTGCCCGAATATGTAATTAATTTGATTAAGGCGTAATTTGTAATGTTATTTATTTTCTGGATGCGTGCCACGCCGCGCCAAATTGACTGCAGGCGCCGTAACGAGGTGTATTATTTTATCATCACCATAAACATGATATGGGTTCCCAATGAGCCTTTTTGTATACTTTATCGAATTTGTGTTTTTACGCTGTTAATTAGATTTTTTTAAATTGCCTTCTACTTGTGGAAACCTCGTAATATTAAATATTGAAACCTATTTTGAATCAGGCGTTAGTATTACGTCTAGAAGTTAGATTTTGTCTTTAGTTTAAGATCAAGTTCACGTCTAGTAGCTGTCTGTATCGTAGAAGTGGTGGTTTTGTAGATTGCTCATTATGCGATCTCTTTTGCTAATGTCGGAGATTGCTGGCGCTCATTTTCTCTCCTGTACTCAGATGGTATTTAAATTCTCGTTTTCCAGTTTCTAATCATATCATTGAAACTTCCATTCACCGGGTTTCGTAAGCTCAACTGCATGACTGCATCTTCTGCATAAACAAGGAAGCGAAGTTCTCAAAATTTCATCTTCAGACAAATAGCATAAACTAGAAAATTGAATTGCGACGTGGACTCGGAACTACAGATGCGTGCCGTTTATCGGCATGACTCTTGCAGGTGCTCACCCTGGCGGCCGCTCTGGTCGGCGCCACCGCCGTCTACCAGGAGCCAGCGCGGGTGGCCTACGCGCCCGCCTACGCCACCGCCCCCGTAGCCTACGCCGCCCATGCCCCCGTCGCGTACGCCGCCCCCGCCCGGGTCGCCTACGCGACTCACGCACCCGTGGCCTACGCCGCGCCGGCCGTCGCCAAGGTGGCCGCCCCGGTCGCCGTCGACACCGACTACGACCCTCATCCCCAGTACAGCTACGCCTACGACGTCCAGGACTCCCTGACCGGCGACAGCAAGTCCCAGCACGAGACCCGCGACGGCGACGTGGTGCAGGGCGAGTACAGCCTGATCGAGCCCGACGGTACCCGCCGCATCGTGCAGTACACCGCCGACCCGCACAACGGCTTCAACGCCGTGGTGCACCGCGAGCCCGGCGTGGCGAAGGCCATTGTGGCGGCACCCGCCGTCGCCAAGGTGGCCGTGGCGCCCGCTCCGGTGGCGTACGCCGCCCCGGTGGCGCGTGTGGCGGCGCCCGTAGCGTACGCGGCCCCCGCGCCTTTGGCGTACGCCGCCCCGGTGGCGCGCGTAGCGGCGCCCGTGGCGTACGCAGCCCCAGCCGTGGCGCGCGTGGCGGCGCCTGTGGCGTACGCCCCCAGGCCCCTGGCGTACGCCGCCCCGGCGCCCCTGGCCGTGGCCCGCCCCGTGGCCGCCGCCTACGCACCTGCCTACCGCTCCTACGCCGCCCCCGTCGTCACCACCAGCTTCTCCGCGCCCTTTGTCAATTACCACTATTAGAAGGCGGAGGACCCTCCCCGCTCGCTCAAGCGCTTCACAAGACTTATCATGTAACGGGTGATACGTAGGCTTAAGATTTTGTTTAGGACTTCTATTGTATAGTGCTTTGTTACCTAACAGTACAAAATAAAGTATAACTTGCTTTTGTGTACTTGTTTTTGTGTTATTTGTGACACCCATTCTGTTCCCCACGACAACTACTGGATAAGGCGCGTTCCTTGTGATCCAGTCACGCATATGTCTGGTCACGGCGTCCGTGATGTAGCCATTCAGAGATATCCATTACTCCTTATAAGTGAATTGGGGTGTCTCGATCACTGACATGTTTTTGTTGTGGACTGTATTATCATCCATCTACAAAATTTGAACGCTAAATTTCCCTTGTATGTTGTTCGGTTTCGTGATTTGAAAACATTACCAGTCACATATTATTGCAAGTAAAACATACACTTTCTCTTGTACATTTATGTATAGCATTTAATGCCATGTTGTTGAAAGGGGCATGCCAGTTTCTGTTATTGTTTCTGAGCGAACCTACTTTTTTGTTGTGTAACTGAACATAATCAAGAATAACATAGTCTTATTCACTCTTTTCACGTAATAATATTAAAAGGAAGGTTTTGAATCTCAGTGAACCATCCTCAGAAATCCCAAAGCAATTATTTTTTGATATTTTGAAAGGGTTCAATTGTTTGCTTACTGTATCTATTTTAAGAGTACTGAAATGAAATAAATTCTTAAACGTTGATATGATTCAATTTTTCAGCTAAGTAAATATGAGATTTATGATATGGCGTTTTTAAGTTAAAAGAACGAAATTTTGTGGTGTACAAGTGAGAAAAATTAGAAAACTAGAATTGAGAGAAATTACTCTAAAAACTATCATTATAGAAATTAATGATATTGGACAAGTAATGTCCAAAACCTACGACCATATTTATGTCGACGAAATGAAACATATTACTCAAGTTATAAAATATTATGGAATAGAAGTCATATAGTAGAAGTAAGTATCGGAATAGGATAAAATATGACACAAACAAGTGGCTATAGGGTGAAGCGAGAAGACGCATTTTATAACGAAATCTGAGTCTTTTTCAAAAAGAAAAATGAAACTAGAAATTAGGACGATTGGAAAAATCTCCTTGTAACATACTGTGGTGCATAAATGTTAATTAACATATACATAAATCACTAATTAGATGAATATTACATATGTTTGATTCGGTGAAGTGTAATTATATGTAATATAAATTAATACTAATTACTTGTGAATATAATAGACTTGATACGGAATATTAAAAGCTTGTGATAATGCGTCCAGTAATTTGAAATATCTATCTGAATTGTAAAAAAAGAAAATTGATTGAGAAAGGAATTATATAAACTCGAGTAAGTTTACGGAACTTTTTGTACTTAAGAAGGTGTTACAGTTTCAACGCTGTAGGCAGTCGGTAAGTTGAAATAATTTCTTTCTGCCTCACCCAATTCATTACATCCAGTTCTTAAAAAACTCGCTTCCCCCGAACCGTTGGCCCGCGGTTCTCTAGCGGTGTCGTGAACTCTTTATCGACGCACTTTATCTTGTCGATACGGAGCATAATCAAACAGTTGGAGCAATGCAAAAACCAATGTCTGGAGTCCCAAGCAAGCCCTTTTTTGCTTCGAGGTGAGAGGAAAATGTACCGGTTAGGTCCGGTAACCAGCATTAGGTTTGCCTTACGTGCAGGCTGATTCAGAAGATATTCCTTAGTAGTGTTTTTTCAGATGGATGTTGGAATTGATTACATTATTTCAAACTGAATTCTTGTAGGATATGGCATGGTATTCTAACTTCGTGTCTTTCACCTTTTGGTGCTTTCCAGGCGTTGCATCTGAAGGATTCTCGCTTTGTATACTGTTAATAGTATTTATATCATTTTTTGTATTTCTTACGTATGCCATTTTTAGTGGTACCAAAATTCATAGCAAAAATATGATAACGACGTTACAATGTAATTCTTACTTTTGAAAGTCGAGATGTAAAATTAATATCAGCATGCATAAATGTTTATCTATTGGAAACGTTGATTTTATCTAAACCATTACGTGGTTTATATTAATATATTCAACGTGCACTCATCATTTTGTTACTTCTTTTGTTTTTATTAAATATTTTTCGGGATTTGGACTGAAAATGTGTTATTTTTTGAACATATTGATATAGAACGCATTGAAGTACGGGTTTCAAACGATAATAGGTGATAGGAGAACATAACTGTCAATAGTATTCGTCGGGGACATTTTCATTTTTGATTGCTCATACCGTTGCATTTGAAACAATAATGGTTCAATTTCACGCTGCCATTTGCTTCTCAAGCGACCAGCAAACGAATTGAATTCCCGGTCTTTCTCGGAAACAATAATGGATTTGACGATGACTTTCACAAGGCTGACTTCTTTTCAGACTTTGATTGCTATTCTTGGTCAGAGGTTAGCCTTGGACGAACTTTCCTCACTGATGAAGTGGTCAGCTCCCAAAGAAAATGCAAACTTTTTTCTGTTCTCATTGCAGATCTAAATTACTCCACGATTATTGAAAGTGTTCTCAATGGAGAGCGTTTGCAAATACCATCGACATTGAAGATATCATAAATATTTCCAACTATTATAGAACAGTTTCAACATTCGTTATTAATCGATTATCGTTTTCGCCATGTTCGTCGATCCTCTACATCTCGTTTGGGAGGTGCACGGGAGATTTGTACCATTAATGATCCCGCCGCTCATCTTGTATCGATAGGAAGTGTGTTGCAAACCTCCGAATGCGCGCGCGCTGTTCTCTACCAACCCCGAAGCGGCCGCTGCTTGTGGCCGGCGGAATGTCGCTCTGGGAAGACTTCTTGGAGCGAGAAGCGCCTGAGTCGGGCCCGGCGGCGGCGGCGAGCGTCAAAGCGATGCCGGCTTTTGCACTCCACGGTCGCCACCTGGGCGGTGGACCCCCTGGGCCATTCTTGAGGCTTTGGGAACTTCGTCGACACCGGTGCTGTAGGGCTATGTGTTCTTTAGCATGATCACCACCTTGCTCTATTTCTTCACCAGTGTTAGTGTGACTTGCCTTTTGTTTGGGGTGAAGCTGGGATTGTGACACCAACAAAAATGTGCGCAATTGAAACTCATGTAATATTATTTATATAATACTTTCGTAATTAATAGCTATTACTACAATCAGCAAACGGAAGCTTTTGTAACTGTGAAGCATTTTCAGAAAATGTAAAAAAAATAAACCCTTGTCCTTCTTCTAGCAGAGATGTCGAAAATAAACTACAGTATTTAGTGGATAAATTAGATTAGTAGATGAATTCCTTCACAAAAGATCTGCTTCCATTTCTTGCATTAAATTATAGACGTGGTGATATAAGTTGTTCCGCCAGCTATTTGGATTTTCGTATATTTTTAAAACATCTGAATTCGGTGCAGTATCAAATTTCTCCTTTATTTCCTCTGAAATGCGTTTCTTGTTGTTGCCATTATTACCACCGCACTTTCATAATCACATCACCTTTCTACATTTCCGTATCTTTCAGCTAATGTGCTATCTCTATTAACTCATTTTTAAATTTCGAATTCTGTTCGCCTTTTTATACCCGAGCCTGCGAATTTCCAATTCTTCCAACACGTGCATTTCGTATCTCCTTCAGTCTTTCTCCTCTCCCACTCGTACAATTTCTGCCTCTTCAACCATTATCAAAACCACTTTTCCCCTCCCCCCACCGCCTGCCGCCGGAGTTACGTGGCTAATTGCTTGCCCATAAATCTGGCGCTCCATTACGCGCCGCCTGCCGCCCGCCCTTTCACTCGGGGCTCAAGATCACGCGAGGAGCGGGCGGCGGCGGCGGCGGCGGCGGCGGCGGCCATCGCGGGCGCCATGTGTTGTGTCCGGCAAAGGCCACGCCGCCCAACAGCCGGATTTACAGTTTACGCGGGCGTCGACGGGGCCCCGCCCACCACCGTTTGTTACTGGGATGCCACCCGAGGGAGCCGTTTCGCATCTCCGGCGGCCTGCCCTGGCCTGCACTTGGCGGGCGCCGATCCTATTCGTCAATCTTCAATTGTTGGTTGTAATGACGTATGCATATATTTCTTCGGTTGTATTTAATTTGCTTTCAGCATTACCTTTGATATTTCATTTTTTATTTATATGGTGAATATATAGGTGCGTAGTAGATGTCATAAAAAGCGAATGGCATTTTTCTCTACAGATTTTCAGTTTGAGACTTTATGTTTTGGATTAATTTAATACTAAATATAGTTTGCAATATGTTAAAGTTTTAGCAACATTCCTAGCAGAATTATCATTGTTATCTTATTTTCTTTTTCAAATTTAATTTGATTTCTTTAGAGGAGATGTAAAATTGAACATTAGTTCTTGTGAGTTTATTGATATATTTCCTCAAACATTAAGATATAGGAAACACATTCAGAATTGTAACTCCTGCTCTTCATGTAGATTCTATTTTAGTTTCTGTATTCATGAACTAAGTTAAAACATTTAAATGTTTCTAGAATTATGTGTTAATAGTATAACAGATCTAACTTTCAAAATATTACCGTAAGTGCAATATGAAGGAATAATGATAATGTTGATGAATGTTGCCATCTGCAGTATGTCCTAAGGTAAATTTGTATTTTCAGTGGCACACTTTATCTTGACACCGCAGATCGATTGTCTAGCATATCACCTTCTTGACTGTAGATTTCAATGGTAAATCCGGCAAGCTATACACAAATTATATTGGCGGGGTTTCAAGAATGGCGGATATTGCGCCAAATGGATCGTTTCCTAGTACAGTAGTTACCCTTTCAAGCTCTCCTAGAGAGATAACTGTGTTGTCACTTGTGCTGTGTGTCATGCAGTCTTATTTGTTTAGTAAACACGATTTTACGTCCTTTTTTCAATGGTGTCTGAACTTACAAAAATGTTTTGTTTATTCTTTAAAAAATTATAAGTGCAGTGGCCACAGTTGTCTGTACCTATGTTTTCGTTTTAAATTCATATGTTTTATATTATTTATCGAAATATTTAAATGTATATTTCCAAAATGATTCATTTTAGTTTTACACTACATTACAATGTATTAAACTGAGACTGTTTCGTGCATTGAATTACTAAATTACTTTTTCCATACTAGTAGGACACATTTTATTTATATACAAATGTTTAAAGTAGTATCTGATAACAACTCATAAAATGCATTACATATTTTGACATGTTACGTGGTTCAATGTGCTTTTGGAATACTATTTTAGCACGTATAGTAGTAATGATAGTTTCTCAGTGTCTTTATTTTATGTAATAACGTGAGGAACATGGATTAACATTGCTGATGAGAACTCGGTGCATTCCCTACATTTTCTACCCACGGCTTGGTGACCTTGTTCTTTTCTGAGCATGGCTCTTTTTTCATACGCAATTGCGGCTTTGTTCTCCGTTTACCTGCCGTCGAACAATTGCCTTCGCTAGAGGAGGTTGGTAATTAGATAAGTTGTGTGTCCAAGTGGAGCTATTGTTTATGCAGTGCGTGTTTAGCACTCCGCTAATTGAGAACCCTTTGGAGACGTGTACTCGCGCGGGATATTTGAATATCCCAGCATGCGAAGGTATAGAAAGGCAATATTCGGTACGAAACAAGATATACAGAATAAGATAAATTCATATGTTTCGTAAAATAAAAAAAATAGCACGCACAATTCAGTGGTAAGATTTTTGCATGCTCTGCCAACAATAGCTATCATACGAGATTCACTGCGGCATCGTGAGCTATGTAAGGCGTCTGCTCCGCTAGATTCACCGAAAGCTTTGCGACCGACGATGTAATTGTAATGGCAGCTTTAGTTATCATCACTCTTCGTAGTTCCCCCGGAACCCGACTCTATAAATACGTCGAGGGCAGAGTTTTGTCATACAGATAAGTTAACAGATGCTCTCGCGGATATGCAAATCCCCCAAGTAACAATGTAAAGCTATTACTTGCAAAGTTCTACACTTACGTGAATACAAGAAGCAAGATTTACTTCTTACAGCTTAAATGACTGATGCATACGCTGGTCTGCGTTAACATCAAATCTGAGACGTGTCAACAAAAACTAAGTAGACCACGTGGTATCCAAATGCCCCGCGTGAGTGCTGGAGTGTTAATATGGTCAGACGTTTCAGGTACTTTGTGCGGAGTTGCCGCCGCAGAGGGCGGTGGTGACGAAGACGGGGCTGGCGGCGGCGCCCGCGGGTTCATTTCTCAGCCACCTGTAGTCTCCGCGGCCTTCTCGCTGGCTTTCCAGGTCTGCGGCGGCCGCGTGGCAGGTTTCGAGCAATTTATGGGGCGACCCTGCCACCGCCCTCACCGTCGTCCTCGCCTCCGTCGCCGTCCCCGTCGCCCTCTCCGTGCCCCGCAGCCTCGGGTGTCGCCCCCGGCGTGCACTGTGGTTTGCCTTATAGGGCGAAAGGCGTTTGACGGACGGAGAGTGAATCGGGAAAACACGGGAGAGTATGAGAGCAGAATACGGAATATATTGTACGAGGATCAAGTACCAGATTTCAAGAAGTAACATTCCATTTTATTAATTGCATTCTTCTTGCACCATTTTCTTAACTTGACCAAGTATAGACCAACAGAATTATTTGTACATTTTCCTTAACTTTAAGAAAATATAAATAATGGTTTAGAAGGTTATATGGGATGTGTGTCGGTTTGTCTTTAACTAAAATAAATTTGTAAAATCGTCCATGCCTTATACGGGGTTCGAACCGGCACACTCGGCACAGAATGAGTGTCACCGCAGCCAACGTGTTATTTAGGTCATCGTTTATTACATTGCGATCATTTAAATATAGTTTTACTTTCATTTATAGTTGTAGCTTTGTGTTTCCAATATCTGGTGTTGTAGAAGAAGATGCATATGTTAGAATGCATATTTGCAGACCAGCAATTAAACATGACCACATTTTTGTTTTGTCCGTTTAGAACATTCGAATCAGAGTGAAGGTATTCTTTTGAAACGGCTGTTGTAGAGAAGTCCTCGGCTAGGTGCAATATCCCTAAAGATTTCATTGAGCTCCAATGAAGCAACACATTCCGCGCTAGATATGATTTCCGCATAAATCGGCGCCCTGGAGGCCGACCGGCAGCGTCGCCCGCGCGTAACGCATTCCAGGGGCGCGCCCGCGCCGAGAGCTGCTCGGAGGATGTGCGCGGGCCCACGCGCCGCCGGGCCTGGGAGGAGCAGGAGGCCGCGGCGGTGGTGGAGGTCGGGGCCTTGGGGCGGCAGGGCGCGCCGGTTTATGTGACAGACCGCGCGATGAGGCGCCGCTGCGGAGAGGCCGCCCGGCGGCCAACGCCGGCGGCGCTGCGTCCGGGACCGCGCGGGGAGGCAGTGCTCTACGCAGCTCCGCTCAGCAGGCGCCTGCCACTGGTTTCACTTCGTCGTTTTTAATTAAATGAAAAGCATGTTACGAAATTACTCTATCACTTGGAGAAGATTAATTCAGATAAGAGTTCACGAGACAGCCAATACTCGTGTACGGAGTAAAACTCTTGGTCTGTGGCTGCAAAACAAACGGTTTTACTCTGTATGAAATCGTTCTGCTGCAAAGTGACCCTTTTACAGATGTGTCACTTTTTTGTGCATCGTCGAAATCTGGTAGACCAACGCCAATGAACTATTTTTTTTACTCTCTTCCTTAGAACTTCTTTTGCATTCTCGTGGCTCTCCGTTTCTCTCCATTTTCGTTTTCATTATTCTCTCCAGCTCTATTGTCACAACGAATAAGACAGTTGAAGGTAATGGTTATAGACACATATTTGACACACTGGATGAACTCTACGAATGTGATTTTGAATTTTACGATTGTCTTCTGTGTTGATTAACTTGCCCATACTTATCCACACTTTTCATAGAATCCAACGGAAACCAAGAAATTGCTTAAACTTAAAATATTTTATTAGAATTTTAATTTGAAGGCATTGTTTGTGAAGATAAAGTAATATTTTTGAACTTTCTTTGTGCTCATGGAGCTATTATAGAAGAATATTGAATTCCGTGTTTGTAGGGAAATATGTTTTTCTTCTAACAGTATAGTTTTTTGCTCTATTTTTGTCGTGCCATTGCTGTACAGAATTTGTACTTTGTAATGTCGAAGTATCCCTATGTAGGAGTTATTATTTTAGTTTTATTTTGTTTTAATCGTTTATTAGTTATGTTCATATTGAGATTTCGTGTGCGTTGCAATTTAAATAAGAATTTTTAGTCCAAAGAGTGAATTGAACGAATTCATGAACAATAACGTTTAAAATTTTTAACTGTTTGTAAATATTGGTTTCTGTAATACCTCTCGTAATTTTTCTTACCTTTCCCGCAATAATTTTGAAGCTCCTGTTGAGCAATATCGGTTCCTTTCCGCGTTGTCTTCATGTGTAGCGAATATCTTTTTGAAGGAATTTGCGCCCGCTATTTTAATCTGGGCTTAGTCACCTACGGGACACGCATGGACGAGTTCTAATGGCTAGTTCGCAATTTCACTTTGCAGGAAATACGAAAAAGATAATTTCTTGGTAGGTCAAATAGAGACTCTTAATTAGCTGCTCTTCTAGAACCAATGTGATGAATTGTGTGCTCTTCCATCTGACTCATCGTCATTCTCTCGTTACTCATGCTTTACTTTTATTACGGCGAACATTTTTAATCGTTGTCATGTTTATTTGTTAGCGTCATCATGGTTTATATCGTAAATTGTATGATTCAGTGACGGCTTTTGGCATTGATACAGTATCGGTCAAAATTGTTCGTTTTAGAGTAATGCTCCGAAACGAACGTAGACAAGTCAATTTAGTAGTATTTAGAAAGTATAGGATTAGTCCGAAGAACACAACAGGCTAAAAACCTGTTTGAATCTGATATGGTTTAAAGATGTTGATGGATTTTCTGAAGAGCCTTGCAGGAAAGGTCAGTGAACAATGAAGAAATTCTGAAAACTCTATCAGCTCTACTAATAAAAGCTTGATGTAACTTCGTTAAAACACGCTTATTCCGGGAATAGTTACTTCCAGCGTACGTTCGGAGTAAGGATGGATTAAGTTTTTACCAATAATGGGCCTAAACCGTAGCTTAACTAGTCCTTGTTAAATACGGAATCAATGATTGGCAACGTTGCTTCATACACCATCGTTGGCGTATTTACTTTATTCTTTGGTGCTTCTGAAAACTTACCAAGAACTTTGCGTTATGTTTGAGCAGAATATTTCGCATTTTTTCCCAAATTGTGTGATTGCATTGGTAGTTAGTGGACTCATATTGATGAATGAATTGTTTTCGAATTACGATTGTTTTGAAGGCTGGTGACCATTAAAAAAATCAATGATCTCAAGCGCGTGTGCAAGTTAAGGATAGATAAATGATTGCCGAAAGAACACAGTTTTATATGGTTTAGAGATGTTAATGGATTTTCTAAAGAGCCTTGGTTGGTAACATGGTTGCTTACCGTTAATGACACCCTTCAACACATTTGGTTAACTCCTGCGTTCCGTCCCACGGAAAACCCATTTTTTATTCCGAAATTCAGCGGAATACCCTTTCAAAAGATTCACAAGTGCTCGGTTACTTTTTTTTCCCTCGGCTCTTCGTACATTTCATCAATGCTGTTTACCCTTGTATTTCTAGTAGGAAACGCCAACAAAATCACTTCGAAGTTTCCAATGCCAAAAATCCAAGAAAACACGAACAAATTAATGATGAACGAAATGAACTAGGTTTCCAAATATTCGAGAAAACACAGGAAAACAAAGTCCACTTGAATTGAAAATGACAATGATACAATGAAGCGAAACGCACAAACAGTTTGTTCTTATTCGCCTCTGTTTTCGCATTTCTAGGTTGTTCCACGCTTGAATTACGTGTCTCCTATGTTTAGCGGTTACCATGGAAACTATATCTCCTTATTCCGTGCGCGAGTTAGTCAATGTTTATTGGCATAGTTTTCGCTATTATCCTACTATTCTGCACTTAAGCACAGAATAAATTTTACACCACGATTATTGGTAGGGCTGATTGACTTTAAACTTGAAGACTGTAGTACAACTTATCGACGCGCTGGTAGAGTTGAGAGAGAATAATTCTCTTATTATTCTTAATATGAATTGTTTCTTCGAAAGGATTTCCACAATTTCTGAGAAAATAATTTTCTCAAAACATTACGATGGAATGAATTTCAGTAATTCTGAAGCTCACAAATAGGTTGTACAGTCGTACAGCAGATTGTACGTCTCACAGAGATTCTTATTGTTTATGATGATAAATTAAATTCTGTCGAATCTCGGGAAGTTAGTTTGGTGATTAAAAAATTCACCAAAGACATTTTTTAAATTCTTTAATCACTGCAAGTACAATAATATTGGAATCTAAATTTTAATGCGAAAGTAGGGAGAATCTTATATTGCGAAGCAGACATTGCTCCCAAAATAGTCCATTAAAAATATTAATTTAAGAATAAATACGTACCCACTACACAGACATTTTCGTGCAAATTTATCGGCAATATCCAATGAGTTGGTTATTGTTTTTGGGAGATATACTGTAGATAATTTAGACTCTGCAACCGCTTTCAGATTCCTTTGAAAGAAACAGCAATTATACTTTGAAAGAAACTGCAATGCTAATCTCTGCATTAAATGCATATAGCTCGTATGGGTTCATGTTTTTTGCCATTGAATAATAGTACTTCTGAAATAAGGGTTTCATGATAATTTATATGTTAGACGGGCAATGTTAAAGGTCCATACATGGCACTTCGCATGTTCGTATAAGGAAACTCATGACATGAAGTATTTTGGTAGAGACAAAATATTCATTAAATTAGTTTCTATATTTGCACACAGCCGGTTCGTACTCGCGGAAAAAGGCAAGGATAGCTCGGTGGCAACATCGTTGCGTATGCAACATTGTTGACTGCGCGGTCCGAGTGTCGACGATGACAGATTTTCAACAGATTTTTCGTAGTTGGATCGGATTCAGCCACTCAGGAGAATTGTAGCGGCCGGCTGTTCTGATTGGTAGTTTTCCGTGGATTCTCCGTCAAAACCTGGCAGATGCTGAGGCAGTACCCTAACCAACTGCTATGGACAACGCGTGATCTTTCCTTGTTCATTCTTGCTCCCTCTCCTTGCCTTAGGCATATATGAATGTGCGTTAATGTGTATATAAGTGACTAAGATAATACACACATTTACATGCTCTATCTTTACTATACACGTGGAAAGGCTAGATGGCAACTTAGAATTTGTCCCGCTTGAGGCGGTGCCCCCTTAGGATATTTGGAACAGGAAAACCCGCAAGCCATCGTGTAGGTTTGCGCTGAATTTCACGTTCCATCAGGGAGGTCACCGCTACCTCCGCTTCCATCTCCGCCCATATATCATGTACTAGTTACGGGACTAATGACCTGAGTAGTTGACGCAGCTGGAATCAATGCTGCCTCATTCTGCGTGTACGAGCTTTCCGCGTTTTCTCCGAATGCCAAAATACGTGTCTCCGCAGCCTGAGTCCATTAAAAGGGGCCGAGCGTCCCGTGTTGGACCACCGTTTCGGATGCCTGCTGCGCAAACGCCGCGACGCCAGATAGCACGCGTTCCGGGCAGGCCGACACGAGCGCGGTGCGCGGTCTCGCCGTTTCGACTGCAAAAACCCGGCCTCGCTCGCCTCGAGATTCTTCCCTGAACTAAGGAATCTCCGCGCCTCTAGTGGATGGCCGCCCCTTTCTCTCTCGCTTCCGCCCTTCCGTCCGTAGCGCCGTCCGTACTGCTTAGTGCGCTAGTCACCGCTACGTACATCGTTTGGTGAAGATCGTACAGTGCTTGCTCTATTCAATTACTGTTTTTCTTTTCTTTTCGTTTTTGTGGTGTGATGTTCGGCGCGTTTTTGGAAGAAGATTGCTCGGGAATGTTTGATGTGATGGAAAATGCTTCTTAATAGTACGAAAACCTTTCGTTGCAACATTATAAGTGTCACCTATCAATGTGAATAATCTCGGTGTTTCGTTTGTGTGTTAAAAATATTTGGGAAAGGATTAATGTAAATGTAATCGTAACTAATAAATTAGCATTCCTAATGAATATATAAGTTCGTAATTGTGATGAACGATGTTCGGGTGCACTTCAAATCGATTCTATCAGCTGAAACTGGTTCGACAAACATATGAAGCCGTACATTGTAATGGCGAATTATATGTGCTGTTCTCAATGTGATTATACAGAATATGTGTGTGACGGAAATTAAAAGGACTTCCTGTTCAGTGATGATTTGATCATTTTGCTTGAGGTCTTTGCTGTCCCCTGGGGGAACTGGTTCCCCCGGTTCGAAAACTGGAGTGATCCGATTCAAACCTTGGCAAGTAAAGGAGTGAGAAAAGAAATCGGGGTTTCCCAAGGCTAAAACCCTCCTTGTATCCGGATTGATATTTCGGAGTGCTTCTTGTTAAAGAGACTCGATGATAACTATTTTTTGTAACACAGTTATTGTAAATGATTTTCTAGCCAATAAAACGCTCACGTTGATATTAATAAATACCTGAATTGTTACACAAATGTTTATTCAGTGATTTAGGAAATTGAATTTTCTTATCACTAGTCTAGTGAACCATATTAATGGGACAACCAATTTACCAATTTATGTGTACAATAACCCATTAATGACTGTAACTTAATTCTAAAAGTATATTTATTTCTCTGATGTAAGATTCTACCAGATGTACTTGTTTCGTCATATAAGCATCCACGCGTGCTATCAGACAGAAAATATGGTGATTGTATTGCTTGCTCTTGCTTAAGGTGTCTGTACCCGATGTTCCGGGCATGTACATATAAGAATGATGCACATGTACTAGAGTAATTCAACACGGGTCCAGAACCCTTTTTGGTATTGTTAATGATTGTATGTTCGACCCCTTAGCACTTAACTCATCGGTTTCGGATGTAAATAACGAACTTCCGATGCAGAAGGGCTGGCTAATATGTCTGCACGGAAAACACATTCTGTGATCGAAATTTACATTTTACTGATGAACAGAAGTTGCGAATTTGGAGTGAAGTGTTTTGGGAGCATCGATAAGAAAGCAAATACGAATATGAAAGTCGCAAATAAGAATATGTTTCAGGATTATGTTATCTTTGATTAATGTTGAATTCAAAAAAATGAGAAACGATATTGTTTCTTCGAGCATATTCTACGTACTTCGATCATATAGATCATGAGGAGAAGATCATGAAAATAATTCTCTTTATTGACTGACTCATTGATTTTTATTTTTTTTTATATCCGAAGACTAGGCTGTTATCTTCGCATATTAGATGGAACTGAAGATTAGTCTACTTCCTGTGGGAATATTAAGTTCTCCCAAAGGTGCTCCGGAGCCGCCTTCCCCGGGCACTTCTCTGACCACCTTAATCTCCGCGAAGGGGGGACCTTTCCCAGCCCCCTCCTCGGGCCGGCGCGCGCGGCGTCTGTTCGCCGCGATTTATGACGCCCGATTTCGGGCGCGGGGCGGAGCAGGGCGGGGCGTGGCGGGGCCCTTACCTTGCGTTGCCTTGGCGGCGGCCGCCATTGCGCCAGCGGCCAGCCCGCGTTTTTCCGCGCTCTGAAGGAAGCGGCCGGTGCGGGAGGGGGGCAGGGGGTCCAGGGGGCCTGGGGGGCCGGGGGCCACGGCGCGTCAGCTGCGCTCCGGGCGCCCGCGCGGGGGCTAAATGTCGCTTGTCCCGCCGATGCTCCGCACGCGCGTATAAAGAGAGCGGGGACGCAGCGGAGGGCACTTCTCGTCCAGCAGCCGCTTGCTCAGTGCGTCTCACGCAGCAGACATGGCCCTCTCGGTGAGTATGCGAGCACCGCCACATCATAGGGTTCACCGGAAAGTTTGGGATGTTGAAAAGGCAGCGAAAAAATCGTGAATTATTTTGTATGCGATTTTGGGAATAGATTTTTGAGAAGGAAAAAAAAAAACAATATTTTTTTTGTTTTACTTTTGGCTTTGGGGATGTTCCACATGTGTACATCTCGGCAACATTTAAGGATTTTACTGTTTATTTTTATATCCTATGTAAGGCTGATCTACATTTTTTGGTATTTAATTTCGCATTAACGTCTAGGACATTAGCGACCAATATTGCATTTAACGGTATGGTAACTGTGAAGGTGACATGATAGGTATTGATATAGGGTGCAACGGCGAACAGAAATACAACCATGCCCGAGGTGGAATCCTTCAGTCCGAGATCGCTACGGAACTACTGCCTTAAAGATCTCGGCCATCTGAACCTTCTTTTTTACATCTTTGTTTACGTCGTGATTCCAGAATTCCGTCTTGGTTAATATGATAATTGGAGTTAATGGTGTTACAGGCGCGATTTCTTGAATATTTAACAGAAGTGGGTCTTAGTGATCAGTTTTTAAACACAGTTGTAGATGATAATTTTTTTAGGAATTCATTTACAGCGGTACGATTAGGAAACTCATTGTATGTTGTAAAGAGTGGGATTTTAAGTGGATTAAAGTGTTGTAAAGAGTTTTTTAATCGGATGCTTACACGATTCAACAATTACTCAGAGATGAAACAAACAAATTATGGACAGCATTTGTGCTTTGGATGTGCTTCTCATCTCCTAAATATTACCCTATATTTTTCTTTTTGGAATATCTTTTCTATTTGACGTATTATAATTGCAGTATTAGTAAACTTAATAACGGTAAAATATTTCGTAAATAACGGATTAAGTTCATGGTTTCCAAAGCGCAATTGTTCTGCAAAGTAGAATAAACGAATTGATGCAAGCAGTCATCCTCGCTCTCGGCATCCTGTCATTACAAAAACGTGCGACCATGTAAAGTTTTTGAAAGCCGCCTTGGTGGGTACTTGAGAAACGTAGAATTCTTCCCGACTGCCTAAAAAAGCGAAATTAAAAGAAGTTGCTTGTAATCTTAAGTAACTTGATATTATGTGTGAAATTTCTTTCAAGATTAAGAGAAATTTTTTTCAAGATTAGGGAAAGTCCTCAAATGCCACGATTCCGCTGCTAATTCGAATGTAGTGTTTCCCGTTTACAACAATGTTGGCGACGTCTGCAAATGCTGCCAATACCTCCCTCGGGGCAACTAGACGCTCACAGTACTCGCAAACGCTCTACTAATTGGCAGGAGCTTACGTTCTGTGATCATGAGTGGCAGCGGCGTTGGGAACTGTAGCAGCGTGCTCGGAAGTGGAGTGAGGTAGAAACCGAGCAGAGTGAGCACCTACCACTTAGTGTTCGGGTGCGCGCAGAATCGCGCTCCCGAAGGCCAATCTGGGACGGTCACGCATGGTTTCTTGTTTTTGAGTGCGGGTTTCGAGATTTCAGGCATCGTGGGAACGATCTGGGATTTGAACTCTTAGTATGTGAGAGTGTATTTTGCACTCTTTCTCCTGTGCGCGTGCTAATAGTGGTGATACCGTCTTCAATATGGTATATTTTGTTGGATTAAGTAGTAAAAAAAACTTACTTTTTTCCTCTCTAAAATTGTGTTCTTCTTGTAACTTGTTTCTGAATAATTATAATTCTAAAGATAATTCTCTAAGATAATGAGGCCATCGTTTTAGAATTTTTAGTGTCGATAAAATGGTACGCGATTTTAATATTTTATATTATTTTTGAATGATTCGTTTCCAATACTCACTTGTTTCCTCCGAAAGTTGAAACAATACGATGTACGGAATTGTGTGACGTTAAAATGTTTTAGAAACTATACTAAGGAAAGAATTCGATGAGAACAAAATGTTATTATTTAAATGCAGCTTCAGATATTCGGTTGAACGTTTGATGGTTGAAACCTTATTGCAAGAACTCAACAAAGTGAAGGGCCAAGAATTTGCTACCGTTGAGTATGGAACTTCCATGGATGTATGAAAGTTTGATCCAACTAGGGATATGAGTTTAGGGATATTGTTATCTTTTTGTCATTGTTACCTTCGAAGCGATAGACTTTTGATAATATCAAAATAAGATTTTTTGATTTTTTTAACTTCCAAATTTACGTCAGACTTGAGCAGTTTCTATCTAGGTTTTTCACGTCCCCCCCCCCTGATCAGCCAACTATTCCAAACACAAGGCCATCTTTTGTCGGGTCGTGACATCTGTTGAGTGGGTTCACAGCTAACCTCTCATCCATTGCAGCTCTTCGCCCTCGCCGTTCTGGTGGCCGCTGCCCAGGCCGTGGTGGTGCCCGCGCCGTACGCGCCCCTGCCCTACGGAGGCCTGCCCTACGGCGGCCTGGCCTACAACGGCCTGAACGGCCTGCCCTACGGCCGCGCCGCCGTGCTGCCGGCGCCCGTGGCCGCGCCCGCCGCCGTGCGTGCCATCGCCGCGCCCGCTCCCCTCGCCCCTGAGCCCTACGACCCCAACCCGCAGTACAGCTACGGCTACTCCGTGCACGACGCCATCACCGGCGACAGCAAGGACCAGCAGGAGAGCCGCGACGGCGACGTCGTCCAGGGCAGGTACTCGCTGGTGGAGCCCGACGGCACCCGCCGCACCGTCGAGTACACCGCCGACCCCGTCAACGGCTTCAACGCCGTCGTGCACCGCGAGCCCGCCGTCGTCGCTGCGCCCGCTGCCCCCGCCCCCGCTGTGCTGCCCGCCCCCGTCGCCGCCTACGGACGCGCCCTGGCCTACTGAATGGACGTCGCTCCCCTGCCTTCCAACTCTCTATTTTAACTTATAGTTGTTTATTTTTTTCTTGCTGAGCTGCTGCGAGTTGTGTGGACGATGATATTGTATTACGGTATTAAACGCAATTAATATATTTATATTGTATTTTGATTTTTGTCTCTTTTCACGACAATAATTCAAGCAACAATGTCTTTACCATTATGCACCAGCAATGTCTTTACCACCAAAGGTTTCATTCCTCCATTGACCTATCCGTCGCAATGTTTGTCTTGTTCCATCATCAGTGTAAGTTGAGGGAACATGCGGAAACATGAATAACTATTTGTGTTTTCAATATAGAGGTCAGAATTTTCTTCACGTGGAAGAAAAAATTGATGTTGTCTGATCAAAGTATAGTTAGTAGTGTATGATCTTAGAGGTTCTGTGAGGTTGTTTAAAACCTTCTTCATTACACGTGCCCCGTGAGAAAAACCGAAAAAGGTAATAACAATGCAAATGAGTATTCAGGAACACAGCACACCCTCTTAAGACAGGGAACATAATTATATCCAATTGTTCCACATTAATGTTCCAAAGAGTTATTGTAATCTTATGGTAACAAGACCACAGCGTTTTTTAAACTGATTCAGTTCTCATTCTACGTATAAAAGAAAACATTTTCTTGGCTCACAGTACTTAATCGCAAGTTAAATTGTTTTTGCTACGTCATAATATGAAAACAACTCCTACAATGTGGCAGTGTCCGTTGATAACACAGAGAATGTAGAGTTGTTGATTTTGAAAATACGAAGTATTTGTTCGAAAGAAACCTTCAAATCATATTTCTACCACCACAACATGGATAGAACAAACTTAAAAGTTTGATGGTGGGATACAAATTATATAATTATTTCTTGCATAAATCCTCCCTTATTAAAGCAAGTGGGTATTAATGTTTTTGAGCAATATGTACTTCCACTCCAGTTTTCACGTGTAATATGTTGGTCGCATTGTAAGAAGTGGTTGCGCGATCCAAAAAACCGGTCGCGAGCACCTCTTACCTCCGCGCGTGTGCCTAGTGATCCGTATCTTACGACTTTCTGATTTCCTTAATACCTGCTTTTGCCCCTGAAGGGTAGATGGTAATACAATGCCCTCGGATTATAAATGGAGTGAATTTTGAAAACCAGAATTAAGAATGCTTATTCATTTCTGTTTATCGGCTAAGTTTCGTTCGGTTTTATTATAAACACATATGTATCTAATGTTCGTCAGTATGTTACCTGTCAATATGATAGGATTTTACAAAGTGTTTCTCTGCTTGTATTTTTGGCGTAATTGCATAATTTTTCTGTTTATATGTTTATCTGCGTGCATATAGACGTCTCAGTTTAAGATGCAGCAGAGATGGCCAAACATCGAGATAATTATTATCATCGAGAAAAATCACATTTGTTTTGAATGTTTTGATTGAATTTGGAGATTTCATCTCATCAGCGTATGTTTCTCATAATTCCATATAAAATGAAATGAATAAAACAGATTTAATCATTGAAATTGTTTCCTTTAGCAATTTTTATGTCTTCCGAGTATGCAATTCGGTCGGTATGCACGTCGGTATGAAGGGTTGTTTAGCAGGTTTATCCGGTATGATTAGTTGTTTTATTTTTGCAATTGATATTTTCTTTGTATAATGTTCGAATTCATTACATCATAGTTCTATAAATATTATTAAGATTTTTATTTCTGACGCAATTTATTACGTTTTTTGACGAAGTTCTTACAATGAAGTTTACTTAATGAAACAAATGAATGCTTGTCCAATATTCTTATAAATATTGACCAACAGGCTAACATAGTAATGTACTCCTGGAAAACAACAACTCGATTAGAATTTCTATCAGAATGTGTAATATTAACTTAATTTTAGTAGACCATGTCCTGCAGCCCACACAATTACATTCTTCTTTGATTAAGAATTCCTTAAAAATTGTACAATATGTTTTTTAGACAAAATATTTTAATTAATTTGTTTTACAGTAGTTTACTATCTTCAAGGTTAATTCGGGTTCTATAGAACGTACCAGATAGTTTTGTTGAAAGGCAATCTTCGTTTGCCGCTGCTTAAATACGAGTGGTCGCATTTCACAGAGGACTCTGAAATATGGGAGGTCTTTCGCCGGGTTCTCCCCAGGCATAAAATACGGTCGCCGACCCACCCAACCGTTCGTTTCTTCGTTCTCCTTGTTGCGCCCGATCGTGTGAACTTTCCGGCGAGCCCTTGGGTGGCGCCGTGATTTACGTGGTTCTTTCGCAGCTGTCGAGTGCAGGTCCTCTTGACTGGTTCCGGGTAACTACTTCGTGCTCTGCCCCCTCCATTCAATGTTTTGGGTGAAGCAGTCGTACGAGCGATGTGTCCCTTGAATATTCTATTGAATCTAGTCTCTGGTAAAACGTTCTTCGTGGAATTCGTCTTAGGTTTTTAAAATAAGATTTTAAATATTTATGCTTATCCCAGAAACAGTTTGTTGAAAATACCGTGTTTAACCTTTTTGTAGATGAGCGTTATTTTAATTTCTGACTGTAGACAAGAGAGGTTTAATACGTGTTTGCTCTTTCCTTTCCTGGGTAGACGTTCACAGTAGGAATTGGAATTAAACGGGCCCCAGCATCAAGGTGGTAGAGTGATCAGAAAATTGTATGTAGAAGAAAATGAAGGATGTTCAGATTGAACACCTGGTGACTTAAGCTGATCATATCGCGCCCAAGTGCTGAAAATACACATTAATTACTTCAGGAGAAGTCGGAAGCAATCGGCTCCGCGAATTTGAATGCTCCCTTGTTTGGAACATTTTGCACCGTCGAGGCCGACCTGATTAAACACATCATCATCATTGCTTATTAAAACTACTGGTCTTTTAATTAATATTAATTTAATTTGTTTGTTTGTATTTTTATTTTGGATATTTCGTGTTTATTCGTTATACTTTTTACGCTCGATCTAAATTTTTGACATATTTCATCTATGAACGTAATAGTATTTGTTGTCTAGAATTAGAAGAGGCTTTTTTAAAAATAAGATTTGAAAGGCCCCGGTTTCATTGAAACGAATACTTAAAGGACTGTTACGGGCCATTTGTAATATACTTGTAAATTATTTATACAATTACTAATTCATTGTTTACAAAAAGGAAAACTTACTACTCTCGCCGAGGTAAATGATTTCAAATAGCTATGATAAATACAACGATTTCAATATCATTCCTGGTAATTATGCATTTGTGCTTCATAACCCTTTATAACCCTTGTCAACTTGCACAACTATTTCAATGCTAAGAAAATGACACCAGAAAATCAACATTCTTCATCTTCATTTGCTGTAGCTCAAAATAACAGCTACATTTGCGAGAGTTCTAAAAGCAGAATATTTCAAACTATGGCGTAAAACACAGAAAACTAGTAGTGGTAAAACAGCATATACTTTTTCGCCTATACTTTGCCGCAAAATTACGTGAAATGTACTTAAATTTTCGAAACATTCTACATGACCTTATTGACTCCGAAAAAATTTTGAACATTTGCAATTTTCAAAAATTAGGGTTTTCAACGAACATCGGACCTACACTATTCTCATAAACGTTCTTTACCCCATCCAACAACATTTAATAAAAAACGATGGAGCCATTTTTTTAAATTTAAAAAATGTCCCAGGGGCTTCATGTAGAGCACCCATAAAAATTAAAATATCGCTTTTAAATTCAAGGGGCGGTGACATAAGCAAGATCAATTGAGGACTATCCATTTTGGAAAAAAGTACAACAAGTTGTAGTTGAACGGTTTAGCCGCTAGAGTTGTTCACAGACTGTATCAACGACCTACAAAACATGGATTATGAGTGCACCACATGTTAGAGAATTTGTTTTCTAACTTCAGCAACTGGATTTATCCACTTTTTCGTTACCGGGACCTTGTAGTAAGAATGTTTCTGCCGAAAACTCGCCTTTATTTCGCTTAGCATTACAATTATTTTTCTCTTCTTCGTAACTAGAAAATAAAAAGTTGAAATTATGAGAAGGAAATACATAGTATTGATCATAATGAAAATATATTGTAACATGATTAAAAAATAAAGAAACTGACGTATGTGTTAACACTTGATTCCCGAGAATGCGACGAGTTTTTACTGTCATGTTACATTGAGCTGCGAATTTTACATTTTTTCGTTATGGAGAGGGAGTTTCTGGTTTTTAATATATTTTTCTGTATCAATGGTTAGGAAACTAGTTCTTACCTTCACTATTTATTGATTGGAAATTATTATTTTTAGCAGGCATATGACAAAGGAGACTTCTCTTTACGCGCACCGCATAGTCATAGACATTTAAAAAATTGCGTACCATGAAGTAAACAAAATACTGGGGTGACATCCTGGCCATTGGGAATGTCTCTAAAATTACGTTCTTGTAAGTATCCAAGAATTCATGTTAAAAACATTGTAGGCAACTATGTCGTACGCCGAAAGTGTCATTGGTGTTCTCATTTCACAATGCGGAACCCAACTCACCTTCTATCGTGACCTCGTCACAATTTATTAGTATGCCAAAGATTCATTTTCTGTACTAGTTACGTAAATAACTATTATAGTGCTAATCTTGAAGATTGACAGAAAATGGTCAATGTTTTTCTTGTAATTGTAAGCCATAAAAATACTAAAAATTCTTCTTTTTCCCCTTCTTGGTAGCAGTATGTAGAACTTTCATCCATTTAAATTTATTTCTCTCGGCTTGTCATTTTTAATGCATCTTTTGGGCAATTATGTGTTTACTGTTAATATATTCCAGATTCCCTGATATCGTGTTTACAAGCAATGAAATAATTGTATAAAAGCACTCACCATTGTTGTCAGAAATTGCTCGACAGTTTTCCGTAAAGTGGTTCAAATGAGAGTGAAGAAATTGAATTTTGAAGAATACGTTCCATTCTATTTCATGAAAAGCATTTATGTATGTTATACAGTTTTTTTGTTGTTTTTGAGTACGCGAGTTTGCCGGAAAATTGATTCTGAATGATTCTTATGTAATTTTCTACTGGTTGGATTGAAATTCTTCAATCTGCTTACTAGAAAATATTTCTTTGATTTAGTCTTAAGAATGTAAGTTTTTTTTAACCACACTTAGTCTTTTGAAATTTTGCGAATAAGTATTCAAAAGTAGGTTTATCATTATCTTTATTTTTTACAAATTTTTCCATAAGTCCCATTTTGATTCGTATAGGAAAACTTTAAAAAAATTGACTTCAACTAACTACTACTTCTCATTTTTCTTTCCTGCATTGAAATTCTTTCCAAGAAGTCAGTTCTTGTTCTAGTGCTAAATGTTACTGAATGATAAAGAGGATTTCAGAATTAAATCAGGGTATGTAGGGTTGAAATCTATTGATACCATCCAATTTAATAACTTGTAATTGTTATTATGTAGATCTTCATATTTTCGTATGTCTCTCTCAAATTTATTATTTAGCCTGCAGAAATAGCCAAACAAACCTAATGTGAAAAGAAACGTCTTTTAGTATCCAAAAACACTCTCAAATCTTCGGTAGAGTGGCATATATTTATGGATATCATAGAAACCTACGTTTTTTAAGTAGTAATAATTCTTTACATTAAAATATCGTTTTAAAACCTTTTGGAGATCTGTATTCGTTATTCTAGGAACTCGTGTCGAATGTGTAAAATGGGTGCTCAAGGGAAATATCCCTGATAATGAGCGTAAATGCTTTTTCGCCTGTATTTTTAGAGCACTGACACAATTTATGAGACCACTGACACAATTAAATGCGGTATTGGAGTACAATACTAAAGAAAAATAATTGTTTAATGTCCAAAACAATTTATTTGTTGATCCTTAGGGAAGCAGTTCTGCTATAGTAAATTACATTGCTCGTCTACTGATTTTCTGGGGTGCCGTCACTGTATCCCAGTGTCAAGAGCGAAGAAAACTGACGAGGATGTACCTAGTGGAACGGCGTAGTACCACTTGTAGAATATTTTTTCAGGAATAAAACTTGCTTTCTCGTGTTGTTTTCTCCATTATATGTACCATTAATGTGACTTTACTTCTTCACCCAATTCTTTGATATCATGTATTGACATGAGGGAAAATTATATTCTGCCGCGTAGCTATAATTTATAAATTATAATTTATTGATACATGTGAGAAGTACATGTTTCAGATGCCCATTGATTGTAGTTTTGATGGATGATATTTTCAATATGAAGGTATTTAACCTGTAGTGTGTGAAATCCTTGAACAAATCCCATATTATTGCTGTTAATCATCTACGATTGGTATGTTTCCAAGAATTATTGGAATTTCAGAAGTTTGAATAATCAAACAAAATTTGAATTGTTCTTGGTTACACAAAACAATTTAACCCCCCCCCCCCCCCCCAATGCTTGGTCGAACAACCTTGGTATCTAAACTGTCATTTCATCTGAAAATTTCTTATAAAAAACTTGCTCTGTATTATTTTCTTGTATTTTACCATTTCTTTACTGGAGTAACTTTCCTCGCTTTCTAAACAACAGTTTGTTGTCTTCCGTGTCCTTTGACGCTGCATGATCCGATCTGCAAGTGCTTTATCTTCTCGTGGCCGATCGGAGCGTTATGCGCTTGTTGAAAGCGGTAATCACCTACGTCTGCTGGGTGGGGCATCCTTTTGATTAATTCTAGGGTGCTCACGACGACAGGTTTCCGTGTAGACACAAACGCTCAAGTATCACCCACGCGAAATCGCCCTTGGGCGTTTTCGCCTGTAGGGCTCAGCCTTGCAATTTCAGCGCTTTAGAGAAATCTTGAAAATTGCGTCACGTGATTGGAATCAAATCGAGTAATGGTGAAACGTTCTTCCTTGTACGATACTCTTATGAGTTTTCTTTTTTGTTAATAAGATAAGTTCTGAAGATAATGTACGTCGACAAATAACAGCAATAAAGGACCTAACGGTTGGTACTTCATAAAGCATGTAGGCTCAACACTTACGAAGACATCATTAAACGACTTGTTTGGAAGATAGAAAAAGGATAATACTTCGAAGAAAGACTTTATCTTATACATTAGGGTCCCATAAAGTCTTAGCAGTGCGAGAAAAATATAAATAAAAGTGTTGTTCTTGCGGAAAACATTATTTTTTTAGATTTAATGTTAATAACGTCTAATCTTATAAATTGTAATAGTTCAGTTAAATATCTGACACAGCAGACATATTATCTAATAAACATTTTTGGTTTTTGGTTCTCCTGTTCTCTCACCTGGAGAACTAATAAATGCTCTCACATATAAAGAAAAATTTATGGTAATTACAGGGAAAATATAAAGTTAATTATAAAAAATGAATTGAATAAATAAATTTGAGATTCTAGCCTAAAAATATTTGCAAGGGACGATTTCATTAATGAATTAATCAGATATTTTTTACTTGACAAGAAGACGATTGTAATTTCTCAACTTTTAATAGAAAAACATTATGAAGGCAGAGTTCGGGTTAATTAAGATTCCTGTAAGAAGTGTGTTTATCATACTTTTTCAGCAATGTGGACAATATTTCTTTCAATTATATTTTTGAAACGGTGAACGGTATTTTCGAAATGGTGTGGGCGTGAGCAATGAAATATTAGAAAATATTATTTAAAGCCCCTCATTATGCCACGGCCATCATACTTCCTTTCAGAGCGGGTGGTTAGGTTTCTGTTCGGACGTTTGCTTACCATTTGACTACATCAGATTCGTATTCTTTATTGCGACGCAGGATGTCGTTTTAGTTTTCATACATTGTTTTCCTCCACGGCAGAAAGGGGTTCATCAACTCAAAAGTGCGTTCCGTACATCTCGGTAGTCACCAATAGATTGATTCCTTAAAAAAAAGGATTAAAATAAAACCAAACCAATGAACTCTGCCTGATGAAAATGCCTTTTTTCTTGGCTTGTGAGTACAAGCAAAAATGCTTGGATGATGAAATAATAATATTTCATTAACATATTTTTTTCTGCACATTTGCACTTGTGCATCTTTGTGCATTTTGCATCTTTTTTTATAATAGAAATTGGGAAGACTTTTGAGTATTGTGACACTACTATGACAATAAGCCCCTAACTAATATTGAAATGCATCTTAATGTTTATTTTAAGTACTAATATATCTTTTAAACATGTCTCAATAAATCGAAATTGTATTAACATTCAACTAATTGTGATTTTTTCTGTGAAGAATAATTGTGTAATATAACCTAATGAAATGCGAATCTAGATTTATTTTAAATTGGTGGTTTGCGACACAACCAATTCCACAAAACCATAGAAAATAATGTGGGCTTCGTACTTGGAATTGAAAACTGTAATGCCTGGAACAGGATGAATAATAGTAACTGAAATTTTGCTACTCAAGCAGTTACCTCACTCGCCACACCCACCTCACGGTTCCCCGCTGCAGGTTTTATTCTCGCCACTCCCAGAAGCCCTATTCGAGCGAAAGGCGTCGGCTGACACGTACCTCCGGTCCGACCAACGTCTGGCGTGATTATTCCGGCCGCCTGTGTAAGCGAAGCTGCCGGAGCATGCGTGTAAGTGGCGCGTGGGCGGTTGTGGTACAAAGCGAATGCAAGGATCGGAAATTGCACGTTGGCCTGCGGGGAAGACGGTGGAAGCGAAGTGAACGCTGAGCGGGCAGGCAAAAGCTCCGGCTCTGTTTCTTATCACTGTTTCCTGACCTTTTTGATAAAAATAATGTTGACAATAAAACTGAATTAAATAAATAAATTTGAGATTGAAGCCTAAAAATCTTTTAGAAAGGATGGTTCATTAGTGAATGAATCAAATATTTTTTACTTAACAGGTAGACGATTTTGCTTCCTGAACGAGTTCAACTTGTAATGGGGAAACAGGATGAAGGCTGACGTCAATTGAGATGACAGGGGTGTTCACCATAGATTTTCAGCATTGTGGAAATAATTTTCTTTCAGTTTTATTTTTGAAACGGTGAACTATTTGTGGTCAGTTTTAAACGGTGAAATTTACCATTTGGTTTACCAAACGGTTGAATACCATTTGAAGCTTTTCATCATGCCATCATCGGGAAACTTCCTTTCAGACTGAGTGGTTCGGCGTCATTATATATCGTTTAACAACATCAGTTCCGAATTCTCATTCTTTATTGCGACAAAAGAAAACGTTTCTGTTTTCTTGACACTTTTGTTTATGGCAGGAAGGACTCCATCACTTCAAAAGTAAGATCGGCACGTTATCTATAGTCATCAATAAAATGATTCGTTCAAAAATTGAAACTAAGAAATTAAAACTAAATATGAATAAAAATAAAAATAAACAAATAACATGCACATTATGAAAATGCATTTTAATTGGCTTGTGAGTACAATAAGTTACTGTCAATATCGAATCATTTCAACGGAACAATTAATATTTTCCCAAGAAAAGTTAAAATAGTGAAATCACGTTAATGTATAGAAATAGAACGTGATAATTATTTTATCAAAACGTGAGTGTACCTTAATTGTTTTTTCCTGTTGTCAAATTGAATAACATTAAGATATAAAATTGCCATACCAACAATATCCCTTGATTACAGAATTCTTATACGGGTGCGGTTCCTGACACTGAGTTTACGACTCACTTGAGACCTGTCTGAGCAGAATTCAGCCAGCGGTTTCGCAAGAGTAGAGACCGCGGACCAGTCTCCACAGTGCGTAGGTTTCCTCTTCCTAAACCGTCTGACAAAAGTAGACGGTACCCCACGCGGATGTGTTGCAGCCTGAATAATCTTCATACATCGTTGTTGCTCCACTTCTGCAAGACATTGCTATCTGATCGTTAGCTAGTCAGCTGTCTTAGGATCATAAATTCTTTGAGAATTTCGTAAATATAGTGCCGGCGTTTTAGTGCTGATGTAGTATTGCCTATTTTGTCAAACTAAGGATGTGAACATTTCTTACAAACTTCCAATTAAATTCAAGTTACGCAAAACGAGTAGGGTTAAAATTTGTTCGCATCTTTATGTAAGACGTGTATACTCTCACGATATTTACTGTCAAATAAGTTAATAAAATTTGCATCTCTAAACTCTACAAAAGAAGGGTGATGAGAGTTTCGTTAAGCCGAGTAAAATTAGCATAGTAAGAACCTTTCATAATCTCCACGAGTGAGGCAACTAATATTACGAATTTAATCAACCATCCTTGAAAAAGTTGTTTATTTCAATCTAACGTATATAAAATTCAATCCTTTATTTATCACGCGTGACACAGATTTATCATAAAATATTTCTTTAATGTGACTGATTTAGAAAAAAGCCTATTTCATGTGTAAGTGAAAACATGAAATACATCTCCATAGTTTAAAGACTTCACTTCAGAGAGGTGAACACATTTGGAAATTCATTATTAATTGAGGTGGTCAGCAGTGAAGTAACCATAAAAAGGAAAATATAATGAAAATATGCAATTGATTTCATTGGAAACAAGGATGCAGGTTCAGCATTCTGAAGTGATCACGGAGATCGTCAGGCGTCGTAAAGGCGATGTTAGGTGCAGAAAGAAGACCAATAAAATTAAATTTGAAAAAAGCAGTTATTGACGTATGATCATCTAAGTGAAACGTTCTGAGGAAGAATTGCTTCAAAATCCCCGTCAGTAGAGTCTACCTAAAAAGCGAGGAAGAGATGATCTCGAGTAAAAATGAAAGAGCAGGTTGTAGAATCAATCGAGGCCAGGCGATAAGAAACGCCGAGCACAAATTACATTACACTGCATCCTCTTACGTGTACGTGTGTTAACATTGCACCTGCGAAATATTGCTTCCGCTGTGCGAGTGCATAGGCGAGAGCGATGGAAGGAAAGGCGCCGTTGAGCGATCGCCGCCGCGAGCGTGCTAATGAAAGCGAGAGCGATGGCTGGGCGCGATTCGCGGCCTTATCGATGGCCCTCTCGCGGGAAGAAACAAGGTCGCGGGTGGCGACAGCGCGCGAGGGGGCGGGGCCGCGCCGATCGTCGCCCCCCTGTCGCGTGGCCGCTGGGCGGTGGCGAGGGCGGGGGCGCGGCCGTTGCGCCACCTGCGCTGGGCGGCGGGCGGCGGTGGCGCGGGCGACGCCAGGAATGCTGGTCCTCGACGCGGCGGCGTAGGCGGCCCACATCGGCGAGGGCTGCCCAAGCCCGGACCGCCCCGCCCCCCCATCCCCCACGCGCCCCGCCCTCTCCCTCTGCCCCTCCCTGCCTTGCTCTCAACAGCACGCGACCGAATCGTGGGGTTCGCGAGCCCAAGCAATATCTTGGTATATCATTCATTTCTTTTTTTTTCTTTTTGTGTGTGTGTGAACTGCCTTGTACTGAGAGGATATCGCACAGCCATAGAAGTTGTGCTTGGCATTGAGGCTTAATGAGGTATATTTTCATATTAATATTTTATTATGAAAAAGATGAATATTTTCAAGGATATCGTTGGATTCGTAACGAGGTGCGTTTTCTATCCACATAATCGCAAAGTGAAAGCATCCATATATTCGAGGGATTCTGATCCGCAATTGTAGCGTTTGCTGTCAAAGTTGTTAAGTTCTTCTGCAATGTATGCATGTGTATGTGGAAACTGGAGTATACCCATTAAATGTAGTTAATATCCCGAAAGTGTAAAGACATTGAACACCACCCATGGTCATATAGATGGAAAAAGGGTTCTGATGAATTAAGCAATCTTCTACATTACACGGAAGATTATTTTCAAAATCAGTATTCTGCTATCGATGTGGCTCAATTAATTGCCCTCTGAACTTGAAAATAACCTTTTAATTATGATGAATGTTTTATGTAAAGCTCATGTTGTATTTTCAGTTGTTGGTTTTGTTTTTAAAAGCTCTTTCAAGTAATTGTTTACGTTTTTACGTGTAATTTTCAACATTAACCTCGTTAGCTTAAGAAATCCCATAGAATTATGAACAATAATTTGTGAAATTGAATTTTTTTATTCTAATAGTTATTTCTGCCAGATATATGATGTATCATTGTGTTTTGTTGCAAAATCGTAAATAAATGTAACATTTTGCTATTTTAAGCAATATTAAAGTATCTAAACTCATGAAAACGAAGTTGTTGGCAATTTCTGTTTCAATGTGTTTTGTAGGAACCATAAATATTATTAGGTACCGTTACAAGGATACTCCTTACTTTTACAAAAAACAACCAATGGTGATTAAACGATAGGGTTTTTATAACATGATGTAGACACACAAAATCATATTTAATTATTCGAGATAATATATAAAAATATGACTAGCCAAATCGTCGACATCGAAAATACTTAGTATGATTGAGGACGAAATCATCCATTTGTATTTCCCTCCTTACTTTTGCCTTACAGATAGCTTTCTAAAACAATTCGTAATAAGCTTTCTGTTTCAAAATAAGCTATTTTCAGTTCATATGTTCTCTTTTTATCTTCAAAATCAGCCTTTTTTTCTTTCACAGGTTTTAAAATATCTAATCTTGCATATGTGATTCTTTTCACCCCTTTTCCAAACCCCATATGTGAACGCTTCCAGCTTCCTTTCATCCATTTTTTACGTCTTCACGCCGTACAGGAGGACAAGCACGTAACTAGTTTCTTTTCAAATCAGTATTCATTTTTAGCATAATATATTTTCTTGTTTGAAAACATGGATAGGTTACCTTATGTATTATGAAAAATATCTGCACATATAACGGCTTAATATGTGTGAAAAATTAAGCTGTTTTGTTTAAGTTTGAACTAGTTCCACAAATTAACCTGTTGAGATGAATATCGAGGCACACGAATAATGAAATGAATATCGAGGCACAACGAATATCGTTGGTGTTAATTTAGTTGTGCCATAATAAGCCATTTTGAACAAGTTCACTATATACTTCTTCAAATGTGCACAGAAGACACGCTCTACGCAATGTATCATTTTGTGACGTTTATCCTCGATATACATAAGACTTCGTAAATCACAGAAGTATTTATTCATCAAATTTGCCTTGCTAGTTGTAAACATCATATTTACATTTGCTAAGCGCGATTATCGGTTAAGTTAATAAAAAATTGTTAAATTCATCGGTCGAATGTCTGATCGGGGAACACATTAATGCAATTGGGAGGGAGAGTGCTAAACTCTTACCATTTGGTAATATTGTAAATCTTTAATTTTAACTGCATCTTGAGAGGAATTACACACAGAACTGGAAGGTATTTGCGTCCATAACTTAAATAATTAATAGACGAATGAAGAAGTGTTTAACTTACTCTTTAGAATAATGGATGCCAAATCTTACATTGTATAAATGGAAACCTAAAAAAATGGGTAAGATATACAAACGAGCGCCGGAAATATTTTATTGCTAAACAAGGCATTGTTATGATCATTCTGAGGAAAGCAGATGGTAAAACAATTGACATCTCAGGAATAAACAAGATGGGATTCAATGGTAGAAATACATAAACATAAGTGTGAAACCTATGGAAGTTGGAAATATCGCCAGTGAATGTCTCGTGATGTATTGTTTTTAAAACTTTCAGACGCAATATTTTTTCTTTGTAGAATCAGAAATTTGGTATTAATTTCTTCTCTGGCGAATGTCACTTTGCTTTTCTACTACACATTCAAACTGATAGAATTGATGTTTTAACAATATGTATCGTATTAACTCGACTACTAAATTGTAATTTAAAATTTCCCAAACGGTTTCAAATGCCGGTCTCTTCAGCGATGAGTAAAAATGCACTAGGATACCAGGTGATCTTATTGATTGAAGATAGTAATGAACCACCACATATCGTAATTCACACGATTCCTGTAGCGTATTTGCCTGGACACCTTGAACACTAAACCCCCATGGAGGTTGGAATCCGTCCTCCCTCTCTGTAATTGTTATTTTACTCCAAAAATCTTGGCCGTGTTTCATTTGAAAATGGACTGAAACCAAAAGTGCTTATCTCAATAAGCATACATTACAAACGATGAAAACGGATTTTAATTTAATTAAGGATGGAATGGGAAAGCCTGATGACAGTGGGCAACGGATCGAAACTGGTATTGTAAGTGTTGTTCTAGATTTCAGCGTGCCCTTCCCTTTCGAGTGACAACTTGCAAATCATTTCTTATAACATGTGCCAACTACATCTACTTCGTATGCAAATGAATTACAACATTAATACGGTTATCAGGATTTACATATATCAAGTTGACGTGCACAAGATTTAATTTATGAATATTAATTGTTAATATCCTTTCAACCTTTTATGTTTATTGTTTGTTTAGTTTAATAGTTAATATTGTATTTAAATGTTTTTCTTGAAAATTTTGCTTTTAAGATGTGACTAAGAATCTAAAATTGCGAAAGAGTCGAGTTTTGAAAACTTTCAAGATTCTGCAATAAATGTCAAAGATTTGTGACACCAGTGGAACAGTTCTTTGTATTATGTATTAACAATAATTGAGCAACGCGTTGTGTCTGATGTGACCATTGCAGATCAAATATTACTGTCTTGATTGAAAATCAGATATATTAATTTAGAATATGAAATTATTAGACCTTTGTTACTTTTAATTTGAGAATATGTGCTCTTGTTGTTTTTGCAATTCAAAATTCAGTGACATTATATCAATTTAAATGGTGTTTGGGGAATGAATGCGCTATTGTTTATACTAGCAACACACTTTTGAATACTTAATGATGAATTGTGTTCACGAGTAAGTAAAACTAGTGCACAAATCGATTGAATGTCAGGGACTTGACTGATTCCTCAGTGCCGTTTGATTCTGCAATTCGAGAAACAAACATACTATGTACTTCTGCATTTTTCAAGACATCAGATACTAATCTTGAGCTGATAATAGCAGGAATTGATGTACGATATGACCATAAAATGTTAGTGTGATGAAATTGAAATTTTAATTATTTAATGACGTAAGAAAGAAATTAGAAAAAAAAATAGTTTTTCATTCGTGAAAGTTGTAGTGTATACTGATATTTTGTGATTTTGAACACAATAATAATTATTTTGAACACTAATAATTATTATGGTAGAATCATTGTACCGTTGAAACAAATTGAAGATGATATTTTAAAAATTAATTAAATATATTTTGAACTGTGCTCGGCGTCGAACATTTTACTGGAGGTGCCCACATTCCTCGATGAGTTCCGCGCATATAAATCGCACGGAATGCTGAGAATGCGCCCGCGCGGATCCCGGGCGTCGTGTGAGCGACGCACGCGCGGCGGGCGGCTAATGAGGCGACGAGATGATTGCACGCTGCAAGCGTCGGGCGGACGGACGAAAGAGCTCGGCATCGGCAGCGATCGAGGGAACGTGCGAGCCACTTCCGTCGGGCGGGCGGGCGCGCGTGCGGTGGCTGGGGCGGGGGCGGCGGCGGCGACGGCGTGACGCAAACGGACGAGGCGGCGGGGTTCGCGTGCGGCGGCGGCGGCGGTGATGGCAGCGACGGGGCAGCCCGCGTGGCTTGTGGCTGTGGCCAGCCCTGGCGCCACGCCCCTGGGGGGCGGTAACCTGTTACCCGGGCGGGCGGAGTGTGTGTATATAAACGCGCTGCCCCGCAACCAGCAGCATTCACAGCCACTGCACCTCAGCCACCGATCGAACCATGGCCTTCAAGGTAAGCGCTCCACGGGAGCTGTTTCGGCGAGAGGGAAAACGCACCGCGGCCGAGCGGTGAACCCATCGCTCACTTTCCATTCCGACGCCAATGAAAATTCATTAATAAGTTTAATAGCGCTCTCGGGTCTCTTGGAGCGGAGGAACTTTTAAAATAGGCCTCGCAATTTTCTGCGAGCAGCGCCGTTTGCGAAATTTTCCACTTGTTTGAGGTTCACTTAATTGAGGTGCGAGAGGGGGCCGTGGAGTAACGCGGAGGGCGCAGGGCTGGCGCAAGCTCTTGGTGGTCTTATCGCTTCGGCTGGGTTTCCGTCGCTGGCGCAATGCCATTAACAATAGCAGAATAACATAGTGAAAATGCAAGTTGTATGAAAGTGTCTCAAGGCCGAAGTCTCACCTTTCTCTGTTCCACAGCTCGTCGTCTTCGCCGCCCTCGTGGCCGTCGCTAAGGCCGGCGTCATCGGCGCCCCCGCCGTCTACGCCCCCGGCGCGCCCCTGGCCGCCCGCGCCTACGCCGCCCCTGCTCTGGGCTACGCGGCGCCCCTCGCCCGCGCCTACGCCCCCGCTCCTCTGGCCTACGCCGCCGCCCCCGCCGTCGCTAAGGTCGCCGTCGACACCGACTTCGACCCTCATCCCCAGTACAGCTACTCCTACGACATCCAGGATGCTCTGACCGGCGACAGCAAGGGCCAGACTGAGACCCGCGACGGCGATGTTGTGCAGGGCGCCTACTCCCTGGTTGAGCCCGACGGCACCCGCCGCACCGTCGAGTACACCGCCGACCCCGTCAACGGCTTCAACGCCGTCGTCCACCGTGAGCCCGCCGTCGCTGCCGTCGCTAAGGTCGCCGCCCCCGTGGCCGTTGCGCACGCTCCCGTCGCCTACGGCGCCCCCGCGTACGCTAAGGCTTACTACGGCTAAGGCCCCTTGCCCGCCACCTACTGCATCTTCTCCCACGCTTCACGCCTGAGACTGCACCGCGCCGCGCTTCGCTCCCGCACTCGACGTTCATTGTCATAAATGTATTTATTTCACGCCATTGTAATTCATTTGTGATTGCTCCATGTATTAAACGTTATACGTACATCCTGAGAGTTTTTATTGTGCTGCAAATGAACACGTCCCCTGTGTTACAGTCCCTACCAGTCATGCCGTTCCCACTGTTCGTCCTTTCTTTCTAATTAGGAATGCCGAGCTCAAATAGATGCAAAAGATGCTGTTCTCTTTTTAGAACAATGAGAAAGCATGATCATTGCTGGTGTTGATCTTTCGTAATAATAGTGAAATACAATATTTTTCATTGTCGCTTTCCATTTTCCTGCACATTTTAAAGTTTTTCAATTTTCATATTTGTGTACTGAAGTATCTAAGCAGATGGAGAAAGAATACCCAGTATAAAACAGCAAAGAGAAAATGCTCAGTGGGAAAGTTGCTGAGTTGGCAATGAAAAGCTTGGAAGAATGTATTCTCTCTCAATTAGAACATTTATTTTTCAAGAGGTTCGTGGACGACTAGTACTGCGTCGTTGAATTTAACAATTTTTGGTATGCCTATGACCCAACATGACAATTTACATTGGAAAGAGGGAATAAAGCCGAATGTCCTAGATGTTACTGTAATACACAACGAAGGAAAGATAAAACAAATTGTTTCCGGAAATATTCTGATTCTGGTAGAACACTAATATTCTTCTTTTCCTATACCAATCAGATAATTTAGTAGACCGCAGTATAAAGTTCCATCCAGACCCAGTCACAATCCAGATGTTAATGGAACGCATTTGAATTCTATTTTTCTTATTTATTTTCTTACTGATAATAATTGGCCTAGTCAAAGTATCTAGTTCATTCGTAAACTCGTTGCCTGTGTTTACGAATGAACTTGCCATTCTTTATAGACCAGGAAGCAAAATAAAAGGTTTTCAACAATGGTAGATTACTTTCACAAACTAAATCCATTCTCTTTCCCTATATTCCTTGTTTGGATAATAAAAAAGAAAAAGATATATCCAAGACATTATTTCAGAATATTTTTTTAAAATTTATTTCTTCTTGTTCGACAATAAAGTCTTTCAACCTTTAATATTGCGTAAAACAGTCAATGAAAGTTTTGGAATGCTCATGCATAAGTTTTGAGTGGTTTGTACTTTGATAAAATTGTTGATTAAATTTGATTGTTAATTAGAAAGAGGAAGATGAATGCTTATTTTTAGGAGTTGAGAGTTTTGTGATTTACTAAGGTTTGAATTTATCTTTGGGAAATCTTCATTTTATGCATGGAGAGATTACGTTTTTCTCATGTTAATAATGATGGTACTTGGAGAGGTATACAAATTTTTGTAGAAATGTTTTGCTAATATCGCTGTTATTTCTTCTAATTTTTGGATTTTTAATTCTCTCTGAATTTGTTCAAAACAATTATCTTTGAATCTTTACAGATGATACCATTAACTCAAATCTGAAATTCAATCTAATCGCCGTATCATATAGTAACTTACTAAGTAAAGTAAAACCTCCCGTCTCAGCATAATATATTTGTTGTTGAAATATACAGAGTGAGTCACGTAACTTTAGTCCCTCTTGTAATTATTTATTGATAGTTAAGTTATTCTGAGCACGTGAACTACCAAGCATGTCATAAGTCTCGTACGTGTAATGCATGTCTTTTTTGTTCGGGAGGTGGAGGTAATCTTTCCCCCGCTGTATGGAGAGATCTGGTGCCGACCTACAGTCGGCTTTCCCTAACCAGGTACCTTCCACCAGCGGGGCCCGGCCCAGCCGGGACAATCTCTTACCTCCTGACGGGTCTCCCAGCATGTGTGGTAGTGTAGTGGAAGTTAGTGTGTGTCTCTAAGGGGTGAGGATAGGACAGGGAAGAGGAAAGAGAGATCGCGCTCGGTCCATGGCCCCTTTTGTTAGGGTATTGCTCCGGCATTCGCCTGGTGTTGATCGGAGAAACTATGGAAAACTATCGATCAGAGCAGCTGGCCGCTAGAATTGTCTTCCAGACAGCGACTGAATTCGACCTAGCTCACAAGCTAGTGTCGAAAATCCTGCCACCGGCGGGACTCGCCCTCAGAGGGACTGCAGTGACAGTTGATGCTCTGAGCCATCTCTCCCGGTTTTTGATTTTTGAACGGTTGAAGTTACGGCAGAGCAGTTTTCACGGAAGTGAATGGGGAAATTGGGCTAATTGATGTATGTATTCGTTTACATTTTATCACTTGTATTTTACGAGATATTGAGATAACTTTTCTTTACAAATAGAACTATACATATTTTTAGTATGTCATGACGAACATAAAAAGACAAATCTAATGTTTTACGTATTGCCATATTAGATAAACATTTTTTTGAGTAATTTTGATTTTTTGCGACTCGTATTTAATGTATATTTTGAATGTAACAGTCCACCACTCAAGTTCATGCAGCGCTCTCCCAGGTAACGTGCGCGCGGGGCGTTTCAACACCCGTCAAACACAATCAAAATTACTCAAAAAAATGCTTATCTAATGTATAGCAATATGTTGATCACGGGATTCATCTTTTTAAGCTCGTCATGATAGACTAAAAAATATGTGTAGTTCCATTTGAAAAAACAAAACTAAGTTATATCAATATCTCGTAAAAAATAAGTGATAAAATTGAAATGATATACGTATATACTAGCCCCATTCCCTGTTGCGCTTCTATGAAAACTGCTTTGCAATATCTTCAACTGTTCAAAAATTACAGGAGGTGCTAAAGTTACGTCACTCACCTTTTATATTGTAATTCTATTTCTCTGGAACTTTCTGTGGTATTTTTCTTTCACACTGTTCACCTAATTTCTCTTCTTCTTTATTCGCCATTGCCCCTCACTCCCTAGCATCTCCTCTCTGTTCCACTTTATTCGTCCTTTATTCTCCTTCACCCATTATCTCACTTGCCAGTTACTCCCATAAATAACAGTCATTTCTGGCCTGTTGGTCGGCATCACAAAACGCGGATGGTGGACATTTCTATTATCCAAATTTGTGACGATTTTATTCAAGTGTACATGTTTTTCGTTTTTAATTTGTTTCAATGAGCGATGATATTTTACATGTATTTTTGATCATAAACTCATGGTTTGTTTTCTTCTGGTTATCCTTGAATTATCTAATTTAGTCCTGGTTTTCACTTCGTACCTCATGAGTGTTTTTTTATTTCAATAAATTGCGCGTTGTAATTGTAACTTTTTTAATAATAAAAAATATTTTTTTGTTAATATTTTCTTGATATTATTTTAAATGTCATTTTTATTATTGTCTCGAATTTTTTGCTTTACCCTGATAAAAGATCTTTATGATTTATTGTACTGTCTTAACATTATATTTCGTTCAAACCGTTCCTTTCAAACATGAAGTTGTGATACATTCAATAGAATTACTGCTTCATTGTCCGTACAGTTTATTATAAATTCTATTTTGATCAACCTATTTATTAATTTCTTGAACGTTTGTATCAGAAGATGCCGTATCTGACCACAAATGTAAACAATGAAGAAAAAATTCTTTATATTATAGAGCTGTAAAACGTTGTTCACTGTTTGTCTATAATCTCCCCAGGAAATTTTATCCCAGTCATTTACGAATTTAATTTTGGACTTATCATATATGCTAGGTGTTTTTATGTATATTTTCTATTAATATCTTTAATTACTCCCACACAAATTATTAAAATAAATATTTCTCTCTTTGTTCCAGGTAAGTGGTCGGAACTCTTATCTCTAAGCATGCTTCCGGTTTCCGCGAAGGTAAGTCAGATATTTTTGCTTTCCAAATTTTTTTTTTCAGCTGAGATTTCATAAACATCAATCTAAGAGAAAATGAAGAGTATTAAATTCATTATATCTGAAGATCTTCATTTTGCTTGGCAAGAGACCATCGTGTTATATAATTATTCTTATTTGGCTGAGAGAAACAAACATTTTTCAATATTTTTATTGTATCTATCATAGTGCTTAGCATATCAAGTGTTCCAAGTTGTTTTTAACCCACACATTTTAATTCTGTGCGAAGATCACAAGTCGATTTTAATATTTATTCTGCATCTCTCAGTATTGAGAAATACTTTTTAAAAAGCATCAGAAACCTTTTTTTCGACGCAAAGCAGTTGCATTGATCTCGAGAAAAGATGAGAAGATCTTGAGGAAACCTATTGTGATTTTAGAGGCACAAGAAAAACAGGTGAAAACATTTACCCAAATAATGTTTTTGTTTGTGAAATTGTACATTTTACACATCCATACCTTGTGTGATCTTTGAAACGAAAAAGTGGCGATCTGAGAACCGAAAAAATGGTCATTAACTCAATAGAATGACCTACAAAATCTGGACGCCACGAAACGGAATTTTCAAGTATTGCGTCGGCGTTGGCTATTGACAAAGAATAATGGCTCTTGTTCACGCTTTCATATTTTGCGACGGTTGTTAATAGACACCTATTTAATAATAGAAGACTGAGATTTAGTGGATTGTTTGAGACAATATTTACGTATTGTACAACTACGAATAACAATTTCAGCATAAACGCGCATCTTAAACAAGGAACAATGTTTTTAAACGCATGGAAGAATCGCTGTTCTCTCGACGCGACGATTTATAATCATACGCCGATGTTTTTGATGATTGTGAGGAAAATCACTGGCAAAATGTTCATGTTTATTGTAAAACGTGTTCATGAATGTTTATTATATTTTTTACCACGCTTCATAATGTCAGATCTACTGAAGTTTATAACATTTTCCTTTGGAAGAATTTCTGGTTTATATATAATGTTATGAATATATAAAGCCGGCATTCTTTCTTATATAAAACACACATCGAAAATTTTATTGTGAAGTTTTATATATATCTTTTCAATTTATTATTGCAGCATGGAAACATCAACTTCAAGTGGTACGGCAAGTGAATAACAACAAATCAGTAATAAAAGTAAGGTTATTTTATGTAGAGAAGAATAAACGATACCGTGCGTAGGAACAAGAATGCCTCAAGAATAAATGGCAATCAGTATTCTTTTGCAATCTTCGCAAACGAATGCAGCAGTTTTCAGCTCATGTCTGGTCGTAAATTCAGTTGAAATGTTGATACTTCCGCTGTAATAAACTTATTATTAAAATATTTCCATTCTAATTACAAATAGCGTAGATATCTGATCCGTTACATCGTAAAGACAAATAAAAATACATTAAGCCCAATACATAATGCTCCATGAAACTGGTATAGTTACTTGAAAGTTGCTTGTCCGTTACGAATAAAATGTGTATAATGTGAATTGGTTATCAGCATATAAGGTAGGTACATTCACTTTTATAATAAATTTTGATAATGTTTACTCTCTGAACTGTTAGTCCTTAAACACTTAAACAAATTCAACTGAATTTACAAATTTTCGAAATTTTTGAGTAATCGTATAATAAGTAAGGGAGCGTAGAGCTGGTTCTTCGAAAACATTAGTGTACGTGTGAAAAAGAGGGCGCTTTGCAGTCCGTGCGTCAGCGCAGACGATTTTCCGCTTCACCTGGCGCCATTGGCCCCGTCCGACGCGCCCCGCCGCCCTCTTGCGCAAGGGCCACGCTCTCGTGACATGTGGAACGCAGCGGACGGTGGGCCCGATTCAAAAGCAGCTTCACTTATGTTCTCTGTGCTGGCGGCCACGAAAGCTCTCGGGCATCATTGCCGTTGCATCTGCAGTGTCGTTTAACGGCAGGTTTACGGTAGGGTTGGATTATTGTGGTGGATTGTTGACACTAGATATAGAACATGGTCGAACAGCCGTGGTCCGCAGGAGACCTTTCCGTTCTTATCCTTCTTCACCCCCTCTCTCTCTTTCTCTGTCTCTCTCTGCCTCACGCATGCGCGCGCGTTCCTTTGGAGATTGGAGATACCTGAAGAGGGAAATACGGCAAGCTGACTTGTAGGTTGGCACCTGATCTCACATTCCAGTGGAGGAAGAACACAATCACGCAAGGATATAACATGATATACATTAGTGGAGTAATAACATAAACGAAAACTAAATAATCAATCAACTTCTCTGTGCGACTCGTTTCAGTATCAGTTCTCGACGTTTTATCGGCTTTATCAGCTTAGACATACAGAATCCTCTCTAATCTTTTTTTAAATATATTCTTTCAGTATCTGGTATTGGATTAACCAATGAATCGTAGTAGCTGATAACGTTATTCTTCCAAACAAATGTTCCCAACACCAAATGGCCTTGTATATTACCTCCATACGGGATATGAACTGATTGTTTGGTCAGTTGTTAGTGATTTCGGGCGCGTCAACTAATGAGGTCAATAGTCCCGTAAATATAGTGGCAGTGATCTTCCCATCGGCTTGCGGGGGTTCCCCCAGCCAGGTATCTTTCACTAGCGAATCACCGCTTCAACTAGTGGAGCGGTATCCGGAGAAGCTCTAAGCTCCCGACCGATCTCCCGACATATGCGGTAGAGTAAAGAATGTTAGGGTAATTGTGTGTAAGGGGTGAGGATAGGATAAGGAAGAGGAAGGAAAGGTCCGTTTGTTAGGATACTGCTCCGGCATTCGCCTACTGTTAATCGGAGAAACCACGCAAAACTACCGATCAGGCGGCCTCTTGAATTATCCTCCAGACAACGACTGAATTCGACCAAGCTGACAAGCTAGTGTCGAAAATCTTGCCACTGTCGGGGCTCGAATCCTGGACCTCCCGGTCAGAGGCACTGCACTGACATCAGTTGATGCACTGAGCCTCATCTCCCGGTGGATATTAACTGCTCTTATTTCAAAATTACAATCACCGTAGCAAATACTTGGAGGTTTTTATTATACCAAGAGTTAAATTTTTCTACAGCTACATTTTTCAGCTTTTTGGTTAATATACACAAAGCACATTAGCAGAAATCCGAAATGCACACCATTCCCATTCCCTGGCGCAACATCTTTTACAACTACATTTTATTCTTCCCCGGATTTCCCGGATCATATTTTTCCCTTATTTTTTGAAGAGACTAAAACTTAACAAACTCAGTTTAATTTGTGTTTACTTCTACTTGTGCTATTGCTCTTTCAATCGTTTTATATGCGAATCTAACATTATAATGCGAGTGTTTTTTGTATGTTTATGTGAATATGGTGTTAGTTAAGTTTAATAAGAATACGTCGTGGGTCACATTCATGTGAAAATAGGTATTTGCACTTTTATGTAAGAACGTAAAAGTGAGAAATCGAACATAAGAACGTTCATTCCTCTGGTTCATTCATTCTCTAGCATTACCTACATTTTTGTTTTCTCCGTATTCACTTGATATTCTTCAAGTTGAATACGTTCCGAGGCAATACTTTTCGTATATTTTTACAAATTTATTTGTAAAATACGGTAATTGAAATCGAAATTGAAATGAAATCTGCACCTCGAAGCACTTTGTAATTTAATTGTTCACTTAAAGATGTCAACATCAGTTTTACCAACGCAGTGAAATAAAGTTATGGCGTATTGAGCGAAAAATGCCTTTGGGTTCTGGGGCTTAATCGACGCCACCTTCATAGATCTATTTGGGCGTTGGTTTAATTCCTGGCATTATTACTAACATCGCAGTTGCAAAACAGGCAAAAACATATTTTTGGAAATTTCTTTGAATCTTTTGGCCACATTCGACAAAAAATTATCAGTTCTCTATGGGGAGACCTAGACGCGTCGTGTGACACCTCATACGTCTCGATTGGTGCACAGGAAGTGCGAGAGATGGAACCACATACATCCGAACATACGCACACTGGGAGTTTTACTCAAATATTGTACAAGGATATTTATTTCGTCTGCGTTGTAATTCTTCATAAATGTAAAGATCCAAACTTTTTTGTCCACTTTGAGATACACAAGTACCACGCAGGAGAGAATAGGTCAGTAAATATGAAAATAAATGATCACCGAGTAATCACTTAAACCGTCTTAAATACTTTCTTAACAATATGATATTTTTTGAGAGATTTATATGTAGGAAAGCTTTAATGTTCACTACTCAACTTGAATTTTAATTAGATTATTGTTGTTCACAGTGTGTAATATTCTACCGCAATATTCACATAAGCATAGTTTCTTGAAGCTAATTAATGCAGTACCTTGTGTAATGCTACGCTTCTCTGGAATCTCAGATAATTACCCATTTCTTCTCTCAACGTGTTTTTTTTAATTATCTATGATGAAATGTTTTGCAGCTGCAAAATCCAGGTTATTATTAAGAGTTTCTACAAAAGTGCATTCAGTGTCAATATATCCACTCTGTATTGTCATTTAAGATGACACAATGACAGTATGCAATCATTACTAAATTCCGCCCTCTTTGCTGGGTGACACCAAATTCAATTTAAATCTTAACTTTCCAAAAATGGAAGGTGATTGATTTAAACTTTACTAGTGTTATACTTTTCAAGTTTACTATTTTGTGTCATAAAGGTTGTTGTCGCGATTATATGCGTTAATCTCCGTAGGAAATTCTTTACGTAAGGCATACGTTAGAAACACAAAATATTTCTCTAGTATTTTTGCACAGTACTATATTTAGAATCAGTTCCATATCATATATAGTACACGAGAGTAAGCCACTAAGTACCTGTAACTAAATTCTAAAATTTACTTCAATAATAGAAGATTTACAATGACATCATCTTTCAAAATGCTCGGTACGTTTTTCTATTATTTTTTCAATAACCCTCGGCAAAATGTTTCGGTTTGAGAAGAAAGCCTGGTATGTACAGCTTTCTTCATCTGTTGACCATTGACGAATCGACCTCTTTTTAGACATTTTGGAGAGAATCAAACATGCGATATAATCAGAAGGACGATGTCGCGGCTTTTGAAGAATGTTCTAACACCACAAATCAAACTGGTGAGTTTGATCGATGTAGCCGGCGTTATATAGTAAATATGTGTTTTCCTGCAACTAAAGAACACAATTCGTCAATCGATTTCATAGTTTATTGCGAATTTCCGGCTTCAAATTACGTCAAAGTAGATCACTGTAACTTTCACTTATTGCTGTTGAACCCAGAAATGTTTTAGATTTTGGTCCTTGTGATTTAAATGACGTGACATCTCTTTTTCTGCAGAAGGTTGTCTCTTGAATCGTATCTTGCCTCGAGATGACTCTCCGTCGCATGTACTGGCACTTGCCCTTTTTCGAAATATTGGATTTATTTTTCATTTTCAGTCAATATTCGTTAAAAAAATTCTGTTCTCACAATGACGTAACTTTCTCTTCTTACGAAGAGTTCGTAAGGTGAGAAAGTATAATGCTTCTTCATCGTTTACATGTCAGTTTACAAGGTGCCGAAAAATTGTTACAAACTTGTGATGGGCCTCAGCCCTTCCCCCCCAAGAAGCCAACGATATTTAAAAAAACATGTTTTAACTAATTTTGAACACTAATGAAAGTCAATCATTATATCCATTGTTTACGTTATAAATATTAACTCTTAGTCAGCAAATGAAGATACTTTTTATGTTGAGCATAAATGAAAAATTTTTTGAAAAAAAAAAACAACATTAACTCAGCACCCCCATCCTGAGAAAACAAGTCGTGGGAGCGCATCTAACTGTGAGTAATGTGCATACGATTGGTCGTCATGTCGGCTCAGAGTAATCGTCACACGTTCTTGGTCAATTGAATTTCTGTTCACTCTTACAATTTGTATGTTTTTCACTTTACAATAATAATAAAATCGTTTTCTAGGTTATATTTATACATTTTCGATTCAACGCATTGTTTTATCTATAACCGGAATCACTAGTATAGACCGATTACCCAAGTAAACCGAAGAATCCTACTGAGCCCCCGCTCGCGTGCGCCTCGGGCGTTAGCGTCTCAGGACGGGAAGTTGCGCGCACCTGCGACGAATCGCGCCGCCGCGAGGCCGTGATGCATCTGCGTCGCCGTTGCAGCTTTTTTTGCGTCAGCTTAGAACACGACGGCGCGCCGCGGCGGCGAGGCGACGCTGGGAAATTCGCCAAGGCATTGTCCGCCGGCGCCGCGACGCCGCCGACGCCGCCGTCGCCGACGCCAACGGCGGGATGCGCGCGTGGGAGCGGCCGTTGCGCAAAGCGATGCCGACGACGCCCCCCCCCCCGTCCACCCGACTCACGGGGCTTTCAGTGACGCAAAAAACTGGACAAAATGTGTTGTTTTTTGTTTGTTTTTAACGGTATAATTTTGTTTATAAATAGTCTTAATTATCATAATTTATATGTTTACATGTTCATTCTAATATGTGAGAGTGAGATGTTTGTTCTTCGGAGCACTATTCAAATACTTTTTGCATTAGTCCCGTGAGTGGTATGCATGAATATGGAGAGTGGTATGCATGAGAGGAGTGGTCGCGCGCGGTCCTTCAGCCGTTCGTTTGAGTATTACTTCAGAATTTGCCTGATATTGATGGGAGAATGCACGGAAAATTGCCTATCAGTGCAGCCAGCCGTTAATATTATAGCACAAGGAAGTGAGAATTGCGTACAGTATGTGTCCCTTTGGTTAAGGCTCCGCATCGGTATCTGCCTGGAAACCACGGCAACTGATCAGAATAACCTGCCACTGGAACCCTATCTACGCAATCATCTTTGACACTGCCAGCTAAAGTCGACAATACAAAATAGACAGTACTTGAACTTAAGGTGACCCGAAGCACCTTATCTTCAGTTTCAAATTTCGCTTTTATTGAAGAAATTGTTTTTTCTTCTCCGATTCGGACCACAGTGCGGCGTCTTCTCTAGACCTGCCTGTGTTTTATGTTCGCCGCAGAGCTCTGAAGAAGGTCTGGACAATTGCTCGGTTGCCAGAGATGGGAATCCAGATTGGGCGCTTCGTTGTTGTGAACGTACACCCAACTCTGCTCCTGTAATGCATTATCAGACTCCCGGGCGTGGGTGGGCATTCACACCGCTTTGTTGAATCTGGCGTATTCATTTTCTTGAGAGTGGATGAGACAGTTAACTTCTCGAGGGAGCAGCAAGAGGCATTGTTGATTATTGTGCTCCGAGAAAGAAAAAGGCCGCAAATTTTCGGACGTGAAGTGTATTCCCCTGGATTTTTGTAACACAGTTACGTGTAAATTACTCTACTTTGTCTTGGTGCAGCGTTGTGGGCGTTCTGTTTCTTCGTCGAAGGCTCCTTTCGCTACTTCTGGATTTTCTCTCTCGTTTTTATTTCATTGGGTAGGTTAACGTTAGTTTCATTCACTGCTATTTTTTTCCTTACTCGTGACACAATACATCTGGTCTAGTTTATCTCATTCTCACTTCTACTTCGATTTTTTGAATTTTTTTCGAGAATTGCTGTAGTTCTTTTTTCTTTGAAATTTGAATTTGTAATTGTAAGTTACACTTGTAATTTAATACGTGTATCACCCACTTCGAGTTTGAAGGTATTTTTCATGCTGCTGATATAATTCTTCTGATTTCACTTTGGAGCATATTCCTGTCCGTTCAGACCATACCTCAAAGCTAATTCAATGAATAATTATAGAGAGTAGAGGTACAATACCAAAAAGAAAGTCAGTATGTTTTAAGGGAAAAATTATTAATTAAATGTGATGGTTAATACATTATCTAGATATGTTCTTAAGTTTCGAATTTACCGATTAGACTGTAATCACGTGATCAGCAAGTAGTTTGGTGTTGCTATCTTTCGTTGCCGATCGACAACCTTGTGATCGGAACGCCTGGATTAAATGGTGAATGCAACCCACCAAACACATTTGCATTGCGTGTAGCGTGCAGTCGTGTGTAGGGAATTGCGGAATAGTGAGAAGATTATGTTGCTTGGCCTTTTCCATCAAATTTTAAGTTTTGAAGAATTGGAAGTTATTACATATATCCGTATGTTTTAGTTTTTATTACCGAATATTTATTGGAAAATTTCAAAAATATAATCGCGTAGCTTCTCTTGCTTAATCGCATACGTGGTTCATATACAGTAGTCACAACAGCGTCACACGTGTTAGGTAGCAGACGTAATATTGATTAAGCTTTTTTCACTCCTTATTTATCTTTTTAATTGGACATTGGTAGGAATTTAAGTGGTACAGTATTTTGTTGTAATATTTTAAGACCAAATTGAAATCATTTCCTTCGTATTAAACAATGACCTCAAGATGGATTGTTTCGGAATGACAGTCTTGTTAGTAATTCTATTTTGAATACTATTATCCAATGATGGCATTTAGTAAAGTGTCATGCAAGTAAAAAAATTATAGTATGTCAGTTTTTTGTTATACTTAAATTGTAAAGTTGTGTATTACTCTAATCATGTTACTTATCTTACTACTAATAAACGTATTTCAATTACCTCTTCGTTATGAATTATATAAGTTAATATTTGCCCAATTAATTGTAAAGGCATAATATTTGTTTTGGCACGTTAACTATTTCGATTACTCCAATTCATATTGAAATTTTTGTAGGTATTGTGTGGGACTATGTCCTCGAGGAATAATAATCATGACTGTGGTGTCATTATATTATTATTATTATTATTATTATTATTATTATTATTATTATTATCCTTCTTCTCCATGTCTAAATATATACATACAAATAAATACATCGGTTGAATGTAAAATCTACTCCAAGTGGCAACCAGCTTCCAGGTTGGGAGCAGATCTAGGGACGATCGGTGCTTCTACAATATTTTGTACAAAATGTGGGCTGTTCCAAATAAAACAATGTCTTGCATTTCTCATTTTTTGAATGATTAGCGTGTTTAGCCAAGTTCTTACACAAATTATGCGGAACAAATTATAGTTATTGCTATTGTATTGTTATTATCTCGAAGATTTTTGATGCCTCTGCCTTGAACCTGTTACCAAATCCTGCGTAGCCTATGCGACTCTAAAGAAGGATTAATCAGGTCGGTATCATTTTTGAAAGAATGCTAGCAAGTGATACTGGTTGTCTGAAACCAGTTTGCCAATTTCTATTTGATTAATACAATTGTAAAACAAATTCACAATAAAACATTTTTAGTAAACAATTGTTGAATTGAAGTGATAAACAAATGTTTTAGGTTTACCGCACAAACGTACTGGAGCAGGACCTATCCTTCGAAATTGTCCGTTGCCCTGTGGAAAACTCGTATAACGAAGGTTTTAGGCACGTCAGAAATAATGCACGAATAAAAAGAAGTATAGAATCAGTAGTATTAGTGTCTGCTGCTGGATATGACCCTTTCGAAACTACGTTCGGAAAGGAAAAATAGAACTTATTTAAATGAAATCATTGTAGGTATTTTAAAATAATATTTCTGTATTTTGCCATGTCATATGATACCAATCGTCCTACCTCCGTCTAAGCTCATTCGGCCTAAACAAGATTAGAATGGTAAAATAATGTCATTGTACCATTTTTAAGCGAAATGGAGTAACTTGTGGACATTTCATTTTAGGATAATTTCATGTCAATATTTTTATTTTTGGGCAGCTTTCTTGTTGATTTTTTTTCTTTTGGCCATTGTAACTCTAAAGCCTGCAATATGTCCATTGTTGTCATCCACTCCGTCACTTGCAAATAAAATTGCGCGCGTTTCTGGATCTCTTTCTCCACCTCGCAACATAAATTTCCCTCTCTCTCATAATGACTAATTTCATGTTGAATCGTGGTAATTTCATCTTCTTTTGCATTTCCAATTTCTTTTGCGTTTATGGACGCGCTATTTATGTTAACCTGCTGTATTGTCACGCATCACAGACTTAATATTAATGAAATTCAGTAATGTCTTATTTGAAGTAACTACTCAATGTAATGACTAGAGGTTCCGTGTGATATCATTTAATTTATCTCTCCTTTACAGTTCATTGGATGCATCGAAACGCTTGTGTACATAATTAATTTGCTCACCAATGAATTTATGGTCTATGCTTAGTGAAAGTTGTTGAGGTGAGAAAAAATGCAGCTCCTGCGTGCTGTTTTTTGTATATAATATGTAACTATAAAATATATAACTATTTAATTTGTGTTAAATTTATTATAACCTTTTAAAAAGTCACAGCGAATAACTTGCAAATAACTTATATGTTGCTCTAATTTACCGAAGTATGGTTTGAAATTTCAACAACCCAGTAAGGTGTGTTAAATGGATCAATCCCTTTCTTGAAACTTGAGTGGGCAAGTGCAAGTGAACCGATGCCTGGGCGTAGCCGTGCTCTACGCTCCCGCTGTTCGCTTCCCTTCAGTGAGCTTGGTGAGCGGCAAGTGATCCATATCTTACTGATGTATTGAAATATATTAAGTGGCTAGGTGAGAACATTTTGAAGGTAAGAGGTAACTGATCTTGTTCATTTTGTTTGAAAGGCGACGTGATGTCAAATGAAGTTCGTTTACAAATTGAATGTTTCACATTTAAACATATACGTAGTTTAAATATGTAGAAAATGTTTGTATGTTGTTCAGTTCTTCGCATGGTTTTTCTGCGCGTGTAAATAATTTGATTCCTAATTTGAACCTAGTATGTTTTGAATGCACCTAGTATGTTTTTTAATTGTTCAAGCGTGCTTAATGCATTCAGTAGGTATGAACACAAACAATTATGAGAAAGTAGAAACATGGCCCAGTTACCTTTATAGTGGTTAATTCTTACGACATTACATCCATAATGTAGTGTATTTGATTGATCTCGTGAATGGAATTTGAGTTGCAAGAGTTTGCGGATAGCTCTATCTGAGAGGTGTTAGAGGTAGTCATACAACTCTTACTATGTTTTTACATACTTTCCTTTCATGTTGAAAAGATTATAAAGGCATTATTGTATAACCATTGAAGTACTTCCAATTCTCATTCATGATATTACAAGAAATGTCAGATATATCCAGTCTAACAGTTACGGCCGTTAATTGATGTTCTGTAGAGAATATGTGCTCGTCGTAATATGTTTGTGTGCATAATACTTGTGTACGTACAACATGTAAACAAAAAGGCAACTGTTTAGTCTATTCCTCTTAGCACTCATATGATTTGGCGACCTTACCCTTGTCATATATATAGTAACTTCTGTAGCAGAGGTTAATCAGCGTCATTCCACCTGAACATTTTTTTGTGCGGGTGTAAGTCCTCATTCTGGTGGAATTATTTTATACTCTCTCCATCGGTATTAAATGTTTAAAAACATGCCTGAATTAGGGTTATGTGTTTTCCCATTGTGTAATAATGACGTGTCCGCCAAACGCAGCAAACTGCTCGAGATTCCTCTCCGACCGAAAGCGATCCCGGAACCTGTAGATTTTGCAATTAAGGCTCCACCGCCTTATCCCATTTCCTCGCAAGCGCCGGCCGTAAATCGCCAGCCTCCCCCGCCTCGCGCCTCGCGCCGCCGCCACCCGAGCGCCCCATTGTGCTCGCGTGGTATCGGAGCGCGCGTCGGCCGTCTTGGCGGGGTGCAGCGCGGCGCGGGCGTGAAAGTGGCGACGGTGGGGGGAAGGTGAGAGGGCGGAGGAGGGCTGCGGGCTCAGGGGTCAATCCGTGGTCAGCGGCGGCGAAAGCTCGAGGGGTCGCGGGTCACTGGAGCGCTGCCGCAAATGTCAAGGCTGCGAGGCCGGGGGGCGGGGGGCAGGGCAGATTCGCGGCGCGCCGCCCGCTGTCTTCCGGGCGCCGCCGCAGGTGCGGAGGCGCAGACGCGCGAGCGTAGGACGCTCGTCCGTGACCTTCGACCTCGCCCCGCCCGCCCGCAGCCGTGGTTGGCGCTTCCTGTTGCTGCGTCACGTTCCCGACGGCCCCGCGGATTCCAGGAACGAGGAAAGGGGTTCTGCGGTCCAGTGGTTCAAGTATTCAAGGCCGGGAATAGTCGTCACTTACTGCTGAACTGTTATTTCAACTTTCCTATGAGAGAATGTGCGGTTTTCTTGTGTACTCTTAAACAAGGTCCTTTTTTCTATTTTGTAGTTAGAGCTGCTGCAACTGAAGTAGTTTTCTTTGCTAGGATGCGTCTGAAGGCCTGACTGCAATTTTGTTTGCAAAAATAGGCTTGGTAGATAAAAAGTAAACTATCACCGTATCTCACATAATCTTATAAATTAGTATCCATCATTTCAGAATTGCAAAGCAAGACCGTGTGCCACTTCTTAGTGTTTAGTTGTTAACCATATCCCGGCAGATCAACGCCTACAGAAGAATAAGAGGTGGTATGAAAATGATTTATTGTTTGTCTTGGAGGATCTGAGCGTTTTTCCTTTAAATTTTATGCTGTTCTAAAATTTTAATAAAAGTAAAACGTGGATGCAATTATGTTTATGCTTGTATGAAGTGCGAATAATTATTGTTTTACTTGTATTTTATACTCGTACATCAGTAGACATATTTTTTTACGTGTTTGGCATGATAACGTGTTAAAGGCATTAAAAACACTATTCCATGACGACTTCCTCTGAATACCGAATTACATGGTTTCGTAGTTAAGCAGATTTAAACTCGCGCTAGCGTATAAATGAGGACTTAAGATGGTTGTTGAATCGTCACGTTTTATTACGTCCGTGTGTAAGGGTTTAAACACAGCAGCATTAATGGATCCCTTAAAAGCATTTAGGCAGAGAATGAAGAATGACTATGATGTTGAAATTGATATTACCTTAGACGATTTATGCTCCGGAAAATAAAAGTGAAATGTAGCTGTGTTGCATATTCTGATGCAATTTAGAGAAAGATTTGGGTCAAAAGTTTTGAGTGAATCATTTCCAAGGAGCGAATGTTGACTGGAAGAAATATTTAAATTAAAAATAAAGTTTTGTAGAAATTTAAAAAAATATTTTCTCGACTAATTCTGTATCTTGAAAAATAAAATTTTTTGACTTACCTTGAAGAGTATGACTATTGGTAAATCACTGTTGCATAAATCACATGCATTGTGCTTCTTGATCTGCATTTTGATTGAACATGACCCTCCCTTAAATAATAACTACTTCCAGGCTTTTCCTTGCGCCTTCCCTTCCCCGAGCGGTAAGGACTTCTTACTTAGTGACTGAAGTATGGGAATTTGCACTGAAGAGAAATATGTGCTGTGACGGCCGCCTGTACCTCTGTCGCACCAATCGCTTCCATTATGTTATTTGTCCACGGAAAGAAAGGCTTGCAAAAAGTCGCAATACTGCGTCATTAGCATTTCCACAATCTTCCGAGAAACCGCCTTATCGTGAGGCATCGCGCCGCCCCTTCCTTCTCCGAATATGGCAGGGAACGAATTGCATTTCCGATCGAACGTGAGAGCTGTTGTGCGGCGGAGCTGCGGGGGCGACGGCGGTGGCGAGAGAAGGGCGGCGCAGGGCGGAGCAGGTCGCGTGGGCCACGGCCCGACGGCTCCCCGCGCCTCCGACGCCCTTGTTAAGCAAAGGCCGCTTGACCCTTCCACTCTCGCCACTCCCTCTTGCACCGGCAGCCCGGATCGGCTCTCCGAGGAGAGACAATGCTAATCCATTGTATCCAGGTTGGATTATTTAATAACAGAATTCGTAACTCGGGAGGTATTGGCCCTACAATCTGCTGCCGTTAGAGAACTCGTATCGTAAATTTGAAAAACATAATGAATGTCCAGATTTTTATTTAAAAAATAAAAATGATTATGGATGTATTATGCGCATGATGTAAAAATGTTTGAAATTATTGTAAACCTGTGAAAACATTGTGTCTCATTAACAATATTAATCTCACTTCTGGTAGAGAAAAATTATACGGAATCGTATATGCAAATGATATTACTCATCGTGATAAAACACATATCTGACATTGAGAAAAATAATTTTAAATAATAAAATATTACCTTTCCGATATTTCCTCGCACATTGCAAAGCATTAGAGTAAAGTACATGTGGACGACTATGTTCAAAATACAAAAATGTTCTGGAAGACATGTCAAAGGTAAACGATACGTTTTTACGAAAAATGTACGTGCATGTGAGGCGATAAGTTTATAATGTGTTCAATTTTGCTTTTTGTCTCGACGATCTTCATGCTGTTTATTTCCTCCATCATCATTGTGTAATGAATGCGCATTATTGATTTTGGAGCATTCAGGTATTTATTCACTTGCTTGCACACCACTTGTCTTGTATTGTTTGGTTAGAATTTTGGAATTCATGACAGTGTATAGCTATTATTGTCAGTTAATTGGCTGCTAAAATTAGAAATGTATCTAATTGCTCAATTAAGAAATACTCTTCTTTGACGAAGTAATTCCTTCTCTGGCGCGCTAATGTGTAGCGGTACTACTACTTACTGGTAGTTCTTGACCTCCTCACCCTTTCCACTCTCTCGTCGATCTCTAGCGTGACAGCTTCAGTTCTCAGGAATGGACGAGTTAATAATCCTACGATCCGGGATGTGAACTTTCTAATCATTTGGTGGCAAGGCTGAAGTGCTTAAATATAACATACCAAAGAAGAATTAACACGTGTTTAACAGAGTTGTAATAGGTAGCACTATCCCCCCCCCCAGCTCGTTTATTGACTCTTTCCTGATTCTATTTCTGTGCAACGATAATATCCATACGTAGTGTGTCGTGAGTTTTGGAACTTTTGGTACGTTCTGTGTTATTAAATGGAGTCACGTTATCAGATTAAGCTTTTCTTTACAGATGTAATTCTCACGCACCAATTCCCCTTTGCTCAAGTCGTGTCTTTCACTTGCTACTTACAAACATGTTCGATCAAACGTGAGCCACGAAGTCACTTTAATTACTTCCGTACACAGTGGTATGTGATATAATGTGCGTCATACAATGCATTACATATGTTCAAAACTATTAACTTTTTTCTCGTAAAAAATAAACGTTATATACGAATTAAACACAATTATTAACTTCTTTTCTCTTTTAAATATATTTAAACAAGACTAAGTTGCTCCTTATCTCAGATTATGTTATTTTTATCATTCGTGGGAGTTGAATAAACCCATCATTGTTTCGTGAGAAAATGGTATCAAAACATTTTGAAGTAAGTGAAATTCTTATCGCCGAAACAGAAAACAATTAAATCTGAAAGAGATATTCCAGGAGATCTGTATGTGCGAAGAATACCGAACATGGTTGCTAGACACTTAAGAGCTTGAGAACAGAGTTACCAAACTCAACTGTAATTGCACTAATCCAGATGAGATTTCCGCATGCTTGGGTCTTCTTTTCGCAAACAATGAGAATAGATATACAAATCTTACTCTGACTGCTGATGTGAAGCTCGGTTTTTCCCTACCTCCGTATACTTTTGTGAAGTGAAAGTTGAGCATTCTTTTACTCTTCTTTCTAGAACGCTTTCCATCAAGGCGATACGAGCTTAAATTTATATATATATATATATATATATATATATATATATATATATATATTAGTTTTTAAGGATGTATTCGTTTACATCCTTTTTTTATATCCATGAATCTCTTTAAACAATTATTTGCGTATAATTAATTTCTTCAACCTTATTAATATTCGTGTACGCTGAAATGTTTAAAAATATATGATATCGTTCATTTGAATTGTTCATTTGATAATTGTCACCGGAAAAATGTGTGCGTACCGAGTACATGTTGAAGGATACGATTGCAGTTGCACTGGCACATTAGGCTTGCCATGAATATATGTCAAGAATTCCAAATTTGAAACATAAGTACGTTTCGTAAAGATATTGTTTGTGTAATGTTAATTGAAGAGGGGAGTTTGGTAAATAGGATTTTCTGAAGCAGTAAATGAAATATGATTAGACAATACCTTTCGGCGAATGGAATTATTTGTCAGTTAATTATTGATATTTTGACAAGCAGTTCTCATCCCCAATTGATAAGTTTGCTAACTATGCTCACCTGCAGCACAAAGAGTGTTGACGGATGAGTCCAGCGTGCGGAGACTGCGAGAGGGCTCGCGGTCGGCCACCGCGGCGCAGCTTTCCGAATGCCCCGTGGGCGGCAGCGCTCCCCATGAGCCCGGGGGAGTGCTATCGGGCCCGGCGATCGGTAATAAGGCCTGGGCGTCCGGGTACGGGTGGCCAGGGGCATGGGGCGGGGCGGGGCTGGCAGCGGGAAGCGGGCTCCGCGACAGGGTGGAGCCTCGCGAGGGCGGAGCAGAGGAGGAGGAGGAGGGCCGGCGAGCGGGGAATCGTTGGGAAACGAACGCGTTCCGCACATTCCGGCGACGGCGGCGGCGGCGGCGGTGGCGGCGGCGGCGGGCGTGAACCCGTGGGCGAGGCCATCCGTGACGGCTGCGCGAGCGGGGCGTGCGGGGCGGGCGCTGGGCGGCGAGGGCGGGCGGGCGAGCCCCGCCGCTCGAAAGGGCCCACGCTCGCTTGTATATAAGCGGCCGCCCGACAACGGGACGACACTCACAGTCGCACCAGCTCCTCAAGCAGCCGACAGCTTCTCCAGTCTCACCGTAGCAACTTCCCTCGCTCTCCACTTCTTTCGCCATGGCTCCTAAGGTAATGGTCATCTTCGCCGCGTGGGAGGCTACACTTGGAGTCTCGCCGGCGACGGTGGGAGCGAGCCCAGTGGTGAATGCCGGTGCTTCAGTTTCGAACTCGCGGCTTTCGAAAGTGATTCCGAGACAGGGATGAACTATTTTTTCTTTAGGTGGGGAAGGGAAACGTGATGTGTATGACCAGTTTGGACTGCAATGTGACGTTTTCGGAGCAATTTGTGATTGAATGGGGGATAGTCGTTTTTCGAGTACCTACTCAAAATATTATTGTATACACGAGTTTGTATATTGTAAAATGGTATGAATGTCATCATTGTACGAATATAGTATGTGATTGGTGAGATAACTGGTTACGAGAATCCGTGATGTTCTTTGAGTGGTGTTATTGACCTAGGATGTAAAGTACATTTATTTACAGTATTCATTGGCGTCAGAAAATGTCTGGATCTCTTTGGTTTCCTATGCAGGGAGGAAATAAAGAGGCAGTTCATAGTTTTCGAACATGCGCTTAAAATACTCCAAAATTCTCTCTTGTCGCAGTGCAATATTCGTTGGAAGTTTTCGCAGCGGGTTTCCAAGTTTGAGATACATAGCCATCCGGTGATCGTAGACAAAATACGGTCATTTGCTTTTATATAAGCGATTTTTTTCTTCAATTCATTTTAAATTTAATGATTTGAAATGAACTCTAACTTTTTACTCCGTAGTCTAGTGAGCCCGTAATTTACAAGAGCACTGGTTACTGGCTTGTTTCGACCAACCTATTCCCAATTGCTTTGCTCCGAAACAATAGCACAATTTTAAATGCACACATCGCGGGCTGTGAACATTTGACCTTTGTGATGCAAAAATGCTACAGAACGCGCCTTTATGGCCCCAGATAACAAACCCGCCGCGAGGAGTTGGCGTCGCTCCGCTCGAAGAAAACGCAGCGTATCCCTCCTCGTGACGGGCGGCCTGCAAATTGTTGCTCCGAATTTGCGCGCGCCGAGCAGCTCGCCTTTGTTCGTCGTGCATCGCGGTTCTCCGGCGTCCCGTCGGCGGGGAGATACTTTCCCGTGGCTATTTTTTCTGGAAGATTGACTCTTACAACATCGCTCCGATTCGTTTCCCTGGGACATAACGCCTCTCGCTTTTCTCTTAGAAGTCACGCTCTCTTTCCTCATGTTAACGATTCAGAATTAATGGATATCCTGAAAAAATAGGCACATTCTCGCTGCAAATACGTTTTTTTAAAATACGAGAACGAAGACAATATTAGCAAAGAGCGCATTATTTGTTTCTGGTTACTAGTTCATCTGCCGAAATATCATGAAGAGAATTAAAATACTTCGGTGAATATATAGTGTATCGCAGGATGCTAAGGAATACATTATCTAAAAGTAGATACCTAATGATGAGGTGTGGATCGTATGAAATTTACGTTTTAGTTATTCATTTACATCTCAAATTTCAAGATACTGAAGTAGGAACATCAGATTCTTTTATTTGAATGAAATCGAGAAAATGTATTCTAACATTAAGGGATCTGCTTTCCTAACAAATATTCTTTCAAAACTCATTGATTGAATCATAAAGCACAAGTGGAATTTCATTATATTATGATTTTATTAATGACCCTTTAGGTTGTTCCATAGTTTTGAAGTCAGCAAAATGGGTTTCAAATGCAGTATTTTGATGTATCCAATATTTTGGATCACCTGTGGCATTATTTTTAGAGTTCATATTGACAACAAAATTTTCTTGAATGTTCACCTTTTGCAAGAGAGACCTGGGAAGAATGGGTATTTACGATAAAGAAGAAAAGCATAGTACATATGAATAGAAAAAAAAATTGAGTAGGCACTGCGAGAGCGCTTTAAAGAAAGAAGTAGAATATAGAAAAGATGCATTTGGATGTGTGGAGAAGTTATGATAACCATGATGAAAATGAGAGTAGGTACAAAGATGAAAGGGAAGGGTGAAATTAAGGGAAAACAGAAACTTTGTCGTGTAAAAAAAAGAGATTACACATTTTCTCAAGTACGTTTCGAACTGACTACTAGTTCAAAGAGGACGTAGATGGGGTAGCGGGAGGGCGTAAAGATACGACTCATATTACAAACAAAGCAGCCCAAGTGTGGTAGAGATTGTGAAGTCCCTAGATTACCTACAAAGATGGTCAAAGAGGTTCATTTGAAAGCTTGGGAATTTGTTTCGTTTCATCTCTGAATGTCCAATAGGGGGGGTCTTTTTACAACATCGCTTGTTGTAGACAAAGGAGTGATTTCTCGGTGGGAAATGGCGGAAGAGAGCGTAGTGTAGATGCTGTGGGAGGCGAGGCGTGGCGAAGCGAGGCGAGGGGCGGGGGAGTGACGTGTCCGCTGCCCGCAGTGCTCCTTCGCCCTGCTGCTGGTGGCGCTGGTCGGCGGCGCGCGGGCGGGCTTCCTGGCCGGCGGCCACCTGGCGGGCGGGCCGGGCTACCTGGCCGGGCGCGCCGACCCCTACTTCGATCCGCACCCGCAGTACAACTTCGCCTACTCCGTCAGCGACGGGCTGACCGGCGACTCCAAGTCGCAGCAGGAGTCGCGCAACGGCGACGCCGTGCAGGGCAGCTACTCGCTGGTGGAGCCCGACGGCCACGTGCGCACCGTGCACTACTCCGCCGACGCCGTCAACGGCTTCAACGCCGTGGTGCAGCGCACGGGCGCCGGCCGCGCCCTCGCGCCCGCCGCCCCCGTCGCCGCCGTCGCCAAGTTCGCCGCCCCGGCCGTCGCCGTCGCCCCCGTCGCCAAGTTCGCCGCCGCCGCCCCGCTGCTGCGCCGGCCCGCCGGCTTCGGAGGATACGGCGCTGGCGGCTATGGCGCTGGCGGCTACGGCTACGGGCACGCCGCCGCCTCCACCTCCTTCGCCGGGCCCTACGCCGCCTACCACTACTAGGGCGCACCTGCCTGCTCCTCGCGCGCTCGGGGCACTCGACGCAATCTGCTACGGAATGGGGATTTTTTCTCCTTCATATTCTGTTTTCCTTACCCCCTATTTATATTCCGAAGTTACTTCTTTCATCCCGTTCCCATGAAGCAACATTCGTTACCCATTACTGAATTCATTTGTTCTTCATTACTATTTATTTTTCACATTTTATCTTTTTGTTAAAACACTACGATTTAGCTTTTCCCTGGACGTCGTTTTAACTTTGTTAAACTTTTCAACCTTTTTTTTTCAACCTGACTGATTTTCCGGACTTTTTAGTAAATTCCGTAATACATATTCAATGTCTGCGTAGAATAACCCGAAGTCCAATTCAATGTAATATTAGTTGGTGGGTGTTTTTGGAGCAGTTGCAGTCGAGTGCTTCCGACGGTCGGATTAAAGTCCGCCTGTCCACCGATCGGGCTCACGTCAGCCCGTGATGACGCGTTCCTGTGAAGCTGCATACAGCGCGCCCTAACCGGTAGCGTCGTATGTTGGGTCTGTGGTGGTTTTCGTACAATATATATGTTATACTATATTTTTGTACCGTCTTTGCAAATTGTGCCAAATGAAGTCCAGTCCGACGTCACGTCGTCTGGAGTAAGCGATTTGTCCAGAAGCGCTGTGTGCGCATCTGCGTTGTCTTGGGTGCTGCGCTTTGTATATCGGCTATAAGGCTTTAACTATTCATAGATGCTGTATATTTTTGTACCATGTGTATTATTGAGCCAATAAATTATTTCCTGCATATCGAATATTGAAGTGTTGTTTGAATACAAAATCATCCTTCGGAACATATATTTGTTTATTCCTTCTCAAAAAGTTATTAAAACCGTTGATCCTCACAGTAAATAAATTTATCTTCTTAAACTAATAAACTTGTATAGTATTCATTATCCTCTATTTCACTAAACAATAAATGAAGTTGTATTCTCTATGTAGTTAATAAATAATATATTACAATGTCATATTGAAACCTTCTCTGATTAAAATTAAAGCACAAGAAACATGACCAGTTAACGTTTGTAAAATGAAACTCAAAAATTAAGTTCACAAATTAAAGCATTGTATTAAAAATAAAATAAAATTACATATAAACATGTTTCTGCAAGCTTCATAAGTTCATGCACGCTAGGTTTTTCATCATTACTTGCGTTGCTCAATTGGAATAACTGAAGAGCTGAGTGCAAAAGTGGTACCCAATAAAGAAAAAATGAGGTACTGACACTATTTATTATTTAAAAAGGTGAACTATCTTTGTACATTGTTTTTTGACCAGTACTATAAAGTTAGTCATCTATAAAGTTAAAGTTAAAAGTTAAGAAAATTATCAAGTTAAAGCTAGTCATCTATAAAGTTAAGAAATAAGTCCCATTTTTTCTCTCCACAACTCTTTCTAACCCCAACTACGTCACTACAACTTGATTTTTCTCCGTTTTCTTTAAATGGAGTAGGGGCTTGGACCACTGTTGCTCTATTCATTTTAATTACACAATACATCCACCCACGTACATCATGTTTGTGTTTAATACAAAAATAAGAATTTTCGTTTATCGTATACTTTTCGGCTTCGGAATAAAACATTTCATCTTGTTAATGAAGTTGATACGTCCCTTTGAATTCGCATATATTTTGAACTAAATAATAACAATTTCATGCCGATCCGGATAGCCGAAATCCCTAAGTAAGTAGTGCCTTGGCGATCTCGGTCGGAAGGATCGCGGGTTCGAGTCCCGCCTCTGGCTTGGGTGTGTTTGTGTACGTGTGTCGTCCATTCATTTATAATCTTCATCATTCCATCTTCCATCCCCTCAGGATTTGCAACCCTGGAGGGTGAAATTTTCCTATCCCTATTTTGTGGATCCTAGATACAGAAAAATCAATTTACAGCAAAACGTCAATCCGTTCCTCTGTGAACACCACTAGCGCCTAAACCATACGCAGGATTTTTTCCAAAATGGATACTCCCCGGTAATCGGGCTCAACTCGAAGCTTTGCAATTTTGAAAAACATTCTTTAAATTTCGGGGGTATTTTGCATGAAGACCCACGGGCATTTAAAAATTTCTCAAAAATTGCACCAATTTTTTTCTTTAAACACTTAAGAGTTATAACTTATAAAGGTGACAAAGGTTCGGTTTTTACTGATAACTCTAAATTTTCGATAATTACAAAAGTCTGAAGTTTTTCGGCGACTTTCAACAACTACAAAATTGAAAATAAAGATTTTTACTTCAAATAAAAATTGCTGTTCATAATTAGTTATTTCATTAAGTTCATGTACATTTTGTTTTTAAATTTTCGCCCAATATGGCGTGTAATATGTGCAATTAAAAAAAATAAAAACAAGATTTTTTTCAAAACCGACTCCAAATATTTTCTTTACACTTTTGGTAGTGATAGTGCCTAATGGACATCATATAACAAAAACGTTTTATTGTTTTTTTTTGTTTTTCTTTAATTACAAAAATGTAATTTATTGATTTGTTTCCCGTGTTGTTAATATTTTCATTTAACGACGATTTATCCACCTTATTGCATTTCTAAGTGCATGTGTTTTAAATAATGTTATATAAAGTTTCTAGGAAATTGAAAAGTTTTCTGTGAAAACGAAATCAATATTCGTTTAGAAACGCTCATTCGCCATTTTCACAAACTTTTCGTGCTTTTAAGTGACTTTAAAGTGACTTTAAGTGACTTTTTAGTAAACTTTAAGATGACGTAAGAGTCATTTAGCTGTATAATTCTGATTTTTCAAAAATTACACAACTGTATTTTATATATATATATATATATATATATATATATATATATATATATATATATAATATTTATCACGCCGTTAAAATTCACATTTCCACCGATTTGTAAACATTTTTGCATTTGTATATTGATGTACTTCAAGTGACTTCAAATGAAAATTTTCTAAACTATAAAGTTTTTTATGAAAAATAGCTTGCAATTTTGCTTTCATAGTGACGCTTAAACACCATTTTCTTAAAAGCGATTCCAAATTTCAGTGAAAATTGCCATAAAAGGCGAGGTTTTAGTTGTTTATAATATTAAGTAATTGATCGGTTCTACCGTTAGGAAACTGAAAAATTGACATTAAAAAAAAGTACTTTTGACGACGATAGATGGCAGCTGGGAAGACTATATGGCAAGTTCGGATAGCCCAGACCAAAGAGAATACAAAACAAATACGAGAAAGTCTGTGCCATTCTGTAGCACAACTAGTTTTTTAATTGTGTACTCATATTTAACTTCGGAGTTATGCATTTCTTCTATAGTACTCGGAATGAAAGTTTTCATTTCTACTCGTCATTAATTAGGTAAGAAATTACCCATTGATTTGTGGAAATGAAATGGCTCGTTTACCATTAGTTAGAAATGTTGTTTCATTTAAGAACGTTTCTTTCTTTAATTGTTTGACGTATTCTCTTTGACATGTTGATCAAATAGGGTTAGAGTTGCCTATATTGAACTACTTTTTGGGAAAAAAGTGTTTTTCCACGTACTAATTAATTTCAGCATGATCTAACATAAGTATGTTGGTCGTTATCACTACTCAAAATTCTTTTTCAGACCTATATAGATCTCAGCCACATACTGAAAAATGAAACAATAGTCCTCTACAAAAGTTCAATCTAGGAAACAGGTTCCCCAAATTGAACATCAGATGTCCTCAATTGAAGCAAAATATTAATTCAAGGGACTCAATAATTTAACTAAGCACATTGTTATAAGATTGTGTGCATAAATGGATATACACAGACATAAAATAATATGAAAAAACAACGCATTAAGATACAATTACTGTCTGCACAAAAACACATTTTTTTCCTTGGATAAACTCGAGACGCATTTCATGGGCCCATTGATTACCAGTACTCAACAGAAAGCACTATCCGCATCAAAAGTCAAAATCAATTATGGTAATGCAAAACATTTGTTATTGATTCCTAAATGAAACCGGTTCAATTTTGGCAACTTGGACGTGGTTCATAATAAAAAACTGCTTAACCTAACCTAACATAACCTAACCAAAAAAAGTCTCCCCAATAACGTAAGTAACCAAACCGCAAAATTACTTCACAACCTACTAAAACCGAAAGTGATCCACCGACTCTAACGTGCTCAACGAAGCAACACGATTTCCACCGGAGAGACTTCTCTAGCTGTATACACATATTTACCGCACATTAGCGGCATTCTGCAGCAGTTTGTAAAATAATAGCGTGGTTCAATTTAGTAGTCGTAATTTATGCAACTCTCCCTTACTACGTAAGCGACAATAAGAAATACTATGTAAACTTAAATGTACTTAAAATAGGGGGACTAACGTTTATAATTTTGGAAACATTTTGTTAGGATACTTAATATATTAAGTTTATTCATTACTGTAGAAGGCAATTTTTGCGTGTCCTCAAGAAATCAACCAGAATGAACCTGTGAGACTGGTTTCTCACTTCAAGATTCTTATCCCAGATTTCAGATTGCAACAAGAAAACATGCTTTTACGCTGAATTCTTTTGAAATTCTCGGACACGAAATTCTGGAACAGATTTCGTATTTTTTGTCAAAACGAGTAAATTTCGAAATTAATCGATGGTGGCCATGTAATGAATTGGCTATCTTCAGTTGCTATCTTTAAATAAACTCACGATTGATCTTAAATTCCCCAACGATTCCTGCGCCGGAAATATTCTCGCAGTCGATCTCATTACCGCTTTCCATTATGAGTTCCTTTTCATTTCACGATCCCATTAATTCCTCCGAATTTGAATCTTTATGAAATACTTCATATCCAATTCTTTTTGGCCTTATCGAGCATCCGAGGGAACGACCTGCTTCCATGCTCCTTTTCGCAACGCAACCTTGGCTCTTGGGAGTTCGATTAACTCGTTTCGCCCAGCAGTGGGCCAGGCGCGCGCGAGCCTCACCCGCCGGGCGGGGCGGGGGGTGGGCGTTGCGCAACGGACGACGCCCAGCGTCGCGACGCCAGCCGTCCACCGCCGCCTCCGCCGCCGCCGCCACCGCCAGTTCACTGCCCCGCGCCGCGGCAGCCGGTCGCCCGCCCGCCCGCCGCTGTCTCCGCGCCGCGCCGCTCCGTCGCTCGACGATCGATCGGTGGACGATCGCCCGGCCCCGCAGCGCGATACACTCTATGCCCTCGTGTGCTGGCTGGGTAATCGGGGGATATTACGCTCAACTTCTAACTTTATCACAGAAACGAAAGGTTATCTTCTTGGAAACAATGTCCGTGTTGCAGGTAGGCGATCACAAGCGTAATGTGGGGCTTCGGTAATTTATCCCTGCGGACTAGAAAGATCCTGATTAGGAGTATAAGAAGTAAATTCAGATTTTGCAATAGCCCAGAAAACAAAAGTAATTAATGCGTACGTTTATTGAAGACAAAAAGTAGGTTGTGGGGCGAAGTTATTGTACATTTGAAGGGCTTGGGGGTGTAAAACGATATGCCATACCAGTCACAGCATTCGTTAATGTTATCTACCTATGTATGTATATTAGTAAATGTTAATATCTCAATTTTGGTGAAAGTGAGGCTGATAGTGTTACCATACAGTATGTCTTGTTCACAATTGTGATGAGTTTGGGGCAGTAACAAGATGATACATGCTTCTGTCAAAATCAAAATATTTTCAAATCAATTTTTTCATGCTACAGGGGGTGCTGCATATTTTGACACTGCCTCAATTTTAATTAAAAAAATAATGTATATTTTTAGATTTATATTTCCAATTTTATGACTTTCCTGGTTGTTCCTATGTCGATTAAGTATATACAGTAGATTATGACTCCGTGAATCTAATTTTCAGCTCTGAAAACTGTTATTTTATCATATTTATTTACGAACCAACAACCTCCAATAATTTTGAACCTCCACTTATGGTTCTTAATATTGGTTGTACAAAAGCGTATTTCGTTGCTAAAAGTAGTAATAAAACAGCTAAAGGGATGTGATAAATAAAATCTTTATTTCTTTGTTTTTATTTTCCCATTTTTACTTGTCTGTGCATCGTGTTCCCAGGAATGTAATTATCTTCAGTTGAAAAAGAAAGGAATTTCTTTTTTGAAACTAAAAAGATCGATATTGTTCAATGGGAGCCTGATTTCACAAAGGCTGTCGTTACTCTGGAATTACGAGGATCACTTGTTTTTAAACACCAGGTCTCGAAAACGAAAATAATATCGCTTGAGGTACTTCCAACCGTCACCAGACGTCAACAGCCCGCCAATCGTCCCAGCGCTGTGACCACTGTCAGCGGCACACCCGACCGGTCCGGAGGCCGCGCTCGTTATTTTTATCCGTCCCTGCTCAGAAAAAGACGCGTCCCCGCCGGCATCCCGTCCTGCCGTCTCGTCGCTCTTTCGTGGAACTGGAAAGCGAGGAGCCCGCTGCCATTCCCGGCCAGCCCGCCGCGCACGCGTGACTCGCACGCCGCCTCCCGCGCGTCGGTCGCTAAAAACTCTGTGCCGCGCCGGCCGGCCGGCCCTTTAAGCGCGACGTGCCCCGCCGAGGGCGCCTTCAATTAGACGGGCCGCGCCGCAGACCCATATTAGCACACGCGCGGCATCCGCCGAGCGAGTTGCCCTCGTCGACTGGAGAACCGCCTTGCGCGCTGCGCTGCAGGGGCTGCGCGTATTTGCGAAATGTACTGAACGGGCTGTGATATTGATCTTGACCTCGTACTATAAATATATGTGAAGAATCGTGAGGGTAGGTCAATAAAAGTTATTGCAAACGGAGACAGTGCTATGTAAAAAAACTAACTTTTATTGACCTACCCTCACGATTCTCCACATATATTTATAGTACGCGGTCAAGATCAATATCACAGCCCCTTCAGTACATTTCGCAAATACGCGCAGCCCCTGAAGCGCAGCGCGCAAGGCGGTTCTCCAGTCGACGAGGGCAACTGCTCGCTAGAAAATGAATGTCACAGTTTGTTTGCAGGTTCCTTTCCTCGACAGCTCTATCCAAGCCAGCCTACTTGGCGTAACCAAGTGACTTAAAACGACGGTTTCGAGTAATACATAAAAAGTTGAGTGGAAAAGTTGTCGTCGTGGTCCCTGAAACTATGGAGTCACGAAAGGGCACAAAGGAAAGAGAAGCAGGCAGAGACTTAGTTGTCTAAAAAAGTTATTTTCTTCTTCTTCATATCTTGCCACGTCTAAGGCCTGTACCGATCTCTCTATCTATTCCTCAGCCTTCACTCACTACTTTTACTAGATTGTATTCCGATACTTGTTTAGGTATGCTTTGTTTATTTTTTAGTGTGCAGATTTCCGCTCCGTGTAGTGAATTGGAGGCTGTTTTGACCTTGTATCTTTTATGTTTGATATATTGTACTTCCCTACATGTTCTTCTGATTGTACTACATACTTTTTTGAAAAATATTATTTTTGGCATTTAACCTTATCTTTTTCAAATGATATGTCACAACGTAGGTATTGGAAAAGAGATAGTGCTTGAATGGCTTTTTTTTCGTTGAATGAAAATCCATAGTTTTAGTTGTAGTTTTAGCCTTCGCCTATTGTTTCTTTGTGTTGTAACCCCGCGATGCGCCTCTCGCGCAGAGTTGCGAGCACGCATGTCCGCGCCCACCTCCGGGAGCCTCGTAACAGCAGGAGCGCAGCCGCTTTCTCCGCTTGCGGAGCAGCTGGAATTAGAGCCGCCCGGACCACTCGACCACTGGGCCACCGGACCACCGCTGCCGCAGCCCGCGGCCCCGCCGCGCCGCGCCACGCCGCGCCCATCGCCGCCCAGCGCCTCCGCCGATTTCGCCGCGCCGTCTCTGACCGCTGGCGTCGCAGCAGACGCGGCCATTGTCTGCCTTCCTTTGCTACGCTTGCCTTTGGTACCATTTCCTTTTCAGCTTTTGAATACTTTTAGTTCGAATGGCGGGACCTAACCCAATGCATACGCGTTTTTTACTTGTTTTAATTGACTGATGGAAGTATTGCCAGAAATTTCTCCAGCGATCGTGATATCCAGTTTGTCTAGCCTTTCTCTAACTTGTGTGGCTCTCGTAGGTAGTACTCGTACTTTCCCTAATACCGCTTTACTTCCGTTTTGTAAGTGTCGAGTGCTGGTTTATTTCTTATTTTTGCATTGAATTCTTTTTCTTCGTTTCAAAGGGAATGCATTCAAAGAGAGTCACATTACGGTTCCTTTAAGAAATTGTGTTTTTTATAGTAATGATCTACTTATCATCCCAACGGTATTTAGCTGAGGACACCATTAGGGAAAAATTATCATTATGTCGAACTATCCGACAATCTTCAGTTACTACTTATAATGCAGAATTAACCACAGAAAACTGTAAAGTTCATGATTCATTAATCTTTTTCGGCTGGCTGCGCTGTATTGACAGCATTCCGTATATAAAATACCGACTACTGAGTATTGTCAATTTTATATCTACGGTATTTTTTACGTGCGTTATCTGATTATTAGTATGCCGTAAGTATACAGAAATTGTCTTTGCTTTTCAAAGATATAGAACAATGTTAAATTGTATTTAAATTGTTTGTATTATTTTTTAACACACACACATATGTATGGAGAGAGAGAGAGAGAGAGAGAGAGAGAGAGAGAGAGAGAGAGAGAGAGAGAGAGAGAGAGATATTTGCGTAAGTAGCACCTTTTGTATTAAAAATTAAAAAGACATACAACTTTTAAAAAGAGACATATTTCGTTGAACGTCTAAAGCCTGTACTTTTTCCTCGTATTTTAATTCTAAGTTTGTTAATAATTCAACCTTTGGACACAATAAGAGAGATAATAAAGAAATGAATCATTGAATATATTTATGGTGATGAAGCAATGCAAGAGAAATGGGGTGAAGCCTAAAACACTTGCCGTGCTTGAAAATTCTTGATCTCTTAACCAGAATTCGACCGTGTTTCCCCATTAATCACTAGATCAGTGATTGCTGTTGTAGTCATTCAGAATCGTTGTCGGGTAGCAGTAATTTTGGAGTATGTGATTTGGAGAAAGATATTAAGTAAGTTTCCTCAGCTGACAACATCAGACATGCCGATTACTCAGTCATCACCTGTCATAACGACTATCGAAATCTTCATCACCTCTCTCCTCCGAAACCGCCGCCAACACAGTGCCTCCGCCGCCGCCCCCGCCGTTAGCTCGGTTGCCCCGGGCCACCGCGTGCTTCCTCGTGCCTCGGCCCGCCCCCGCCCCCCTGCGCGGGCGTTGTGTCACCCGAGGCGGACTGCCAGGTTCGGTGTCCGCCGCCGCACCGCGGCCCCTCCTCTCCCCCGCCGCCCCGCTGGCCCTCGCGCCGCCGCCGTTACTTAAGCCGCGTGCGCGGGCGCCCGCCAGTCGCCTTCGCGCCATGGCGGGGACACGTGTGCGTGCGCGCGGCGCCGTCCGCACGGTGGGTATACGTCGCACGCACTTCCGCTCCTCTAGGCTCCACTCTTTGAGCTGGGGGTTGCCTTTCGAAGGCTGCCCTTCGGGCTAGGGTTGCCTTTCGAAGACTTCACTCCTCGGGCTGACGTTGCCTTTCGGAGACATCGCTCTTCGGGCTGGGGTTGTCTCTCGGGGACTCGCATTTAAGACTGGGGTTTTGGGGACTCGCTCTTCGGACTGGGGTTGCCTTTCGGACACTGCGACCCTTGGGATGGGCTTGCTTTTCACAGACTTCGGGCTGGGATTCCCTTTCGGAAACTCCGCTCTTTGGGCTGCGGTTGCCTTTCGGACACTTCGTTCTTCGGACTGGGTTTGCCTTTCAGAACCTTCACTCTTCAGGCTCTTACATTACATGTTCATGACGGGTTTTTCCAAATGCAGTGTTTATCTGCCCAAGAAATGTGTTTATAATTTTATGGGTAATATTTCGTTGGATATTTTATTTTCGCTATTAAATATGATTCTTGGGAATTTCAAAGATGTTTTTTTCCGAAATAAATAAATTACGCTGTGGCTCTAAATTTATAGAACACATTATTTGCATTTTATGCGGAAGAAGTTTTGAAAACGAAACGGAAATTTTCGCTGGACATGCTTCGCTTACATGTATTACAGTGTTAATATAGACTTCAGTAAAAATACCATTCTTTCTTTCCAAATATTTATTAATTATTTTATAAAAATCTGCAATAATATATTTATTTTTAATGATTGTCTTCAAATGCATTAATGACGAAAATGTGTTTCATTAATTTATACGTAAATTACAAATAGGTAAGGAATATTGTTGACATTTTCATTACAAACATCATCGAGCAACATATTTTAAAACTATGTGAGAGTTAATGAAAAAAAAATTGTTTGCTACATTTCTATTTGCAAAACACGATGGTTTTCTAGGGATTCAATAGGGTTTCAGGAAGGGTGGTTGGCGATTTTTAAATGGTTTTCTCGTTGACCAGAGGCACAATCTTCCAACTCTCACAGGTATTGGGCGTCTACACGCGAAATAGTGTTTTGTGTATGGTGTGTGTATGCGTGTTTAGAAGTTATTATATTTGAGACATCGCGAATATTTTGTCTGATGAATTTTAGAGTTTGGTTTCAACATAAGGAAATGACATTACCGCTTCATTTATTGAGGAAACGTATTGCAATTTCGATTCCAAGAAGTCGAAAACACTTTCCATTAATTTTAAATTCCATACCCTGTCAATCATTGCCGTAGGCTGCTGTGTAAAATACGCAGAGCGCTGGGGTAGCCTTTCGCAGACTTCTCTCTTCGAGCTTGGGTTGCCTTTCAGTCACTTCACGTTGGGGGCTGGGCTTGCCTTTCACAGACTTCGATTTTCGGACTGGAGTTCCCTTTCGAAGACTTCGCTCTTTGGGCTGCGGTTGCCTTTCGGACATTTCGTTCATCGGACTGGGGTTGCCTTTCGGAGACTTCGCTGGCCAGTTACCGAACTAAAACCACTTAAAATCGCTGGAATTAAAGAATTCGGGATGAGGGTAATGACGGGTGAACTGAGCGAATTCTTTAAAATATTCAAAAAGGTATATATTTCTTAAGAAATTATTTTAAACAAGTCAGTTCGTATGGAAGATGCTTATTGTTTAGCAGTATGTTTTATATCGTTAAAATGTTTTGATCGTTAAAACATGACCTCCTGATTTAAAAACAGGCCAAAGTCCTTTACATATGTGAAAAAGAAAACCATGTCATTGCTAAAATCTGAAAAGCGACCTGCCAGATTATATCTCAGTACACCTCACAGATTCTTTTGTAACCATGCGACTAAAGAATTTATCTCACAATTATGTTAATTTATTCTGTGTACTAAATAAATTTCAACTGTTTTTATAAGTATATTTGAGTGAATGGGACAAGTTATAACTCATATCAGGCATTAACTCAATGAAATATAGAATTTCGCAGGTTATCTCTTGGCCCGGTTCATTAAGAGTTAACCAACATAAGCCTAAATTATACGAAAAGGCATTACGAAAACTCGTTTTGGTCACTCGTTCCTGAATGTCAAAGATCTCAAGGTGTTATTCATGTTATGGACTGATGTAATGATGAAACTGCTCCTAGTAATTCTGCGAAACCAGTTTGGGAGATAGATTGAGGGCATGCATTATCTCAGTTTAGCAAAGGCGGTCAATGTTTCTGTTTTGTTGTTGTGTGACCCTTTCAATGCCTGAATTATTATTTTTTTTAGATGCTTGATATAAAATGTTTTAATAAATTATTACATTTTTATGTAAATAGAAGCGCAGTTCAGACTTAAATTTAATGTTGTAGGAGGAATAAAAGTTGCTCGGTTTTGTGAGTAATTCTTCGCCAATTACTTCAGCGGTATTTCTAGTTGTTTTTATTAATTAAAGGCAATATAAATATTTGTGTTGTATCACGCACTTTCCAGTAGACAACAGGATAACAAAGTCAAAGAAGCAAATTTTGTTTTATTTGTGCTTCCTTAACACAACTTCAGGCAGTATAACATTCTCCTTGTACATTATACAACTAGGTTGTTTATGTAACAGACTACTAAGGCCACTGCACTTTTGCATTTCTCCTCTTTGCATTTCAAATAGGTAGTTGGGAATCGCATCTGTGATTCACTTCTTTCTTTCGATTTATTTCACGTTTTAATTGCGATATATTTCAAAAACGGAATAATCCTTCTTACAGTTTGTGAGTTCAGGAAGGGGTAAATAATTTTTCGACTCTTTCGTCATGAGACTTATTTACCTCTTGCGAATTATTTAAACTAGGTGTGAGTTTTTAAACAAATTATTTGAGATTTGTAGATTGGAATTAGAGAGACATTATTTATTACAAATGCTCATTAGCTGAATGAAAATTCTGGCAATCTTGTTAAAACGGTAGCCAAAAAGTGTCGCGTTATTCCTAGAATACAATTCCCTAAATAATTGTTTCTCTTAATGATCTAGCATTAAGCAGTAAATATCTTACTTAATTGTCTTAAATATATCAGTGAACATTAACTGTCTAATGTAAATCGCTTGTTTATTTAATAATGTTGCTTTTACGTCTTTCACGCAGAGAGAGAGCCTCGATGTTAATGCGTGAGAGTGGCTGAAACATATTGCTCAGCTCTTGGCTGTTTATAATAATAACGGCCTGACAATCTTTCCCTGTCGATCCATCTTTTAAAGATAATTGACGTTCTTTTGAAAGTGTGACTCTGGTTTTCTTGATTGAATTTCCCCATAATGATTAATACCCTTTACTTGGTAACGAAGTGATGAATATATTAGCACCGCCGAATGATAAATGAGATCGTCTGGGTAATTTTTAATACATATTCTAAGAATATTATTTTTAGGTATTCGCAGGACATATCACGTTAAGACAAATTATTCAAACAAAGGATATCGTTATGAAAAAGATCGCTTTGTGTACCATTATATTTTTGTCTCACTATTATATATCAAAGACATAACTTCTGAAATGTGTAAATGATTGACCAGGGCAATGCATATCTAATGAATGTCGTCATCCTACGGAAGTGATTGTTATTCCTTTCAAGGAACGCACGCATCAGTATGTATCACATGAAATTCTCACCGGCATCCCAATGGCCTTCCAAAGGAACAATAGACAGATTCACCTGAACAGGCAACGCATGGGGAAAGCAAAACAAACGGTCACACATCTGTGTTCCCGACGCGTAGTTATCAGCGACACTCCCCCCTTCCTGCCTACAGCTGCTGCTCCTGCTGACTACCGCGACGGCGAGCGCCCAGTCGCGCTGGCCACCCCAGCCGCAGCCACAGCCACAGCCGCCGCCGCCGCCGCCGCCGCCTGCCCCGCCACAGCCCCCCGGGCCTTCCGCTGCGGCCCCGGTGGTGGCGTACCGCTTCGCTTACGACGTCCAGAACGCGCAGACGGGCGACACCAAGGGCCAGTTCGAGACGCGGGACGGCGACGTGGTGCGCGGCAGCTACTCGCTCGTGGAGCCCGACGGCAGCCGGCGCATCGTCGAGTACACCGCCGACCCCGTGCGAGGGTTCAACGCCGTGGTGCGGCGGGAGCTGGCATCCGCCAGCCCCTCCGGCCCCGGCCCCGCCCCCGCCCCCGCCTCCGCCCCCGCGCCGCCGTTCTACCCCTCTGCCCCCGCCGCCGTCCCACCTCCGCCCCCGCGGCAGGACCAGCGGAACCACGACCCCCGGGGCGCCGGCCGCGTCCCGCCCTCCGCCCCCGCGCCGATCTACTCCGCCCCGCCCCCGCCGCCGCAACCGCAGGCGCTGCGGAACCGCGGCCGCGCCGCCTACGTCGCCCCCGCGGCGAAGAAAGCGGCGTATTACGCGACGGCCGCTGCCGCCCGCGCGCCGACGCCGCCCAGGAAGAAGTACCGCTACCCGAAGGACCTGGAGCTGCAGCTGGCCGCCGCCGGCGTGGGCGCGGACCCGGCCAAGTGGCTGCCGCCCTCCGGCTACCGCTCCTCCAGGGGCTACCTGCTGCCCGGCAGCGCCATCGTCACCTCCGGCGCCTTCCTCGACTGACCGTCGCCGCCCCCACGCGGTCCTGCTCGTCCAGTCGTCTGAACTGTTCTCAACGCTGTAGATGAAATAGTACAATATAGAATAGTATTTAATCATAATGATCGTACGTCATTTGAGACTGGTCCCTGGGTCTGTGACCCTTAGATATTTAATCACTTTTTTATATTGCTTGTATAATTGCAAAAATATTTGAAGAATGCAGGCGACATTCTTACAATATTACCAAAGTTCTTTTGTAAATATATATTTATTTTGTGAGGATTTGTGTATTTTTTAAACGTTTGATGTGGAATCTAATTTTATAAAATCAGCGACCAATACTGGTCTCCCGAAGGACAAATTATTACCTTCCCACAAATATAATCTTTTAAAAAATTTTATAATTTTCCCTACAAATCTCCAATTGTCAGTGGATATCTGGCCGAATGTTCTGAAAGGTTTATATTTAATTTCATTTCACAAAACTCTGGGTAAAAGAGACGAATAATTATTTTCTCCCGCCCGTGAACCCGTGAAATGAATGAAAGCTTATTTCACTTTTCTAATATTCTGCATTTGAATTGAAATATAGAGAAAGAATGAATTGAATCATAGGGGCGATTCCCAACTACCCATTTGAAATACAAATAGGAGAAATACAGAAGGATAACAAACACGATCATGCATCAACCTAGAAATGTCTGAAATGGCAACTCCTTAGAGTTTCGATTTTAATCGAAGATATATCACTGCAGAGAAATTCAGAGTTTTATTTCTACCATAAGCATATTAGGATCTAACTTTCAACCTATTGTCCACAGCATTTTTGATAATATGTATTTAAAAAAAGCTATTGAATTGACGATAAACATTAAAAATAAGAATTATCGGGATCGTATAAAGGTGATGCGGGCTATAATAATAATAATAATAATAATAATAATAATAATAATAATAATATAATGAACGAAAGTATCTTCATAGAATCTAGGGCGGTCGTGAGTAATGTTGCGTGCAGTTAATGGTGGATTATACTGATGCAATCATTTTATTCCCCAAAATAATAATTTGTGACAAAAAAAGTAAAGCCTTAATAGTATTAATGGAAATGCCGCTTTCACTGTCGAGATACAAACCCGATCAACTCAACATTTCCTTTCAAGATCGCTGAAAAAGTGGACAGATTAAAACAGGGGTCATTGACCATGGCGCTCGTTGCTTTATTTATTACACCTACTATAATAATGTTTCAATTTTTAAACGAAATAAGAAATTTTAGGAATGAAGTATGCGGCGGCGATGGTGTAATACTTAGCGTACCGGACTGTTGTACCCAAGTTCGCGGGTTCAAACCCGATCGAAGCTATGGATTTTTAAGGGCGAAAAAATCCTTCGTACGCCTTCCTTCGGAGGGGAAGTAAAGCCGGCTGTCCCATGTAAGTAGATTTACTTGCATGTAAAAGATCCTCAAGCCTAAATGACGCCTCTGAGCTAAATTCAAATCGCTTGTTTCTCGCCCAAGAAATACCTCCTTCTCGCCCAAGAAATATCTCTGCTAGTTGATGAAAGGAGCGTAGCGAAATCTGCGTGGTCAGGCGGAAGAGCGGGCCTGATGGCCCGAGTCTCGCCACGTAAAATAAGGCAAACTCAATTCAATTCAATTCAAGTATATAATTGTTCCTTACAAAATGTGATTTATATAAAAATAATTTACATCAAGTTCAAGAAAGTAACACAAGAAAAACAATTTTAATTATTTTTATTAAATAAAATGAAATAAAAATACTTTTTTTTCTTTCTTGTGTTTCTTCTTGGAACTTTATTATCAAACTCAACTAACAGTTTCTTAATTCGACGTTCTATTCACTTCAGTTTCGAAAACAAATCTATATTTGCAGATGCATGTGAACTAATACTACACATTTTGAAACGTTTAGTACGTATTATACAATGCTTCAAAGTGTGTGTTGTGTTGGGGAAGACAGGATTGCAAATAGAGGCCATGTCATTTTTTACGCTTCTGTATCATATCGATATGTGGATAAATGTTTCACATCTTACAGAGTTGCATAAAATATTAATTGCTTGAGGTATATCACCCAAACAATTTACTATAGTAGCGTACATACTGTAATAATGTTTTAGTTCCAGTAATTGATGTACTGACTGTCTTTATATTCAGATGAAAACGCAATAACCTTTGACATGACGTGTGAAATGGCCAACTATTGTAAATAAAGAGGCAGAACGGAGAATGCTCTACAATTAATGTAGTAAACAGTTAAACATATTCTTCTGGGCATTCTTGTAAATTATCTAAATAAAAATGATGTGTGTAAGAACTCATGATACTGGAAGAAAAATGTATTTGCATGACGAATAAAACTTTGGCATTGTTTTTCGCGAGAGTAGTAGTAACTAGGTGGTCCCATAAGAGGTATGCGTCACAGAGACTTGAGATTTCCCCAAATTGTAAGAATTTGTCAGTCGAAGAATTGAGACGACTGGGAATGACTTTTTGTTGTTCAGTCAGATACTGAAGATCTATTATAAAAATTGTAAAGGCTTTAGCTGTGTGATTTGTAAAGGACGACATGCAAAATTGAAATGATACGAAATGACGGAGCGTACAACAAGCAACTACGTGAACTATGTAGTAATTGCCGTATCGTTAGGTGGTTTGTGGGTGAAAGTGTTTCGAGTTGGCAGATATGTCAGTCAGGATCGTCCCCATTTTCAACAACGCCCATTGGACAACCCCACCATTAATATTATTGTCTTTCTGCATGGATGAACAACGCGTCAGAGCTGCGGAAGCAAATATTTGCCAGAAACCCGTGTTCCATTTGGTTGTCGCTCGCACATTTGGTTCTCAAACTTACAAGTGGAACTATTCGTCAAATGGCGTCAGTGCAGGACTGGCATTGATTTGTATTTCTCACTAATTTCTGTGTCGATATCAGGAGGGCGAATATTTCCTTCAATGGATTATTACCGTGAACGAAATCTAGGACACGTCATAGGTGAGTTTGAAACATTACCAAATAAATGAAATGATCCTGGATCTCCTTGTGAAATATCCTACGCCACTTGCAAGCATTCACTCAATGAATTTTAATCAATATCTACTTTGCGAAAATATTGGTTTTGAAGTAGCCATCATAATGCTGTTTGTTGCTGTACAGCACAAAGAAAGTTCCTAGTGAAAGTGAAGATGTTTTTTCATGCCGTTTAAAATTCATAAGCTTATTCAACGCTATCTCCTGCAGGCTGACGGTCAGTGCTGCTTACAATTGCAGTGCCTTAGAACACCGCCGGGTGCTTCCCGCGCTTTAGAGAAAGCTCCTGTCAAGGACGCTCTTCATCCTTCACGACGATGTGCAGCGTCACACTGCTAATGCTGCAACGGATCTCCTGCGTAACGGCGATGGGGGCTTGATCCGATACTATCACCCTTTCAAAACAATCTGTTTGCCGCCGAAATGAACCGCTTCTGGGGGAGCAGTTCAAGACAAGAGAAACCATAGCGCGGTGATTTTCGGGTCATCTGCAGAAATTGATACTCTAGCTGAATGGCAGATCTTGCTCCACATAGATGTGGAACCATTATCAAAAAATGTAATTATGTTTCCACTATAGATGAATCCGAATTTTCCCCTGAAGTAGTGTTCCGTGTTTCTGGAGTTTTGCATATCGATTACTTATATCGCTCTTTTGTTTTTTTACTGTATTTACTCGTCGTAAATTAAGCCATGTCCAAGTACAGTTTCATGTTTTCGGAGCTTAGTTCTTTTTTTTATCAAAGGATGAATTAAACATTCTCCTCTACATAGGCATTTAGATTTCACAGATTATCTGTAAATCACCCACCGATAAGGATCTCCGGAAACAAAAAGGAGGTAAATTACCACCGCAGGGGGGAAGGCACCCAACGCAGTTTTTAATTCCTGGAAAGCACCGCCTCCGTGGGCGTTGCTGTTGCTGCTGCTGGGGCGACGGCTCGTGTCATTTCCCCAGCCTCGTGCCTCTTTCCCGCGCCGGGCGCGAAGGACGCCGCGCCGCGACGCGCGAAGAAGGGAGCGCGGCGCTGCGGCGGTGGGGTAAGCGCTGCGGGCGGTGCGTCGCTGCGAAGAAAGGCCCTCCTCCGCGACGTGGGCGTTCCCATGTCACAAGAATAAGGGCGGAACATTGCGCATCGCGCGCTAATGCAGTCGCGAAGCGTTCAGAGTTGCGTACGATGCGTCGGAGGCTTGTGAGGTTAGACGCCCCGGGACTCTCTTGATAGGCGTCTCCCGGGCCGATTGTAAATCTGTCGCGCTACTATCAGCGATGTTGAACGCGCATCGGGGAATCCTGCGGTGAGGTTAGATTTGCATCGGCACAAGCCAGGCTCGCGAGCACTTGTTCTTGTTCAGGGCCCTTCCACGAAATTTCTACATGCTGAAGCTCGGCTTGACGAGCCTGAGACGCGCCGATTGTAAAACTGCCTCGATGCGTTGTGCGAACAATAAAGCAAATAGACACAACTGAGTTTTACAACTGGGCAAATGAAAATGAATTTTGCATGTTCACTGAGATAAGAGTCTCGTAAATCTGTAATACCATAATATTAACACAAATTATAAATTTTGAAACTTCTTTTAGGGGTTCTGATATAATTTTTTTTCCTGACCCCTAATATGCAATCGCTAAACTGTTTCACTTGGCGAATTTTGGATCCACAAAATCGTTACGTTTGTATCAACCTATCATTTTAGGCACGAGTCCCGTAGTTTATCTTTCCGTAATCAGAGGATTCCTTCGCCGCGTTCGAACGCTCTCTAAGTGTTGCATCAAGGACGTTCCCTTTCCGTGTGTCGCCGTCCCTTCCCAAGCGACGAGGAGCCGAGGGCAGGAGGGGGCGGGGGTGGGGTCGGGGTCGGGGGCGGCTTGGCGTTGCGCCACGCGCCGGCGTCGCGACGCCCCCTCGGACGCTCCCCGGTTCCCAGCGACGCGCCCGCGTTCCCACGGCGCCTCCTCGCCGCCGCGAGCCTCCCGCTACTTAAGCGCGAGGGCCTCCCCGGCGCCGCATTACTGACGACGCCCGCGCCCGCGCCCACCGCTGCCCTCCCTCCGATGGCTCCCGCGAAGGTAGGTTGGCGCCGCTCAGGGGGTGTTCCTTTGACTGGGAGAACGGTGCGAATAACTAAATAGTGCAAAACGTTTTTACCTCTTCAAATGTTCCAAAATTCGTAGTTGATTGTAATACAGGGAACATGTGTGTTTTAAGTGCATGACCCTTTCCGAAGGAAGTTGCGGTCCGTGCTTACACATTGTCGCAATAAAATTATATTTAACTTCTAGAGGTATTTTGCAGAATAATTTGGATTCTACATATTTCGTTATTTTCAGTTTATTATTGGAATATTTTATTTCTGAATGTAGGCGTATGATACGCGCAGTGTATATTTGTTCCCTTTTCGAAACGAGGTAAATTAACAAATTGATGTTGCTGTCATGTCATTACAGATATGTCGGTGAATATTTACGTATTAAATATCTCGAGTTAATGGAGTGTTAGTGCCAACTGTGTCATTATCATGCTATTTATTTTTTGTTATTTTGTGAATATATATTATACAGTGCCAGAAGTGCGGAGTGTTGTTTGTGATCGAAAAACGGACATCTAATGTCGAAAGTGAGGCGACTCTCTTCTTGAAATTCTGTTTTTTTCAGCGTGATGTCACATTCGTATCGGTCTGTTTTATTGCGAGAAAAGAAGATGAGAAGATTGTAGGACAGATGATTGTAGGTGTCGCGGAAATACGATGAGGGGATTGACGTTAGGTGAGATTCGTGTTTGTGAAACCTGCAGCGTTAAAGTTCATTTCTGCGACTCACAAGCAATAATTGCTTAATTGTAATAGAATGTTCATTCAGCAATTCAGAGACTTTTTACTAATCGTAGAAGTTCACATTCCCTGAAAAGACTGCAAATCTGAATTCATTGAATAGTATAGAGGTGTAGTGTAATTCCATGACATGATTATTCTCGTTTGTAAAATAATCGACAAGTTACGATGTAATACCGATAAATTACAAGTTACAATACCGATAAATTACTAAGTTACAAAGAGTCGCATAGAAAAACAATAATTTTATACTTAGAAAGTATCTCAAAGATCTCCGTTCCTTTTAAGGGAACACAATAACTATTTATTAACATTCAATATAGACGCAATGGCTTATTGAGAAAGATGCATAAATTACACATCTGATTTTGGATCAGAAAAGCGAAGAACCCACTATAACATGTGATATGTTATTTTGTAGAGCTATTGAAAGCGTCTCCTCTGTTTATTGGAAATCGTTTTTGACACGAAATATCTGACGCGTCAGTATGTGTACCTGCTACACATTGGAGCAAGATGAGTTGCCTGCCAGTTAGGGGCCGTTGTCAGATTGGTAATATTTCGTTATGAAATTTACCAGCGTTTGATCACTAGCAAAAAGTGATTATCAGTATGGTCTACACGTTTCTGACGTTTATTTTGAGGCATCCTGTTAGAGATCCGCCTTGTGAACTGACGCTTTTGCCCCTTCGGCCACAGCATCTCCCAGCTGCGGCGGCGGCGGCGCTGCTGCTAGCACTCTGCGCCTCCGAGGCCCAGGCCGGCGTGCTGCTGGCGCGCCCGGCCGCGCCGGCGCACTACTCCTTCAGCTACGGCGTGAGCGACGCGTCGACGGGCGACGCCAAGGCGCAGCAGGAGACGCGCAGCGGGGGCGTGGTCAAGGGCAGCTACTCGCTCATCGAGCCCGACGGTAGCCGGCGCACCGTGCAGTACTTCGCCGACCCCGTGCACGGCTTCAACGCCGTCGTGCACCGCGAGCCCGCCGTGGCCGCCGCCGCCCCCGTGGCGGTGGCCGTCCCCAGGGCGGTGCTGGCGCCGGCCGCGCCCGTCGCCCTCGCCTACAAGCAGGCGCTGGCGCCGGCGCTCGCCTACAAGCAGGCCTACGTCGTGCCCAAGCTGCCCTACTACCAGCACGCCGCCAGCGCCAGCAGCACCACCGTGTTGGGGCCGCACGCCAGCTACTCTTACTGAATTGGAAGGAGGTTTGCCACGGTTCGAAGGAAGGGCGAGGATGCGTTGGAAAGGGAGAAAGTTACTTGGTTTTTTAATGAGAACTTTTTTTGATCGATCTACATCGTAAGAGATATTGTACAGTCCCTCTGGAGTTCCAACTCAGCAAAACACCTGGTAAAATGTACCAACAAACATAATTTTAATTTAATGCAAGAATGTGCTGTTAGCGTAGCCTTCAAAATTGGCCCAGAAAAAAAAGTACTTGTACAGGATCATTTGTTTAAGAACAACATGACAAACAAGCTGACACCCAAACAAACAGATTCGTGATCGTCCTTCTGCGAAAGAACTGACGGTAGTACATTTTCTCTCCTTTTGTAAATTATAAAATATTGTCAATAATAACTTTATTTCATGTGAAATGACATATCACTTTTCTTTCAGGTATTTTGTATTATTTGTAAAAAACTGTTTATGTAAAAATATAGTTTCATAAATACAGTATTTCACCCTTAAGTAGTTGTTTCCTGTCGACGCTTTTAAGATGAATATGTCACGAATAAATAAATGCAAAGTTTGAAATAAATGTGTGAACCAACCCCAGAAGACGGGAGAACGGTTTACATGTTGTTTTAACTGCTAGGTGCATTCTTTTAAGCACTCATACCTTTCCAAAAACATCCTTGCATGGGCGATGCTGCTCACAAATCATTGTGACCTTTAAAGAAGCCTGCACTTTGCTTTGAGACCTACGTGTGGCTTCTGAACTGAGATATCCGAGTCCCGTCGTGCAGAGAATTATAGGGCACTAATACCGCACCTTGGAAAGATCCTGTACTTTGCAGCCTTTTCTTCAGAGTTTATTTTTCTAAAAGTTGTTGTGTACTTTGCCATCGTATATTATATATTTTATTGCAAGTGCCCAATAAAAGTCTGCAAAGCAACCTAAGAAGCGTCTGTAGACGTCTGTGCGTGACATTTTTATTGTTGCAAGTGCGCGTTCTACTCTCTAGTCTGATCCTTCTCCATCTGTGTTCTTGGTTCAGGGCTTGTGTTCACTTGCGTTTCGTGTTTGAACCCATTAGAAGAATGTAATGTGTAAAATAAATTCATGGTCTTATATTGTAAGATTAAAATTCAATCTTATCGTCAAAACGAGAAATCAACTTCAAGAAATTCATTTAAGAAGAAAACACAAAAGTATTTTATTGAAGTAACATGTGTATCTTTATTGAACATTCCAAAAGTGTAATTACAGATTAAGAATTTGCTTCGAATTCAATTGAAATGTGTTTTGAGGTTAATGTATTGATTACCAATTTTCGTGCATTTGAGAGTTTATTTCAAGGCAACCAACACGATACTGATAATTGCAACCATGTAACCTAGATGTAAATTAATTTGAATTCAAGACGTTGGGGGTGAATTTGAACTTTTTGTTTTGTGTCAAAGTATAATAAGATTCTTCATAGGCTCATACTTTTCATGTATACGTAAGCTTCCGCGGCTCGAATCCATAAATTCTCGGCTATCCGGGAGACGCCGCGTCGTTGGCTGGGGTGCCGACGTTTCGCCTGACATGTCGCAGGCTTCCTCAGGGCAGTGTCATACTTTTCATCTCAAAGGGTGCTAAAGTTAATTGCGGTCGACAAGTCGACCACAAATCACTGGTTATTCTCTCAGTTCTTCCGATAACGAAACGGATACTTCTCCTCTCTTCACTTATACCACGAGGCAGCAGTTTTTTCCAGCAATATCACAGGTGTACAAAGCCCGAAATGCGTTTACAAAGACATACACTTCAGAATTCAGCTTCACGTAATATGTTCCTTCGATCATTAAATACGTTTTTCTACTTCAATACCTTAAGTATAAAAATACCCATCGTTTGTGCCGGCTACATCACAAATCCGAAACATTCACCCGTTTAAGTGAGCTTTTGTCTTCCTCGTCCGCGGGAGTGGGCCTGTGCTATTGTGTGCAGGAGGCACGCGCGTTCTTTACGACAGCATTTCCCCATATTTCCCGGCGTGCGATCGCGCCTGACGTCTATGGGTCGGACGCGCCTCGCCGTCCGGCCAGGAACCACGTGGGCGGCGTGGCGCGGCGTGGCGACTTGCCAGCGCCTCGCGTTATGGGTCTCGCGTTGCCTCTCCTGGCGATTAACTTCTAATTTGAATCGCTTGCCGGGCGATAAATCCGGAACCAGTGCGAAGGCCTCGACTCTTACGACCCGTTGGCCGACGCTTCTTTTGTGTTTCAGAGGTTTCGTATTGAAGCGTGGCTTGAGTTGTGGAGCTCTTAGCGAAGCGCGATAGTGTTTGCAGGTGTTGGACGACCGGTCGGTTGGATTTTGCGAGGTAATAGAGCGAGAAGGCGAATGCGAGTTTTGGGGAAAAGGGAGTCGAACGAATAAAGCGTGGTGAGCAGTGAGAGAGAGAGAAGTGTAAGATGTCAAATTATAGGTATTTCAATGTCACTAATAACATTGCCTCGTTTGAAAGAAAAAAAAAATAGAATGAATTGAATGTAATATAGAATGAATTGAAATAAATATAGAATAAAAATGTAGAATGAATTAATTGTAGGATATTCAGCGAAATGAGGATAATAAACAAAGTAGAATACTACTTTGTCATTGTGTTACTTTAAATGTAATTATTACATTTACACACACGCACGCCCATGGCATTTGTATAGCGCGGAGGAACTGGCGGGCGAGCTGGCGAACTGGTGGGTGGGTGACTGAGCGTGCGGGCCTTCAGGCGGATGGGCGACCGAGCGGGTGGGATGGCAAGTGTGAGGGGGAACGGATAGTTGAGCGTGCAGACGAACTAATAGGCGAGCGGACGGGCACAGGGATAAGTGAACAGGCGGGCGAAAGGGTAGGCGATCATGCTAGCCGGCGCGTGGGCGGGCGGAGCTCGAGCAAACGAATATTTTTTGATTGATTAGTGATTCCGGAATCATTAACTGCAAAGGTCATTATTCCCGTAAGTGTGGTGTATGCTATCATCATGGAATTGGCTGTTATCTTCCCCCAGTGGATGGTGAGACCTGGCGCCAACCTACCGAGGGCTAGGCGGTGTTTTCCGTAACCAGGTATCTCTCACCAGTGGGGTACCGCCCCTGCGGGGACAAGCTCTAAGCTCTCGATCGATCTCTAGGTATGTGTGGTAGCGTACTGCATGTAAGTGTGTGGGAGTGTTAGTTCAGGAAGTGGAAGGAAAGATCGCGCGCGGTGTGTGGTCCTTTTGTTAGGGTACTGCTCCGGCATTTGTCTGGTGTTGATCGGAGAGATCGCGGAAAAATACCGATCAGAACAGCCGGCCGCTAAAAATTCCCCTTCAGACAGCCACTGATCTCGATCCAGCTAACTAGTTAATATCGAGCATCCTGGCACCGCCGGGACTCGAAACTAGGACCTCCCTGCCAGAAGCACTACAGTGTCTTCTATTCGTGCCCTAAGCCACCTATCCAGCTCATATGGATATTAGAGCTGGCGGGTGAACCGAGAGAGGTGCGTGGAGACGAGCAAGTGGCGAGAGGGAGGCGAGCGGGCAAGCGAATAGACAGCGAATTGGTGAGCGTGCGGGCGAGGAGGGCGGCAAAAATATAAGCGAATGTATAGTGAGCAGTGCGGGAAGGCGGACAGCCGCGGGCTTTCGGCGGCAGTTGGCGCTCTGGTGGCTGGAGGTGCTTTGTCTCTGCTCCAAATAGGCGCCCGTGGGAGCGGAGAGTTCGCCAAGGCTCCTAGGCGGATGCGTGCCGTCGCTGTTTTTAGAAGATTAATCGCGAATTATGGGGCCTGGCTGCCATAAAGAATGCAGCTCATTTGCTCCACATCGTCGTTAAGTGTCCGGCGAAAAACCCGATGTCCTTTTCCCCTCATTTAACAGTGCTACAGGAACAGGATCATATTCTTAATATTAATGATTAAGATTATGTAAATGGTGATGGTATTCATATGTGACAAATTTGAAGTTTATTAAGACGTCGTCTGTTATCTTAATTGTGCAATAGCATTTAGGTCAAATGGTAACATGGTTTCATGGTAGCATGAACTCGCCATACGTTTCTTTAAAAGTAATTTGTGCTATTTTTACTTGCGGAGTGTGTACGAACAGACGTACTGCGTTTATTACAGCGGTAACGTGGTATTATATTATATTCTTATTTTTGGATCTGTAGCAAAAGATATGTTGATGTACGATTATCTGACCATATACATGTACAAGGGGATTAAGTGCTGCGCTAGAAGTAAGTTAACATGGCAAAATTTCTTTGTGTGGAAATATAGTCCCACATGGTTGAGCCACAAGCAGCGCAGGAGGTGGCTGGAGATAATTATGCGACTTTCGGCGTGGTCGTTGGAGGTTGCTGAGCGCATGTTAGCGGGACGGTAGTGTCCCCCTGGGGGAAAGCGGGCGTCGGCGGCGCGGCGTCGGCATTCGCTGGGAGCCGAGCAGCGGTGCACGGCGCTCCCGATCTGCACCAGCGTCTCAAGGGCCGCAGATGCAATCGCGCTGTCCCCCCTCCTCCGCTCCTTATGCGACCCGGCGAGGCGACCGCGCCCATTGTCCGCCGGCCGCAGTGTCACCTGAGCGCCCCGCTCCGCCCCGCTCCGCCCCCCCCCCCGCCCCGCCCTGCCCCGCCCCGCCCAGAGCCGGCCACGCTGCGCTGCGCAACGCGCACCTCGATTGGTCGTGCTCCGCTAACGCACTCCTTCGCAAAAGTCTCTCAGCCACACCAGCTCGTCGACTCTGACTCCTACCACCCTGGGAGAGGTGGCTCAGGGCATCAACTGCTGTCACTGCAGTGCCATTGACTGGAAGGTACTAGGGCTTCACTACCAAAGGAGGCAGGATTTTCGACGATGGCTAGGAAGCTAGGTGCCGGAGGGGTGCCGAACGTGAAAGTATCTAACAACACGAAGAGTGGGTGGCCTTCGCAAACTCGTGGACTTTATTTTTCTGATCTCAACGCTTGTACCGATTTCAGTGCCAAGGTATTTTTACCGCGAACAACTTTTAGTCTTTTGTCCACAAATAAATCGGCGAACAGTACCAGTCGGTTTTTACTGACAGACACATCATAGATCTAAATGAAGTCGTAGGCTTCCGCGGCCAGAGTCATGTGCTTGATCTCGGCTGTCCGGGTGACGCCGCGCCGAAGGCTGTGTTGCCTTCGTTTCGACCATCTTGTCGTGGTCTTCCTCAGGCATACCAGCCCTGAGGAAGACTAGGATAAGATGGTCGAAACGTCGGCAACACAGCCATCGACGCGGCGTCACCCGGACAGCCGAGATCACGCACATCATAGATCTCTTGTAGTGTATTAGAGCATTGAAAAACGTATTTGTGTAAGATAAGACGTACAAATCGAAGAAATGAAAGTGTAATACCAGATGTAATAATGAGAGAACGGATGGTCTTCAAGTTCAATAGAAATTAGCATTATTGAAATTTAAATGTATCGACCGATGTTACTTGTAATAAACTTCCAAATGAAGAAGTTGATTCCAAAACACACTAAGTCAGAAAGTGTTTCTTTTAAAGCAGAATCGTTTTTTATATCTTTAAGTAAATGACTAATATTTAGAAAAAATCGTAGTTTTTCAGCTCAATAACTTCTCGACTATTTATCTTTCGGAAATATTTCATTTTCATTCGTATCTAGTTAGATTCATCAAATACTTATAATTAGGATAACTTTAAAATTTAAAAAATTGACTTAGTACGTTTTGGAATCCACTTCTTCAATTGCTTCTCTATTACATTGGAAGCTTTCCACAGCCCCAGAAGAAATACGTATCAAGCAATATAGTTTTTAAAAAATCTTACGTTGAGTGCAAGCTAAGTATTTCGAAAACTTTACACTTTTGAACGAATACATTAATAATTGGATGGTGCTTGTATTTGACATATCCATTGTTCTGTTGATTACGCCAGTTGAGTATTATATGTTCTTTTTGACAGTGAGAAATACAATTTAACACATTTATTACTTTCCCCAATTTGAAAAAAAATTGTATCTTGCTAACCAATAAATAGCCAGCTCAAAACAAATGTTTTTGTAATGTTCTACAACGGTGTGCTGTACTGATGGTACGACAATATACTGACGGGTTGTCAAGAAGGTTAAAAAGCTCTAATAGCATCGAGTTACCCGATGTCGCTGAAGTGAACAAATCATTATGTAGCCTTGAACCTGCCTTGTGCTCTGAGAAATTTTTGCTGCACGATCACGATGCATTGCGTCACGATGACAAGATACACGGCAGCAACGTGTTTTGATTGAAATGAATCTTCGAAGTACAGGTGACCACTAATGTACCATTGAAAGACAAACCAGAATCTAGAATGATGGTTGTGGGTTGTGTTTTTAGATAGATGTTAGTTGTGAACTATTTTTACATTTTTGAAAAGAATACTACTAACGATTTGCTAATTACTATTGACTTTTTTTAAATGCACCAATTTGTTTTAATATTTGGCAACAAAAGTTCTGTGACTGCACATGAACTTTTATTTCAATACTTAAGGGTCTTCACACTGACATTATATGTAGTTATTGTCAGGTACGTCCTTCACATTTTCTTTCATTATTTTGTGATGATTAAAAGTTTTCTATTTCGTAAAACTGAAACTTTACTCGGTTTTTCGTTTTGCCAATCTGTTCTCTATGAGACCATCCTTCATCTTTAAAGAAACATTGTGATGACAGCCTTTAAGAGATCAGAAACCTAATGATCGCTTTCGTAACGAGTGCAGGCTGCATCTTCTCGTTTAATAAAAATCACAATCCTAATTTATATTCAATTTTATTGCCTTAAAAAACGTACCGAAATTTATTTTTTCCTGATAAAGTTAATGAAAATTGCATTCGGCCTGCTGTTCTCACTGACAATTTAAATACACAATCAATAGTTGTGAAATGTAACGGTTCAATTTGAAATTAAATGAAAATGCTGAAATTTGAAAATTATAAAATAAATTGATAAAAAACAAAAATCAGTAAAATCTGAGGGCAGTGAAAACTTTCTAATTATTTCCTCGTCCTTTATTTAATACTTCATAAAACAGCGTAAATATTCACTCGGACATCCCCTTTTAGAGAAACGACAGAAGACTCTAATGGTCACTGAAAAAGAACACGGCACAGGATAAATGATAGGTAGGCTTTCGGGACCTGTGTCAATCGTATTACTTCGGCTCTCTGGGAGGCACAGCAACCTAGGCTTAGATTCGGTTATACTGCGACCTTCCTCAGGTCGAAACGCATTACCGTAGGCATTTGGCCCTGAGAAAGGTTGCAGTATGGCGGCCAGAACGTTGGCAATAATGCCTATGTCGCGGCGTCTCCCGGACAGCGTATCTACAGCGCAGGTTCACTCTACAGAAAAAGCTTCCCCCGGGAGCGCTCTGTAGGGCTCTGGTCAGCGCGTGCTCTTGTTACGGAGTGCGCCGCCGGCTGCGACCGCGACCGCGACCGCGGCGTGTCCCGCGAAGGCCGCCCGGTAGCGCGCGCGAGCGGGCGCGGAAAAAGCCGTCGCGCCACGCCACGCCGCGCCGCGCCAGCGCCCGCGGCGACACGCTGCAGCGTCTCCGGAGACGCGTCGCGTCGGAACGCGGCGTCACGCGTGTCTCATGAGAGACGCGGCCGATGGCGGCGTCCGCGCTCGCGGGTGACTCATGCGTTGGCGAGTCTTTGCCGCGCTTCAGCAACCGCAGTCGTGGTTTTGTTTTAAATGTCGAAGATCAGTGATTTTGAGGGGAAAGTATGAGTTGTAGTATCATGATAACAATAGTTTATTACAGAAAGTCTTTTAGGCCGGCAGAAAAGGATTATTGCCAGAAAGCTTTGCTTTGAGATGTGTGGAAATAAACGGTATCTGTCGGCAATAAAACTTACTGTGATAAAATATTCTGTTGATGAAACTTATCTCTAATATTTATATTGAAAACATCATAAATCTCAAAAATTTTCCTTATGTGATCGTGAAGTTTTCTTTTTTTTTTTACTTTTTCGGGGATTTTATTGGGAAGTCAACATTTACCCTGCTTCTCGCAACTATTCCACCAACATGACTTTTTCATTGGCGAAAACCATAATTCTGGTAGTTTTGATTCACCTTCTGTGCAATTTGTTTCCTGTTAATATGTTCCTTGATAATCAAACTATTCCTTCATTTTGTGATTTTTCTAATGTCAATGAATAGACATTCTGGTAAATTTTTTCTGAGGAATTGCTCACTTGTGATCTCCACTACGGAGAAAGAAGATCAAATAAACACCACACGCTGTGATATTTTATTTTTGGTCTACTGGTGTAAAATGCAAGTTTGTTTTCTTAATACTGCAGACAATCCATATTTGGGGTTATATTATTATGCCTTAGGCGTACTAAACGAAGCTTTGAATTTGTTGAGCTTCTTTTTAGCTCGCTACATATTTTATTTTTGTGAGCAATATGTTCGTTTTTCATCTTCGTTGCCCTTGGAATAAAAGGAAAATTTCAAAATATACTGCCAAAACTTTAAGATATACTTCAGTTGTGTGAAAAACGCTGCGATTTTAAAACGATTTGATTAGCATTCATTCCTTTTCAGTTACTTCTTTTTAAAGAATAGCGAAACAGAACGACCCAGGGGGTTAAGAGAATGTGTTCGTCCGTGTTCGAGATACGCTTTCGAGGAGGCAACAGAGTCGTTTTTGCTAGCGGTCTTGTTGGCTGCGGCGGTCATGACCTGCAGGTCGCGTTGGGCGCACACCCGCCCACTCACACCGAGTCTCGTGACAGCAGGGCACGCCCCAAGGAACGGCTCGTTCGCCCTCGTGGACAGATCAGGTGAATTGTGTCGTGTGGTTCGTAAGGTTACCAGCAGCTTAGTTTACGAGAAAGACATATCGACATTTTTTTTGCTTTAGCTGGTCTGTGAATTGGAGAAATATGGACGAATATTATTCAAATGAAAACATACGATTTAAGGAAAAGAAAATTCACTAAATGTCTCACATTAAAATTGTTTTCTTGTATAACAAACGTAAGACTAAGAGAGATCGGCTTTCTTTTTCCATTCCTTTGCTCACTTCGGTCGGTGTTTTATTGGTGGATCTTTTCCATGCTCCAAAACATCATTTTGTGCCATTCTGTGGAAGTTACGTATCACAAAGGTATGTTTTGCGTATTTAGTCACTTGGTCGACACGTTTAGTGTTTACACATCGGTTGTAGTTATAGACGTTTATTACTTCTGTAGGTAGTTTTACGCAACCTGGGAGAACACTACAATTTACTTACATTACAATTAAGGATATTAATACAATGCAGCATACATTATTTACTCCTCACAATATTTACTTTAAATTACTGTGTATTGTAGTATTGTAAAATAAAATTCTATATTTTTTGCTACACACTACCTAAATTCTGGTGTTTGTGTTTTAATTTCATTTGCAAGAATAAAAATAAATAATTCTAAACAATATATTTTGATACATTTTCATGAAACAAAAAACATTGTTTTTTTACTTAAGTACTAAAGATTTTTATATATTATTTTAATTAATACCGTTTTCAGTATCGTTACGCGTCAAAGTTCCAAACAAATGTAAAGCAGATCGAAAGAATGTTGAAAACACGTTTTATATTGGAAATGGGTTGGTGTACTATAAATTTTTCAACTATGGGTGCAATTTACCTAATTTACGAACTGGTTTAACCTCTTCGTTACTCAGTGATTGTATTGAAGGTTGCCGTAAATTTACCAAGAATGTGCACTAAGTGATACTTATTTCCGTTTTGATCTATATTAATGTAATGCATGCGGTAATTTCTTATTTTGTGAAACGTAAATCAAATTTCTGGTATGTGAGATAACATTTTTTACATTATATTAATTCTAGTCAATTAGTTAAAACTGTTTTATGAATTAAATGATTTATTAAAACTCTTATTAATTAATAAATTGAACATTTCTTCAAAAGTGTGCATGCGAATTTTCTTTAGTTATGTTCTGGATTTTTTCGAAGCCGTCAATATATTAAAGCTTTAGAAACTTTTCGCTGGAAACCAGTGAATTTTGTGCATTAATATATTTTGCATTATAATATATTAATATATATTGAGATTTTTAAACTGAAAGGTGAACACGTAAGACGAACACAAACACATGCAAACATCTATGTCCGAGGTGGTATTCGAACCTGTGACCCTTCGAGCACAGGCAGAAGCTGTCTTTGTCCGACCATGTACGTACGAAAGAAATTATAACTTCGAATTTCCAATACTGAATACATCTCACCCGAAGGACATATGAATAAATTAAGCAATTTATGTGTCACTTGACTATGCTTCAGGGTTATTCTTTCAGAGTTAATTGTCCTTTAACTAACTGATATTTTTTTCTTCTTTTTCTGTTAATCTTGCTCTGAATTTGGCTTGTGGCTTGGCGCGGTTTGGATTAACGAAGTTCTATAGTAATGGGAATGTGGAAGACGCGGAGATTGCAGCGCCCTCTGCAAGGAAACCAGAATGTAACAGACGCCGCCGCTTTCTAGCGGGAATGTTGGAAACTGTTTGAAGCTTCATTGTTCAGTGAAGTGCTTATTCTAGTTATAGATCCTGGCCGGAAGAAAGAATCATTGTGAGTACCCTTCGCTTATTGTTTAGCTGAGTCGACTATAAATCTGGAAATTACATGAACGATCGAAACTGACTAATTGACTGGAATGCATTACATGTTAACTTTTACTGTAGTAGTAGCGATGACAAAAAATTGTGGAACATTTTCAACATCAATATTTTTAGTAATCTTTGAATATTGCAAAAACAAATGTGGTCATGCTTCCTGATCTCCTCGCAAGCTTGTTAACTTAATGTCTTCAATGCTATTTTACTTCAAAAGTTATTTAAATAAACATATAATTTTATTGTGTATATTTTTAATTTTATTACTTTCTAATATGTAACATTTTTATTAAATACTGAAAGTATTCTTAAACGATAGATGGTTTTTAAAATAGTTCAGTGTTGGTACGTTTTGATAAACACCTGCTCTTCTAGAAAAAGTAAGCTTGCGCTTACAGTAAAGCTATTATGGTTTGGTTACTTTTGGAACTTTTAGGCAAAATTGCTCACCGTTAAAGTAAAAGATGGCATTCACTACTACATTAAGTAAAGTCATAGCGCTTCATTTTGGTTGGCAGATAGGTCCAGAAAGAGCGGCACCCAGGGAGCCGTATGAATTTATTTCGAAACCACATTTATCTGTGCTCTTCTATGGAGAAACTAGACATGGGGTGTGAGCCGGTCTAGACCGAAGCCGACCGAAGATAAGTGCGAGTACATAGCTTCCCTGAAAACGTTTCATTTACAGGCAACGCGACTTTTATTGTTTATTTTAAAGACTGCGGGTAATTAATACTGAGAACTTAACGTATTTTCAAGGTATTCATTAGAATAATGTAGTACTCCTTCATTTAAAGGACCAACCTGTTTTTTCAAGTGAGTTGTGTAGGTTTGCGTTGTAATTAATGTTATGTGACTTTTATGCAAAATGAGTAGCCGTTAACATGAAAAATTACGGAGTACTACGTGAAATCACTTCCAGTTAATAGCAGACAAATTTGCAAGATCAGCATCTCTTAAAATTATTTTGTGTTAGAAAAGTGGGTATCAGTGGTATTTATTCCGAAATTTGTCGATGCACAAAGACAAATAACGCATCCAAAAATTAGTAGTTTTTGGGAAAACAGATTCATCTTGACAGGCCCCGTTTATTTCTTGACCAAAATCAATGACTTAAAGTGTATTGCTCTATAAAGTGGCTCTGTTTGAAGGCATTTTGTCGCTCCAGATCGTTAGAACTTGTTAACGCCCGTGGTACATACAAGATTTTATTTTTTACCGAATTTTAATGATTCAGATTTACTTATTTACTTATTAACTAGATGTTAACTTGACTCGGTTGTTCTTTTCTTACTTCCCTCCCCAAACTCCCTTTCATTCTTCCCTCCATAAGAAAACACGTAGCATCATTTAACTGTTTTCATATTTCCCTCGAAAACATGATTCTCTCGATCCAGATAAATTATGCAGTGTACTTCGAGTTCCATATCGAAGGCAATAAGAAGTAATAACTGAAAAAACGTAGTAAGAAGTAAATACTATATTTAAAAATATTTCTTCACTTCACTAAAAAAAGGATTTTGTAGACGTGTCACTATTGTCGAGCGCCTACGCCCTATTCATTTCCAAAGCGCGACATTTCCCCTTACCCGCCGCCCGAGAAACCAAAGCAAGTTGTGCAAGGCGGACGCGGAGGATGTGCACGGCGGCAGGGGGTCACCTCGTTGGCAGCGCGTGCTTTCGAGGCGCCGCGCCGCGTGGCGTGGCGTGGCGTGGCGTCGCCCGGCGCGTGCATATTCATCGGCGAAGCGCGGGCGGCGGCGGTGCGTCGGGCGAGGCCTGCTCCGCGCGCCCGCTCGCTGTCGCCCGCCCTGATTTACAAGGGCCAGCGGCGCGGCGAGAGCGAACGCAATCTCTGTGGATGGTCGGAGGCCGCGGCGGATGTTGCGCCAGGAATTGCGTGGCGATGCCTTGCACAATGTTATGGATGTTTAAATTATTAAGTCAGAAAATAATTATGAAAAAATATAGGCTAGAAATGAAAATAGTAAAGAGAAATGGTGATTATTTATTTTTAGTCGTAACATTGTGAAAACATTGTTGTAAACAGTGATTTTTAGAAACATTCGTTTACTGTATGTCTTCATGCTAATTTGATTGACGTAATGTAATAATCGCAGTGAGATAATTGTTTTAGTGAAATCCGGGAACATATATTTACTACATTACAGCACGTGAAACAGAATCTATTAATAAAGAAGAGCATTTCTTGTGATAATTAGTGATAGTAAAAGTTTAAAAAACGCGTCAAGTGTCATAGACATAAGATCTATTGTAATTGTTATTCAAATGTTTAACTTCATAAACTTATGCTGGCGTGTTCCCTCGAGATGTTTCTGATCAGCTCCTGTCGATCAGCTATTCGATAGGTGCTGGTATAAATATTAGTGAAACTATTGGTATAACAAAAGACAAAAAATGCTATGAACATCGAGTATTGAGCCCAGTACAACACATCACCTGCAAAAGCATATACGTTTTTGTTGCCATTTCCACTCGTATTCCGTTTCGTGTTCCGTCAGCCTTGCAAGGGGCGTAGCCTACAGGATACATTCGTTGTGCGGCCCAGGTGTGCAGCGGCAAGCATAATGTGTCTTCAGTATAAATGTCCCCTTTCGAAAAATTAATAGGCTTACGTTTATTTGGAAAAAGATTTGGGCTGCGAGGTTGTCAAACGTACGTGAACTGTAGTTAAACAATCTAATAGTTCGCTTTGCATTTTAATTAACTTTATATGCTGTTTCATTTTTACGAATAATTTTTACTGAAAAAAGATATATCGTGTTTTCTATATTTCGATAATTCTCGGAAAGATTTAATTCCTTTCTTTTTGTGGCCACGATCTCTAACCTATGTCGCTGTAAGTTAACTTGACTCAGCTTATAAGTTGCGAAGTACTCATGAATCAACACTGGCTTGCATTGAGAAAAAACCTGTTTCCGGATTGGTTTTAATAAAAGTTCATTTTTCTTTAAGTATTACAAGAAGTAAAGTGATGCTTTTTAGAAGATTAGAAGAAAAAAATTCACCAGAGGTTTGACGCACTTTGTAATATTTGATTCCCTGCGATACACTGTGTATACGACTTATTTCTTTGTCCATTTGTGAGGCTTTTCATTTAAATCGTTTCGTTAGAGTGATATTTTAATATTTTTAGCATAACAACGACCGGTTTCTTATCCACGCTACGTGAGGTATTCATTTTATTATTCATTTCTTTGCAATGTTGAAAGAACAGAATAACAATGCACTTTTTCAATAAAAGTCAATAGTAGAGTGAAGAGCAATAGCGCAGCCGCTACACCGTTTGTGTCGCAGTATCATTGTCTGGGAGGTTCTAGGATTCGAGTCTCGACGATGGTGAATTTTCAAAACATGCTACCATGCTATCAGGGTCGAATTCAATCACAGCAGGCGAATTCTAGCCGCCAGCTGCTTTGAATGGTAGTTTTCCGTTATGTTCTAACAATACCAAGCAAATGCCGGGGCAATGGACCGCGCGTTGTATTTCCTTCCTGTACCCCTTTCTCTCTGTACATAGACAGTTGCACACGAATGCATTTCACTTTGGGAAATTACTTTTCTTAGACATTGTTCCGGCGAGAGCGGTGCGTTGGTGGGAAACCTCCAAGCGGACGTGCATGTCGGCACCTCATCTCACGATTCAGTTAGAAAGGAACACCCCTGAGCATGTAACTGCATACCCGGACTAATGATGTAAGTAATCGCGCCCAGAATCATTACTATCTCTAAATAGTAAAGTAAAATGTAAAAATAAAAAAAATGGTGCCAGTAGTCACTATTGGCATCGCTCTATTCTAGTTGGAATTCTGGCCAAGGGTCGAATACGTCCAACTTGCTTTTGTAGAGAGATAAAAATGGAAAATCATCAGTGTCATTAATTAGTTATATTTTACACGACATGTAAGCACTCATTTTACTTAGTCGTCAATATTTTTTTAGGAGTGCAGTAGTGAGGTTTATTGTTAAAATAGAACATTTCCAGCTAGCGGCGGTGGGCAACGCGGGCAGAGTGACCTCATGGGCATGCTCTCTGTCCTCCCAGACTCTTGCATTACTAGCAAAGCATCGATTACAAAGTTCTGACTATTTATACATATTTATCTTATAGTATTTCTTCGCTCTCGGGAAGAGTGTACTTAATCTTAACGAGTACCTTAAGATTAACTATATCAAAAACGTAATGAGTCATTTACGTGCGGCGAAATATAACTTAGCAATTAAATATAATTCCATTTAACCAGATTTACGTTTCATTGTTTTTATCTCTATTTACGATCAATGCTCTCAGCAGGCCTATGCCTTGCATCTAATGAGATACTTCACAGCATAACAAGGTCCCTCTGACCGGGAGGTTCTAGGTTCGAGTCCCAACAGTGGCAAGGATTTCGACAATAACCTGGCAGCTAGGTCGAGTTCAGTCGTTGTCTGGAAGAGAATTCTAGAGGCCGGCTGCACTGATCGGTAGTTTTCCGTGATTTTTCCGATTAACACCATGCGAATGCCGCAACAGTTCTCTAACAAAAGGACCAAGGACCGCACGCGATCTTTCCTACCCCTTTCTTGCCCTATTCTCACCCCTTACACACCCTTTCATTAACATGCGCTTCACCACCACACATGCCGGGAGACCGGTCGGGAGCTTAGATCTTGTGCGGCTGGGGCGGTGCCCCGCTGATGGGAGATACCTGTTTGGGGAACACTCGGCTAGTCGTCGGTAGGTCGGCGCCGAATCTCGCCATTCATCCGAGTAAGACAGCAGCTACCTCCCGAGTAAAAACTTTACACTACTACATGGCCCTGGTTGTTGTTGCGACTGGAATCACTAACAGACAATCAATCAATCATGAGAGAAGGCTGTTTCCGATTGAATTGTCACATGCATGTATGTATTTGGCATTTTAGGGCCATATTAATCTGACTTTTGACAGCTAGCGATGATCCCAAGTCTGGGCTCTGTTTTCAGTTGTTATTCACGCCTGGCGGCAAGAGAGACAATTGGCGAGCGTGGTGTATTCCCTTACAGTACAGATCGTATCTAGCACTCTTGCCCTGCCTGAGCTTTTCTTTCGTCAAAGAGCTAAAGAAACTCAGACGATTGTGACGGAAAGCTACAGTTTTATTTTTGCGTCGACCGGGAATCTAGCCGCCTCACAGACAACTAGTACGCTATTTGCTGCCCGAAGGGCTTGCATTTTTTCCTCCTTTACGTCTTGATAGAACGCATATTCGACTGTACATTAGACACCAACAAACCTGCGGGCTTCTCGGATCTGGGGTCAGCAGAACGCGAGGTCCTCCGTGACAACACATACACGAGAGACAAGGGACAAACAACCATGACGAAAGCGGGACTCGATCCCGCGACTCTTCAGACCGGAGCGTTGAGTCGGTACACGCTCTTATCCACATCAGCCACCCAAGTCATAAGTGGTGTATAAATATATAAATCAGTAGGAGGAGGTAGTAGAAGGAATTCCGTGAATAATCTCAAACCTTGAGTGGAACCAGGGACCGAAGTTGGCACCCGCGCATCCGCGAGGGGCAAGCGCAGCCGCGAGCGCCGGCGGCCCCACAAATCACGGGCTGCGTGCAGGCGCATTGTGCGCAAATGAAGGCGGGCGCGACACCGCCGCCGCGCGCAGGCACTCGGTCGTGACGCGCACCGCGTGTGGGGACACCCGGCTGCGAACGATCGGGCGGGAACTCCCCGCTGCCCGCTCCGCGTTCATTGCGTGGGCATTCAAATCCATTTGAAGCTAGACACGCGCCAACTCCCAACAGAAAGTATTTGCATGCGGCACGCCAGCCATTGTGCATAGAATGGAACTGATTTACGGGAATGATAAATTAGCGAAGAAGTTGGGTCATTGTGTACCAGGTTTACTGTTTACTCGCTGATGATTCATATCGTTTTTCTTTTATTGTTCCAAGGATTCCGATTCACTAGCGTTACTTTTTGGAAAGAGAAATTTTTTTATTTCTTTCGAGTATTACCCAAGTGAGGATAAAGCATGGTTACAGACATGATTGACGTGGAGTCGTAGAGTCTCTGACGTCGTAAATTACAGATGTAAAGTACCAGGTGGTAAAATCGTTTTATCACCTTTACAACCAACGTGTGCCTGAGGAGTCGGCAGCCGTATTTGTTTACTGAAGGGGCATTTATGAATGGTGCCGAGAGCGTCAGCTCCTCTTTACCGACATTCTGTATTCTCAAGACCGATGACATATTTAAAGTGTCTTCTTAATTTATGTATCCTACGCTTAATTATAAGGTGAAAATCGTCTAGTATAATCAGGAAAACGTATCCAAATCTCTAGCTTTGGATCTCCGTACTTTTGATAGACACGTTACTCCACTATGCACATGTTAGATGATTTAGATTACTTGGGTGAATTTTCGAGCACAAAAAAACGTCAACTCGAGTCACTCTTTGAATCCAGTACTTGTTGGTTCTTTTAATGCCATGTGAATTAACAGAAATTCTTCGCGTTCAAACGTTTTTAAAGTTGAGAGTTTGTGCTGATTTGCATACAATGATCTTTGACGAGAGGAAATGAGTGCGTGTGTTGCCTTGGGGCGAACAATCGAGAGGAAACGCGAGCTGCAAGAGCCGCTCCCGGTGGCCGGTGGAGCGCATCGGCGCCTGGAGGGCAGTGAAACGAAGGCGCCCGTTGGACCGGTCTCCGGGGCAGTAGCCCCTGCCCGGTGGCTGGCCTGCTGCGCCTCGCCCGTACGTGGTCGTCCGCTATTCGACCACTAAAGAACACGTTGACCACTCCCGTAACGGCTCTCTGCAGTCGACGCGGTCGCGTCACGCATGCGCCGTGCTAGGCTTTCTCCCTCTCCGCCCGCTTCGCCTTGTAGGGCGCCTCGCCAGCAGCCTCCTGCCCTTGTTCGTCTCCTACGCTCATCGCCGTGTCCCTCGCGGCGATCCGCGATCCGCTCTTGCACGCACCACTCGCCATCGTCAGTGACATCGCCGGCGGTACCGTTGTCTTGAGGCATTGTCTCTTGCTCATTACCTAAGCGTTTATTTATTTTGTTCCCAAGTGTAAAAATCTTTGATGGCGAAAAAACTAAAATTGAGTTTTATAACTTTAGTTCACAATAAAATAACGATCCTTATTTTAATGAAGGGCAGATGTTAAATTTATTGGTTGTTTTGTTGAAACATCGTGAAGAACAATTTTAATTTTTATAATTGTTTTTTGAAATTATAGCTGTTTCAGTTATTATATAATAATCTTTAAATCATTTCTTTCTGTGGTCAATTTCTACCTATTTCAATTTATTGCGTACATCTACCTAGAGATTAATGTAACGGTGACTTTTCGATAGTGAATCCTGTGTTTGGGGTCCCTCACACCCAAAGAGTGGGTAATTTTCCTTTCTATATCTAGTAAATTATTTCCACTGACCACATTTTGTGTTTTTGACCACACTTATGGTGTGATCTGAATCCGTTTTCTGGGTCCATGAACCGGAAAATTGATGAACGGTGAACAGCAAACCGTTGTGACTGATCTCGCGACTCCATGAATTTGAAAATGATATTTTATTTTGGGAGGTACTTTATATAAAGCGCCAACGATATTTTCAAAATATTCTCAAAAATGGCTCCAATTTTTAAAATTATTTTTTCTCAAGAGTACGCTTATAAAAATTACGCAGGTTCAATTTTCATTGAATTCTCTGAATTTTTTGTTGCTGCAATTGTTTTTCGGTATATTCCTACAACTAGAGTATTGAAGTATTTTACTTAGTGAAATGTGTTCTTCAAAATAAAGTCTTTAAATAATCTTGGGTAATTGTTTTTTAATGTGAATAGATTTCGGGTTATTGTGAAACAGTTGCAACTGTTACGTAATTGTAACAGTTACAATTACGAAAACAAGATTATTTGCAGTCTGCAAACTTTTGTTGTTGTTTTTTTTACTTAAATTCCTTCGATTTTCGTTAAAAGTGTATTTTTGAAAATTACAATTGTCAATCTTTTGCAATTCCTTTTGAAGCGTTGGGAAGGTTGCTGTGCTGGCTCAGGCGGATAATGTAATGGTTACGATAGATGTTTACCGAATCTAAGTGCGTGAGTGCGAATTCCAGTGTGGGAAAACATTGTTGTTGCTTGAAAATACATTGGCAGGTAAGAAAGTTGTAGTAGTAAACGTTAAAATTGTAAAGTAATCATTACAAATAATGCGAGAAATATCTTTCTGTTCTGGTACCACTCACTAGTTTAAAAAGTTTCGACTTCGTATGAAGTCTATGATTTTAAAACGTTTGTCGTTTGAAGTAAAATTGAAGCGTTCAGAGATGGATGGTTGGAGTAGAAAAGTATTGACAGTTGCCCTTACAGAATTCTTAAATACTCAGATGTTTGTTCACAATTTTGAGTAAATAATGTGGAAGTTAACATTCATATGACACTAAAATGTTTTACTGTTCACTTCTTAACCTTGAGCACATGTTGCTAATCGCTAACAATATTAACGCTAAATGATTATGATAATTATATAACCAAACGCAACAACTTGTATTAATGTGGGAGTGGCCAAGATGTTTTTTTTGCATCACCTTTTTTTAGCTGTATGTACCAAGGCTGCTGCCCCTGCTGTTTTCGTACACCCGTGCCAAAGTTCCATTTATCATCGTCAGATTGATTATTTGACTCGTTACGACAACAAGGGTTGATCTTACCATACGCGAGGACATCCTTTACGTCTTCCTAAGGTATTATACTTTATACATGAGGTGCGACATCGAAATTGAATTATTTTATGGCAGATGTTCAAATGTTTTCCGTTGTCGTTCAATATATTTGTGTACTGATATCATTTTTAATTCCCGGCGGATATCTTCTCTTTTCTTATACTCTTAAGTCTACATCCTGCCAACGGTCGCAACAGACTGCTTGTTCGCCGCTTCAGTGTTCTTGGCCTCCTCCGCCGCCGCTGCCCCCGCCCTGTGGCGCTCCGAGGGGCGTAGGCTCTGCCGACCGGCCTGACCGGTCGCGGGCGATCTGATTCACTCTCCTTGTCCGCGGGCGAAGGCCAGCGGGCGCGACCGCCCCCGGCCCACGCCTCTCCAGCCCTCGCGCCGGCTGCGTTCGCTCAGCGGCAAAACCTCTGCAGCATCGGTGACTCGGTGATCCTAAGGTTCGAGACCCAATGGTGGCGGATTGTCTGCCATAAAGCTGGGTAATTAATTCTGGTAATCACTGGTACATAATTCTGACTACCAGCTGTTCTGATCTTTTTTTTTATGGTTTCCCCGATCAATTCCAGGTGAATTTCGGAGCAAAACATTAACAAATGAGGCACGGACCGCACGCAATTTATCCTATATCTTTGTTTCATCCTCTTCCCTTACACATACACTTCAATGAAGTACTTTTTCATACATGTTAGTACACCTTAGTCGGAGCTGAAAGCTGATCCCTGCTGGAGCGGTGCGCTGCTAAGAGAGATATCTGGAGGGGGAAAGCTAGACGCCGTACAGTTCGGCGCAGGATCTCATGTTTGAGCGGGGCTGCCATCTTTTTGGGTATAACACGCACTACACTTACGCGGGATCAATGATCTAAATACTAGAGGACGCGACGGAAACAATACTCACTCGCTAACTCACGTCCTCGCGTGTCATCGACATCCTGTGCACTTTGTAAGTTGCTTGCATTGCCTCTGGATTATTGAGGCCTTTGCTAAACCTTTGCGTTTTATCCATTTTGTATATTTTTTTGAGGGCGTATTTTTTGTATAGTCGTGGGCAAATCGCCGCAATTGATGCCATGCGGCATTGTACAGAGCAATGCCTTTTTTAACCTTACATCTCAACATCGACAAACGTGAAATCTAACGGACTATGAAGTCATTTATGATACGAATGTCTTCTTGCAATTACTTCTAGTGTTGACAGAAAAGAGAAATAAGATTAATCGGATCATCATTCACAGTCTTTGTTTTTTTTAAATTATATATTTTTTATAATTTTCTGTATAATGAATGAGGTAATTACGACAATTTCGTCTATGTACGTGGGATGATATTTTACAACAGTGTCGATTCCTAATGTAGAAGTTTAATGTCGAGAGTACTTATTGATTTTAAGTATTGTAAAATGTCATTAAAATATCAATATGTAGCATTGAATTGTCAAGAAGAGAATACTTTCAACTTATATCATCAATATATCATTAATAATGACTATATTAAAAAAAGCCGTACAACTGTTAAGTTTTATCAGCAACAAAAAATATATTATTTCAGCAAGTCCAAACATTAAATTAACTAAGATGTTTTAGAAATAAAATATAAATAATAATCTTAGTGACATAATTCTTAATGTTCGATGGTAAATCTTAGTACTCACATTTTCATAAAACGCTAGTTTAGAAAGAAATAGTCTGATTAAGAACCGCGTTCTACATGTATTGTTATTTTAACGAGGTGTTCAACTGGGTTTACTGAACATCAATAATTCCGCCACAATCTATTTTGATATTGAGTGTGTACCATGTTAAATAAACTCGATAAAGCGAAAAAAAATTGTGAATATAAGTATAACGATCAAAATGGTCGTAAATCGATAATGTTTGGTCACATTTTATAAAATTGGTGAAAAAATATTTAATCTTTAACCCGCAATACAATAGGTAAACCGCGAGTTGTTATTCTTCGAATTACGATGGAAAAAGATTCCATCGGAGATACATTAAAGATGGAAAAAGGTGTGTCGTGAAAGTGTTGAGCAGAGACGCCGCACCGCTTCGATGTTCGCCCATCCTGTAGCGGCTAATCGCATCCGCGACCTTGGACGCGGACCATTAGGCAAAGAAGCGCGGACGGAGCGGCCCCCGCCCGGCCACCTCACCGATCGAGTGAATAGTATAGGTTCACCAGTTTACGTTATACTACGTCAGATATTTTGTGCGGTTTTCTAGCATCTTTCTTAAAATTATCCCAGGTATCAGAATTACGCATTTCTGTTAAATTTCAAATGCATTCGTAAGATCGTGAATAGTCTTTATTATTGCCGTTGTAGTTTTTTTTTCTTAGATACAATATATTTTAATCAAATCTTCTAAGAATATGCGTTGCAACTGAAGAAGCTTTATTGTTTAGCAACCAATAAGAAGTCAGTTTCAGTTTAATTGTATAGAAGCTATATTAGGGTGTCCTTTGCTTTTTTATGAAACGAGTTGCTAACATGAATTATAGAATGAGAGTGAGAGAGAGAGAGAGAGAGAGAGAGAGAGAGAGAGAGAGAGAGAGAGAGAAGAGAGAGAGAGAGAATATCAAATGCATTTCCCTGAACTATTTACATTAAACTTTGATTTACTTTTCACCACATTTTCATGACAGTTTGATTTTTGTTTGAGTAACCAGATTCTCTTCGTTGAGTCTGTGAGGAAAAAGTCGAAAAGACTCGATTGAGATCCGTGTTAGAATGAGATGCGAAACAGTTTCGATCGACATAATAAACGAGTCTGCGGTTGCAGAAAAAAGTAGTTTCGGTGAACAGTCGACCTTAGTGTTTCGGACAGTGGACTTCCCTACGAGGAACTGCACCCAGTCCACCTCACTGTGTATTGCCATGACACAGCGAAATACTTTCACGGTTACTGTTCCTGGTTTGAGAGATCAGTCACGGTGTCAAAATCAAGATCGCGCTCAGAGAAAAGCGATAGGAATTACCTTATACAAAGCGGTTCAGCATATGTTGGTAGTGTCCTGTGCACTATGACTTTTCGACAGGAAGCGGTTGTCTACGTTGCCTTCTGAGAATGGCAGATCATCTTGTCGCCCATCGCCTGTATGTCATCGTAGCATGTAGACTAGCGTATACTCCTTCTACCGATGGGCCTGGGTTCGAATTCTGACCAACCATTGTGGTATTTCTGTTGGACGAAGAGATCACTCGGAAGGTTTTATCCCGTCATTGACCTTCATCATTCTCGGAATTGTCTACGTATTAATTCAACAATCGTCGGTCTCAGTGACCTTAGTAGTTGAAAGGCTCGTAAACTCAAATAATGAAAATAAAATTATCATCCAACTCATATGAATAGATAAGTGACAGAATGGGGAAGAAATGATCAGGCCCAGTCCATGATCCCATTTTCCAAGAACTGCCCCAGCTACTAACGAGTTAATACGTTTCTAGAATAATGACTCTACCTGTTTCCACTTTTAAGACACATTTCCGTGCTTGAGGTAACTTCAGTCTTTCTGCGTGATGTCTGTACAGGTTTACCATTAAGAACCTTGAAAGGCAAAAATTCGATCAAAGTTCCCTGCTAAAGAATAAAGTTTTCTGCGTATTTCCCAACATTTTAAGCTCACCTCGTAAGACGTGGTGGCCATGAGGAAAAAAACCGATGCAACAGCGCGGATGGCGCTCTGCATCCGAGCACTCTGCTGAGATTTACTGACTGAGCGGCTGCAGAGCGCTCGCGATAAGTCAGCGGCGGCCTTGCCGAGGTCGCGTAGCGGCTGGTGGGCGCCCGACAAGGCAGCGGGAATGCGGGCGGCAGGCAGAGCAGCGGCGGAGCACGCACCGCCCGCGACCTTAGCGGCTGGCGGCGGGATTCAAATTCGAATTCCAACGGCTCTAGTTCAGGGGCAGAGTGACTGTATGCGCCAAGATGCTGCGTCCAAAGGAGTGCAGTCTCCGTACGTTATGTTAGTGAATCAAAATAATTTTTCAAGGCACAAGGAAGAATGGTGGCCAAAGACAATTTACAGTTCGTTTAAAAAGGCAGTCAAAACGCAGTCCTCTGCAAAAGGCAGTCCTGTGTAATAATGTCAATTTGGATATTAAATACTACTTGTTCTGGAAAATTTCTTTGAAATTTAAGGAAAAGGCAAGTGCTATTTGTAGTCAGTTTTCATTCTCATATTAAAGTTTTTTAGTTTGTGCATTTTTGAAGTAGTACTTTGACACTTGCGTTATGAAATGAGTGGCTTTCAAAAACTTTCCAAAGTTAGAATAAATAAATCATAATATCTCTCTTTATAGTTAGGGATAGTTGTTAACTCTTAATTGATTCGTAAAATCTTGAGTTCGTCTTTAGACAAGTATAATGAGCACACGTGGGATAAAAACGTTATGCGTATGTTGTGGATTTTGTAAGTCTTTCTTATATTGTATGAACTTGCCAGGCCTTTGCATATACTCTCTTTTGAGTGTTATAAACGATAATAAATGCTTCTGAAAACGATTTCATATATGTATTACGACGTACAATGCATATAAGATTTCAAAACTTTTATTGTTTTTTATCGTAAGGCGCGTGACTCAAAGCTGCATAGGCCTTCACGAATCCGCGTCAGATATCTTGAATTGAATTGAATTGAATTTGCCTTATTTTACGTGGCGAGACTCTTCGGCTTCGCGGTCTCGGACTGATATGGAACTATTAATGACTAATGAGTTTCAAGGTGCAACGATATGACGTTCCATCACACCGAACGAAAGATGAGTGCCTAAAGCAATAGCATTTTCTCCGCCCATCGTTTCTTCTCAATAAAAGTCGCTACTTTCTAAGAAGAGATATAACAAACATAATAAAAGAAAATTCCCTTTCAGAGAATGTGTTACATCACTCCTTCAATATCCAAAAACGTTATATTAAATCGTCCTACAGTGATTGTGCGTAAATTTCAAAACATCTTTTCATTTTTCTAAAACTGATTGAAGCTGAGACATTTTTAGTGACAAGTTTTTTTTAGTGACACATTTTTAGACAAGTGTTTTTTTAATAAACTGATGAATTTTTATTTTATGATAAAAGATTTAATGAGTTTCTTAAATGTTTGTAAAATATTTGAAGTTTATTTTTCACTCTTTTCTCATATTACACTCTTTTCTCATATTATAAGAAAGTAGTTATTATGTGAAAAATATTTTCTCCAGACTCATCTAGAAATATGAAATGTGTTCTCTGTCGTGTTGATATCCGCAAATTTAACTGTTTTGAGGGCAGATCCCTAGAATTTCAGTTGACCAAAACTTATATTGACAGGTTTTTGCGTATTTGTGTTTAAGCCGTAAAATTATAGTTATCTAATATATTTAAATCACGTTCTTCTCCGAACAAACAGAGCTATCTCGAAGTGATGCGCGACCGAAGGCCAAGGCAGAGTGATACGCTGTCCTCCCGGCGGGTATGAAAATTAGGCGGTGGTTTCGCGGATCCCGCGGAATGCTTCATTAGCCAGAGACCATAAATAAGGGCAGCGGCGGCGGCGGAGGGAGAGGGGGCTCGCCCGACCAAGGCCAGCGGCGGCAGAGCGGCCGGGATGGGCAGGGCGCCTCGCGAGGCCCCGCCCACTGGCGCCCTCCACAGCTTCTGCCGCCGCCCGCCCGCCAGTTCGCCAGTTAGCGATTTTGATAGCTGAGATAATCTAAACGCCTTCTCTTACATTTAATTCTAATGCTAATTACCAAAGCTTCAGATCGTGGATACAAACCATGCAAGACTGATAGATTTTAAAATGGCTGAATATCTGCATTCTGGCATGTAAAATAAACGAAGTTCTCGAAAAAATAAATCGTAAAATAGTGCCCTTCATCAATTTCAATATTCAATAAATGATGGGAGTCTTGTAGAAAATTGTCAACAATGAGATACTTATCAGGTGTGTAATATTGGGTAGGTTTCCAGAAAACGGCTGTTACACAACAGCAGCATATTATGAATAGTGGGGGTGTTACTGAAAATTAGTGGAACCCGAAACATGATTTGGAATTTTTCTGTGAAATTTCGGCATTGATCATTGTAATTGCACAGCAAAATCATGACGTCTTCTACCTATTATAAATTCTCTTTTGTCATTAATTTATGAACAGTTGTTATATTATCAAGACACCATAATCTTCGTAGTCTGCTTTTCTTTCTGTGAGATAAGGTAAAAATACAAATGCAATAGAAAGAACAATACAGTGAGCACTACATTTAAGGTGGAGCAAACCAGGTGAAACATCATTTTACGTTCTCGCTGCCGCGATAGAGAGAAAGTTATGTAATGCTGCGCGATAAAACGGCAAATTGTCAGCAGAAAAACTTTTATTACTGGGCCCTGGCAACGAAAAGTGGACAGAAACTAAATTTAAAAATAAAAATCTTCTAAGACGTGGTGTAGCCAGAATTTATGGTTTGTAAGTCCGTGATACCGAAAAATCCAATGACGACAATACGTTAGTTCGTCTCTCTGTGAACAACGCTAGCATCTACACCGTTCTGCCGATTTTCTCCAAAATACATATTCGATCTGGTTTATGTCGCAGCCCCTTGAATTTGAAACCGATATTTTAATTTTGGTGGGTACTTTACATGAATCCCCAGGGACATTTTCAAAATTTTCAAACAAATGGATCCAACGATTTTGATTAAAATTTGCTATTGGATAGTGTGAAGGACGTTTAAGAGAATGGCAAAAGTCTTATGTTCATTTAAAACCCTAATTGTTCGGAAATTGAAAAATTCGAAATGTTTTTCATTGTCTTCCCCTCATCTACAATAATGAAAATAAACATTTTGTCCTTAATGAAATGTTTTTATCAAAAACGAACGTAAAAAAAATGTCATGTCCAATTTTTCGAAAACATGAGTATTTTTGGCGGACATTTTGGGTAAATTTAGGCATTTTTCTCTTTAAACTATTTTTTCTTAAAAAACGGCTCGATTTTTTTTATTAATTTTAGAACTTAGCGTAAAGGATTTTGCAAAAAATGTTAACAAAAAATATTTTCTTTATCTTTGACATCTTCCTACAACTTCAGTTGTGAGGATACAATTTCTTTTTAATGAAATAGGTTCATAAAAACACCACTTCTATTAAGGACGTGTTGATTTTTTTGAAAATATGAGAATTTTTTGTGTAATTAGGCTACAAACAAAGTCACTCTCTCCGAATTTACTGGCTTCATGAACGTAATTTTAGAAGTGCTAGAGGCAGTTGGATGCTACGTACGTGTACATTATTTCATATTTCTTTGTTCGTTTCTTATATTGGAGCTTTTGTAATACGTTCACAAATTAATATTTTATAAATTATTTAAACCTAATTTAAATATATTAAATACAAAATGCTATCTTTCAGGGAATATCAGATTGGAATGCAACAATGGCATCCCGCGAATTTCAGTGAATTACGTCCCATTGTTCTGCCATGATTTAGATGAATGAAAAGGATTTATAATTCTCAAATTTGAGTTGGTATTTTCTTGACAATTTTTCGTTTTCGCATCAAATATTCTACCATTTGAATTGAGATTTACAAAAAATGATCATTGAGATGTGTTAATTTGCAGAGAAATTGTGATATAAATAGTATTTTATAAGCATTACTAAAGGCGAGAAAGTACGTGCTGGTTTAGCTTTTATTTAGAATAGTTATTAAATGAAACAGAAATAATTATTTTCGTGCTTTTAGTATCAACTCCACATCATGAGATACACTTTTCAAATCAGAGAATCTAATTTTTTGAAAAAACAACTAATAAGTGTTTTTTTCTTTGAACCTCTTAATTTATCACGTGCAACAATTCTACACTTCTTTTATTTTACCCTCTTTCCTTAGCACGATGCTGGAAGAATTTGTGATCGGCATTAAATGGTCATGGAGAATAAAACATATTGAAAAGGACTCCTTTTATTATCTTTATAAGAATAAATTTCTTTTGAATAATGCTGAGATACTGAGAAATTTTTAGTTTAATTTTTGATCACGAAATTCCTCCAGTAAGAAAAGGAAATGCATTACCTTACTAAATATGTTATATTTAACGTTTTCTAATAATTTTCTTTTGGGAGAGAAGGGAAAATGTATATATTTTCATTTAAAAAAATTGTAGGTTTTTAAAACTTAGCGAAAATTTGCGAAAAAGTTTCCTTTGCAGCGATTTTTCCTTATTCTTCTCTTCAGAAAGTGACAGAAACTATTAATGTTAGTCATGAATATGCATTTGATACAAGAACGCAGTTTGGCTCTTGCAACTTTCAGTATTCAGTGCCAAGAGTTGAAAATATAAGGATCATACTTAGCCAAGAGGGTTGAATGCATAACCGTATTTCTTCTTTCCCAATGGTCTCACGCTCGGCAGTGGCAGCGTCGGTAACAAGGCAGAATTCGAAGTCTCGTTCGCCGTTGGGAGTTGTCACCAACCGGCCCTACCTTTGTCGCATGGGGTGGGGCAGGGGCAGGGGCGGGGGTGGGGGCGGAGGGCGCGTGTCCTTGAGACGCGGGGCGGCTGTTGGCCCCGCGTGCGCGTAGCAACGTCTCGAGGCCGCCGCGACGACGATGGCGGCGGCGGCGTCTGCGAAGAGCACTGGACAGTCCCGGGAGGGGGTGGGGAGGGGAAGAGGACGGGCCGCGGCGGGGCGTGGCGAAGATGCCGCCCCGGGGGCGATCCACCTATATAAGCGCAGGGCCGCCGGACCACCGCCTGCTTCAGCGTAGCTCTCTCAACGCACGAAGACCCACATCATGGCTTTCAAGGTAGGTCCGCTGTTCCAGAGCGCGGCTGATCCGCCTCCGCAACCTTAACCTTAACCTCCGCGCGCCGCACCGCCGAGGCGTGGTAGCGCAGCGCTGTGGTGACGCCGACTGGGAAACGCAGCCGAGAGCGCAAGTGTTGCATGCAGCCGCGCTGATTCTCACGAGCCGCGCTTGAGATTTCTCTCAGAGTCCTATACTGGATTTCGTTTGGGCTGTGAAAACTTGTTAGGTTTTTATTCCACTTTTGAAATTCTTTGTTACGTCATTCTATCTCTCAAGTATCTACTGGTTTGCTTTGGAAAATGAGAGCTGTTCTCTTTAGTTTCGAAATTGTTTTCGCGGGCCCAGTCTTCATATTTCAAATTTTTGTCAGATATCTATCATTATAGCTTTTTTAAACGCACTACTTACGTGTATTCGGAAACTCAGTTTTGAAATAAGCTTCGAGCAATATTTTTAATATCTACTTGACCTGAGTTCGTCTTGGTGTCAAATAACCGTGGTGATTGTAACATTGCCAGGGTACATACCCTATTATTATTAGCCCTGCATTCATCTAGCGACATAACTTTTAATGTTAAAATAAGTTTCATAGATATTTCGGATTCGCCGCGTTCATCTAGGTTCCTTATTGCAACACTTTCCCACTTTCCTTCAGCAACTCAGGAGAAGGTTCCCTATTGTAACGCGCCGCGTCTCTTGCAGCTTGTCCTCGCCCTGTGCCTGGTGGCGGCGTGCCGCGCGGCCGTCGTGCCGCAGTCGGTGGTGGAGAGCGCGGAGCCGTTCGACGCCAACCCCCAGTACACCTACGCCTACTCCGTCAACGACGGCGTCACCGGCGACTCTAAGGTGCAGCAGGAGACCCGCAGCGGCGACCTCGTCCAGGGCTCCTACTCGCTCGTCGACCCCGACGGCACCCGCCGCACCGTCGACTACACCGCCGACCCCGTCAACGGCTTCAACGCCGTCGTCTCCAAGGAGCCCGCGGCGCGCGCCTTCGTGCAGACCCCCGTCGTCGCGCCCGTCGCCGTGGCCCAGCCCGCCTCCGCCGCCGGCCCCATTGTCGCCAAGGTGGCTGCCGCCTCCCCCAGCGTGAGCTACAACTACGCGTACTCCGTCCCCGCCGCCGTGGGCCCCGCCGTGGCGAAGGTCGCCTCTCCCGTCGTCTACTCTGGCGTGCAGACCCCTGCCTCCACTAAGGCCGCCATCAACTACGCCTACGCCTTCCCCGCTGTCTCTAACGTGGTCGCCGCCCCCGTCGTCTCCAAGGCTGCCGTCGGCACCCCCGCCGTCAACTACGCCTTCTCCGTGCCCATTGAGGCCGCCAAGGTGAAGACTGTCTACCCCGTTGACAAGCAGGAGAAGCAGCAGATCGTGTACTCTGCCGTGCAGCCCGCCGCCGTTTCCGCCGTCCAGCCCATCGCCGGCGTGCAGTCCGCCTTCGTCTCTGCCGTGCAGCCTGCCACCTACGCTGCCTACTACCAGCAACCCCTGGCTACCCAGGAGTACGCCGTGTACGCTCCCCACCAGCAGTACGCTCTTGCCCAGCAGTACGCTCAGACCTACTCCTACCCTGCTGTCTACGCCCCTTTCTACAAGAAGTAGATTGCTGACGTTTGATCCTCATCCCAAACCCCTAGCCATGGAATGTACATTTGTGTTCGCCGCTGTAACGTAATTTTCTAAACCTTCTCCTTTTCGTGAAATAAAAAAAATCTACTATATGTATGTGTTTTAATCAAAACCTTATTGTGATGTTCCTTAATCAATATATCCTTTATTTCGTTTCAGTATTTCGTTTCTATGAATGAAAATACTGAAGCTGAAAATTTTACACGCTCTTTCGTTAAGAGCCACCATATTGCATTATTAACTACAAAGCTATTATTAGTAAATCTGAATAGTTTTTCAACCAATTGAAAATAATACAAATTTCTGGACTTAAAGCAATTACTTTTGTTTTTTTGTAGCAAGAGAACAACCAAGAAACATATGGTTAAGTATATTGTTTATTGGAGGTATCGAATTTTTCTATTCATAGTTTCAAACAACAATGATAACCCAGTTTTGTTTGTTTTGAAATATGAGTAATAGTTACAGTTTTTAAAAATTGGAAAAATAAGTAAATCCCTTTGCGTATTATAGTAAAAACAATTGTAGCCTATAAAACAGCATTGGTTGCCTTCAGACGTGCTCCTTAGCGAACGTGACTGCTCGTTTGGCAGGACATGCCATCTTACCTCGTTTTAAAACTCCATGTATCTATAAATCTGTTCAGGGAATCGTTACCATGCAAGTGCATTGGTGGGACACGTTTATTTCCTTTTCTGTGTTATATTTAGCTACCAATGAAAGGGTCTTTAGTGTCGCATAACGGTTTTAGAATGAAATATGTGTGGGCTCACACATTATTCCGTTGCGACGGTTCGCCGTTTTACCGCGCGTTGGAGTCTCTTACCCCTGCATGGCCGCCAGCCCGCGGGCTACCGCTTTGTTGCGGGTTGCGTCGCGCAGGTGCCCAGTCGCCCCCGGGCGCAACGCTTTTGCGGGTGACCTTCATCTGGCGTGGCCGGAGAAGGGGGAGCGGGTGGATCTGCGTTCCTTTTTTGCGCGGCCCGCCTCCCGACCACGCCCTTGAACCAGGGCGAGCGCGGACGCACGTGCGCCCGTCGGCGGCCAGCGGTGAGTTCTGCGTCGAGTGGGAGCAGGTTTGGCGATGCGCCGCCGTCACTGCTGCCCTCTTAACCACTGGCGTTGATGCGAGGCTTTGCTTGTTTTCTTCCCCATCGGGCATAAACATCCATCACCACTGCAATCTCCTTGGCTTTTGTTCTTTATGAATATATACTTTAAGGCAAAGCATACATCTCATACACTTTTCCCCTTATTTTTCTCATCAGATATTTATTTTCAGTCTATTCAGTGATTGACGTCGCCATTTGAATTGTCGACGCGAGGCTTTGCTTGTTTTAGACTCCCAGTATACTGCCAGTTTTGTGATATTTATTTTCTTTTATTCAAAATCATAGTTTAGTTAAGATATTTTATGTCCGCCGAGTTTAATGAATATTTGTTCCTGGAGACAAACTATTTCCTTCGCTTTTTGCATGACTTGAGTTTCGTGATTAATCTGCGTGTCCCCTCCACGATACTTTCTCATTTTATTCTCTATTGCTTGCCATTGTCAATGTAGGCATTTTGATCAGAGATCCAAGCTCTGCGTTTTCCCAGTGTTTTCAATATACTTCCCTGCTATTGTAACCACAGAGAATATAAATGTAACAATCTCCGTCTCACTGAAGTTGTATCCGTTCGCCCCTCGCTTCTTCATAATCCATCTGGTTCGTTTGTCCTTCCGAATCGTCAAGCTTGTCTGATAGCCTCTTTCTCCATTCCTCCGTTCCTGCCACCGATTTTGCTGCAGCTGCCGCGCTTGTTCAGAAACTTGGCTGGCGTCATGCAACTTGTTTACGTAGGTAGTTGCCTAACTGCGCACATGCCATTGAGAGGGAACGGAAATAGACAATGATGAATTTACAGGTCTCCTCTTACATGGTTCGGTTTAAATCCGCAGGATTTTATAATCTCGTATAATCGATGGAAGGGGTGGAGAAGACAAGCCCGATATTATCAAAAGAAGAAATATGTATGACAACAGTTGTGTTGAAAGAACATCATTTTTACTCGTGCGCTTGTTACTGAAAGCAAATAATAAATTTCAAGACATTATTTTCTTTTATTTTCAGTTATGAATCATGTTTGTACACATTTTGAAACGCAATATTAGATGTGCATTGAATCGATCTTCGGACTGACATTCGGGCTTCCAATCGAGTTGAGCTTAAATTTAAAATATTGCAAATAAATGTTTGCTGTTTTGTAATCTTCGCTGTTTTGAGAATGAGTTATCTCAAAAAATTGCTAGAAAAGGTTCAACAAAGTAACTGCCATGATGAATAACAGTGGAAAAAACATTTTCTTTAATACCAATATATTATGATTCTGACCAAGAAAAGTTAATTAACTTCCCGTTAAGCCATAGTAATAAAGCTATCGGAATTAACAAACTTGATGCGTATTAACTTTAACACAGCTCTGAATCGTATATAAAAGTCAATGTTTGTTTATTTGATCGTACTTAATGCTCTGCCGTATCTTTCATCCAAATGCGATTACACTTCGTCAACTTATTACTTGCACTTTCGTGAAGAAAATAGGCATAGTACAATGGGAATGTGCATATACATGCGCATATATATATATATGGCGTGTGCTACTATATCACACTATCATGTTTCGGGGAGGCCGAAGCCCCCAGGGTGGACATCTTGCGCTTTAGCGTCTAATCTCACCCCCCACAAACCACACATGGGTAATTTGCGGACCGATATCGGAATGCAGTCCGATACAGCGCAGGTAGACACACAGATACATGCGCAGGTAGACACACGTTTATGATGATTTTGTGTAGACTCAAGGGCACTGATCAGAGCGCTTTACGTCAGGGCGCTCTCAATACAACCCGCCGCACACTGAAGTACGATTATTAAGGCGTCTTCTTTGCGTATTCTGCTCCGGCGATTGTGGAATTTCTTCAGCACACACACACACACACACACATATATATATATATATATATATATATATATATATGAGAGAGAGAGAGAGAGAGAGAGAGAGAGAGAGAGAGATAGATAGATAGGTAGATAGATAGATAGATAGATAGATAGATAGATAGAGACAGACAGACAGATAGACAGAGGGAGAGGGAGACAGAGAGAGTCTTTTGTCGCGAGAAAGTCTTTCGTCTATTGAAATTTTTGCAGAGCGTAATGTAAAACGTGATTAACAATCACGGGACCAGTAGCATGTGAAGTGTAATATATTGCAATAGCGAAGCATTGCCGAGTCCACTAGTGATGTCTATATCTAAATACAATGATAATGACGCTCAAAATATCAAGTCTTAGCTTGCATAGAGAACAAGTATCACTAAATGACAATAATTCTGTGATAGTTGGCTTCGAGAGTCTCATTTTACAATAAATGATGGTCATGTTCAGTCCGCTTAACTCTGTAGTCTTATTGTTACTACTAGCAATTCCAGTTTTTTAAACCAAGGCTCTAACATCACTTCCTTGCAAAAACTATACTCGTAAAATGAGACGTTAAAAACCCATTTTTTATTCTTCCTCAAAAAAAGCATGCCACTTTATTGATGTGACTTGTTCAAATATCCACAGTGAAAAAATATACTTGCTTTCTGCACTGCATAATATTGCTTGATCTCTGCTCTGAAAGATCAGCAGTCTATGCCAAATCGATTGCAAATACACTTGTGTTTGTGAAAATTGCAACTCTCAGAAGGCGTGGTCGGACTCACAAATCGGCAATGTGTAGAACAGTGTCCATAAGAAGTATTTAAATTTGCGAAGAGATAGCGTGCACTTGTGATGCATGTGCACGTAAGTATATTTGATATGGTTCAAACATAAACAGATGTTCTAAAACCTTTAAATTTTAGAAATGTTTTCTATATCGAATTATCATTTTCATTTGGTGTGTGCACATCATTTATCTTCATGCATTTCTTTGTTCTATTTGCAAAGAACATACAACAGTAAAATTGCGTAAGGAAGTTCTTGCTGTAGAAACTCATGATTTATGGAAGTAAATAACAACCATGTTAAAACATTACTAAATTTTTTGATTTTTTTATTGTTCTCGTTGAATCTGGTTTATGTTCTTTGGAAAATTGCTATCATATTTGATCTTTTTAATGTAATAGATATTGTCCCACTTTATTTTTAAAAACTTCGGAAATGTATATGAGTTTCTTACTTACGGATTGTGTTTTTGTATATATTCGAAACAGCCACTTCTTAGGAATTAAGTGATTTTGTACATTAAAACTTCCACTCTAAGTCATTCTTGTATTCTTGATTGATTTTCTTGTAGGGTTAAGAGCGTTCTAAAGAAAAATTGACTCTAAAATCACATTTCTCTCACGTTTCACCATTTACACTACCGTTATTACAAATTACGCAATTAAAATATGATAATATTACCCGCAAGGCGCTAAGAGCTCGTTAATTTGCAGTAATGAGCCGTGATACAGAGAACGCGTGAAGGTTCCTATCATCGCCTACAGTGTAATTAACAGTTGGTAGCATAGTACTCCCGCTTTTTGCGCCGGCGAAGGCCAAACGCTAATAGAAAGTCGACAAGCACAGCAAGATAAGTAGACATCATGAACTTCTAGTGAGGGTGAGCTTCGGCGTTACGTAACTCTCGAAAAAACTCCTTACCTTCCGCCTCTCCGCGGCGGTGGGGTCAACTTCGCTTGCACGCCGCCTCCGCGGACGAGGTTTTGCGTGTCCAGAGCGGCAATTAGATGTAAATGGCCGTAATGGAGGCGGCGACGGGGACGGCGTGAGTGACCTGTATCTCGTACGAGGGATGGTGCGCTGGTCCTCGGGAGCCCGCTATTAGACTGCCGTGTAAGTTGTTTACGGTGGGTTACAACGCTCGACTTCGGATTGCCCGCTGTCACCCACATCTCAGGTATTAAATACATAATTATTGAATATCTCCTCTGTTAACGTCATCTGTTCACGGTTCCATGGATATGTCTTAATGCGCTGTTCTGAAATAAATTAGCAGAAGTCTCACAAATGTTATGTCCCAAAGACGCTACTATAGGACAGCGATAATCTGGATTAATGAGGACTGACCCCTTCCGGATTATAAAACTGCCGGCAGGTTCGAAAGGAACCAATAGACAGTGCTCGTCTTGAACGCAAAGCCAAGACTTGTCAAAATCGTCCGTGATTCACACTTATGATTACAGAAGGTGGCTCTTACGGTTGGCGAAGAAGAATAAAAACATTATGTGGTATCTTTTACGTTTTTAATTACAGAAAAATCTGTATTGTATGTACAGACTTTCTTGTTTATTTTCAAATAAAATACAGTTACAAAAACACAGTAACCGCAATAAAGCATGTCTTATTTGAGCTTTAATTTTTTTGCACTAGCGTCGAAACCGAATTATTGATGCTCTTCTGTTCTTGCTATTTAGCGGAAAAATGTAATTCAATTATATCTTTTCGAGAATTCGTGAACTACACCCGTTGCTGTTATGTATCTATCAACTAAAATTATCCCATGATATTGCTTTCACAAGACTTCCTGAAAGTATATAACTAATATATTTTCTTAACGAATAGCAAAAGCATATTACTTATGTAACGTAACATATTTGAAAATTCCCTTTTTCAAAGATGTTTAAAACGATTATTGTGAGAAGAAGAAGCATTGTTTTTAATCTGTCTATATTAAGAGAACAATTTTGATTTTTAATAGTACATATTTGGAAATATTAATTCAAAATTTGCTGAAGTATATCATCTTTTTTCGTGTTTTCTGTTAATGTCTTAAGTTGTAAGGCGTTTTTTCTACTTATTTTGAGTAGATTTGACCTATGGTTATATCTGACCACCTACTTTCAAATTAAAGCGCCGTTATTCAAAGTGAAATTTATTCAACATAAATTGCGAGTTAAAATTTAAACCCTTTATCATTTTTAGGTCATTCATAGTATGACACCTCTTTCCCAAATTATGCATAATTCTTCAAAATAAATGCAACATTCTGAATTAATTCTATCCTCTTTTTTCAAGACTAGCGTCTTAAGAGACAGCGAAAGCTATATGTTTTTATTTATGGAAGTGGAGATTTGTGTCTGTAAAGAATGAAAATATTTAGACCGGTTTTCTTCTGTGTTGTATTCAGCGAGGGTCTGGCGTGGCATTTGGGGTGTGTTCGTGTTTGACGTTTTTCTCCCTTATTTGGTACATTTGGGTGCGGAAGTAGCTGTTTTATTTTGCAGCAAAACACGCCTGTTGTATGGAGTGCGAACATGACCTGCATACGGCTTCCAGAGGAGAAACTGTCTGGACAAAGGCACATGCTAATGTACACGCAATGCTTCTTTAAACTATTCGTTCCTTAAAATGGCTAGAGAATGCTCTTACAAGCAAGGTCACACAGACGCCCCGAGATAGGCTCCCTGTTGCTCCAAACTAGTTAGTCTGGCTCTTTCGGCATCTCGCCAGCGAACGCTTTTGTTGTTGATTTTTTTGCTCGATAATCTGGAACTGCGCATTGAATGCATGAGAGAATATTTTTTTCTTAAGAACATCGCACTGCTGATAGTTATACTTAATAACAGTGTATCTAAGAATGTGAATGGTTGAGAAATACCTTTGATGTAATTCTAAGTAAAGGACTCAGTGCTGAAACAATCTTATTTATTGGCTTCTGGTTGTGGAACATGACGCTTTTGTTACGTGATATGCAATCGATTCTAGTGAATTGTGGAACATTTTAGCTGGTGTGAATGATAACTGAGTGCAAGATAACATTTGAAATGACTATCGAATTTTCGAATGGTAGTCGAACTTAAAAGTAACGGCGAGTAAGGGTTTATTATAGGATTTCAAGATTTCGAAAAGAGATATCCGAACATTTGCATAACACTTCTATTATTTTATTTTGTAATAATTTGTTTCTAGCGTTTTCAAACTAGTGTATTGACAATGATAGAGAAACCGGGGCTGGTTGACACTCAGGTTCCAACATCGTAAACATAGCTTCCGTAAGCTCTAGCTTTGCGTCACGAATCCCTCACGACCTAACAAACTTCTCTCAGAAGAGTCAATATGGTCAGCGCTAAGGTGGTGGAACCGTGTTTCAAATGAGTTTGAGCGCTGAGAGATTAATATTTTCGTTGTTCGTTGATTGTCGCCAGTCATATTGGGAAGGAAAGATTTTGCCTCTCTCTTTCTCGAAAACGATTTTTCTGGTATCTTTATACACGCCTTGGCTAAAAGCACCAGTAGAGGTCACTGTTAAGAACATTTTAGTACTTTTCTCAAAACTTCGGCTACAGTATTGAAATCTCTTACTGAACAGATCTAGTGCTCAACAATGGCCAATTTTCATTTGTACTATTTTTTATTAATTTATTTCCAAACAGTAATTTTGTTCTGGAAGTGGCCTCGTACAAATTGTAAAATTTAGGTAGTGTTCAGATACTTGACTCAGTAATGACCAATCGATATTCTACCTCTTGAGAGTGTGTGTTCAAACGGCCAAGAAAGTGTGTCCAGGAAAGAACCGTTCATGTTTCATTGTTGCAGGTCCAATATTAATACGGCCTTTCGAACTTATTTTTTAGTACAAAAAAATGGAAAGAAAGAAATAATCTTCGTTCTAATCATCACTACTAGACAGCATAAGCTCCACGTTCTGTGTTTGAAAGTGATGGGGTGGGGATTTGAAGTTGTTATGTTTCTAATGTGTCAAAAGGTGGTCACTACTACAAGCATTGGATAGACATAACACTATTAGAAGTAACGGATATTTCTTGTGTTGTTGATTAGAGCTGAATCTTTGAAGCATCGTCGCAAATTCTTAGAATGTCTCAATACTTTCTCATTAATCCCTGAATTTCCAACTTTATATATTACTAATAAATACAGTTAGTTATCAATATATATTTTGTCTATCATTCTAAGTGGTCTTAATGATATATTTTGTACACTGTACAGTTCCAGGTTCCGTTTTTAGGATTTGCCATGCTGAGGTAGATGTTGTTGGTAGACGATTGTGAACAGTATGTGAAGAAGAATGTCGTTTGTTAATTTTTTTTTTTAAGGAACTTAATGAGGATTGCAAGAGTGGTGGGTTGTAGGTTCCAGTTCATGTTAATAAGCTTTATAGTGTGTTATCTCAGTAATTTACTTTGGGTTTCGTTTTCGGTGGGTACCTAAAAAAGTTGTTTTTTTGTTACCTAGTATATGTGAACATTATAGTAATGTTAGGGATATCATCCTCGAGGGTACTGTTTGTGACCTGTGTAGGGGAGTTTGAAGTCCTGCTGAATGGATGCGACAACTGGGTCACTGTTTATTGTCAATTTAGCGTTCTTCCTCTGTATACCGACAAAAAATGTGTAATACAACGCGCAAAAAGTAGCATAGAGCTTGTCCTTCTCCCACCTATAATTTGCGGATAAATGTCGTATTCACAGTGGTTTCTTTAAAAAGACACTTTATAGAGTGGAAATTTCTTTCTAAGAAGATTGTCTTATCTTCACGTATCCTTAAGAAATTTAACATTCAGTTTTTTAAATTGAAATTTTATATTTTTGTAGACAGCGCATATATATATTTAGGCAATTATTATACTTATGGCCAATTTGGGACATTTATTTCGGGCCAAATAAAAAGAGATTAAGCCAATGTTTTGGATATCAGCCTGTGACTCTTTGCAAATAATATGGTAAAAAACTGTGTGAAGTCATAGGCATCAGTGCATATCATTGTAATTGACTTTAGCGGCTTGGTTGTTAATTGTTTTCCATATCCCGTTTGTGAAGGAGCAAATGCGTAAATGCCACAGTGGGATGAAATAATTGTCTACAGCTATTACCTGTCGTAAAGACCTTAACCGAAGAGCTCTATGTGTTCCACAGCACTATGTGTAATAAATAGTCCAATGAATAGACCTGATACGTTTTAGATAACTGACATAAATTAGTAAGAGTGCGTACAAGAATGTAATATCTTAAGATTCTCACTCCTTTATTTATCCATTTATATAGTGGCTCCGAAGTGCCTTAATTACTCTAATTGCCAGAACAGAAGCCTTTTCAAATGCGTTGCATAGCGGATAGGGTCGTGTTGTGGCGACCCGATGAACATGTAAGTCCATAACCAGCGGGTGGTTAGAGTTTTAATTCCAGCTCCAGTAATGTTTTAATAATTCCCAATTTAATAATTCCTCTCGCCCGGGGACTGAGTTGTGACTTCAGCCCTCCCACTTCTGGAGGAGGATCGTAAACGCCTGCCTGGTTGCCCAGTTTCACTGCGGCCCTCCGGTCGATGTGTGGGAGACCGATAATTTTTTCATTATTTTTCGCCGGTACAGAAAAGTGACGGACCAGACTGGGTGAAATTTGTTCGAAACAATGAGGCATGCTTCATTTTTCGCTACAGATTCCGTCCAGTTTAACTGCCGCGCACTTGGTGTCACTTTTTGGAACTTTCTCTGCTTTGCTGTGCGTGTGGTGCGATTTGTTCCTTTTGTACAGTTTCGAGAGCGTTCTAAAAGTGTTGAATTGTAATGTGGCCACCGGGGGGGGGGTCCTCGTGAGTGCTGTGTCGTCGGGGCGAGTGGCGCTTTATTCACAAGAAATTGTGGATGGGCCCTTGTGTCTCTTCATGAGTATGTGCATTCGCATCACTAAGAGAGGGATATAAGAGTGGCAGCATTCCTCTGTTAATCCTGACTCGTGTCCGCTGAGGTGGGATGTGAGAATGTGGTGTGAAACCAGGTGCTCATCCAGGGCTTGAAAAGCCTCGGGTACTCAGAGCTGTGTGTCCACAGAACACAGTCAATACCCGCTCTCTTAGTACTCTCAATACCCATCGGCTACCACATCATTGTGGTTACAGCGGCAGCCACGAGCGGCCAGTGTCTGCGCGTTCTACTCCGGACTTGAGCATGAATGTTGCTTTAGTCTTGGAACAGTGAGAAGCCTAACCCAACCCTAAGTCGCACCCGCAGTAGCACCAGTACTTTCCCAGTCCTCTCCCTACCCGAATGTTATGTAGTGACTGCATGCATGCCAGAATTGTGAGCGCCGTAATTGACATACGGACCACTACATGAAAATAAACTGACCGCTACCAAACCGCCCCTGCCTGTAATGGAATTGAAGAATCGAGACGGACTTACGAGGCACTAGCGACAGACTGTTCTCGGCCGCTATGGGCTTTCGAGTCACAGCGGGATTACGGCCTGAAAGCTTGGGTTAAGGTTTTGTAGGATGTAAAAGAGCAGTAGGATTAAAGTAGGGAAAGGTGCGTAAGCTCTAAACGATTGGTTAAGTGACGTTTAAATTCGCATTGATGCTCAACGCCTTCCCACTCTTCTTAGCTGCGTTGACCGGCGTCCGCCAAGGGCGCCCATTTCGCCGCCGGTGTTCCGCAGGGCTCGTATGCGACCAGAGCCAGGGCAGGCGGCGCGTCGGCCCGCCCACCGCGCGCCGCTCCCACGCGTGCCGCCTAATTAGCAGTTCTCGTGAGAGAGCGGCGGTGGCGGCGGCTGGACAATACGCGGTCCGCGGAGGCCTTGTTGTGCAAATGGCGCGTTTGTCGGGGCGGCGTGCGGCGCCGGAGTGCGCCCCCCGTTGGCCAACGCGCTGGGAGCCGCGGCGCGGCGCCACGCTGCGCTGGGAGTCTGCCCTCCGCTATATAGCGCGCGCGTGCTCCGCGCCCGCCGCAGTCGCCCCCACAGCCTCCGACGCAGCCGCCCCGCCCGCGCCCCGGCCATGCGTCCCTCCGCGCTGCTTCTCGTAAGTCGTCGGGCTGCCTCTCTGCGCGCGACTCGCCCTGCACTTTTTGTACCTTTTTTCTCTCTCTTGGATTACTACTAATTTTTTTTAGCGCGAAAGTTCCTTAGTGCCTACTCGATATGCGTAAATCCGATGACAGCAGTATATGTACATTATTAATTGGAAGTTCATTTCCTGTCTTAAAAATCGGCATAGCTATTTTTTTAACAAAAATCGATGTAACTTACTTTTTTTCTTCTTCCTAATATTTGAACAATTTATTCAGACTTAAATTATAAGTGCATTTGAAATAATTTCGCATCTCCCTCGCCTCCTAAAATGTATGAACAATGGTCTCAACGTCCAGTATTTAAAATTTGACAGTTTTATCTTTCAAAACAAGTAATTACGATCAAATTTCATATTTAAATATAAGCGTTATATTCGAAATAGTTTAACTTTTTGTTAAAGTTGTTACCGCTTGTAATCGAATCTTGAATATAGAGGATCTTTTGGATGCATGATATTTAAAACATAAAAATAAGTAAAAAACGTAGTAAATAAATACTGCTATTTCGATATTGGCTTCATTAATAATGTTGAGAGAAACTCCTAGACGTTTCTTATAGTAAATCAACTCGTATTTTTTCAACTCATTTGGAATTAAACTATTTTTTGTGAATACTAGATCAATAATTATTCGAAGTAAATGTTATTGGAAATGGATGTTTAAAAATTAATATTAATGAAAACTGTAGCTACTTCTGTACGTGTAAAAAATTTAAATGATTCCGTTTAATTCGAAGAATGTTCTTTCACATTCCAGTCACGAATTCCATATATTCTTCCCATGTCATATAACACCCTCAATCAAGATTCTTCATAGCCCAAAGTGCCTTATCAAATGGATTTCTGGGAGACATATGCCGATTATTTTAAAATAATGTATACTAATAGAGGGTAGAATTTGAAAAATATTTTTGTTATGATCTTAATAATTAATGCTTAATCTATTATGTCTACACGTGTTTTGTAGAGAGTGTTAATTTTATCCATCATTATAATTATGTTAAGCTACTGATAATGTTATTAATTTTCTTTCACCTGCCGGTTTCCCAATTGCCGTAACCTTTGAAATATTGTCACTTTTCGAAGCTGAGTAGAGAAAACTCAGTTTCCTGATTCTATTCTAAATCCTCGAAATATATATATATATATATATATATATATATATATATATATATATATATATATATATATATATATATATATATATATATAAGCTACTGATAATGTTATTAATTTTCTTTCATCTGCCGGTTTCCCAATTGCCGTAACCTTTGAAATATTGTCACTTTTCGAAGCTGAGTAGAGAAAGCTCAGTTTCCTGATTCTATTCCAAACCCTCGTTTGATATAAAATTACAGTATGTAAATCTAAATTGTCCGACAAAGTAGACATTATATGGGGCAATCAAGAAATATTTCGTGGTGATACCTATCGTTCTAAAAAGATAAACATACGATGTAGATTTGTGCACGACAAAACATTGATTTGTTTTTTCCTGTTCATTGTCAGTGTATATTTCAGGGACATATTATTATTTTGTACATTAAGCGGGTGACAGGCAGACTGATAACTTATACATCTGTGCTATTTTGTATTTAAAAATCCTGTTGCAGCTATTAATTTACTACTTTGGGGGAAATTTATGAAACAACAATACTCGTAGAAATTGGAAGAAGGAATATTCTCTTGAAACAAAAATATTTAATAAATGAATAAAATTAAATTTGACCCACATAATATATATTTTTTAAAGTATATATCTACCGTTTGAAGCAAAAAATATTTTCAAGAAACGTTTTTTATTGATTTAGTTTTTTGGAGAAATTAGGATGAAGTGCAAGAAATTAAAATAGAAATTGCATTGTTTAAAGAACAACGATTAAATAATAAACCAATGCGTGAATGCAATTAAATTCAAATAATTCATTTAGTGTTTTTAGTACTAACACTATTTATTAGTATTTATACCGTTTTTCTAGACTCTACACAAATTAGTCAGCTTTCGTCAGCTGAAAATAATTTCGGATACAATCGCGATTGAATATTTTTCTTATTGTAGCCCTTCCAAAGTTATTGAACATAAATTAAAATCAACGTGCTTAATTTAGAAAGAAAGTGTCTTGACATATATCAATAATATTAAAAATAGTTAATTGTTTAGACGTGTATTATTACATGTAGCCTGGCTACATGAATACCTTCATAATATCTTCGAAATACTTCAGGGACAAAATGACTCTGTTTTGAAGCAACAAACATTACAAGAAGTAACTAAAGCTGCGTTTTACAGGTAATGTTACACATGAATGTCAAGAAATAATTAAGTAACGTCAGAAAATACCATTTTTCGATGCGCATGGGAATGTTTTGAATGAGCCTACACCCCTTGACTAATAAAATTTCGGAAACGTGATCTCTAATCATTATACGAAGAATATTTAGAAGTAATTCCAAGTTCGTGAAGAAAACCATCGGCACCTAATCACATGTAGAGGATACACAGATGTAAGACTACAACCTTCTCGCTAGTCTTTGGTATCTGCTTTTAAAATGCAGTAACGAAGTTCTGAGTAATGAGAAAACAACGTGTCGCATGTGCTTCAGTAACATGTGCCATACAGCCTATTCCTCGTGTTGCTCTCGTTTCATACTCTCCGATCTGTAAGGGTGGTCCCGCCTAATTTGTATATCTACCAGTGGCGGCTGCTCCGCGAGGGCTCCAGGGCGGCGCCCTCCCCAGAAAAAGCAACCTCGGGAAATGTTGCAGGAAGTATTAAACGTCCATTAAAACGACTTCTTTAATTTCTGCATACCACCAGCGCAACGCTTGAGGACGAATTTAGTTTTAATTGCCAGATTAGACAAAAAATAAATCTATGAGGAATGTGTAGCATCGTGGACTATAGCGAATCCATTTATAGCTGGTGCATGCAAGACAATGGAAGCTTCAGGAAGAGTTCGGGTACTGAAAGTTGGGTGGGGACAGCATGCTTCTATGAGGGTTTTGTTCGGCAGAGTCCGCAGCTATGAACTGAGCTAAAAATACTGACACATTCATCTACTTTCATCAATTACTGTTTCGTTTGTTGGGAATATTTTTATCTCTTATTTTCGCGTGAGCACAATTGAACCTTTTGTTTTCAACGTAAAAGTTTCCTTAGACACGGATTCAAATCCCAGTGCAAATCGGTTGTACTCTACAAGCCATAGTTTTCCTCGCTCAAGAGATATTTTGAAGAGGTAAAATGTATGTGATAGTTCGAACATGCATGTCGCCCCTCCTAATTCGCAACTCACCGGCCGCCACTGATGTCTACTGAGAGCCTCCCGATTCCCTATCTCTCCTACGGGTCTCTTACTGTACGGCAGACTCCCCGCACCTTGTGAGTTGAATAGCCGAGGGCCTCCCTGCGCAGGCCGTCGCCGTGGCCGCCGCCACGCTGCCGGGCAGCGCCCGCGCCGGCCGCCGGAAGCTGTACGCCGACCACTACCCGCGCTACTCCTTCGGCTACGCCGTGCAGGACGACTACACAGGCGACTCCAAGGGCCAGCACGAGACGCGCAGCGGCGGCGTGGTCAAAGGCAGCTACTCGCTGGTGGAGCCCGACGGCACCCGCCGCACCGTCGAGTACACCGCCGACCCCGTCAACGGCTTCAACGCCGTCGTCAAGCGCGAGCCCCCGGTGTGGGAGCAGCCGCCTGTGGTGGTTGCCGCCGCCGACGAGTACTCCGCCCCTGCCGAGTACTCCGCACCCGTCGAGTACTCGGCTCCGGCCGGGTACTCGGCCGGGCACGCGGTGGCCGCCGCCCCCGCGCCGCCGTCGTCGGTGGTGTACACGCAGGTGGTGGAGGCGCCCGCGCCCGCGCCGGCACCCGCCGCCTCCGCCGCAGCCCCCGTGGTGTACGCCTACGCCCCGGCCCCCGCCCCCGCCCACCCGCCGGCGCCCATCTACGAGGAGCAGCCCGAGGCCTACGAGCAGAGGGAGCGCCGCGAGTACCGCCACCGGCCAGGCCTGCACACGGAGGCCATCACGCACGACCCGGCCGTGCACGGCTTCCGTTACTGAAAGGAGAAGTGTGTGAAATTCATGGGTCTGCAAGCGCAGATCGTCGGACTTACCGCACTTCACGTGAAGTTGAACTGTTTCTGAAACCTGTTTGCTGTGTAATATTTATGAAAGAGTGAATTGAACGAATTACCTTGTGTGATAAATTCTTGAGAGTGAAACTGTGATTTAAAATACTCAAACCGTTACCTCCAAGTTTGTGCGAGAGTACTAGACATCGTAATTTCTAATATTTTGTACATTCTTTACAGGGTGAATTATTGCATCCAAACACACTGACTATTACGTCATCTCTGTAGCTTACTCCTGATCTTATTTATTATTCACGTCAGGTAAATCTTGTTCATTACTCTCATCATTATTCATCTCAGGAATGGCCCTCGACTGGCGTTTTGTACATATTTTTAAGTATATTTATAAACCTGTGTATTAAAAGTAATAAATTGTGAAAAAAATCTTCACCATATTTCTTAATAGTGTTACGAAAAATATGGTAATACATCATTACTTGCGTGGAAAAATATTAGTTTCCACTTTCCTACGCAACCGTACGCGTTGAGGCCAAAACGATAATTTCCATTTCCCAACTCTCCCACTCGTTTCAGTTTCGCGTACGCAACCGAGGAGAAAACTCACACATTCGTTCATAATATGTTGGCTCTTTCTCGTACGCCTTGCACATCATAAGTTGGAGAAAATACTGGCGTCCTTGGACGATTGATATCATGTAAATGATTATTTTGCAATATTACGTTACTGCAGTTTCGCACGCATGTCTTTCCCAGGACCTACATGGTACTTAGTGAGTATACAGTAGTTAGTACCGTGAACACTCATTAAAGCACTTTGTTCAATGTTCACTTAGTCTGCATGAAATCAAGAGCGTCTCTTTTGGCATAGCCGGGGCAACGCGAAACGCTTTGCCAAATAGGTCGTGTCAAACGGTTGCCACCCTCCGACCAGGCAGAACTGCACCGTATTACATCCAAACAGGCCATTAAATCCGTTGTTATACAGTCGCGCCATAAAGTGAGATAACACGAGGCACGCGGTCACGCTCTAATTACGTTCCCAGAGCAGTTCGTGGGGACGGTGGAAAAAAAAAAAAAATACGCGAGGGGAGAGCGCGCGCGAGCGCGTGTGACGCAGGAGTGGGTTTCGTCGCTGGCCCGCGTCCGCGCGTCGCGACGCCTGCTCGTCGCGTATGCGCGCCGCGGCGCCGGCGACGTCCGCCCCGCCGCCGCTGTCCCAACGCCACGCGCTCTCTCCACGCACGCGCGCCTGCGCCGCGCCACGCCGCGCCACGCCAGCGCCCCAGCCCGGCCCTAGCGCGCACGCGAGCGCTTAGCGAGGCGACCGAGCGTGCGCCTTCGACGCCGCCGCTGGCGTCGCGTGGCCGGCGCGAAACGTCTTCGTCAGGAGATTTTCAATCGTTCAAAATAAGCAACAGTAAGGAAAGCGATTCATCCCGTGTACTCTGGCAAGTGGTACTCGGAATCTGAAAACAGCACTCACAGCATTCACTTTCAACAATCAAAAGAAAGCTTGTTCCATTACAAACAAAAAAAGTATACCCCTTAGAAAGACAATATAGTTAAACGGGAAACGTAGCCTCAAGTCTTTTTTCTCTCATTTTCAAAAGATAAATAAATTACAAAACCACGTTATGGAGAACTCGTTCCCTTATCATACTTCTTGGGGAGTCTCAATAATTAAATGTCTGTAATCGTTCGACTAGAAGACCTACGTTGCTTCAAAGCTCGTTTTCGTAGGAACAAAAATCTTAACCAAGAAAATCAACATGAGATTCGAGCCGCATCACGTCCCGCTGCTCCACGCCACGCCACGCCACATCGAGCAGCCGTGTCGTAGCGCGCACGGGAGCGCTTAGCGATGCGAGCGAGCGTGCGCCGCCGGCGACGCGTGGCCGGCGCGCAACGTCTTCGTTAGAGGCGCCCTGGCGGCGCTACTCCCAAGGCTCGGGCGCTCAAAATGGTGATGAGGCGTAGAGGATCTCAGTGCCAGTGGTCAGAGGTGGCTCTGACACCTGTGGTTCGAACTTCATGCTGATTTATATAGTATCGTAGGCTTTCACGGCCGGAGTCAATAGAAGATAGATTTTCCGGGCTGGTAGGCCGTGGTCTAGAAGGCTGTGGCCAGTCGCCAGCCAGCCGCCGCCCCGAACACTGCGCCCGCGACCCTGCCGCCACTGAGGATGTCCGCCGCAGACGTGGACGAAACGTTTGGCCCAACAATGCCAACTAGACCACGGCCTACCAGCCCGGAAAATCTATCTTCTTCATGCTGATTTGTTTAATTGCATACTTGTCTTTCGAAAGGCAGCACAGCTCTGAAGCAACTTTGCCATCTAGTTACATTTAATTATTGAGAAAATTAGTGGCAATAACATCGTGAAGAAACAGGTTTCTCAAGAAGAATGATATGGGAATCTGCCAAAATGTGGTTTTGTAATTTAATATCACACATGCATTTGGAGCTCATCATAATGGGCACAGAACGACAAATTCAATGATACCTATTTTGCCGTATGTTCGATCAAATTGTTTTAGTAATTTCGAAAATATTGAATATTTCCACTATTCTACATAGTAATTCGGGTTCCTACAAGGGACTTCAGAGAATGCTGATCGTGGACTTAACACGAAAATTCCAAGAGTTACTCAAAAAAGAACGTTAATTAAATGAATTATGTAAAATTTAAATGTTAAAACAAGCTTTATAGTGCACACATGAGCCCCATTCATTGACTCATTTATGTGAAAGCTGCATTTCAATAACAAAAATGACCATAGGCATTTAAGTTGTGTATCTCATCCTGGAAGTTAGAAACTCATGCAAACCGCGACGCTATACCATATCTAGAATTTGATACCCACAATTTTACAGATCACATTACTTTATTTTAATATAGGAAACATATATTTTAATCCCGTGGGATCAAAATATTAACATGCCTTTAAGAAAAGACCTCCCTTGGCAGAATAAAATTAATATGATGAAAATGTAAGAAATGGGTAAATGTTGGGTTTCCATCCTCATCACGTTGACATGAAGAAAACTCACTCTTATGGTGTTCCTAACACCAATGCGGATTGACAGTCTGGCTATGACTGCAACTTTCCGCGCCGCTGACTCAGTAAAATATAAATGCAGTAACTTTTCTTTTTGGCACCTTCATCATTTTCGCAATGTCTTTAATGCAAAATCTTGGCTGAGTATTGCTGGTAAATTTACAAAGAGAAACGCATTCTGAATAACGATTCAGTATGTATTCAAAAATGTTCGCACTTAATTATTATAACTTCAACATGCGTTTATGAACATCTTTAATAGTAGAGCAACACATTAATTGCAAATAAGTATTTTTATCACCAATTTGTAAAGGTGAATACAGACGAAGAAACTTTACTGATGTGATCAAAGTGAGTACAAGAAGCCTACATTATTTCAAAAAATTAACATTTAAGTAAGTTAAGAATGTTTTATTCTATCATATGAATCTGTTAAACTGACAAGCCTATCATCAATTTCAATCTTCAGTAACTATTGTCGTAATTTCTGACTATGCTTACTAGCCTAGTAACAATTTTAATTTCTAAATTTCTTATATATTAAATGTATAAAATTTCAATATATTAAATTTTGGTCAAAGGAAAAAGTTTAATTAGTAATTTTTACAAAATTGCAAAGCACCTTTAACCAAACAGTGAATTTTAAAACTCTACTTTGGTGCCTTTCGCAAAATCTTACCCCGATTAAAGGGGCCATGGCCCCATTCAAAATATACAGCAGTAAATATTTTCTGAGGCACCTTTTGGGCCGTAAGGACACGAAGCTTCTTAGTGAATCACTTGAACGAAAAGACGACTCCCTCAAATCCGTTTCTTTTTTTTCTTTTTTATTCAATGGCATTTAGGTGCTCTCCAACTATTGAGGTTATTGAGGCCCATGAGTGATGATCTAATGAATAAATAGATGTTTGCGGTGATGTTGATGACGAGGGAAATATTGGTGGAGCAATGCTGGAATGAGAGGCAGGGAAAAATCTACCAAAAACACGCTCTCCCCACACAAATTTCTAGCAGAGACAAATCCAAATTTCCCAAAGATTTATTGCGTTCACTTAATTATTAGCAGTATGATTGTTGATTCCCAGAAAAACATTTTATTAAAATCATTTTTTTACATTGAACCACCCTTAGACTACTAATATTGGTAGTGTAAATGAGTTAGCCATTAATGATGGTGTCAACACCTTATTGTGAATATTAATAAAATTGTATTCAAGCTCTTGAAAGGCCTTCTGGCCGAACAAGAAATAAATAATGAAAGAAAGCTCAAATTCCACATGTATTGGCTGTAGCTCGAGCCCCGGTTGTGGAAGTTGTGTGCGACCCCCCCCCCCTCCTTGAGCCCGAAGGCAGTGCCGAAAAAGCGAGTGCGGCCCCCTTTGCCTTCCGGCTGCTGTACACGGAGCGCGCGCGCGTGGCGCAAGCCCCCACCCACAGCGCCCCGCGCCGGGGAGAGTGGCCTGTCTGCGGCGCGGCGGCGCCAGCCCTAACGAGCCTATTCATTGAGGTGCGTGACTCCGTACGCGGATATGCGTTGAGGAAGTGGAAGGAAAAGGTAATGAGGTGGCTGTAAGGAGGTGTGGGAACTAAATCGATGGAACAATGGAATGGCTTTAATGCGTAAGCACACTAAGCTATTGCTTAAGGCTTCGCTGGATTAGGGTCTCATATATATTTGTAAGAATTTTCTTCCTGGTTCATTTATGTTTAAAACATTTTTTATATTATTTTTTAAACTGCAAAACCTATAATTAATTTTCATATTTGTTTTGAAACCATTACTCTAATTAGGAGACTCCATAGTTTAGTCATGCTTAATGTCCCTTAATGAATACGATCCCGACCTTAATCTCACGTTGGAATTCCTTGTACTTCGTTACTGATCTCACATAGGGTGTTGTGTGTTTTCATGATCACGCGTTGGTTTTACATGCTGAGATAAGCAAGTGTATCGATGGCGGAGTTTCTATCAACCTCAGAATTATCTATGGAAGAAATTGTTATGAGATTCTGATAAATATATCATAGTATAAATATTTTAATTTAGCTGAAACATCATGGTAATTGAAATTTGAACGGGCTATATGCAGTGATTTATGTTGATCAGTACAATATTTAAAACAAAATTCCCCTCTATCTGCTGATAATTACCGAGAGTTTAAAGACATTACCTCTTTCTGTAATACGCTAAGGACAGATGACTTTTTTGTTCCTTTTTTAAGAAACCATCGACTCAAAACCCTGTAGGTGTACTACTTCTGAAGAGGGACGTACCGGCCCCCTTTCGCCAAAGTTGCATCAAACAGATTTAAGACGAAAAATTAATAGTTCGAAAATTGTGATGTAGGCAAAATTGTGATGTAGCAGGTACACACACTACGCCCACTGCCGTGCAAACGAAGTTGCCGTCGTGAATACGTCGGAAACAATGCGTTGTAGGCCCCTAAAACCAATTTTTTGAGTCCCTTGAGGCTCACGTGTTAATCTACAAAATGTGGTACTCCTGGAAGTTCTATTACATTTTTGGAGGGGACCCCCACCCCATAGCAGGAGCAGTCAGAAACGTCTCAAGGTGGATTACAGAGAGAAACTTTTCACTTTTAAAACAATTACAAAGTTCTCAGGAGACCAGACATTTTTTTTTTTTTCATATTATTCTTATTCCTTTAAAACTCGCAACAAAATATTTGCAAAGTCTGTTACTTCTCTCTTTTCTTGATGCATGTGTTTCTTTGGGTTTTGTCCGAATATGTGAGAGTGATTTCAAACATGGTGCATTGCTCTCATTCCGATGAGAATCTACTTACTTAAGAAACTACGAGTAGATTGTGGACCAAATACACAGCATCTTGTTTCCACGCAAACTGTACAGTTTCTATTCTCTTAACAGAATTACTGCCTGAAATGTTCTCTCTCACGCCCTCGTTAAACTATTCCTCACGCTGTAGAGAAAACGCAATCTATCTCGCTTTTCTTTTACGCAAGTTGACCCGCTAGTAAGAAATCGACTTGTATTTTAAGGCACAATATGGTTCTTGCTAAAGTATTTCTATATTTCGTTGTTGTTGTTTTTTCTTTCATGAAAAGTTTTTGATCCCAATAATTGCAAATCGCACAAGTTCATTTAAAGATGTCATGTTGATGGCGGCACACATTGCAAGGCAGAAGATAAGTTATTTCGTAATTGGACCGACGTTTTAGTGTATCATTATTCTATTGTGCATTGACAATCATTATTGCACAACTGAGCATTAAAACATTGTCAGTAAAATGGCATCTGTGAACTGCTTAAACATTTGGAAGATGGCACATTCGGAGAAGAGTTTGGAAGCAGTCGAGTGTGAAAAGACGAGCCAACGCTCCTTGTCGATCGGAAGCGAGTGCAGCGCGAGCGGGAGCAGGCGGTGGGAGGAGGCGCGGGAGGGAGTCCCCGTGCGTGGCGCGCCTGTTGCAGCATCACGCCTTCGCCAGCTGGCCGCCCGCCCGCCCGCCCGCAGCCCCGCCCCCGCAGCCACGCGCCCACGCGCGGCCTTGCATCACTGCGTGCCCCCCTGACCCTCTTGCGCCCCGCCCCGTGGCCTGCGCCTGCCCCTCTCGCCCTCGCCGCCCACAGGAAGCACTGATCTGGTCGGATCTTGTGTTTACATTACCTCAGGCCTGGAAATGGGCTTCCGTGCGATTCGTTTTGCTCTTGGAGGTCGCGGCTGTGTGGGGCGGTAAATGAGATGCATGCTGTGATATTTTTTTGGTGAGCTGTATGTTCATTTCGAGGATGCAAATTAAAGGATTTGAACTTGATAATAGCATAATTGTTTGAGAGCGAAGTTGTTTGCCTAGACTATCATGAGAGAAGTAACGAAGAGGGTAGAACCTTTCTTCCTTACTTGTAATTGACGAGCACTATTGTTTTCGTTAAGACTTACGTCATGTTGCGAATAAATAAAACACACTGTGGTTACTGATATTTTTTAATGGTAAACTGGTGTTATGTTCATCACGTCGTCCTATTATTTTCTTCTTTCTCATTGTGGCTCCTTGCGTACGCTTGTACTAGCAGCAATGCTACTTTTTTGTTAGATGAGTAATGAGTCTTTAACGATCGTTAAGTTGTTAAACTGCTAATTATAGCAAACAGTAATTTCTGTTTAGAAGATGAAGAGTTAACCAGTTGTATTTAAGATGTTTATTGGTCTCTGTCTCTCTTAAAGGTACTTGGAAGCAGTACAATAGTCTTACTTTGTTTGCTTTTTAGTTCTTATTCAAGGATGCCTTTCTCTTGAGCTATCCGCCTTCCGATCTTCATGTCCCTTTACTTCCGAGAACATTTGATACCCACCATATTCCCAACTACCTGTTACCATAAAACCCTCTGTGTCAAAGTACATTACTTTTTCTGGATGTGTGAAGATGATAATCTAGCGGAACAAATATTATAAACGGTACTAGCCGTGCCGAAATCCATGATATGTACATCTATGTTTTACTCAGGATTCCAACTGGTCCGGTTACTGCCTTACTGTCTTAGCAAAACCGGCCATGATTGATCGTTTTACTCTTATGCAATTTGGAACACAAATATATTACTGGTACCAGTACTTATAGTACTGGGGAGTTCACACGTGCTGTTAAATGAATATTACATTGGATTCAATGAATCACAAAATGTCTTGCCTTGCTGAAACGTAGAAATGTGTGCTTCTCATCGCAAATCTCCATTCATTTATAGTCAGAAGAAATATCTCATAAATACTTTGTCTTAAAGCATAAGCATTAACGCAGAACACTTGAAGCATTCGATGACTGTTAATCTTCCCTCTTTTAATTGATTTTTTGTGAAATATTCTATGTAAAATCTCTTTTAGAAAATTTGGGGTTCTTTAATCACCAAGATTGTTCAAAAACTACTATGCAAGCGAAACAGTTTGTTAACTATCATTCAGAACGAAACATTTAGAATAGGAAAATATTTAAGTCCTCTAAAAGAGCGAATTTTGGAAAAGATGTAAAAAATGTCTGCAATTATTCTATCAAGAATATTTCAGTAATATTCACAGTACTAAGTTACACGTAATCAAATATTTTTACAGATAGCTAGGTCGAAAAAAAATATTGAAAATAAAAAGAACTAGCTAACTGTATTTTCGAAGCTTTAGATCATCTTCATTTTTCAAAACATTATTTACAGAAATGTGTAATTAATGAATCGATGTTACAAATTCTGAATTGCTACATTTTCAATGTAATTTAAAGATTGTGTATTTAGGAGCATTTTACCAATATTTATATTAGTATTTACAATTAGTATTACTTAAGTAGTAGTTTATCGTTTATCCATCACAAAAATATATTTTTAAACGAATTGGAATGAAATGTAGAAGAGGTAAAAGACGACATCAATGCGAAGTATAACACCACAAGTTGTAGATGGGACGGTTCATAATTGATTGATCTTCCCAGGCACAACAACTGCTAAGATCATTATTTTCGCTTCTGAAGTGAATGTTTTTTTTTTTGTTTTTTTTTTTTGTTTTTATGTCTGAAGGTTCCTTTTCCGCTGGATGGTGGGATACGAGCACCGACCTACACATTTGCGGGGGAAGTTCCCCCCCCCCCCCGCTTGCGGGGGTAGCTTTCCCCGCGAGGCTCCGTCCCAACCGTCACAAGCCCTAAGCCCCCGACTGTTCTCCCGACAAGTGTAGTGCGGAACACGTAAGACTAAGCGTAAGGGGGGATCAAATGGATCGTGGCCCGTTTGCTAGGATACTTCTCTGGCATTCAGAGAACCCAAGGAAAAATACTAATTAGAGCAGTTGGCCGTTAGAATTCTTCTCTTTACAGCAGCGGTATTTGACCTATCTACATATTAGAAGGACTCGAACCCTTGGACCTCTCGGTCTGACTTGCTTCAGTGGCAGTGGCAATGCTAGCTCGTGAGCTACAGTCAGCCGGTCGGACAGTTCAGAGTCTTGTCACGTTAATCCGCCACCGAACGTGAGGCACATCCTGGAGTTACTAGTGAAATACTGATTAATACACTAAGTTTCGATATAATACCTATCTGTATGTTGCCTTTTAAGTCAAAAATTATGTTATTATTCATTACTACATCTACTCATATTTCACCTCATTCTGACTGCTCTGGAATGTTCTGATTACCTTTGATTAGATTGGATGTGGGACTTTAAAATTCCTCATGTATTTCATTCGCATGATATTAGTTGTAATTTTATTGTAAAATATTTATTTGAATTGGTTTACAAAGAAAGTACTCGAGGAAAACATTTCATTGTTAAATAATAGTTATTTAAAAAATGGATCTATTCGTTGAGAAGAAAATTTTATCTAAACCAGGCAATGCCAGTTTATAAATTCGAATTAGGCCAACATAATGCAGATAATTCAAATTCCGAATCCCCTGCGCTTCTGTTAGCCCATATAAGCGAAGGCGAGATGTGCTCTGGACAGGAAGACGCGACAGCTTTGGCACTTTCTACTGAGAGACGCCGCGCCGTCGCTTTCTGCCTCTGCGCCTGCGATTCGCAGAAAGGACGCCACTGGACAGCTGCCATGCGCCGTGCTTGCCCCGTGGACGCTGATTCATTTGCACGGGAAGTTGCAAAAGTCACGGACCCTTTGGGACCTCTGCTATCTGCAACTTTGCGCTGCTACTTTCGAGAAAACCAGACGAAGTCGGGTAATTAATGTTGATCTGAACAAGTCAGGGAAAAAGCGGAAAAAATTAGAAGAATCTCTCAGAACACTTTGTGATAGGTTGTAAAACTGAAGATTTGTACAATATTATTGTGGCACAAAGTTGTTAGTGAATTTTGTCTGTTCGATGATGAACTCAGAGGTAAAAAAATGTAACTTTTCTCCAAGTCCTACCTTTAAGTAATTTGATTTTAGAGAGTGTGAACTATTTAACAACTTTTATCAGACTAATTTAATGAACTGAAAAATGGGAAGAATCTGGAAAATAACTTGATGAAAGAGAAAGGTGGCTGTCCTCCATACTCGAAATTCTTTACTTAAAAAGGACATCTTCAAAGATATTTTGTTGTGATTTGTCATCAGTAGTGGAGAGATTTCTAAAATAATTGAAAATGTCCGTGCATTTATGACCGATTATTTCATAAAAAATATAACCTATAAAATACTAAATATTGCTTTATTATTGATAAAATTCACGGATGTTTTCAAAGTGGTCTGTTTAAAATCAGCTGTCATGTCTCAATAGTTTTTCGTAACGTTGAAGGGAGTTCGGAAAAAAGAGTGCAGGAAAGAGAACAATTTGAAGAAATACCTCCTCTTTGTAGTGCAAGCTTTTTCATTTCCATAGTGAAGGGTAAATTCTTCACTGAGTCTTGTCACTTTTAAATCTTCCTAGAATCTACACAACGATTTCTATAAAAAAGTAGATACTTTTACTTATTACATATCAATCTTAATCATAGCTCGTTCTCATTACGAAATGTTTTAGCAAGAAAATGTAGCAAGAATATGACTAAATATAATCTGTTTCAAGTATGGTTTTATCAGTCTTAAAGCAATAACAGTGAAATGAGAAATATAGTAAACCAGCCCACTAAATCCGCTCCGTAACCATTCCAATTAGGAGATTAAACCATTGGTTTGGTGATTATATTCCAACTTATATGTTGTTCTTAATTTGTTGGAGATCTACTTTCCCAAATATCGGGAGGAAAATTGAGTAATGAACCTTTCTCACATACATTTCAATGTAATTTAAATGAAAGTCTTTGGATATTTTTTTTATCGATAGTTTCCCTTAATTTACTAAAAGTTTAATGAGCTACTTATTTTCATTTCAGTTTTACTGCGGCTGAGAAATGTGTACGTAATAACGATTATGGTTATTTTTACTTATTCTTCAAGATTTAAATCGATAATACATTTACAGATTGGAAATTTATTTACAAAAGTTTGTACATGATCTAGTCCTATGTAGTGTCGTTAAGCGGCTCTGGGCGGACAATGAAATTTTTTGTTAGGTCGTGTTTTTGAGGAATACGAGGACATACAGTGAAGCGAGTATTTTGACTTTTGTTGAGAAAGCATCGGGGAGAAAGTGCGAGAAACAAAATCATGAATCATCCATTTATATTCTTATTTCCTTCTGGAATTTCCAATTGTAAACACGAAGTAGGTCGGTAACTTTTTAACGCTCGTCTTGTATTCATGTAGCGTTCCTCATAACCTTTGTTGGTGCCGTGTGTTTTCTTGCTGTGTAATTGCTCGTGTAAGAGCGGCGTATTAATTTCATATCACATTGTTTCCAACACAGTTTACCTCCTAAATGAATTTAATGGAATTTATTTATAATTCAACTTTTATTCTTAGAAGGTCGCACATAATTATATATATATATATATATATATATATATATATATATATATATATATATACAATCGAATAGTATTTCTTCCAAATTAAAATAGATTTTCTTGGAGTAATGATTGGGCGATACGTGACATTACAGAATATATGAGGAGGAAAACTAACCATTAGACAACGGTTTCTACAAATTCGTTTTGATATCCATGCATATGCATTTCTTTAATCAAGGGAAACATTTCATTTGCTAATATTAATAATGTTATTTTCCTAAAAAAACAACTAAAAATCGTGAGCCCAATATTAGTATTTGTCTTGAAAAAATAATCTGTTAGCTTAATATATGACTCATCAAGTTGGGCGTCCTTCTACCACAGTGGTGAGGTAAACAGTCCATGGAATGTGCTCCAAGCACATGTTTCTGAAAACCGTGTTCTTTCTTATGTTTAACATATTTATCGTCGTTTTATTATTTACAGAGACACAGTCATAGACTAATAATATGTAACCTAGAAGCGGATGAATACCAACTCCATCTACTGGGCACTTCGGATCGTTATAATTGAACGAGAGTGCTTCATTAATGCGTATTTTTCAGGCGTGAATTGTGCATCATTGCCCTTCTGCTAACACTAATCTATAGAGAGCAGCATTATAAATGAACACAATATGCTCGTTCCTGTGAGGGAGTGGTAGATATTAACAAACTGTACGTGTGGAACCGGCGAGGTTCTTCAAAAGGACCGCCTGAAGGGGAACGGGACGGGGCACGGCGGAGCGAGCGAGATGGGGTAGGGCGTTGTTGGTCGGGGTCGGGGGCGCGGGCGAGGCGGGGCGGGGCGGGGCGTCAAGCCGTGGGATGCGACGCACGCGCAACGGTGCGCTTTCGCGACGAGCGTGACGCGCATCCCTCCCCGCCCCTCCCCAACCTCCCCCCACCCGCCCCGCCAGGGTCCGCCTCGGCCCGCTCCTGCCCCGCCCGAAACCCAGCCCGCCTTGCCGCGAGCGGGAATCCCACCGTCCCCTTCCTCGCATTCACGCCGATTCGGCGCGATCGGACCTCGGAGGGGAGGGGCCCCCGGCGATTTCGACAGTGCGTTCGCTTGGGCGGGATGCATTTTGCTGGGTTCCTGTCCTCATGAGGACATGTCCTTGTTGTTCTTTTTTAAATAACTGAACTGGGTGTGGTTTGTGAAGTTAGCATAATTTTTATTGGTGCTATAATGGATCATCACATGCCAGATTTCGATTTGAGATGTTGATTTCCTTCTGGAAAATGTGTCGATGAAATATTGAAAGGAATCATAGCATAATGAAATTAGTGGTGTTCAAACAGTACATACGTTTTCACCATTTTGTGATGGTTATGTAAGAATAGTCGGTCCGGATAGCCGAGTTTGCTAAGGCAGTAGTGTCGTTGCGATCTCGGATCGAAGGATCGCGGGTTCGAGTGGATGTATTTATATCGCACCTTCTCACTTTATCATCATCCTATCACTTAAGAAGGATTAATAATTCCCTGCGCGAGCAGGAGGCTCATGTCCTTAACGGGATGTGCAGTTGGGTAATAAAATTATGTACTTATATTATACCACGTACCGATGAAGCAAAATAAGGTTTATAACGAGTTAGTTTACTTATTTGAACATTAAGCCCTTTCTTTATTGTATTTTCTTGTATCTTAACTTTCATAAATCGAATTCATAAAAATGTATTTCTTGTGTTGTTATTAGAGCGGGCATAAAGTATTCAAAAGGCCCGCGCGAGCATAAACAATCAGAAAGACCTGCAAGAGTATTAACAATACCGTTACTTGCTTTTTTTATGTCCATAAACACACAACATTGAACTAGTTAACCATACAATTTTTTTTCACCGTGTCTCCAAGATGGTCTAAGTTCATTCTTAAATGTTTAATTTTCTTTCAAATGAAGAACGAATTACACATTACACGTATTATACGTTACTCTTTGTCAGAACATGCAATGCTAAATGCTCTGTACGTTTTCACACCTAAGAAAATTTCCCCAAATTTTCATTACGAAACGAATTTCGTTTCCATCTGCTTCCAGAATTCAACGTGTAAAGGGGCTCCTAACATGTTTTTGATACATTTGTTTATTTGTATTTTAGTACACATCCAGTAAAATACTTCTTACAACACCAGTACATTGCAAAAGAAATATGCTGATTGAAAATGAATTACATGAAAAGAAGAAATACTAAATACTGAATTATGTGCGATAAAATAAGTAATGCTGAATATTACTAATTTCCAATGCTTATAAATGCCAAATACTGGTAATCTGAAATTGCTCCAGTACTTAAGTTCACAATGTTGTAGTTATCTATTTGCAGATGTGTACTAGAAATTTTCATGTTTTCAGAAATGACCAATTTCCTTTCCACTTCAGTCCTGTTAACGAGGAATAATCAGAAAGGGTACATACGTCCAGTTTTTTAGTGTTCTTATAATGATTCTTTGTACCATTTTGTGTGCCTCTTTAATGCATTCATAACTAGGAGTAATATCTTCTTGTTCTTTTTTCTTCTGTTATTCTTGTAATTCTGCTTTATTATTTAATCTGATAATCTGTAGTGCAATGCAATATGATTCGTAGTACAGAAAATTTACTGTACTAGTATTAGCATTGAAGCAGGATAGTAATGCAAGGTAAATTACTTGAACGTCCGTAGGCAAGTTGGTGTGTATGTTTACATGTGTAAATATATAACTAAGTTATGAATAGAGTGGTAGGTGACCTTGTAGTTCCTTTATGAATGAGGGGGGAGCGTACGTGACAAGAAAGTTGGCAGGCACATACGACTGAAATGGTGAATGAATATGTTCCGAAGTAAGAGATTTGTTTACTTTTATTTGTGTTTAGTGTATTCATTTAGTCATACATTTTTGTGTTTATGTTTTTCTCTACAATGTAGTTTACAACATTAATTCCAATTGTAAAAACAAGAACATCGCTTCATTATTGACTGGATTATTACAGTTCTTTCACGCACACGTCTTCTTGACATTATCTTAAAATCGTCCGAAAAAAATGAAAGCTATATTTAAACAATGACTTTCCCATTTCTTCTCTTAACAGATTTTCGAAAATGCTATGGAACTATTAATTTTTTGTCTCTGCGGAGGCAAAACTGTCAGTTTGTGAAATGAATCAAACCCAGAAGTAAACTGCAGATTTTAAAGTAATATGCATTCTGCTTTTAATTTCTTTTTGAGTTGTATTAAACAGTGTATTCAGAAAACAACGTTACACTAATTTGCAGTCGACAAGGAACAGGGAGAAGAGAAAGAACTCTGAATTCCGTATCGACCATTCTGCGAATTATGATTGAAGTCCTCCGAACGCAAATAACAATAAAGAAAGCAGTTGAAAATAATAAATGTGAAGTTTGTGGATGATCTACATACCATCAATTACGAAGTCCGTCATTGTGTTTGTGGACGTCTGTATGCAGTAAATTTGAAATGGTTTGGCTAAATCACGCGCCTATTAATACTGGAAGAATATTTGGCAGTCACATCTTTCGAGAAATCAATTCCGTAGAATTTGTTATGTTGTTTTATCCGCTTCTTCTTGATCACCTGATGTATTTGAGGGTCTACACTTTCCCTATTTCTTAGCTAACAGGTCGTGGGTTATCGTCTCGCAAACAGAAAATCGGTTAATGTGGCAAATATGGAAAAGAAAAATAAACAGCCAAAACACCTTTTCCACAACGAGCACTACTGGATAATTAAGTCAGAAATGTTCCTGTTATATTTCCTTTGTTTTTGATCACATCGTTCATCGCAATTGACGTTCGTTTATATATATATATATATATATATATATATATATATATATATATATATATATACATACACATATACCGTGCCCTTAGGGATCATAATTTTGTACAAAGGGTTTATTTAGGAATACATGGTTTGATTGCTTCAAATTTACCTTTTATGTGCTGTAACGTGAGCTCGACTCTATTGAGTTCGAAAGATATTTGAGAAAAATACAACTCTCGTATGTATCTGATATACTTACCAAATGTCATAAGTATTTCATTCTTTCACTCAGGAGTTAGAGAGAGTTGAAAATAAATTGGAGTGTCGGAAGTGCCAGGCAATTTGTAAACATGCTTCTACAATGGAACCACAAGATCTGAATTCTACGATATCTCATCTTTTTATCTCTTCGTTACCTTCGTAATTATTTTCAAGATAGACGGTATTTGAAACCCGAAAAATTGAAATATTCCATAATTTGAACATTATTCTCTTAATAAATTTACAAACATTCTTGATTACAATTTCAATGGCTATACTTTTATGGACCAGTGATGAATGAACAGACTATGATTACGAACGAAGCGATATAAATGTTGATGGAGCATTGGTACTGTTAGGGGCAGGAAAAAATGGAGAACCCCGAGAGAATCCGCCACGACAACTTGCATTGACTACTGCCCATTAATTGCACATGGATCGATCGTGGATTTGAACCACTGGATCCCAAATCCCGAAGTCGCTACTTAAAATCCGAAACCTCGTTGTAGTTGTCATATCTTGTATTTAGAAAGCTTTACAATTGTACCTTCCGATGTTTTCACTGCGTTTTATATCTCAAGATCGAAAACGTTTCGAGCATTGGGCGGTTAGCGGCCAAGTTCTGCTTCGCGTCCATCGATTCTCTATAAAGACGGAAACCTTAGCAAATTTCGTTGGGTGCTGGAATGCAGCGCCGCATTGCTCGCCCGTGCGTTTCGTTTCGCGCGTCCACGCCCATCGGGCCTCCGCGCCGCGTGCGCCGGGGGATGGGCGGAGGGGTGGCGGCGACGCGTGCTGGCCAGCGGTCACGTCGCGGGCGTTGGCCAACGCTGGCGCGGTGACAGCGGCGGCGGCGGCAGGCGCTTCACCCGCAGGATATAAGCCCGCGCCGGCGCCATTGTCGTCAGTCGCCACCGCCACTTCACTTCGCCATGGCTCTCCTGCAGGTGAGGACCCCGCCACCGACGCTTCCCCGCGCTGAGCACTGCGCTGCCGCAAGGGATGTGCCTCTGCAGCGGCGCTTCAGTGCCTTGTTTTCACGATCGCTTCGCCTCTAGGTGAAAGCGTTTTGCGACCTGCAATTTCGCAACTCATAGGAAAGCACGAGGATGTTTCGACCACTGCAAAATCTATCTGTGAATTCACTGGTGAAGTCAGTAGACGTTTCTTGGGTGTTTTCTAGTGTAACGGTTATTTTCATGAGATTTTTTTGAAGATAATTGGACGAACTAGTGAAAATTGATGAATTTTTAAAGAAATAACGAAGCTAAATTTGTGGAAAAAGTAAATTAAAACATTTATCGATACAATTAATGATCTGCAGATGAATTATTTATTAGTGGATATCAACTTTTCTCATTGCAATTTAATATGTTAATGAAGTAGATGATTTCGCATAGAAACTTTTAATGAATTGCTGCTTTCCAAGGGATTTTTTTCTATCATATCGCAGTACACTTAAAATATTTCCATTAAAAATTATTAAATTTTGAATGATCTCAAGGGGATAGATTTTACACACTTGCATCCATATTTACTTTAAAATATCCTGCGATTTAGTAAGTATTTAGTAAGAAAGGGTAGGAATATAGGTCACATAACCAGTTTTTGTTATGAATGCATGTGTGTGCGTCGCAGGTTCTGTTGAGCGCGACGCTGCTGGCGGTCGCCGCGAGGGCCGGCGTGCTCGCCCCGGCAGCTCCGGTGGCCGCGTACGCCGCGGCGCCCGTCGCCTACGCCCCCGCGCCCGTGCCCGTGGCGCACGCGGCCGCGCCCGTGGCCGTGGCGGCGCGCCTCGAGTACGCCGACAGCTACCCGCAGTACCAGTTCGCATACACGGTGCGCGACGCGCTCACGGGCGACTCCAAGGCGCAGGAGGAGACCCGCGACGGCGGCATCGTCAAGGGCAGCTACTCGCTCATCGAGCCCGACGGCGTGCGGCGCACCGTCAACTACTACGCCGACCCGGTCAACGGCTTCAACGCCGTCGTGCAGCGGGACGTGCCCGTGGCCGTGGCGGCGGCCGTCAAGGCGGCGCCCGTCGCGCCCGTGCTGGTGCGCTGAGCGGCTGCAACGCTCCCCCGTCTGGTGCCGCCCCCCCGTCCCCCGAACGACTCCTCCGCCCATTCGCTCCTCCCGCTAATATTCCACCGTCCACGGTCGATTGTCTAGCTTTCCCAGCTCCCACCACACCACGTTTTCTCAAATGTAAATAGTGTTTTTGAACGTTCCTCATTCGCTGCAAACCGAATGTACCCTAATATCCCGATTTTGCATCATTCCAGTAGTTCGCCTCTAGTTATTTTTCTCCTCGATCCGTTTTCCTATTTCTTCTCCTCTTGGAACCTTTTGGAGACGAAGCGGAGGATGTCCTTCCCGCGGGAGAAGTGACCACCTGGGGTAGGCGGAGAACCAACGGGGCCATCTCGTTACCTGTGTTGTTATTGTTACTACCTGCCGCTCTGTTGCACGGCCATGTATATTGTTCGTTTTGTATCGTACCTCTGCTACTTTTTATACCGACTGTATGTATGCTTTCTGCTGTACGCACGTTCCTACGCAAGCAATAAATTGTATAGTACTCGCTGACTACTGGGTTTTATTACCTTCCCCGTCTATATTTTCCTTCCTTCTAGCTGTTGAGTACAGTAACTTTGATGACGTGATGTAAATAGTAAACGTGTTCGTATCAAAAGCCAAGTCTCAATTTTCTGCTTATTATTTGGTTTCTGGTGAAGTTCGCATTTTTTGCTTAATGCTATTGCATCTCTTCCTTTTCAGAAGTAGATGAAAACGACTCTGAATGGAAAAAATAAATATTAATACTAAATTTTTCAAAAGAAGGAATCACATACCAAATCTGAATCACATACCAGTCCTGAAAAATAATCAATATTAGAATTGTTCATTTCTAAGTTTCTCTCCACGGTCTCTTCAACTAAATTTGCCAAACTTAGCTGGTTTTCTGTATTAATTTTCAATTGTATTAATATTTCGAAACATACACCTTTCATAATTTGACAACTAGTCTAAAAAGGTTAATAAAATATAATAATTACTTTTTTAATCAAATTTGGGATAACTGAGCATCAATAAATTGATTTATATTACTTCTGTATTGTGCTTATTTTCTTCAAAAACTGTTTTAATACTGATGTGATGTTGAAGTAACTACATCGATTGATTCATTATTTTGTTTCCAAACACTTTAACTGCAGTCGTCATTAGTCCTTCAAGGATGCTTTATCCCGAAAGAGTAGAGACAAGGATGAGGAAAGAATTGATCCGTGAAATCTCCTTCGAGAGCCGGTGAATTCCGCCTCTAGTTATCTAGCTAGCGACAAACATTAGTACCTTCGGAATTCGACTCTAGAACTTCCAGGTCAGAAATGCTGCAGTGGTGAAAGCGGTTGCTCTAAGCCCTTTTTTTAAATTTATTTATTTTTAGTTAAGGTCGCATCGATATCTACGACATAAGCGACTACTGTTGGATTGAACGTTATTGTAACTGTAAAGAAGACAGGATGATGAAGGGGGTGAAAGGACAAACACACAACCATGTCCGAGGCGGGACTTGATATCGCGATCCTTTAGTCCGAGATCGCTACGGCACTACTACCTTAACGATCTCGTCTAAGCCATTTACACCGCTAACAAAATTGAGAATTGCGGCTAATGAAAATAGAAAACACTATTACTTTTTCAAAAATTCAACAAAAGATATTTTCCAGTCATTTAATATGTATAACGATCCTTTGTTAACTTTAGCTAATCTTAATAATTTATTCAATATTACTATTATATTTGTTGTATCCTAATGTTGTACAAGTAATGTATGGAAATGAAATTATAGAGAATAAATTTTATTACCTCTGAATCGTTTATGTTTATCGTGTTTTATCTGTCTGCCTCTGGAAATAAAAGTGACAAAATTTCATGAAGAAAAAGTCTTAACGAAACTTATTTTCTATGTCGGTCTCGAATACAAAGCTTTCCATTTGTGATAATCATAGAATATTGTGAATAATCTTGGACCATGATGATAAGTGACAATTTGATGAAAATGAACAAAAATGTTTATTCATACAATACCATTATTATTAATGATATTGATAATAATAATTATGTCTTGACGATTCAAATAATTAACTTCCCAGCCACAATAGAACCCAGATCTCCAGTTATGCTCTAACAAATTGAACTATCTACACAATCTCTTCGAACAGCTTACGGAGACAAGAGCTTGGCCACAGGTGAAAGCTAAACAGAGACTTGGGAATATGTTTCCCATTTCGCAATTTTTCACTATCTTTGCAACTCCATAGCTACTAAACATGGTGTGATTGTTATAAATTGTTTTGGCTGTTTTGTGAATTAACTGTCTAACCAGCTGGGAATCGAACCGGGGTTTCCCGACTCACGCCCAGTTTTTCTAACCACTTGAGCTACCGAGTCAGTCAATTCTTCTGCTATTGGGAGTTTGCTGCTCGGCTGGGGCTCTCTTCCTACATAATTTTTGAGCTTCCAACTGTGAAGGCGGGAAATGTGTATTTTTGTTGTTCGTAGGAGCGTATTAATTTTTCGTTCCTTTCGCATGCCTTTCAAGTAACATTGATCGCGACCGAGTAGATCCGAAGTGGGAATGGCGGACTCACTTTTCGTCTTCTTGTTTCCAGATCGGAGGACGAGCGTCGCTGGAAGCTTTCTCGCCACGAGACGTTCTCGCGCATGCGCATCAAGCTCTGCCCCAACCACGCCTTCGACAGCCACATGCAGGCCAGCTCGCTCAGGGACAACGCGGGTAAGTACTCTGCGATGGCGGGACTCGCGTAGTTGATTTTCAACATCCGCATCACCACCATTGTCATTCATCAGTTCTCGCGAGTAGTAAGCTGTTCATTGGTCTATTTCAATTTCACTTCTGATTGTTGTACGGGTCGTCGTTCTAATTTGACCTTTTCGATGACTTACCTTGAAGAGACCTCGGATAACTTGCGTTTAAGTTTTAATATATAGACTATATTAATGATAAAAAGTATGGTACATACTGCGGGTGTTAAATTAGCCAATCTTGTGCTTCTTATTTAGAAAGAAGTTTAAAGTGTGGCAAATTAGTTCGGTAAAATGTTCGTTTTTTTAATGTGTTACTCGCATGTGCGATGTCCGCAGTTGAGTTTCACAATGACTGCTAAAATGTGTTTAGAATAAACAAGTAATTGTAATATTAATTGTAATCATTTTGCATTCTTCTGAAAGCTATCATGATAGCAAGTGGTTCTAATAAATTCTGAAAATATGTGAGAATGTATGCAAAACTTATAAGTTTCATTAAAGATCCCCCCTCCCCTCGCGAAGTTGGCTTTATTAATTCTACGCCAAATCGTGTTAAAGCAATACTGTTTAATGCAATTATATGTTAATTTGATGGACTTAAATGTACTGTAGTTCAACGCGTAGGTGGCGTATTTTACGTTTTTACATATCACATGTCCAACTAGGTGTGAATATAATAAAGTAAAATCAAATTATCATTAGAAAAGTTGAGACTTAATGGGAAAGGACATACTCTAACAGACTACGTGCACTGCAAGATTACATATGGTAAATATACAAAGCTAGCGTTCCGGGTTCAATGAACAATACGTGGGAACATTGGAGTGTTTAAGAATATCGCTCATTGAAACGGGTTGTTAGGCGAAAATGGCTTTGCTGGGAATCGTAGGCTACCACGGCCAATGCGATGTGAAGGCTGGTATGTATATTCCACCAGACTGGCCATTATTTTCTCTGTCATTAGAGTTCGACAGGGACGCTCAAGAAATAAACGTCTCACAAACCACAAGAAATATTCCAGAAAAAGACAATCTGTGATAAATTTCAACAGGTGTGAGTCATCTGGACTCACCATTATTGTCGTAGGTGACTGGGTTTCCTTCACGCGAGAATCAGAGGTACGAAGGGGGAAGAAAGACGATAAAATTTCTCTTGTTGTGAAATTTATCGTGTTGTTAAGAGCCAACAGTTTGTCTCGGTTGGGGTGGTTAGTCGCTGGGGAGATACCTAATAGAGGATATAATCCGTATGCCGACGTGTAGGTCGGCACCAGATCTCACCACCCAATGGGTACGGAATCACCGCAAGTCCCGCAATAAAACATTCACTACACAAACGGGACTAATGACCACAGCAATTGACCTGCGCGGAAACAATAAATCAGAAAGGGTATTTAGAAATAATCTTCCACAATAATATTTGTATTTGGGGGGATATAATTTCTTTTTACCCTTCCATATGGATTTCTATTTGATTTGTGCCGTAACCACCGAGTGAACCAACAAATCAACAAAGCGGGTTCTTCAATCTTGAAGGGGCAGGCAAGCGTGTGCACTGTAAGGTTGGCCCACGAGACACGCCTCTTGGTGCGAGGCGACCGTGTTTTGCGACCCGGCTGGCGCTCGCGGGGGCTGGAGAGCGTCGCTATGTGCCGAGCGGCGCCGGCGTCGCTGCCAGAACCCGCGCCCTCGGGCGAAAGCGAAGCGCCGCACCTCGCCGGCCTCCTCTGCCGCCCGCGATCCAACCTCCGCAAGGTCAATGTCGAAAGGAGGCCGCGCCGCGGGCGCTTTCGGCAGCCGGGGCGGCGCCAGGGCACGCAGGCCGCGGCAAGGACGCGCGCGTCCCCGCCACTCTCACCGGCGGGGGCCGTTTTGGCGCATTTGCAACATATTCACCGTACGCGCTGCACGAAATGCAGCGCGTGGCGTTCGATGGTAGGATCTCATAATACGGGAGTTGAAGCTTGGTGGCATAGCTTACGCACTATAACAAAAGAAGGTCGTTAAGGGCAGAAGGTCGGCGATACACGACGACAACACATTTATGTTAGCTGTGTCGACATGCGATTCACATTTGTGATAATCCTTTAACTTGGTTTTTAATAGATTCGTTTGAATTTATCTCAGTTTGTGACGACAAATATCATTTTGACATCGCAAAGCTCTTATCCTAAACGAGAATTATCATTTTAACTTATTATAGTTGGATCCACATAATTGGACCTTTGCAAACATATGCAAATGCTGCGGTATCAATTTCGGATTCAGTACAGTTCTTTAAAGTTGGTCTTTTCAGTTGTATAAACAGTCACGTGACTCCTAAAGCGTAAGTTCAAGATGTTACAAATGTGTAAAATCTCACTGTTGCTACTTAAAATCAGTTCTCAAATGTGCTTGGATATGCAAGAGGGCTCGTCAAAACAGCGCTTCCGGATAGCCTTCTGTTTGAGCTTCACGATTGATTAAGATGTTGGACGATGAAAGTCTGAAAGATAAATTTGAATGCCGGTATCAGAGGGGGATTTTCGATTGTGCCTTGCCACCGGAAGTAAGTCGTGCTGAGAATTTTATTTGCTAAAAAAGTGCCCCGACTTGAATGAAGATTGAATGCTTTATTTGAATGTGTAAAACTGACCTAGGTCATCCAGAACTGAGTTCAAGACAGCCATGAACTCCCCAACTGGTTTTTACACATGAGCCCTAGTACGTGTGTATGTGTTAGTGTGGATTGAAGAATGGAGAAGACTACCTATGGTGCGAACGGTGTATTGCCATTGTATTCTCCGTGGGTTGACAGGTGAAAAACCAAGAGCAAGAGCCTAAGTGCATATATATATATATATATATATATATATATATATATATATATATATATATATATAAAAGAAAACGGATGTAGGAAAATTTGCATTCGTCAATAGGGCTATAAAAGATTGGAACAGTTAGCCGGTATCAATTTTCAAAAATACTTCTCGCAAAGCCCGTAGGTTTAGAAATATGTTAGAATTAGTTTGGTACCAGTTGATAAAGCAACATTAGAATCTGTTGTCACAGTAAGTTAGAACTTAAACAACACTTAAAATGTAGTGCAATTCAGCGATTTGTTACGAATGACGTCTAAGAGTGTTGAAACGTACGTAAGTGAAGTGCAGTGCTGTGTATCTCCGTGCGGGGTGGTCTTGTAGAATATTAAGTCATTTTGTACAACATTTAATTTGTAAATTACTGGCTCAAGTTGTACTCAGTTGCAGTTAAGTGTTTAGTTTGTCTTATCTTCAAGATGTCTACTGTTGTGAAATACAATAAGTACTTTATATATACGAGTATGCCTTGAAGTAGTACATTCGGAATAACTGACTCCCCTGTTTAGCAAACGAAGTAAACGAAAATCATTATTTAGTAACGATGCACGATATTTCTCACCACAAAAGCAAAACTCCATTCCACTGCAGAGTTTTATCTCGCTGGAAATACTTTGATATCAGCAGATATATTGTAACTATTTGTCGCATTGGATTGAATTGTGCGCGACGCTGGTGGTTGCTATTCTATTGTCGCTATGAAGTTGGTTGTGTGAAATTCTTTTGTTGTGCTCAAGAGGTGTGCGCCCGGAGGTAGAACGTCTCCGAAATACGAGACCAGTCAGTTGGTTGCTTTCATGAAGGAAACACAGGTGTGGGCGTAGCGGTGAGAACTTGGACGAATGGTGGGTGGGCGTGTTTTTTCTCATGGTTGTGCAGGATACTAGAAAACGTACTCAGTGGGTTAGATGTCTCAAACGAATGGTAATATTTTGGCTAAAAGGTACAATATAATATTGTTTATGCGCAAAGTTTATATATGGGCGCAGATGATCTTAAAAAGTATCACTGAACATTGGCTGATTGATTGATTAGCACGCGTCAACTGCTAAGGTCATTAGTTCCGTAAGTGAAATACATGTTTTTATTGCGGGAAGGGGCGGTGATCTTCCCCCGCTGGATGGCGAGATCCTGCGCCTACTCCCACGTCGGCATGCAGGGTTATCCCCAACCAGGTATCTCCTACCAAAGGGACACTACCCTAGCCAGGACAAGCTCTCAGCTCCCAATCGGTCTCCAGACATGTTTAGTAGTTTAGTGTAAGTATGTGTAAGGGATGAGGATAAAACAAGAAAGAAGAAAGAAAAATCGCGCGCTGTCCATGGCCCGTTCGTTCGGGCACAACTCCAGCATTCCCCTGGTGTTAATCGGAGAAACCACGGGAAAACTATCGAATAGAGAAGCCGGCCACTGGAATTATCTTCCAGGGAGCAGCTGAATTCGACGTAGCTATGTACCTAGGGTCGAAAATTCTACCACCGTCAGGATTCGAACCCGAGGACCTCCCGGTCAGGGCATTGCAGTAACATCAATTGATGCCCTGAACCACCTAAGTCGGTCAAAACATTGACATTTAGACTTGGTAATTTTTGTGAGGAAGCCTTATGGGTCATCTAATAAAAAAGAAGATTGTGTTCTTTAAATGTAAAACTTTAAGCCCAGTTTTTTTAAGTTTTCGTTATTAACAACACATTTTTTCTAAGTCTGTAAATTTAAGTTTCTTGTTATATGAACTAGTTTACGAGTATTCTTAATTATATTAAGCGGAATGGAGACGATGCAGCGCAGTCAATGTATTTGTTTCTTTTATTTGGTTATTAATTTGGTTTACCTTGACACGCACAGGTATAATGGACTTTGAACCTATGCTCTTTGGAACGGGCTATGAAGGAGCTGAAAGGGGTATGTAAATCTGCACACAGAATGTAATTTGTTCTCAATTTTTGTGATGGAGTAATGTCTCCCGCTTGTTGGAAAATGTTCGTGTTTCTTGTTGTGTCTTTGGACTATGTACTCTGTGTAAAAGCTTTCTTAGTTCATGCTTTAGATGCTATATGTTGCTTCGAGGGCAATTTCCCACGTGCTGCACCGTTGTGGTGTATATTACATTTCCAATGAGGTGCAGATGTGCATACGTCCTGCAGTGTGTGTGTGTGTGTGTGTGTGTGTGTGTTTGTAGTATGTTGTAACTATTTCATTGTTTTCATAGTACCATGAAAACAATGGGCAAATGAGAATTACAAAAATTAAATTATTAGTTGATCCTGTCTCTATGCATAAACTTTCATATGCACAAACATGTTAATGTAGGCGCCGTTTCCCCACATATTCTACTTTACTGACTTCACTTATTAAAATACATGTTAGTTTACACTTAAGAAATCACACCTGAAAGTCTTTGCTGATTTAAGACGCCAATATCACGAAACTGGTCGAAGCGTCACATATCTTTAGAACATATTATTTTTATCTTAATTATATTGGTGATATTGCGTTGTTGTTTTTTTCAGACAGTGCTTCTGTAGCTAAATACTCATATGGGGTCCGCCCAACGAGATACAATTTACTTTAACGCACTTTTTTGAGCCTCGGAATACGTAGCCCCACTCTTTCACTAATATTGATTGAATTCAGAATAAGCAAGAAGAATAGCAAGAAGCGTGGTTAACAAAATCTGATAACCAGTCATGTTAGCTGCCGTGTAATAGAAATTATTTTGCAACGAAAAACGAACAACAGATTTGATGAGCGAATTGAGAAACTTCGATTCCATCTGATTTATTTAAGTTAAAATCAAATTCTTGTATAAAAATTAATTTATATATTTTTTAAGTTTTATGGCAATGTACATTATTTCATTTATAAAATCAGGTATCATTTAAAACAAGATTTTTTTACACCATGTTTTTTTTTGTATCTCTAAGATTCCTCTCTTAATTCATATACATATTAAGTTGAACTGTGAATACAGACAACAACGAACGTTTTTGGAACGATTTGATAAGAATATATTCACTCCCGTGCAATGAAAACTAAAGCAAAGGTACATCAGCATATGTTGACTCTTATCCCTTATCGTGACCTTCGTGAAGGAATCGAATTACTGCCACGAGAACGTGGAAAATTATTATGTGAATACATATATTCTCCACTGGCGTCAAAAAAAACCTGCACAGGTGGGGAAGCTACATTTATGTCCAGATGCAAAACAAGGGGTTATCTCGGCATTTGCTCAAAGGGTCAGGGACACTGGACGAAAAACCTAATCGAAATGGGGTCATTGACCGAGAAGCGGAGGTACCGTAGTTTTGTTGGTGCAGTTATACATCTAAACAAGCGAAGGAATTATGTATACTATACTATACTCATCATTGTAATGAAAATAAAGTTATACGACGCCAATGATAACATGTAATAGCAATGCTGGTAATAGCAAACAACGCGTTCAGAATAAAAGTTTAATATACCGCCACATCCATGTTTTCACTGCAGAAAACACAACGGCCTCTAGTTGTGAGAGCGTCCACAAAGAGCGCTGAAACCACAGGATCAGCCTCTCTATGTAGTAATATTGATCTCGTTGGGCCCGCCCGACTTCGTGCAAGTTATTCTTCTATTAAAGAATATAGCCGAAAGGGCGGTGATAAGCCCCTCGAAACAAATGGATAATCGCGATGCTCATATGAAAGACGATAAAAAATGTCGCAGATTCCCCCAAAATCAGCTTCCTAAGGCCATCTGTTGCAGAGATACAAAGAAAAACGTGTTTTTCATGTTTTATTTTTTTATCAGCTTCTGTTGCATGTATCAGGACGGGAAAAATTGCAGAGACGGAAAAAATAGTTGAATTTGAAGGTATTTTATCAACCAATTTTGACGCCAAATTCAAATAGAAAAAAGAATTTAAATTGATTTAGACGTGATAACATTAGAGTACTGTCGCAGTTTTTTTCATTAGAATGTGTCTCATAACATTGCATAAAATACATTTTTTCGGCTTTTTAAACATTGTGGATGATAGTGAAAAAAATTAAAACCAAATTTACAAGCAGTTTAAAAATTTGAAATTCGCGAAAAAATGTAATTGAAAAAAACGTTTTTACCAATATATATATATATATATATATATATATATATATATATATATATATATATATATATATATATATATATTGTGACATACCTGGTGGTGCCGGGTATTTTCACTGCAATATAACACTAAAGGAGGGTATCTTTTACGTGAATGGGTCCCTGGATAAGTTGGTGTAATATTGGAGAGGCTAATCAAAAACATAAATACAATCACGAACAAGATATATTTGTAAACCAAATTTGCTATTTACATCATCTGATAATGTTTGTATACTCCGCCTTGGTACCAAGATTAAGAGTAATATACAATCGTCATACCTTCGGGGCCCCGATTGAATACCTATGATATTCGTAGAACCGCTCGTGCCGACAGGGTTGTCGACCTCCGCTGCTGCTGCGGGCCGTCGGCGGCGGATGGCGTGGCAGTCGTCCACGGCCGATGTACCGATAATTCTTCCCCGACCAGGATCTTGATACCACGGCGTCGCACTTCTCTCGAATCACCGTCCGTCAGTGGGTTTAATTATTCAACCCGCGCCGATCATGCGTGCCGAACTCAGTTCCGTACCACACAATTACCATGACAATTCCACTACATCAACCATTAGGAGCGTGATCAATTATTCTACCGACACTAATCTTTTACTTTGCTGATATTTTCAATGTCCTATTTACATTCATGTTATACTACAGTTTCTAATATTTCCATTGTCACACTGCGTATCGTCTGCGTCCTTGCACTATTCGCGAGCCTACGCCACGCGTCCGCACTCGTCGCCGCTCCGCTAACGTCTGCCGGTCACCGTTCTGCCAACGGCTGTCGTCCGCGATTCTCGTAACGAACTTTTGCACGTGCTCGTTGCCCAGTTCTAACCGAAATTCACACGCTGGCCTCCCGGCGGTGGCACCGTCGGCGGTGGCAGCGGTTGCTCGCCGGCCTCGGCGAGCCGCGCTCGGCGCACGTACCGCGCAGTCCAAAATAAATGTTGATTTCTTACACTAATGATTTAATTAGTGTAATGAAACACATATTATGGGTTTCATCACCCCCCCCTTTTCTTTTTTGAATTTTTCCCGCTTCTGGAAAAAAAATTCACACTAGTAACACCGTCACTGCCGATGGTTGCACTCTCTCGCATATTGCTAAAAGCCCTATATACACTTATAACCTAGAATCGAATTAACATGTGATTACTTATATTAACACTAATATTACACTATTTACACTTCACTATTTTCCATTCCTATGGGACAGGGTCTCAAGTTATGGAAATTGTAGTGTCCCACCACTTCTCGTTTGTTATTGAGTAACTTGGCCACATTCTTGTCCGTAACTTTATCTATCACATATGGTCCCTCATATAATGGGAAAAATTTTGCATACAGCTTCAAATTTGGGTTTGATACCTTGGGAACTCGTAGTAACACTAGTTGCCCTTCACTGAACTTGTGGATCTTCTTCTTTATTTTCGATTTCCTTTCGTTCCCAGACTTCACTAGTGCTTGGTATATTTGTTCTGATGTTTTAGCTGGTTCTTGCGATATCTCAGGTCTTTCCAACGCATATAAAATATGGGGCGGTTTGTTTTGGAAATGCGCTTGCCATGGGGAGATTCCTGTGCTATCGTGCGGGATGTGGTTCAGCCATCGGTTAATGTCCGGAATTAGTTTGTTCCATGCTGTATGGTCATGTTTACAGTACGTTCTGAATAGCCTCGATAGCTCTCTCATTATTCGTTCGGACGGATTCGATTGAGGATGCCGCACCGACGAGTGGATGGGAATTGCCCCCATTCTGCATATTCCTTCTTCCCACTTCTCACTTGTGAACATCGTTCCATGGTCCGATAATATCCTTTTATATGAACCAGCGATCTGCATAAACCTTTGCACTAACTTTAAGCAATTCCTGGAATTTACCTTGTTGATTGGATATACTTGGACAAATTTTGAAAAGACATCCATGATTACGAATATATATTTATTACCGTGCTCTGCACGGGGCAGTGGTCCATACACGTCCAGTGCAGCCAAATCATTTCTCTCTGTTGGTATAATGTTCTGCATTGGGCCGTCATACTTCCGATTGGTATGTTTTACCTTCAGACATGTCATACATGAGTTGATCACCTGCCTAATTTGTTTCCGCATTCCTTTCCAATAGCATAGGGACTGTAAAACTTGACAGATTTTTTCTGCACCGAAATGTGCCAATGATGTGTGCGCAAATTTGATTAATTCCTTAGTGCAAACCTGAGGTATCCAGATCCTCCATATTTCTGGGTTGTCCTTTGTTTTAATTAGTACAGCTTCCTGTACCACTTTCCACCTATCCTCCTTTTGTTGTAACGTTGCGAATTCCGCCTCTTCTTCCGCCATCTGACCTTGCTTGAATCTTTTGATTTTACGGATTTCGCCGTCACTTTCTTGTAACCTGATGAGGTCGTTCCAGTCGAATAAGGGTGATCTCGCAATTCCTAAATCGATCGCCAATACGTGGAACTCCCTGGCGTTAGCATACTTATTGTCCCTGCCTGGTTCGTGTCTGCTTAGAAGATCCGGTAAATGGTTTTGGGTCCCGCGACAATGTTCTATGTCAAAGGAGAACTCCTGTAATGCAAGGACCCATCTATGCAGTCTATCGTTTTGCAAGTGGCATCTGCTTAAAAATGTGAGCGCTTGGTGATCCGTTCTTATTGTGAAATGTCTCCCTTTCAGGTAAGGTTTAAATTTTGCTACAGCCCATATGATAGCGTTCGCCTCTTTTTCCGTGGCCGAAAATCGGAGTTCGGGTCCTTTTAACGTTCTACTGGCTATTGCTACTATTTTCTCCTGTTTGTCAAATACCTGATATAGCATCGCACCCATGCCAAAATCGCTACTGTCTGTCTGTACCACGCACTTCTTTGAAAAGTCTGGATGTGCAATAAAACAACTATTATAAAACATTTCTTTAACTTTCTCGAATGCTTCTTGATATGTTTCATCCCACCTCCATTTTCGGTCCTTCTTTGTTAATTGGTAAAATGGATGCATCGCTTCCGCAAATTGTGGGCAGAATCTGGCGTAATAGTTACAGGTGCCGATGAATCTGCGTACCTGCTTGATTGTCTTCGGTGGTGGTATCTTCTTGATTTCCTCGATGGTTTCCGGCTTCATACTGATTCCATCTGTGTTTATCATGTAACCCAGGAATTCTATTTTCTTAGTAAACCAGTTTGATTTCTTCACGTTCAATACCAAATTGTTTTCTTTCAGTATGTGAAATAACTCTCTTAGATCTTCAAAATGCTGTTCTATTGATCTGGCCTGCAAAACTATGTCATCCACATATGTTGTAATCCTATTTTGTAGCTTCCCTTGCAATATTTTATCAACACATTGAATCAGTGCGGCTCCGCTATTTCGTAGCCCGAATGGTACCCTGCAAAACACGTAACATATTCCTTCAAATGCGAATCCTGTATATTGCTGATCCTCTTCCGCCACTTGCATTTGCCAATAAGCTTTACTGAAATCGGTACTGGAGAAGACGATGTTCCCTCCGAACCTCTGCAATGCTTCCTCCACCGGTAACGGAGCATCCCTGTATGGTTTTGTTACTGCATTTAGTCTTCGAGCGTCTAGACATAATCGTATTCCTCCATCCTTCTTTTTGACAATCACGATTGGGTTGGTGTAGGATGTCTGTGCCTTTCTGATAATTCCATCATTTACCATTGCTGCCAATAATTCTGCGACATCTTGCTTCAGCGCAGCTGGTATCGGATAATTACGCTGTCGAAATGGCGTCGTATCCGTCAGTTGGATTCGAAATGTGAATCCCTTGATTGGGGCGCGATTCTTCTGGAATACTTCTTTATTCTCCAACAACATCTGTAGTAGTTGCTCTTTGTGACGCGTATTTAATATCTCAATCTTCTCCGTTTGCTGCCTCAGCTGTTCTTCTAATGAATCTTCTGCCATTACGCCCGTACACGCTTCGTATTCTTCGTCCATCCCCAGGTCAAATCCTACCGCCTGGCTCCCCAGTTCTACCACCTGCCGTTCTAGATCTATAATTGCTCTGTGATCGACCAGAAAATCCGTCCCTATGATTACCGAATACAATAATTTTTTGACTACCAGGGCCACCATCTCGTATACTTGGTTGCCAATCCTGGCTTGAAACATGATTTGTTTTGTGATGGGGCTTGACTTCTTCTGAGTTGCCCCAATCACATACGCCCTATTCATAGGCAAACACATTACTTCTTTTCCTGTTGCTTTTAACTCCTCATACATTTCCTCTGATATTACTGTGGTCGTGCACCCTGTGTCTACTAATGCTTCCCTCACATTCTATCGATATCGTGGGACATTTCCTGATTCTGATCGTTGAGTTCTTACATCTCCGCCACGGTTGGGTATCGTGAGTTACCGGCTGCATAGCGTTTATGGAGACCGCGTTTACTTCGTCGATTTCCGCGTCCGCGATGGGGCCACCTATCACCACGGACTCTATTGGTTTAAATAGTGTCCTTGATCTCTACTTGTGCTAGGCTGTGCTAATCGGTCGGGTGCATTCCCGCCCCCGCCTCGTATCTCCATACGGTTTGAATTAGATCCGTTCCAGTCCGGTCTCTGGTTCCCCGGCTCTGGTCTCCATCCGTCTCCCCCTCTTCCGCGTTGGTTTCTCTGGTAATCGTTGCTACTATCACTCCCTTGCCCCTGGTTACGTTCCGATCTAACCATATTAACATTCCCTTCATTTCTGTTCTTTGGTACGCCTGCGAACGTCAAGTCGTACCCTCCTAACACATTCTGGAATCTTTCCAGGTCGGTGTGCTGCACACTACGTAAGAGATTCTGCACTGTGACTGGGAACTGTCTCGTCAGTACACATATTATTTCCTGATCGCTCATCGGTGGGGAAAGCGTTTTGTATTCCATGATGCGCCTTGTTGCGTATTCCCGCAAGCTTCCCATGGACTGGTTGTAATGATTATTCATCAGGCTAATTTTAAAATTAATTTGAATTTCCTCATTCCAGTACCGCTCAAGGAATCGATCTTTAAATGCCTTTACTGATTCGGGAAACTTATCAAATGTATCGGCCCATATCCTTGCGTTGCCTTCTAACATTAAATATAACAATTGTATTTTACACCTTTCCGAAGTATTGATAACATCTAGATGTCGTTCTGCTGCCTTCATAAAAATGCATGGATTTTCTTTCCCGTCTCCTGAAAATTTTAGTGATCTTGGGGGGGTAAATGGTACCGTCCCGCTTGCTGCGATTGGGGATGCCTTGCATTCTTTTATTTGTTCAATCTCTGTTCGTAATGACACAACCTTCTCCTCGCATTCCCTCTTATTCTCCAGCATTTCTTCCTTGACTACCAATTGTATCCTTTCAATTTTCTCGTCCTGCTTAGCGGTTCTATCATCTAATTGCTGGTATAGTTTATTCTCTAATTCTCCCCCCAAATCAAGTACTTGGGATTTTAACTCCTTTTTCTGTTTCCCTAATTCTTCGGCAGTCCATTGCTTGTGACTTTCTACCCGCTCCGCGATTTTGGCCAACTCGTTCTTCGTTAACACAATTTGTTCTTCGGCGCGTCCTATTCGCCCCCCTATTGCATCTAATTTCCTATTCTGTTCTTCTGCCAGCTTCCCAATCTGTTCCTCTACTTTCCTATTCAGTTCTTCAGCTAACCTCCTGTTCTGCTCCTCTGTGAATATTTTCTGCTCCTCAGCTGACTTCCTAATCTGCTCCACTGTGAATATTTTCTGTTCATCCAGTTTCCTATTTTGTTCATTCTGTCCTTCCAATATCTTCCTATTCTGTTCTTGTGATTTCCTATTCATTTCTTCCAACATCTTCATTATTATTTGTATAGAATCAGTATTTTCTCCTCCCCCCCCGGTTTGGAATTCCTGCTACCTGGTTCATCGGTGTTGACGTGATTTCTATTTCTTTATTGAAGCTATCTCCTGACGTGTCATCTAACCGGCTTCCAATGCCACTATCCCTGCTTTCCGATGGTATGCTATTATCGATTCCTACATCTATCTCCCCTACTTCATCCGCCTTCTCTTCCCGGTCCAGCGCTATATTTTGCGCCTCCATTCTGTTGCTTTGAGCTGTCCGATCGATTCCCACTACACTAAAATACCGCACAAATTTTCCTCTTGCCTCACCTACCAACGATACCACAGTTATCCTATGAATTAACTATACCCGCCACAACACTGTATATCCTTCGTGAATGGTTTAATTCACTCCTATTTCAATTGCTAATTAATGACGAACAACCCTCATTCACCACCAAAAACACAATAACACTAGGTCAGTAATCATATAAATCTCCACTCACCTACCAATGCATAAACATACTCCATACAATACATATACTATTACCATTTACACATATACACTGCTAATAAACTTATTAACACTATTACATAAATGCTTTCAAATTATAGTAAATCCCTTATTAATCGGAATTACTTTTCAACACACTTATTGCTATATTATGTACATAATCATCACTCACATTTACATGTCATATCTTCTCCCTGAATTTTCCTCAATAGTATCATATAAATATTCACAATATACATTCACAATGCTACTATCTATTTCCCAACCTGGTATCTTTTCTATTAAATTCCCCAAACTTTATCATCACCGATAGATAATGCACTACTGAGTAAACGTTCCCAGCAAAAAAAAATTTGTGCACAATTTGTACAACACTATTAACCACCTTTATATTCTCACAAGAATTATTACTACTTCCCCATTTCTTTAATTTCAATGTTATTAAAAGTTGCCAAGCAATTCAAATATTATTAATATGTCTTACTAAATTTGAAATTCTATTACATTATATTATTTGTAATATGTATATGTGTGGTTTTCATAACCCCAGTACTACAATAGTAACTTTATGTAGGTTACTCTCAAATAATTTCCTATATCCGCCCACAATTACTTACATAACAACATTTTTGTAATTATCAACATTTCATTATGCTTACTTGACTTATGCATGTTTTGCTAATACATGTATTGTTACTTTATGTTCTCTATAATAATACACTTTACACTGCCTGCTTCTCATCTGTACCCTGCATTACTATACATCAATTACATGCACATTATTTTCCAACATTTCACCAACTTTCCTAAGGCCACATTTCTTAACTATACGTTTTCCACTTGTTCGGGCGCCAGCTGTGACATACCTGGTGGTGCCGGGTATTTTCACTGCAATATAACACTAAAGGAGGGTATCTTTTACGTGAATGGGTCCCTGGATAAGTTGGTGTAATATTGGAGAGGCTAATCAAAAACATAAATACAATCACGAACAAGATATATTTGTAAACCAAATTTGCTATTTACATCATCTGATAATGTTTGTATACTCCGCCTTGGTACCAAGATTAAGAGTAATATACAATCGTCATACCTTCGGGGCCCCGATTGAATACCTATGATATTCGTAGAACCGCTCGTGCCGACAGGGTTGTCGACCTCCGCTGCTGCTGCGGGCCGTCGGCGGCGGATGGCGTGGCAGTCGTCCACGGCCGATGTACCGATAATTCTTCCCCGACCAGGATCTTGATACCACGGCGTCGCACTTCTCTCGAATCACCGTCCGTCAGTGGGTTTAATTATTCAACCCGCGCCGATCATGCGTGCCGAACTCAGTTCCGTACCACACAATTACCATGACAATTCCACTACATCAACCATTAGGAGCGTGATCAATTATTCTACCGACACTAATCTTTTACTTTGCTGATATTTTCAATGTCCTATTTACATTCATGTTATACTACAGTTTCTAATATTTCCATTGTCACACTGCGTATCGTCTGCGTCCTTGCACTATTCGCGAGCCTACGCCACGCGTCCGCACTCGTCGCCGCTCCGCTAACGTCTGCCGGTCACCGTTCTGCCAACGGCTCTCGTCCGCGATTCTCGTAACGAACTTTTGCACGTGCTCGTTGCCCAGTTCTAACCGAAATTCACACGCTGGCCTCCCGGCGGTGGCACCGTCGGCGGTGGCAGCGGTTGCTCGCCGGCCTCGGCGAGCCGCGCTCGGCGCACGTACCGCGCAGTCCAAAATAAATGTTGATTTCTTACACTAATGATTTAATTAGTGTAATGAAACACATATTATGGGTTTCAATATATAAATACAGATTCAATCGCGACATACGAACTCGAAATCTTATTGGTGTTACATCGATTATGTACCAAAGTCAATCAGAATATCCATGGTGGAAAGAGATGTGTGGGCTCTTGCCCATCCCATTTCAGCCAATGTGCTTCAGTCACCAGTTTGCGTCATAATATTTTTGAGAATTTTAAATGCCACAATTATCAGTAGTCATTGAAACAGAAACAGATAAGCTTTTTTTTAAAGTATTGCTTCTTTTATTTCAATTACACCTTCGCGTTATTTTTGGTTGGTCCTGTTCTGTTCTCGGCTCGACAGCCCGATACGGACTATGGCCGTCCAACGGTGGCCCATCCTCTCTCTGGGATGAGGGGTTGGTGTGGTTAGCACGAAGACATTCCTCCACCATATATACTGGTCTTCTTAACCTTAGGATGGGTTTTATCATCGTCACACAGCAATAGATACTGGAACATTTGTAAGGAAAGCGCACAGTTATAATTTCGCCCCGGCCGGGAATCGAATCAGGGGTTGCGCCGTTGAAAGCCATCACTCTACCAACGAGCCTCTCAGGGCTTCTTTTCCTTTGACCACGGTTGAAAATTGTCACTTTATGCCACTTCCAAAATGTTTATCAATATGCTCTCCATGCAATATGGCGGCCAACGTGTGGTCTCGCCTTTTAAACGAAGTGCTCATGATGTGGCAGTTCGTGACGCAAATTGGTGGATCGCAGAACTAGCAAAAATCGCTGCTCCGTAGGAGCCCATCCATCTCTTTCCACCGCGGGAATATCGGGAGAGAAACGATATTATTGTGAACTGGTGAACAGAAGTGGCAGCCTAGGATGCGATAATTTATTATTTGGCTCACGCCCGTTACTTGGGGAAATTGTTAAAACAGCCAGAAATTTTGAGTAAACTGTTTATAAACGAACGCGTGATCCCAGTTATTGACGATATTATGATTAATTGCCCATGATTGTCTAATTGTCAATGATTAATCAATCTACAACTGAGTAATTTGATATATATTTCAAACATGAATGAATTATCTATCTAAAACAGAGGAATTTCATTTATATTAGAAATAATATATAAATCTAAAAACAAAAGGGGTTTGATGATTTTATTTCGATAATATACTTATCACATAAAAATAAACATTTGTCAGCAAAAATTTGAAAATCATGCTCGTAAGTGAGAATTTTCTATAATATAAATATAAATTGTGAACAAAAAAATCCAATCACATTTTGGCGCGAATTTCAAATTTTTATACTGATACATTTTTAATTTTTTCACTATCGTCCACAGTGTTTAAAAATCTTTAATTTTCTTCATTTTATTTTTAATAAGATCAGCAGGTGGTTGCTGGTTTGCATTATTTTGTTGACGACTTTAGCTTATTATACATACTATTTTTTTAAGAATGTAACAATTAAATAACTAAGGAAAAATATATTATAATATACAATACGACGGGAATATATCACTGATTCTTACAATTATTTCTAAATACAATTAGGGGGATTGGTCTTGTGGATGGGAGGCAGGGTTTCTTTATACCAGCTGATTTGTATTGTCCTTTAATAGGGGGCAGGAATAGGTCTTTCGGTAATTAATTAATTGATTTAAAAAAAAAACATGTTACACAATGTTATGGGACACATTCTAGGGGGAAAACTGAGACTACTCCAACGTTATCACGGAGAAAATAAATTTCAAAATAGGATTTATTTTTTTCTATTTGAAATTGATGTCAAAATTTCTTTCAAATTCAACTATTTTCCCCCGTCTCTGCAATTTGTTTGAACCTGATACATGTAATAGAAGCTGGAGAAAAAATATATCATGAAAATCATGTTTCTCGTTGTGTCTCTGCAAAAGATTGTTCTAGGAAGCTGATTTTTTGGAAATCTACGACATTTTTAATTCTTTTTCATGTAAGCATCACAATTATCGATTTGGTTTGGGTGCACTTTTCACTGCCTTATTCGGCTCTATCCTATGACCTATGTATATCTCTTGTTGTATGATTGTTCTGTCAAATAACTACAAAAATGGTGTCGCAATTGCAGTTGTTCTTTTATCATATATTGACAGTTTGATCTAAAAATTACATAACTGCAAAATTTATTTTCTTTTTATTCTTGAATAACCTTGTTCCTAAACAATAGCGTTTTTAGCATTACTGCGCTGTCGATTTTCTTTAACATGAATGTGTGCAGGATCGTTTAATTTTGTTTCTAATAATTTAGTTTATTTTAAAGAGTAATTTTTGAAATATTGTTGGAGACGTATGTTTAAAATTATTTGAATTACTTTCAACGTGTTAAGAAAAGTGACCGTCTTATAGACATGCTATTGGAAAGCCTGTGCTGGCACTTATCAAAAGGTATGATTGTTCTGGTTTACATCAAAATGTTTTTCATAGTAAAATTGTTCATTCAGTCACTTTTATGCTATTCAAGATAAGACGACTAACTCCATAAGCACCCTTATTATCCCTATATTCAAATTACATAACAGCTATAATTTATTTTGTGCTTGAAGAGGATATCGTCTGAGTTTAATGCACTTTATCTCCGAATGTAACAGGATAATTCAGCATTAAGTTGTTTTGCAAAGTTGTAAACAATACGTAGAATGGTGTCTTTATTGCTTTTAATGTATTGAAGATCGATAATAATGTTCTTCGTGTACTTTACTCTTTGATAATACTCTGTAAGATGCTTTACGTCGTCCTGAGTCGTGCCTGTCTCACGTCTGATAGAACGTTATATAACGAAGGCGATGGCTTGTTCACGAATCCATTATTTCATCAACCTCACACTTCATTATAGTTACGTAAAGAAAATTGAGTAAGTGGCCAACCCGATATCAGACCATCGCTGCAGCCGTCTGGCATACCGCTGCTACCGGTCGTTATGAAGACTTATTGAGTTCTACTTTTCCACCTTCGTGCTCATTTTCTGCCATTCACTTTCTCAACTTGAAGATTTGTACAAGACATGAATTGATATCCAAGATATCTTTGTTAACTGGTACATTTCATGAATTTAAGATCCATCTCGGTCAAACTATTTAAGATATCTTCACGATAACGGTTGGCCACCTTTTAACTTGCCCTTTCTTTACTCTCAACTTTACTTTCTCCTTTCTGTCTCAGCCAGCGTAAAGCGGGACAGCGTGGGTACGTATGCAACCGACGTAACGTGCATATGATTGTGTGATGCTATATTTATGCGTGCTTTGTTGATGCAGATTAATTACAATTCTCTGAGGACAATGTACGATATTTTTAAGCCCTATTGTAAATGTACCACCTTCAACTGTTTATCTTCATTCTATTACGTCGTAAGGAGTTGGATATCCTCGTAAACATTTTAAAACTTACCTTCTTTTTTACTTCTGTGTAAATAAAATGTAGTGCAACATGCTGCCTAAGCAATAGTTTTTTTCTTCCAATTTATTTTACGCACTCAATCCCTCGTTATCAATTATCTTTGTTATCAAGCTATTTAAAATGCTTTTGTAGCAGGAGTTTCCGATATATTCACGTTTCTGATCTATTTGTCTATGAAATGCCCTGAAATGCACCGAGTATTTTGCATTCCACGCACAGGAAAACCTAGCACAAACGAAATGTTTTGTTTGTTACCTTCTTACCTTTTTATGTTTCCAAAATAAGTGTCAATGTTCAACGCGTAGTATCTTAATTTAAATTTACTTTGAGGTAGAAAATTTTGTAAGTAGTAGGAAAATGAAGAAAAAACAAAAGAACCTTGGTAAAATATTTTAATTTGTAGTTTTCATTTGTTACGAACGGTAATGGCTGATATATTTTATCTTTCGTTTCAACTTGCGATGTGGCCTCGTTCTCTATATAAACGGATACTCTTATTCTCATATTTTTTTATTATTTATGCGGAGTTTTATATTTTTTATTAGTACTCGTATATGCAGTTTCTGCTTTCTGCGTAAACTTAATGCGATTTCATTTTATGTTGTAAATATTCAGCGAAAATATTTCGTAGTTTTCAATGCTGATCCAGTACGAAAACTTGCTGTGCATGGTGTGCTTGCTACTGTTAAACTGATGAATGCTATTTTGTTTGTAATTGAAGTATGTGTGTAAGTGAAGTTTCAATGATAAGTCATTGAAAGAGTGTTTTTCTGCATTTCTTCTGGTCGGGTGATGTTTCTTATTGTTTTCTAAATCTTTTATTTGTTAATATGAATACTAATAGCCCCGCCTCCCCATCCAAAATACACATTCATGAGAGTGTCCTAACTTAATTTTCGAGAATTACATTTGCTTTGTTCATATTCCTACAATTATACATTACACCGTCTACATATAACATATAAGAGAAATACAGTGAATTTATGTGGAAAATTAACAAATAATATGAAATAAATAATAAGTAAATAAAATTAAAAATGCTGCCCAAGCGAACTGTATCACTTACAACTGTTCAGAACAGGGACGGAAAAAATACGAAAACTGAAAAACATGCTGGGTACGGCTAGATGACTGCCACCTTTTAGAATGGAGAGAAGAGAAAGCCTACCAATTGTGGGAGGGGGGACCAGAAGAGTAGAAGGGGTAGTCATAAATTCAGGATTGAACATTTGTAAGTGATTAACTTTGCTTGGGCAGCATTTTAAATTTTATTTACTTATTATTTATTTCATATTATTTGTTAATTTTTCGCATAAATTCACTGTATTTTTTTGCTCCGTTTATGTTAATTTTTCAATTTTTTCCTCCTTGCTAGAGACCCACCGAAGATGGAAAAAGTGTTTTCCCGAAAGTTAACTCAGGAAGTGTAATAACTAATAAAATTAGTATACTTTTGCGGACGATTATTTCCTTCTCCCATTATTTTCTTTCGTGTTCTTTTTCCGAATTTGTGTGTATTAGGTCAGAGACGAATAGCTAACGTGTGTCCCAGAATCATTTAGCATGTAATTAGTCATTCAAATTCAACGATGGGAGAGATTTTATCATATACGTTAAAGAGAGGGACAATATAAGTGCCAAAGTACTCACCAACATATTCGACAGACACACAAACTCCCTTGCCCAAGGTGTGGGTCCCAGCCGTTTCAGCCGGCTCACCGGGACGACTGTTGTAAAACTGTGTCCTCTATTGCCGCATGGCAATGCTTGTCAATGAGTTGACGAGAAGCTGGTGATTCGTCCGCTCGCGAGCTGCCCGCGGAGCGCGGGGGGGGGGGCGCAGCTGTGGAGTGGCGGGCGTTGCAGGACCGCCGGGCGCGTGGCTGTGGAAGACGCAGCAGCTGCCGGCGCTGGAGATCCCGGGCGCCGTGCGGCGCGAGGCGGCCGACGACTCCCCGCCCGACGAGGACGACCTGCTCAGCCTCATGCCCGACGCGCAGTGAGTCAGCGCACAGCGCGCGCCGCACAGCCTAAAGAAATTGAATTTGAGTGCCACTTGCTTACTGTTCGATTGCCCCCAGGCAATTCGTTTATAGATTTATTGGCCATCAGTGGACAGAATTTAACGAAAGTGTACGTGTAAATAATAATAAAAAATAGTAAATCCTGTTTAATCTGAAGCTCATTTTTTAAGTTCAGAAGAAATCTTGAGTTTTGGTGTTTATAAACTAAAATCTCCTGGGTTCTATTTGAAAACTCAAAGTTGGATCAGTATCTTTTAAATTTAAAAAAATCTATAATCTCAATATTATTCATCATCTTGTGTGCGTCTCACATACGTTCGTTTTAGTGAAAACAGCATCTCCATATATATATATATATATATATATATATATATATATATATATATATATATATGCAACGATTCAGGATATTCGAAGGGCTCATCGTGAGTCATCGTATGTATAATATAATATGTATGTAAAATAAAGAAAGATAGTCTCGTGGTAATAAACAATACAATAGAAATTTTTACGAAAAATTAAATAATGCCACAATAAGTTCACTTCTCCACGTAGCATGTCACACACAGTTTTTAACTGTTTTTGACGTAAAATAAATAAATGAATTTAATTTCAGCGTTTTTAGATTGATTTCAAATTAAATTTTTTCTTCTTTCTGTCGGAAATACTGCCCCTTTGAATACAAAATATTCCGCTGAATAATTCTTTTATGCCGACATTATTTACGATTCGCATTTCGCACCCCAATCATTCTGTAAAAAGATAAGACAAAATTTCCACTCACAAGATAATCATTGCGTCCAAATGACTTTTTACGTAAATTAGAATATACAAATCGATGACACACAACGAAAGTGGCACAAACCAAATTATATCATTTTTCAGAAGAGCTATTTGAAGATTTGTCATTCTTTAGAAAGTGAGTTACATTGGCTCTTACTCAAAGTTGATTATTTCTACATCCAGAAAAACTTAATACAACATTTAGGAATCGTTCAAATATGACGTTCTTCTCGACACAGCTGCGATGTTCCCTCTTCAGCTAGCTGACTTCAAGGGAAATTGTGACGTTATTGAAGATAACAGCCAGTCGTGTTTCTTCCGTTGACAAAACATTACGCCCATCTCGCGGCCAATTTTATAGATAGAGTTATGAAGTTTTCCTAGATAAAAACATGTGGTGAGAGAGAGGAACGTTTTCAACTTCTTAACTGAGATTTTTTTTTTAACTTATGTCATTTTTCCTGTGTGTCATCGAAATGTACCGCGTGGTTACACAAAGAAGGCCTGGACCGTGTTCGTCCTCCGACAGCGGCGCCCCAACGCGCTGCGCTCTCTTGTTCCGCAGGAGCGAAGCGGGTGGCGGCGCGAGCGCGGGCGGCGCGCCGGGCGGCGCGGCGGCGCCCAAGGACAAGCCGCTGGTGTCGGAGTCGTGCGAGCTGGTGACGCTCATGAGCCGCGTCACCGGCCGCCTCGAGGTCACGGCCGCGCTCGTCAGCTTCCGGGACACCAGCCCCGTGCAGCGCGGCGACGCCGCGCCCGAACGCATGGACTTCAAGGTGCCCCCTTCCGCTTCCTTTGCTTTGCTTTGCTTTGCTTTGCTTTGCGTTTGCCGTTGCCATTCACTCATTCACGAAATAAAGCTATTAACGGGCACGAAGTAGATTTGTTCAAGAAGTAGAAGTAGTTTATTGGCTGGGCCAAAACGTAGTGTAACGTACAATCATGGTAATTCTAGAAATATCGAACCCCTGAAGAGCTTGAAAACCTGAACAGGAAATATTTATGATACGAGTGATAAAAATAGCATTTTATTTTGCTTGTAGGGAAGATTGCGTCGGCAGGCCGATAGGCCGATGGTAAAATAAATTTTACTTATCTCACACTACTTTTTAGACTGCCTTACTGATTATTATTTTAATTCAATTATACAAATCACTGCATTATGTACTATGTTACTTTGTGATCAGTTCTACTACAATGTCTGCTGTTGCATTCGCAGTCTCATATTTTCTATTTAAGAGCTCAATGTTTGTCAATAAATTTGGAAACATACTGGGATCATAAACACAAAAGTCGTATATCCGAGAGATTGACAAGCTACATTACTTTGGTTTCACGTGCAACATTACATAAATGTGTCGAACACTGTACCATTATCGTTCCTTTACAGGAGTTTTTAGACATTGAAATTAGGTTGTTTGTTGCAGAGTCTGTGGTAGCTATGTTTAAAATGTAGCTGTGTGTCTGACTAACATATGTCAAGAAATTTATACTGATTGAAAGGGTCGGGGCATTACACATCCAGAATGAAGCACGGATTTAGAATTTACTCGCAAAACAAACACGATACGAATGCTAAAGGAACACATTCATAAAAGTGTTTATGAACATGGTATAGAAAGCAGTGTATACACAAAATGAAAAAAAGTATTATTTGCGTAAATTATTGAGTTATTACTACTTTGCCCCGCCCCCTTCAGTTGTACAACCATCAGTTAATACTAATGTTGATTATGGGAGAGGACTCATCTCCAAACAAAGCCTTTCTTTCCTTTGTGGAAACTGAAGAACGTCAAGAGAGGTGAATGAGTGCGTGTTTGTGTGTGTTGCAGTTTGCGCTATCGCGCCTGCGGGAGATCCACCTCCGCCGCTACAACCTAAGGCGCAGCGCTCTCGAGTTCTTCCTCACGGACCAGACCAACTACTTTCTCAACTTCTCTGCCAAGGTGCGTGCGCACACTGTGCTCTGGGATTCCCATAATAAATATAAACACCATCGAACTCGTAACACGCAATGATGAAGCATGTAATCTAATATAAAACAAAAATAATGAGTACGGTAATATATTTTTATTTATATCTATTACAAACCCCAGCTCAAAAGCAATACATTTTGTTTCTCTGTACATAGTACAATTGGAACGTTTCATAATTTTGAATGACAGAGTGTCATGTTAATTAGGAAAATAGTCTCGTAACATGTTTTAATATTATTATTTTTAACTCCGTTAATAATAGTTATTTTAACGGCCACATTCATAGAGACAAAGTTAACTGAAAGGCAGTGCAATAATTTGTGCATCGAACTGAACGGTGAATTTGAAAACCCAATATCAATTTAAAAGTACTACCTTCAATCATCAGCTTTCTCTCGATATAATTGAAAATTATTCGAAAATTAAATACAACAAATAGTTTCTAATCACAAAGTATTTTTGGAACTGCTTCAGATTTTGTTTAAGAGGTGACAGAATTTCGTGTCACAATACTTTTATGATTCATTTCATTCTGGGATTTTGTATACTCGTGGTGACTTGGAACTTTTCATTCGCAAAGAGATAGGATGCGGGAAGTACAATTACCAGGGCAGGTAGAGGACTCCCACGAAGGGGCGGAAGCTCTTCATTGCAATGCACAGGTGGCGTGCTGACTGCCACTGCATCGTGATTGGTTTATTAGTAGGCTCTCCCTATCAGCAATCCGGCACTTACGCGACAATAAGCTAGAAATTAGCTTCTCGAAGTGATGATAACGTGTTGGCTCTGGGCGAATTTATATCAACATTTCACAAGCAATGGAAACAGTGGTTAAAGACCTGTCCGTCGCTGGAAAATAATACATAAATTACGGTTCGATATCCTACAATTATAAGCCATGATGCCAAAAAGATATGACGTAAGACTGTAAGATTTTTGACACTGGATAAAAGAGCATCTGCTTTTGTAGATCCTAATGATCTAACTTGGAGTATTATATTCTACAAAAGAGATTCAAAATGTCTCATGGGTATCCTTAATTTCGTACACTTATACACTGTAGTATGTTTCTGATTCACATAATCCAAACATTTGATCATACGTTATAAGGCGTCGATCTGAACACATCCTTGAAACCACATCGTGACTTCTTACTGATTCCTGCATCAGCTTGCATAGCCTACTCTCCAGGGGTCATCGTCAGTACTCAGATGATATGGAATTTTAGGTGGTTGGTTGAGTATGTGTTTATTTACTTAACGCCAAAAACAGTTTCAAACCGTGTGAGACATACTATGCAGAAGAAAGCACGTTTTGCCTTACTTGAAGCTCCACAACCCGTTTCACCTCCCGTCGGAAGCTCTGTAAGAATACGTTATGTCTGTTGTCATATTCCGTATGTACACACTCGCAAGCTACACAAAACTTCATGTACCATTATTCTACGCAAAACCATGATTTGCAAATATTGAAAGCATATTCCGTTGAACGGTCGCGTGCTGTGTGCGCAGACGCGCAACAAGGTGTTCACGCGCATCCTGGCGCTGCGGCCGCCCAACCTGTCGTCGTTCAGCAGCCGCTCGCCCGGGGAGATGCTGCGCGCGTCGGGCCTCACGCGCAAGTGGGTGCAGCGCGAGATCTCCAACTTCGAGTACCTCATGCACGTGAGTAGCCACGCCACCCCCTCCCGCCCCCTGCAATGCAATCGCTCGGCGAACATCCGCGCTTTGGCGCGCACGCTCCCGGAAACTTGGGGTGTGAAAATGAAAAAATACAATCGGTACAGCAACCTTAAAAAAAGTTTCAATAAGAGAGAGAAACTGAAATCTTAATCTTCTCATCTTAATGATTTCTTACAACTTGTGACGCAAGGTAAGCGTGTAATGAAGTAGTTCTCAGTGTAAACGACACATGTTTGAATTGCTGAATGTTTTTCAAGTAGCTCTGTCGTTTTTTGTTGTTTTGTTTGTGATGCGGACTATAAATGTATTATTTTTTAATTTTTCATTGATCCCAAGAAGTTTCACTTTTCAAGGATGGCTTATAGAGCATCAAAGGGTTGTACTTATTTTGTGGGGAGAGACGCTTAAAGGCTCGTTGATGATTGTTTTTGTTCTTTTTTTATAAATTTCCATTTTTAGGAGTCTTCAAATTACTGATTTTATTTTATTTTATTTGCTCATATTTATTGTTTACGTGAGTTTGTTCAAAATATAATACAATTTATCACAAGTGTCTGTTAAAATTTGTCTTTGAAAGCAGGTTAAAAATCGGGAGCAATCAATCGAAAACTGAAAATTAAACATACGTTTTTGAAATATTTGTAATTTTATAGTCTTATATCTTAATACATTACTATGTTATACATCCTCCTTTTTTGACATTAAAATACTTAGATTGTGTCATAAACAGATATTGGAGAGAGAAAGTTGAATTTGTATATTTTGTATATTTTTCACATGTATGTTGTTAGATAAATCAATGTATGAATATTTTTAGATAAATCAGTGTATTAATTTCACAAATTTATAATTAACATCAATGAAATGAAATTCTAAACTGTTGTCTTCGAATCTTCCGCCACCCTCGTTGATAATGCACGTGATCATGTCACTCGTGGGCTGCAATAGAGGTACAACTCAAAAAAATACAAATTTTGAGTTAATGCACTCTAGAATTGCAGATTGGTGATCCCTCCACCAGCAACAACAGCGTATCTTACAGTAGAGGATTGCACCAACTAATGGCAGAAGAGTGAATGCAAGAATGATGCATTTTAATGTAAGGTGAAAACTTCAAACGTATTTATCCGAACACCTTATTTTTGGAGTTGTGCAACATTGCAGCCGACGAACGATTTATTCCGTGTTATTTCGAGGGTTAAACGCCTTAAGGGGCACTGCCGCCTGACCCGCCGCCCTGCGTCCACAGCTGAACACGCTGGCCGGGCGCACGTACAGCGACCTGTCGCAGTACCCGGTGTTCCCGTGGATCCTGGCGGACTACACGAGCGAGCGCCTCGACCTGGACAACCCGGCGTCGTTCCGCGACCTGGCGCGGCCCGTGGGCGTGGTCAACCCGCGCAACGAGGCCGAGGTGCGCGCCAAGTACGACAGCTTCGAGGACCCCTCCGGTGAGTGCTCTCGTCCTGACGAAGGCGCTTCGGAAGCAGAGAATGAGAGGAAAACCTAGTTGCCGGGTCCTAATAACGAAAAATTAGATAAACCCACAAGAAAAAGATCCTCTAACACGTGGCGTAGCCAGAATCCATGTTTTGTTTGTCCTTGATGCCGAAAAATTGATTGGCGGCAAAACGTCTCTCTGTCCGTCTGTGGTCAAAGCTAGCGTCTAAACTATTCAGCCATTTTTTTTTTTCTTCCAAAATGGATATTCCCCGATCGATGTAACTCGAGGATTTGGGAGTTTCAAACAAATATTTTGATTTTTTCTAACCTTTCTTAAAAATGGTACCGAATTTTTTATTAAACTTTGTCTTCGGGTAGAGTGAAGGACGCCTAAGACACGCGAATAGAGCTGTCCTAAACTGTTTGCCCCTCTTCGATTTAAGTGCAGCCCGTCGCGACCAAAGTCGGAATCTTGCACCCAGGAGGTGGGATCAACGAAATAGATCTTATGTGCTTCGGCAACCCAGCTCATTAATTCATTCATGTGGCCGATGCGCCGGGATTTTGTCCGATTCCTCCGATCACTAGCAATATAGCTATCACCGTCGCACTCAAGGCGACCGCGCCCAGCGCACCGTCACCGCTCCACGTGGCAGGTCCTTGATACGCGCGCGCCGCACACGAGGAAAGGCGCCCGGCCCACGCGCCGATCCTCGCCCGGTGATCATTGCATGGAGACGAGGGCCGGGGGATTGTCATGGGGTTTATGTAGCCCTATAGACATTTCCCAGCCCCGATAGCGAAAACTGCAAAAATTGTAATTATTTTTTTTCCTTCCTGCAAATACAAAATTGATAAAAGTGATCATTACGTCACGTGAAATTCGTTCTCCACAATCATTTCATTAGTAAATGTGATCAACGTATGTTTTATGAACTTAAGAAGTTTTCAGGTAGTTTTTAATGAAATTCGAGCAGCTTTATAACTTTTTTTATTTAAAGATAATTACAAGGTCGACTTTAATTTTTTTCTTTAAATGTTTTGTACGAATAGTGCTCAGAATATATGACATAAAACACCATTTCAATTTTGTATTTCTTTGTTGTTGTTGTTTTTTCTTCAAAAATAACACAAATGTTTAACGTCTCTACCACGTTGTTAGTATATCCGAAACCGGTGTTTTGTATACATTTTATTGGATTCGTGGTACTGGTGCTTTAAATGCTGTCTGATAAAGTGTCTGTGAAAAATCAAAACATTTCTGTGAAAATTAGTTCTAAGTTAATCATTTTCAGAAACGTCAAGCGCCCTTTTAGAAAATGGTTCCAAATTTTTTGTTTTCTACGAATAGAATAAATGAACTGAATACCATCCATCAATGGTACATTTAATAATTCTTTTTTGTGTTTTTTAAGTTCTAAAATGCATTTTTGAAAGCCTCCCACGTCCTTGATGTTCACAGTAACTTCTATTACACATTATTGTAATTGTGAGTACAAGTGCGTTAAATGCAAGTAATGAAATGTTTTGACTTCTCGAAAATTTTGGGTGAAAATGTCCTACATAATTCACACGGCCATAAAAGCTTTAAAGACATTTTCACACAAACGGCTGCACATTTCTAATGAAAGTGTGCATATGTGAAGAAACCTGTCCCTTTCATTAAATCCTCAAATATATAAAGATATATTTGTACTCTACTATTCGGTATCGTAAAACATTGAAGACACTTGAAATGTGTTTTAGACTCCAGTATACTGAAGTTCAAAAGAGGGTGGGCATAACCAAATATATAGCCCAGACCGATGTGATTCAAATACTACCTAAAATGATGAAGTCTGTGGCACCACTGGTGTCAATTGTAATCTGGTGAAATTCTGTTCGTTGATTACCACAATTTTACTGCCAGTGTTTCAATTCCATCCTGTCATTTGAAATTTTGTGTAACTTACGTTTTTCTTTTTTCTTGCTACTCATGTAACTTTATGGATAGTCGATATTTGTGTTCTCTTAATTATTCTATGAAATTTCTAACGTTAGTAATTGCTAACGTTTAGTAATTTTCTTCTATTTAGTTCTGAATGTAAAACAGATGCCATAGAAAGGAGATTCACGATGGCTATTATTATAGCCTTGTTAATTAGTGTAGGTTTTTTCACGAGTGGTAAGGGCTTTGTAGAATCGCCAGTTCTTTATCGGTGGTGCAAGGAGGTCATATTTCCCAGATTTTCGGACTTACTACAGCTCCTTATTCTGTAGTATAAGAAGGACAAATATTGAAATCTATTCAAGTATATGATTTGGAGTTGTCGATCGTAAAATCCGTATTTACAGTCTTGTGGCTAGAAGCAGAGATTTGAGCTTACAAACAACCCGAAAAATAAGAACACAAAATAAAATCAAAATTTCTTAAAGAACAGTTTCATCCTCTTATTTAGGTCTATATATCTCATCCTCTATTTTGCTTGCAATCGTACTACAGAGCAGTGTAAAATTGTATTGTCGAGAAAAGGTATCAAATTACCTGCATGTACTGAAATCGGCATTTTAGAGTTTCGTTTCTTTGAAAATTTCTTGTAGTTTTCATAATCAATTGCATAGAATAAATATTTAATTCTTAAAATATGTCAAATTACTCAAGGAAAATTATGAAATTACCATTTGTTAGTTGGTTATATTTTGCCTTCGCAACAGAATTACTATTGTTTTCGCCATTCACCTTTTTTGATAAATACTTGAAAACTTACCCAGGAAATACACAAGATAGTCAATAATTCATCATTCCATGAAGGAAGGTTTGAAAATATCTTTGTTCAATTAGTAAAGGAATAAAAAACGTGTTTGAATAACAGTGGTTTGAGAAAAGAGCAAAATTATGAATTAGAAGAACTGAATTCATCGTGATAATCTGAATAGTACTATGTGCTTTGACATATTGTTTAATTGCAAATCTGGAAGAGTGTTTTACTAATAGCTGGGAAATCTTCCTCCTCGATCGTTGCGTAGAGACGAGCAGCAAGGGATTGTCGTGGGGTTTATCTACTTGTATAACCGCCCTTCAGCCCCCGTGCGAGACGGCCGCGTGCAAAAGACCACTTCGCAATGCCCCCTAACGCCCGCGCAGTGGGTGCTGGCCCACGCATTGGGTTCCTCCCCTTCAAGCGGAGGGCCCGCGGAGGCGAGCCGACTTGCATTTTGCCTATTGCAGCCGATTCGCTCTCGCGTTTCCTCCAGACGCTGGTAGCACGCGACCATGACCACGAGTTGCAGAGTTCGATTCTCAGTGCAGAAAAATATTTTTACTCTTACTTGCATAGATAAGTGTGCTCCGCAAGTGTCGTAGATTACTTACGAAGAAAGAAACGGTTTATTTCCTAACGTCTAAAGTATTTTCATCCCATCAAGTTCTAACTACCACTTGTATACATTGTGCGATATGAGTTTGCTTGGTGTCCATTTACATAATTTGGTTGATAGGTATTATTATCTACGAGCGAAAAAGAATTTTTTTGCAAATACTGTTGAATGAATTGAAGAACGGCCGATGTAATGCATGCCATTCCTCTTTTTTTAAATTTTCGTTGGTAGTATTCGCTCTCTTTCACACATCTTGTACAACGCTTTACATACTAAAGAAAGAGTATCAGCATTTCATAACATTGTTTACATAAAAAGTGGACGTGAATCTCTAGTTGCCAGTTTTGATCATGACGTGTTTCTTTTTTTCGTTCTCTTATGCCTATGTATATGTGGAGCAACATTCATACTATAGAAAGAGTTAAATAGTGTTGCGGAAAATCGATTTCGAGATTTCAACGGAAATAAACGTTTTGGGACCCTTGATACCGAAGAAGTGTCATTTTTTTCGTAACATCTTTTTATCTACTTGTTCTTTGGTGCATGTGTAAACACTAGCACCGTTGCTAGAATTGCACTTCACTGTTGGTAGATTTTTTTCCTAAATGAATAATTATTGGTTGATGTTGCTGTACCTAATGCTGCGGCGTTTTTAAATATTTTCTTTGGATTTTGGGGTCTTCTTTAATTGAATCACCTGGGCCGTTTTGAATTGTTTTTAAAAATTACTACTAGCGGTGTTTCATGTATTTCAATGGCCTCTTTACATATGCATGGTAAGCCTAAAAATGAATGTAAACAATACAAAAAACTTTAAAAATATTGAAGTATTTAGTAGTGAAAAGTATTTATGAAAATATTAGTATTTAATTATGAAAGTATTAGTATTTAGTAGTGAAAAATATTTTAGAAGTGAAAAGTATTTATTTTAGAGATGAACATTGGTTCATCTATTATTGAATTGTTTAACCCCTTTTCTCACCATTCCATGTCTCATTACACTTCACCATAAGTCTCAACAAGTGGACGATGCATTTCAAATGCTCAAACATTCTTTACAGTCAAAACCCGTATTACTGAACGCCCTTCGGCGGGCTCAGAAATTGTCTTAAACCTTTTCAACGCTCACTAACATAGTCGTAATAAACACAATAGAATCTAACTGTAATGGCATCTGTAGAAAACCCAAGTTCCAGTGACACTGCGATGGCGATAGCTGTGATGGCGGTGGAACGAAAAGCTACTTACTTTGTGGTCACGTTTCGTGGATGAGTAATTACACTGGTCACCCTGATGTTTGTTCCAAGAGTACTAATAGGTGTATTTAATGCAGTTTTTATCTGGGTTTCAAATATGTATTCGGAATTTCTCCTTCACTCTCAGTTTTTTTTATTCCAATTTGTTTCAATATTTATAAAAGATTGTTTGACCATTCGTCCATTGTCAAGTAAAATGTCCAGAGCATTGTAAATATGATGGAATCAAATAAGCTAACTCAAATGGGAGAGCTGTGCATGTTCACTCGTGCAGAAACGTACAAACTTGATCTTGAGGAGCACACATTCATTAGAACTAGACCAGTTGCGATATAGTTGTAATGCAGTGAATGCATCATTGTGAGTGCTTATGTGTCTGCATTTTTGTGTATTATATATTTACATAGTCTCCTATATTATTTCTGTGGTGTATGTACCGTTTGCGGCTCTTACAGACAACCAAGTTTTGAAAATGGCACCTCTGGAGATAAAGAATTTCACGGAGACGTGACTAATCACAATTTGACTTTAAAAATAGGAAGGATTTGTTTAGAAAAGCATCCAAATATTCTTGTAAAATGCAACCCGCAACACTCTGTAAGCTATATCGTTAAAATAATTCCAAAACGAATCGCTCTGGGGCCTTAACACTAGATTTTTGAGGCGAAATGTCTCAAAGAAACGTTTCTGACACCGTAATCTACAGGATGAGATATTCCTGGACATTCTATTAATTTTTTGCCTGTTCGGTGCTTGTCGATACCACATATACATGGAGGAATACAGAATATATTTCTCCATGACCTATATTTCAGCTCTTGGTGATGGTGGCCATGTTTGTGACGAAGGCTTCGATTCCTCCATCTTATACTACTGAAGGTTCTGTGTACACCGTGGATTGCGCAGACTGACGAGGTTTATTTGCATAAGGTTTATTCGCAGCAACAACTGGAAGTACTATTACTTGATACCGATCAAGATTGTTTCTTATGCGTGTGGTGCAACCATTCATTTAACGTTTTGCCGTAGTCTACAAGTGCTGTGTACCTAATTGTGAAGGAAATTATGATGGAAACGGACCATGCGATCCCATATTTCAGTGTCACGATGCTCTTAGGAAAAATTAGGGTGGGTTTATCGTGCGAAAGTTCTCGCACGTATACTCTAGTATTATTGATTTTAATTAGTCGTTAGTTCAAAAATGCCTTGATTTTTTTTTAATCCTAAAAAAATTTGTTATGTTGCGAAGTGACGTTCAGATCTCAAAGGTGAAACCTTTCTCCATTAGTGAAAAAGTGTTAAGAAAGTAATTTTAAGTGTAAAGTGGAAGAACACACAATAGGCCCCACACATATGTTGTTCGTCGTGTTCCAGGATTCTCACTGCATGGAAAAGTGGCACCCGCTCTTTGATATCTCTATGATTTTGGAGGGAACTCCTCTGACTGCTATTTCTGCTTAACAGACATTAAATGAATTACGTCAAAATAAAAATATACTGGGGTGTACCATAACTGCCTGCGATGAGACCAGTTCTACACTGCTAATAATTGCCCATACCAAAGTCTCTAGAGCATAGATACTATGCTATGAATACTAAGATATGAGCTTATTATCGTAACCGTCGTTATGAATTTAAAGACTATTTTTTTGAAGAAAATGGCTTATTGTTTTTTAATGACATTTCTTCTGTTACGGAGGCACTTGAAAATGAACATATCCCAACCGAATATCGGATGTTTATTGATTCTTCTAAAGTTAGTTTAAAATCCATACTTCTGCATAATAGCTATAAATTCCCATCAGTACTTGTTCCGCACACTCCTAGTATGAAATATATGAAAATTTTAAATAAAAAAAGCCGAAATAAAGTTCATTAGATAAACTTCAATATGGAGTATTTGTGGTGATTTAGAGTTAATTTCACTTAATCTTGCTCTGCAGCTTGGTTACACAAAGTGGTTGTTTTTTGTGTGAATAGGATAGTACGGATAGAAGAAACCATTACATTAAAAAAGGATGGTCTAAACACGCGCCCATCATTCTTGGACAGAAAAATATGAAACATGGCCAAGTATGTAATTCTAGAGATGAGTATTTACCTCCGTTACATATAAAATTAGGATTAATGAAGAAAGCATGGACAACACTCTTGTTTCATGTTCTTAAAAAAAGAAGTTTCCTAAAATCACTTATGCTAAAATTAAAGAAGTAATATTCGTCGGTCGACAAATACAATGGATAGTTAGAGGAACTATTGTATCCTAGAGAAAGCAGCTTGACAAGCATTAGAAAATGTTACAGTTTTTTGGAGGAAATTTCAGCTCTGGAAATTTCAGATATCAAGGCAAATGGAATTTTATTATGCTGGTCGATCGTTGTTGGAAAATATAGAGAGATGCTTCACAGGCAAAATATAGCTAAAATCATCATTTCTTATTGTCTTGGTGAGTCAGAATCTTTGAATCTTGTATAGATAAGAACGGAGAAAGTATTAAAATGTTTGAAATTATATTTACCTGTCTGTCAGAAACTTTGCGTGAGGGGTGGGGAAAACATATCGTATTTGAATTCAGGAGATAAAATAGTATCAAACTCACTTATTTTTCTTTCTGAGACAAATAATGTGTATTTTTTGTTCCTTAGTGTTATAGATGGAATGATATTTCAGATGCGAGTCGTTGTGCTAAGAGAAGTCATCGATGCCACAGTCTCCCCTGCGTTAGGCGGAACTCATACCCGCTACCTTCGGCTCCTCACAAATAAACCATGTGTCAAAAAAACTGACAACAGTGTCTTTATTTTGTAGCACATTTTCATGGAATTTCCAGGGCGCGTAAACAATCGTCAATGCGTTCAGTTCTTTGACCAGAGAAAACTAATTATCATATTAGGTAACTTCTTCGATGTGATAATTAAAAATATGTATTTTGGAATTTTAAATTATGATCATTATATAAGTAACACTTTTTTCGTGATCCACATCCTCTAAGCGTCTTTAAGGTCTCGGCTGATTAACAAGTCGACTTCGCCATCCCTGCGCGTGATAGTGAACCTTTCATCGTAATCCTTATAAACTTAAGTTAGAAAACTAGTAGAGTAAATAACTGTTGATCGGCTTCCAGGCACCATCGCCAAGTTCCACTACGGCACGCACTACTCCAACTCGGCGGGCGTGCTGCACTACCTGGTGCGCGTGGAGCCGTTCACGTCGCTGCACGTGGAGCTGCAGTCGGGGCGCTTCGACGTGGCCGACCGGCAGTTCCACTCGCTGCCCGCCACCTGGCGCCTGCTCATGGACAACCCCAACGACGTCAAGGAGCTCACGCCGGAGTTCTTCTGCTTCCCGGAGTTCCTCCGGAACCAAAACAAGTGAGCGCGCGCCGGCAGCACCGGGCCTCTTTTTTCTTTCTTCAATTTTTGGGGCGTTCACACGTTTTGGATGTTACAAATTTAATAACATTGGGGTTGGTTACTTGTGCCGGACTGGCCCTGAAGACTAGGACTTTGTATTGTGAAAATATCAAAATTAAAATTTATTTATAAAAAGGGTATTTATAATACTGAATTAATAATTAATTATCTAGAGTGTGTCGTAATAATAGATTTTAAGGGAATATAAGGCTATCTTTGGAAATCTCGATTTAGGAAATTTGCTAGGAAATTGGCTAGGCTGCTAGGAAATTTATAAAAGTTTACTGAACCTGATTAACAATGTGCTAGGTCTTAAAAATTTCTCTCTTGGTGTTTACTTGTATATGTTAAAAACATTCTGATTATCTATAAACTATAAATGTTCGATTACGAGGTGACTTGTGGATTATGAATTTGAAATGGAAAACCTCGCACTTTACGTAATTTTTTCCTTCATCCTCATTTTACTTTAGGAAATTTTGTAAGCGGTAATTTAATAACGCCTATTGTCTTTATTCATGGTTTACTGTCAGGAAAATTGCACTGTCGTGAGGGTACAACTTACAAAAGCAAATTCTTATACAGCACAAGATTAAAAATTGAGTGGGCATAAATCTACCTTTTTTGTTTGTTTGATGTTTGACTTTCGGTAGTATAATAAAAATACTCCAATAAAATTATTTTTGTGACTGTCGAAATTTTATAGATTATAGTATCTTTTAATTATATACAGTCAAATTGGATACTATAATTCATAAAAAACACTTCATTCTAGCACTTAGTTTTGATTACAATTTCATTTTCATATTTTCATATTGAGAATCCATGAACTGATAAGAAATTTTCCGCAGTTAGCTCTCATTAGCACATTTTCCCTGATTGGTTGTAACAAAACGACTTCTCACATCGGATTATTTCTTTTGCAATAAACCGATTAACGCTGTGCCTCGGCGCAGGTTCGACCTGGGCCTGCTGCAAGGCACGAAGGAGCGCGTGGACGACGTGGAGCTCCCGCGCTGGGCGCACTCCGCAGAGGACTTCATCTTCCAGCACCGCCGCGCGCTGGTACGTACGCCACTCGCCATTGGCAGTGCTTTGCAGTTAGCTGCACTGGATGGTAGCAGGCTGCATAAAGGCAGCCATATTTACTCTAGGCCTTGTTGAACTAAATTAGCCTTCAAGAACTGCGGACAATAACGAGACAAGACGTTCTTGAACAAAAACGAGATAAGTACGAGTGCATCAAAAGTGAGCACAACGCATCATATGCTTTAATGCAATAATTGATTCATTTAAAATAATGTAAAGGAAGGGTTTGAGAAGAGATATCTTCATTTGTGTAAATTAATATCTTCAACTTCATATGGAATATGGTATACCTATGTAATAATATTTTGGCTAATTGTGGATTTTTTCTGTGATGCCTTATACGAATTTCCCATACAACTTGACGTATTACATATTCGTAAAAATAAATTTAAAAAATTCAGTGTGAAGTTGGCTTTGAAAACATTTGTTTGGAAAATGTAAAAATGTGCAAGAGAAAATAATGTACGTACCACGAAACTTTAAAACATTAATTTCTCTTTGATTTTCTCTTGCAGGAGTCAGAGTATGTTTCAGCTCACCTCCATGAATGGATTGATCTCATCTTTGGCTATAAACAGAAAGGACCAAAAGCTGTAGAAGCACTCAATGTGTTTTACTACTGCAGGTAATGATCCTTGATAATTCTTTTATTATTGGTTTAACATCCGTCATTGTTTCTAAAAAAGAATTAATTTGTGTACCATTTTCATGTACCTCGCCATACCTGAAATTTAGAAAGAGAATATCTGAGAAAATTTAGTATAAAGAAATTCGCGATGTGTGAGGACAAGTTATCGAGGTTCCTCCGTGCTACATAGTGGTAGTATGCCTAGATGTAAAATTAAAGCTGCGATACACATATAGCACTCAGAGAGTTCCAAGCGACTGCTCGCCTAATCCCGAGTAGCCGAGGGGTTCGGAATACTTCCTTTGATTTGTCCAAAAGCCAGACACACAGCGGGTGAGGGCACCGACAATTTGGCGCCCTGCAATGAGCAAGTAACTCATTCCCACTAGTGCCGATTCGGCTAGCAGTCACTTGTTACTGTCGGAATACTGCACACCATACCTACTAGCTACCAACAGGCATAGTAGAATGCTGTATGTCGCATTTTACCATACTATAGACGTGTTCAAATTATTAGACTAAAGACAGTTTTGTAAAATATTTGCATTTATTACAGGTTTACATCCATGTACATATTACATTGATACATTTAATACTTAGTGTGCGTACAATACGGTGTTAAGCGTTTATCCCTAATTTTTATATTTTATAATGCATGCTCTACATTTGTGTACCTGGGCTATCAGACATAGTAGGTACGCCCTGTAGCGGCTAGCGAGATGTGTGTGCCTGAGCGCGTTGTGCGGCTGCGCAGCTACGAGGGCGCGGTGGACCTGGACGCGATCGCTGACGAGAAGGAGCGCCTGGCGGTGGAGGGCATGATCAACAACTTCGGGCAGACGCCCATCCAGCTGCTGCGCGAGCCGCACCCGGCGCGCCTCTCCTCCGCCGACTTCTGCGCGCGCGTGCTGCGCGGCGAGCTGCGCCGCGCGCCCTTCTACGCCTTCCTCGACCACCTGCGCCCCACGCCCGTCGAGGTGCGTCTCCGCTGCAAAGGCCCTTTCACAATGCAAACATTACAGTTAGGACTGCGTCCGTAAGCGGACTCACTCACAATGCGTTCGCGTAAGCATAACACCTAACACGTTTACTTAAAAGCTTGCAAGTTCCAAGCTTCTGTGCTTATGCTTAAGAAATGAACCAACCACGTACGTTAACTCAAAATCGAGTATCGACAGAGGAGCGAAGTCAATAGAAGAACTAACGCCATATGGGCCATGGACAACGTCAATACCCCGAAATCGATTCTCACATCCAACCAATAGTAAACTAGAACGTCTCACAGCCAATATAAACTCTTGTTTTTGCTTACGTTTATGTTAGACATCGTGAATAATTCTATCACTTATGTTAATGTGTACATCTATGCGTTAAGCTTATGTTTACGTTTGCATTGAGAATGAGCCTTAAAAGTCTCTCATTTATACTAGGATTTATTTAACCATGCACTTGACGTAAATCAGCTGTTCACAATTTCATCGAATCCGGAGCTTGAACGTCCCCATAGTGAAGTCATTGTAGCGACATACAAGCTCCCGATTGAACGAAACCGCAACAGGTACTGTAGTGACACTTCAAAGTCACGAGCTGGACGAAGAGGGGGACGCTGTCATCCATTCGGGAGCTTCGTTAAGACGTAAATTTTTGGTGTTGGAGCTCCCGATTGGATGACAACGTCCCCAATCCATATTTTCTTTTGCATGTGCATCATGTAACAATTATGATGAAGGAAGAGAAGAAAATTCTGTTCTTGATTTTTTCCATTCTTATGAATTGTTGGGAGTGTTGATCTTTCTTTTTTCCCCGCATTTTCACATTTAACTGAACAGACGTTAGTGTATGTAAATCAATATTTTAAGTTCATCTTGATTTCTTTTAATGATTTTTCCAATATTAGTTGAAGAAACGAATTCAACCTTAATTTTTCCATATTAATTTATTCAAGTAGTAAAAGCACTACTAGATTGTATTATTTTATAATATTTTTCTGGGTATTTATTGTTGTTGTATGTTATGATCTGCAGATTCTTGAAACCCTGGTTAGTTCCCTGTTCCCTGATCCATTCCTGCTGAGTAAAAGATATGTGAGAAGGAATTGTCGTATCAAGCTCCCAAAATATCTGAGATGTATTTTGACTTAAATGATAACTGAATGGCAAGAAAAAAGTCAAGGTATGCTCAAACTTTAATTTAACAGTTGTAATAGCTGAACTGAAAAGTATTTCATGAATAAATCAAATAGTTGTAAGAAGTCCGAGTTTATTAAAATGTCTAATGAGAATACTTTTTAAATATCAGAATATTTTTAAGTTTTTTTAGTAATTTAGTTAGTTTTGTGGAACCATACACTGATAAAAGGCACTCTCTTAATTTGGGCCACTCATTCAATATTCTCTATTGCACGAATATTACTCTGGTACACAATGCAAGATGTAACTTGCTGGCGCTGTAAATCTGAAGTAGAATGCCAGACATTCAAAGTGCAGTCGTACCTTTCTTGTCTTGTTTCTCAGAGTATATACGGTATTCCAAGGATACGTTTGCTCAAATAACGAAAAGCAAAAACTGCTTAAAGTCTACCTGTTACTAATGAATATGGCCGTACAAGATAAAGCATTTTTCCATGAATAAAAAATATAATAGTGAATGTCACATTCATGCAGTCTCAGAATTTGTGTAATGGAAAAGTTACATTTCCAACAGTATAATTATTCTTAAACTCAAAAAACTTAAATTCGTATTTCCCTCACAACCCATAGTAGAGTATACACATACTGTCCTGTCCTGACCTGCTTGGTGCGTCGTGGCTGCGAGTGCGACGAGGGCGTGCGGTGTGCGCAGGTGTCGAGCGACAAGGACCCGCTGGTGTTCCTGAGCGCGCCGCGCTCCCCGCCGCGGGGCTTCCTGCAGGCGGGCGCGCACGACTCGCTGGTGTCGGTGAGCCGCGGCGGCGCCGTGGGGGCGCACACGTGGGCGGCGGCCGCCGACCGCCACGCCCCCGCGCGCGGCTTCGTCTTCGACGTCGACCCCAGCCTCGCCAGCGCCAAGTGAGTGCCGCGCCCGCGACCGCATCGCCCCACAACGACGCTAAAAAATCTTCCTCCAAAACCATCAATGTTTTAATAGGGCACTTAAGTTACCTCTAACAGTCGCGCGAAGAAGAATTTTGTACGTAAGATATAACTGACGAAACAAAGTAAAAGGTAATAAGAACAATTAATAAAACTGGGCCAGAAAGCTTGAGCGCTCAGAGCCATCTCAAGGGGTCATAGCTTTATAGTTTACTGTGGAAGGTGTGGGAAGAAGGGGGGTCCATAAGCCTACTGCACATGCGTTGGCCGCCTCTCTGCGCGCGAAATACTAGGCCATTGGGGTCGTCTCTCGGGAAGTGCATAGTATCCATGTAGTATAAACAGCGTTTGCTTTGTTCGGACACGTGAACTGACAATGGTATCATCAATTATAATTTAATATTTTCACTTTCACAAAGTTGTGGTAATGGGATTTTAATCAATCGATTTTTATAGACATCAGTATTTTCAAAACATAAACATAGATGGTGCATCCTTCTGAGGCGAGGTGGAAATGTAGAGGTGATGCCAATTGCCTCTCTTGGCCAATGAGATCGCTAGTCGAAGTTCAAAATCATAGTATTAATTTCGAAAGAACGCCTAACGTTAAAAAATGTTATATCTTGCATATATGCGTGATACGGTACACTGGCGTAGCCATCTATTTTAATAGTCGGCAATGGCACTGGCGGTGAGGTGACCTTTGAACCTGTGATCGTGTGTTTACGAACAAAATTCTAACCCCAAATAATTAACCAAATTAAATAATAATCAAATAATTATTTTTTTACTATCTACTCCCATTTCATAAATACTCACATTTTTTAGATCCTAAAACTAACAAGAATATTGGAAATATTCCTCTCTGCACATCATGCTCACTGCTGTAACGTTAGTTGCAACGTTAATAAACTTTTTTTTAGTCGCGAATTGGTCATCTGGGACCACGCGAACGTAAACCCGCACTTACCGAGGTTCAAGTTACATTTTCCCTTGGCAAGTGTATGTGACTCTTTTTTTGAGGGGATCAGCATTCTTACGCTGAATCCAATTTTTATCCCCACGCTACCCTTGGGGAGATGGGAAACGTTCAATGTCAATATCCATGTCCTTACAATTACAGTTATAGATGGTAAGAAAGTTGAAATTCTGAAGGCCAATCCGCAGTGAGTCACTATAATTTTGTTTTTCAAATTCGTGGAAATCGAGGAAGAATGTTGAAACATTTAATTTACCGAAGATAATAAGTAAAATGGTATTTGTTAAATACAATAATACATTCACAGGTATTTTGAAGCAGTACTTATCTATTTACCTTAGAGCAATTTTACACGAAATTACTGCTTGTCTGATGAGTACACATAAAAGTTGAAAACACCTCCGAAGCATATTTTGGTGTTCGTGAATCAATTGCGGGAGTTGTGGGATGCCACGGCGAAGCTTTCTTCCTGAGCGGAGCGTGTGTGCGCGCAGGACCAAGCGCACGCTGGGCAACGCGCACCACCCGGGCCAGGCCCTGAGCAGCCAGCTGTTCGCGCTGTCGCACGACGCCAAGGTGCTGTACACGGGCGGCCACTGGGACTGCACGCTGCGCCTCTACAGCCTGGCCAAGGGCAAGACGGTGGCGGCGCTGCGCAGGCACTTCGGTAAGCCGCCTCCACCTCTTCTGCCTGCCCGTTTGTAAATGGGTACGAGGGGGCACATCGAAAGCCTAGGAATTTCATTGCTCTGGAAAATCAGAGAATTTGTAGAATAATAAGTAAAAGTCAGGGAAGGGAATTTTGGAAAGGTTATAAAACTGTATATTATGCCTAAAAACATTAGTATATCGTCAATTTTTATGTGCTGGGAAAGTATTAAGTTAATTCGTACTTTCTCATGGCGAAATTATTTGCCGAGGGTAGCTTTTATATTTTCTTTAATTAATGTGAAACTACAAATATAAACAGAAAAAAATATAATAATACATTGGCAAGCAGGGAAAAATCAGGAAGATTTGTTCCAGGAAATGAGTGGCCACCCTGAGGTATCAAACTCTGAAAATAACGCAACTGTGATATTAAACTCCTGAAATGAAATTATTTAAAACATAGGTTGAAAATAAAGTAAATAAGTATAAAATTTTGAAAATCACATCGGTGGATACGTGCTAACTGGCAACATCGCGACGTCACTGTTGCAATGAAGTATTTTACTTAAAACCAAATAATGGAGAGTTACACAATTTTGGCAACAACACAGAAGCACATGTCACACGTCTCCACGTGAAATTTTTCCACGACATGTATATTGACAAAAAGTGTTAATCTTTGCTCTCATCTACAGCACTAGAAGTTTAAATCATTTATTCTGAGATACCTGTATATTTATTGCATTATTTTTATTTTATTTCATTTTGCTCAGAAAATTGTATGAAATGGACTTTACCCTTTGTGTACGTCATTAAAACCAATTTCTATTACAACATTGAATAAAAAACCATGGTACAGTTTCTGTAATTCACTGTCGGTTCTGGAGTACGTTTGAGGAGGACCATCATAGGCACTATCTTCTCAGCATGAGCTTGACCTAGTGCGTGCGTGTGGTGCGCAGACGTGGTGACGTGCGTGGCGCTGGACGCCGTGGGCCAGTACCTGGTGACAGGGTCGCGTGACTGCACGGCCGTGGTGTGGGAGCTGGTGCCGTCGGGAGGCGGCGCGGGGACGGCCGGCAGCACTGCGGGCGCGGGCTCCGCCACCGCGCCGCTGCCCCGCCCGCACTGCACGCTGTACGGCCACGACCGGCCCGTCTCCTGCGTCTGCATCGCCACGGAACTCGACCTCGTCGTCACGGGCTCCCTCGTGAGTATGCTCCTGCTGGCGGAGAGTTCCTCTCTCCCGCAAAGCTTATTTGTAGTTGTTATTATTATTACTATTATGAACATTATTTCTTAGCGCATTTTACGCAACCCATCTCTGTTAGCCGATTTGGGGCATTGCGCGTGTATTCTTCGTTAAGTTATTTGTCGTTTATCTCGTAACGGCATCGTCAGGCGGCGTTTTATCTCTACGACCAAGGGCTCGACGCCATTAGTAATCGGGGTACACAATCGGTCACCCATCCGGAAATACGCGGTGCCTCGGATTGCTTAACTTCCGTAACTTTATATAGCATATTTTAGCAATTCGACCAACGACGCCGGTCTTCAGATAACCCTAGTCATAAAAAAAAGTGGCTCAACAGGGTAGTTCACTCTACAATAATCCAATTGAAATATAAGGTCCCTTCAAGGTCTCGAGTTGGAAGGCGAGGACACTGTCATCCAATCGGGAGCTTCATTACGACTTAGATTGAAACTGCCTGATAGATTGTCAGTGTCCCCCTTTCCGTTTAGCTCGTGACCCCGAAGGGACAGTACATTTAAACCGGAGTATAGTATTTGTTGAGCACTTTACAATAATAATTTGTACATTGATAGACGTATACGGTTAGGATTTTCTTGATTTGGAATATTTTCTTGTAATAGGTATTTTCTGTGAAAATAGTCAAATTTGTTTTGAAATATGAATTAAATAGAATACTTTATTGGGGCATGTTTTTGCATATTTTGATTCTTTAAAGATGGGATATTTTAACAAATTTTCGGTCGCATTCGTCATATTTCAGCTTTTTAAAGATTTTTTTTAAAAATTCGTTTTGTTAGAATTGGTGTAAGCAAACTCAAACTATAATTAAAAGCCAAAGACTTACCTTCCAAAACTTTTAGGACCAAGAAAACACAAACACCTCTGTTTCACAATAGCTCTCATTTACAACTGAATTACAGAGCTATGATGGCAAAAGGAGTTATTAAACTAGTTGTTAAAATCAAGTCTGCTAGAATGTTTGCGATGTATGAAAAGATACCAAGGGGGCTCATATTACATAAATGGCTATAATAAACACCTTTACCTCTATATATCTCAATATCTATATCTATAATAAACAGGAAATACTCTTTCTTTTAGAAAGTTAAAATTTGAGCATTATGACTCATGATTTTAGGCATGAAACTGTTTAATTTCTAAGTAAACAATGTTTAAAAGCAAAATTTATTGAAAGAGATTTTATTAGTAAGGGATATTCATAATAATGCTAAACATTATTCTGTGCATTTTATAATACTGAAATGAAATGTCTAAATATATTTTTTTCAAATTTGTCCAAGTTTGGGGGGGGGGGGCATAATTGTCTTCCACCCCCACCTTTCACTCCCGCCTCTGTCTCTGTCTCTCCTCTCAAGGATCTTCTCATTGGTTCACAGAGCCAAATTGTTGAAATGTTGTGGTTAAAATGTGCTTCAAAAATTAACTGTGTTTTTTGTGATATTTATAATTAACTCCATTTTCAAATAGGTTGATAACTGAGTTCAGCAAGTTGCATGTCACTAGCATATGATGGGCATTGAATGCTACTTGCTGAACTTGATTATCAACCTAATTGAAAATGGAGTTACATCTCTTGCGCTGGCTGGGCTTATATGGTATTCTTCTTAATGATCCTCTTCAAACATTAAAAAATAGCATAATGTAAACTACAATGATTTTGTTTTTAGAGCATATTTTATGCCTTATGTTATATTTTTCCATGAATTAATTCATGAAGTCTTATTTTGTTTTGCATAGTTTTTAGGTGGTTAAAACACTAGTCCTAATGTGTACCAGTAATATTTTAACTACCTACTGCAAGTTCCCTTTCATCTAACTAATTCTAATAGAGCAAACAATGTTCAGTTCCTGCTTATGTTCTCAGAAAACAACTTCAATTCAAAAATTAATATTTTCCTTTGTATATCCCCACACTCAATTCATGTTTCGACCCTTTGTAATGACAAGTTTCCAACTAACGTTTCAGCCCTTTCAAGTAATTAGTGTCAAATTTTCTCTAACTTATTTTTCTGTCATCTTTCCACTTACAGTAGGGATTTTTCCCTTAGCTATTTATCCCCAGATTGTAGCATGAGAAGGGCTACTTGTAACAGACTTGTAGATGGGACCTTATCACATTAACAACTTATTTTCTTTAATTTTCACAATTGGAAACTTGTTATTCCAAAGGCTTGGTTTATCAATGATTGATCGAAATCAGAAAAAAACTTTGGCACAATTCATTGCCAACGCAACAATACCTGAACCCAAATGTATATTTTCTCTTGTTGGTATCTACATTTGCAATTTCAAATGCATACAACCAAGTTGAAAGAATCTAGCCAGCCTGTCATGTGATACGTGTCCATAATCACCTTAGATACTCAGAAACTCATTAAAAATTTGTGCTTACTCAAAAAAGCCCTGAAATTATTAATACCTAGTTTCCAATGGGTTCATTCTTCATAAAATACAATTTTGAAAATATCTTATGAATATTTTATTATATTATTATTTCATTGTGTATAATTTTTAGAATTTAAAGAATCGTGACATGTATTAACTATAAAAGACATTGTACATTAACATGTTTTTTTTTTTAATTTCAATTAACTAATTTAAAACTTTTTGATGAGCATTCATATGTTGTTTTAATACTGTGTGTTGCTGGTTTAAGAGTATGTTAAATACCTTTCTTTTTGTAGTATTTACCATAATCTTCTGTGTTCAATATTTATTTTACTTGAGTTTGACTGTACAGTTACATTTCCCTCTTTTCAGGATGGAACAGTAAATGTTCACACTATTGAAGAAGGCCAATATTTAAGAACACTAGAACCACAAAGTGTTAATGGACTAGACTTGGAGGTATCTCTACTAGCTCTTTCTGCTCAGGGTGACATAGCATTTGCTGCTCATGATAAGGTAAGCTTTTATCTGAAATTTTTGTAAATGTTGATGTTATTTCTCTCTAATTGAATTTTTCATGTTTATGGTGTTAAAATTATTACAGAGAAGCCATTCAGTGCATGTTTACTCAGTGAATGGTGTTTCATTGGGATCCAAACTAGTCCCCGGCCGTGTAGCTGGACTGGCTGTTGCGGGTGACATGTTGGTTGTTGGTGATGATGCCGGGGATATCACTATAAGTCGCTTGTTAGGGTGAGTACATCTGTTAAAATATTGTGTCTGTTATACTTTGAAATAAAAATTTATTTTCACTACTGACAATCATTGCAAACTGTAAAAGATGTGCATGGTTAGTTAATTATTGAGGAACACTTGCTCTTATCTCTTATAAATTATAGATAGTGTTTGATTATAAATTATTATATTTTCAGTATATCATGCAATAAATAAATAAATGAATAAGAAAAAACTACTTTCCTGTAATTTGTATCACACATTTTCATTAATAAAAAGCAGTTGGGTACAAAATAAACTATTTGTTTATCATTAGTATTAAAAACAAAATATTCTTTAAAACGTATGAATACTATTGAAAATTTATATTTTCTTTTTAATTCTCTGGTTGAAACAATGCAATTGTTTGTTTTCTGTCAATAAAATATGTCAACAGAAATTAATTGTAACAGGTTTTCCTCAATTCATTTTCACACCCTTAGTGATTAATGCTTCTTAGGTATATTTGTAAGCGTATTTAAATTCAAAATGTTTTTCTTTCCATAATTTCAGCTTGCCTCCTGTTTATGACCTTCCTTTGCATGTGCCCATCCAGTCAGTTGTAGTCACTGCAGGTGCCACCCACCTTTTGGTGCCTCTTCGTGATGGAAGGGTCATGGTACTAGGAGTAGCAAATGCATAGTTACTGTGAAAGGTCATTGCTGTGTGCCCACTCCAAAATGCACATTTCCTCTGATATGTAGTGAATATCATTCCATTGAGTGATAATCAGAACAACTAGATGTCTGTGAAGGAATTTGCAAAGCATTTGCTTTTTCATGACATGTACCAAGTCGGTATCATGTTAGATGTTTCTGATTTCTTATTGCATTGCATGTTTTGCATATAAAAAGAAACAATAGATATTGCAAGCTATATTCAGAATGTTCATATAGAGATGTGTGAAAAGGGTGAGTATGAGTAACATTAAAAAAATTCAAGAAGTGTTCCCTTTAGTTTAGTGAATATTGGAGTGAGCAAGGATTGTGTGCAGTTTTTAATGTATTAAGAGTTTAATAAATGAGCATAATATATGTTGCCATATCTAACACTATAAAGTTTTTAAAATTATGTATATTCAATATGTACAGGTTATACAATAATTTTATGTACATAAAGCAATGAATTTGTCCACAATGGAGGACATACAAAACAAGAATAACCATATTTTTATATAGTATTTAGGACCACATAGTTTTAGTTAAATGACATGTTGCAATAGTCATAAGGGCCTGGGTAGTGCAGTAGGCATGCCAATGGTTTAGATGACAGAAATTGAAACAAGAAAGAGTAGAGCTAATTTTAGCTTCTTGGGAGTCAGGTTTGATAGAATAGTTGTTTTGAGATACTATTTTATAAGTCAATAAGAAATTTAATTTTATTGTTTCATTTAAAACTTTAAGAAGAAATTGTTTGATTGAAAGCAAACAGTTTTTATGTTTTGAATTAAAATTTAAACTATGTTTCTATATGAACTAAGTGATAATTATCATTTGTATTAATTGTAAGATTTTGTTCAGGTAAATACTCTTGCTTTAAATACTTTGTGATGGAGAAATTGGTGGAAGGAACTAGAAAGATCTGCATCAAAGTAGGGTAATTGTTCAGAAATAATAAAAAACTTTTATTACAACTCATCACAGAAGCTTTAGTAAGTAACTCACCGTAATGATTGAGATTTAATGATATTCTCTGTGAAGATGGTCAGAATACAAATAAGAAAAGGGTGGACTAAGCTTGAAATAGATTTCTGAAAAGAAGGGAACAATAACTTTACCGCCCAGAGCTCTGTGACTTATTCTTGTATGCACAGGCAGATACAATTCCTGTGGTATAATTGTTGTTGTTAATGGTTGTTAATCATTTTTAAAATAATGTGATTTTTCAGAATTAGTAATAATAAGCATATAAGTATTGGATAACTTGGTAATCTCACAAATAAATTCTTATTATGTACTTAATTAGATGTCTTCTACTGTCTCATTATTCAATGAAGTAATTATCTGGCTTCATACAATGTTAATTTTAATGTAAAACAAAGTGTTAAGCATGAAAATGTACATTTGTTGATATGTGACCATATTACTGTGTTACATGTAAATTATTGAGTACATTTTAGTCTCAGTAACTGTTGATTGTGTAGCTGAGTGAGAAATATGACTGTGAATGTTTTCTTATTTTTTAATGTTCTTCAGTATTATTAATATTGCAATAGCTTCTTTATTCAAAGAAAACAATAAATTACTGCAGTATTAATAAGATTTAGATAATGTTTTATCATGTTCAGAAATCTTCAAATAAATGACCTTCATTTCAGCCTCAAAATAAAATTCATTTGGTATTCCAATCTTTTAATGAGTTTGTATGTTCAATTTCTTATAAATAAAATTATCAATCCCTTCTTTTAATTGATTTTAAAATAATATTAATTTACATGACAGTACTGCATACTTTGGCACTCAATGTAACTTTGCACTAGAAACACAATGTAATGCACTAGTTTTTATGAAGAGAATTTTCAATCCATCATTCTTTCATTCATTTATTCAATTGGGCATCTGTTCTGAACTTCATGGTATTGCAGGAATATACTTTTTTAAGACATGGGTAGGTTTCAGTGTGATAAATTATTCTAACATAATCTAATACTGAAGTGGAATATTTTACAAGAATAAAGGAACAGCTTGTCTTGTGTTTACCATCAGTAACACCAGTATTATAAGAAATAACAAAGTGTATTCCTGAAACACAAAATGGTTATATTTTGTGCTGAAAGGTACCAAACATGATGGAAATAAATATATCCATCGTGGTAGTAAAAACATGAAATAAATATTTCATAAATCATTATAATTTTTGTTGTGGTTGCAACCTCTTTGAAATGTATTATTTTGCACTACAATCTTAGCTTCTAAACAAAATTTAATTTCTATTCACGAGTCTCATCATTTTTATATATTACAGAAATTATTAATTTAAGCTAAAGTACTTTCATGGTATGTTGAATATTGGAAACAATTTTTATTTCACACTTTATAATCATCAAATTAGGGAAGAATTTACTCCATGAGATTTTTTGTCTTTGCAATTTCTCAGAAAAAAAAAGCATTTACCTGTTCTTTGCTTTCTTTCATGTATCAGAAGTATCTCAATATGTATGTACATTTTTCTTTGTATTCTTATGGTAAATGAACCAGTGCAGCACTTTCAAACCTTTAAAGTGGAAGACAAAAACAACAAAATAACAGCAGTCCAGGTCATTAAAACAAAAAGAAGGTTAGTATATAATATAATCAGATATATTTATTGAACCGCTTTAAAATATTGTGTATAAAATCTCCTGATACTCTATATGCATTATCAGAAAAATATTAACAAGTGTAAAAAAATTAATATTCCATGAAACACATCATGAAAAACTGTTCGTCTTCAACAGTGGTATATTGCTATTGCTTGCTATTCATTTGTGTATATGGTACTGAAATGCATTTTTCTCCACAAGACCACAATGCAAATAATGAAATATGGGATTCATCCTATAATACTTGATGCAGGTCACAGTTAAAGTAGGCAATCTAGAACACCCATTAAATAGGAACCATAAATACAAATAAACTTCACAGACAGCAACTTTAATCAGTGAAATACAATGATCAAAAAACAAAGGTCTTTTTTCCTTTTTTAATTTATTTTCAAACAAATTATCCGGCAAGATTATCTACAAATAAAATAATTGTGCTTTGTACATTTTTTTTAAAGATTCCTGTCATTCAATGACCAATTGATAGCATTAACAGAAGTAACTTCTTTTTATTTCTATACATATAATACATTCATTCATTTATCTACATCATTAAATTTTGATTACTTCATGTTGAAGTGTTGAGGATCCATTTTCTTGCTAAGATGCACTCCTATGCGAAGGGGGTACTAGATGTGAAGGTAGTTCTGAAGGCAACTCATGACCTGATAACTTAATATTCACTAAATGCATGGCTAAAGCAAATTCATCTTTGCTAAGCAATCCATCTTGATCAACATCAGATAATTGGTAGATGCGCCCAAGTATTCCACTTGGAAGTTTGGACTTTACTAATGCTGTTTTGGCAGCTGTAAGAAACAAATTTTTGATTTATATACATTAGATTAGGAAATATTATAGTGTGGGAGAAGTTAACAGCAACTTGTAGTTGTTCATTATTTGTGAGTGTAATTTAATGTTGGTAGACATGAATTAATGTAACAGACTTACCAGTTCTAGATAGTTTTCCATCAACGGGATTTAGGGTATCAAAAAGTGAATCAAAAGTGCTTCTGTAACGATTTACAACCCATTCAGTTTCTCCTTTTCCCTCATTGATACCTTCACTTTCAATTCCGAAAGGACTAGTAGTATCAGATACTGCACTAAAAGCCCCGGCTTAAAAAAAGAAGCAGAAAAATCATACACATTTATACCACTATTTCCAACTGATAGTTTCTGCTTTTATTTTTAAGGTACTCACAGTCAACAGATGGGCCTGATTGTACCCTTTCATCAGGAATCATTGCCATGATTTTTGAAATATCTGTCAACATTTCATCAGCTTTGTTCACAAGCTTTGGTTTCAGAGATTTCAATTTATCAAAGTCAAACCTTGAAAGCATATCCTACAAAGAAATTATTGCCAATAGAAAAACCTGTCAGTCTCATTTTCAGTGAATTTAAGTATATGAAACTGTTGACAAACTCTTTACCTGCATTTTTTTCACATCTGGGAAGTCCCCAGGTGACATCTGATGCTGCACTTGAACATCATGGTATATTTGAGCAAGGTCACCAATAAGCCTCGCTTTTGCCTTCTCTTTTCCTAGGAAAGGCATGTTCCGCTTCAAATGACTCATGAGATATGCATGAGCCTATAACCAATCACAATAATGATCAATCACATATGAAATACAGTATGAATCACTCAATAAATTTCATGTCATATTACTCTATAAATGAACATTGTTATTTTAATGTAATAATAACACTAATTTGTGGCCAAAAAATTGCAAAGAATTTGTTGTCAAATTTCAAAGATTTTTGAAGTGCTGAATTAGAAAATGATTCTGATTTTTACTCCACAATATGCTGTGTTTGTCTTCAGTCACTAATAAAAACAATAATACTACAATTGGGTTGCAATGATTTCAACTATTTTATTATATTTTTTCTCTCTTCCTTTTTTGATTGCATTTCATTAATTTTGCTTCAATAATTTAAATTTGTATTACCCCTTATTTTTAATAGACTTCTGATACTGCATGAACATTATCAGTCCATAACAGATTTATTTTACATATTAGAAAATGTAGCATGACATTTCATGGGTCAATGTATTTACATGTGAAAATTTGAAATCAAGATGAAAACTTGAGAAGAATGACATTTACTTTATATATTTTCTATCATGAGCTTTATGAACAAAATCTGCCACAGAGGTATGAGACCAAAGGATTTTCTTTATAAAACCTTAGTTTTAGATAATAGTGGCCGATGTCACTTTTCCGCAAACATCCACCTAATAACACTGGAAGGCTCCTTATTTGACTAAACATCTTCAATTTTCTAAGGATTATGAATCAATCTTCATTTAGAAAACAAAAAAAGCTGAAAAACCTTAATAATAAAGCCAGAATAATAACAGATTTCTAGCTAACAAAAAAGATCCAGTCACTACAGAAACATGACAAGTACACTCACAACATTCAAAGCTCAAAGTAGTAAAATGAGCTTGGAAGTCACTTCAATACATTCCCCTGTAGTCAAGGACCCATAAAACTTGAGAAGTATCAATAAAGAACAACGGGGAAAAATTCTGACACTTTGGGAAAGACTTTAAGGGACATTATTAAGGAAAAATGTGAAAATAAGATACGTACTTATTATGGAAAAATACTGCTGAGTGATAATGTATGAAACTTCAAACACCCGCAATGGAAATGGGCAAGGAGAAATATACAGGAAAAGAAGAAAAGATCTCTCTAAGCAAGAACGGAAAATATAGTGCTATTACAAACCTATAATTTAGTCCATGGGGATGCTTGAGATTTCTTTTTTAGAGTCAGTACAATTAATACTTCTGGTACTCACAACCAAGTTCATTTGTCCAGTTGCTCTGAGATGCTGACCCATGCCCCCCACCTCCCACTCAAACAAAACATTTCAACAATTTTTTTCTTTTAGCACACCAAAAAACATGAAAATCAATCAAAATGTTTACTGATGCTGTTATTTTTAATTTTTGTTTGTTTGTTTGTTTGTTTGTGGACGTGTGGGATTTAAAGCATCAATTATTCACATTTTACACATCAGATGAAAATTAAACAACAGGGATATACATCTAAAAGAATTAAGAAATTCAACCATAATTAACAATAAGGATTTGGAATTTTAATATTAAGATAATTTGAAGTTATAGTTTATATTGTTTTAAATGAGCAACTTCAAAGTGAATTGAATATTTGTACCTCTGGTGAGCATAGAAAAAAAGAAAAGAAAAGAAAAAAAAAACAGTAAAAACAAAACATACATACCTTTGCAAGTCTCGCTCTTTTACTAAGATCTGATAATTTTCTAAGCGTAGCATTGCGAGGAAGTGATTGCAGATCTAGAAGTAAATCTTGTTCTTCATTTTCAAATAATCTATACAAAACAGCAGTCGCATAATGGCACTTTTTGTTAAGAGTGAAATCATAATGGAAAATATAATTCAAGGCATGATATTCCTTTATTCATCACTTACCTTCTATTTTCATCAAATGTAAGTGGTTCATCCCAAAAGCTACCAACATACACACGAGTTGCCTCAGGAGTGTCCAAAATCTTGCCTAGTGACCACATCAAAGCACCGTATACCCTCATTAATTGTTGCTGATTAATTTTATCAGCTTTGTTAAGAATTATTCTTATTTTGTCATCATGTTTTCGCAACACTTCAATACACCTTCTGAACTCATCTGATATATCAAGTTTATGAGCATCAAAAAGTAAAACAATTCTATCAACCCTTTCCCCAAACCATTCTAAAACTCCTGTGAAGTCATACCCTCTGTTAACACGTTGTTTCTCTCCAGAAAGAATGCCCGGAGTATCAATAAGAGAGATACTTTTTAACACATCATTATTCAAAGTAGAACACTCAAAACGATTTAAAAAATTGTTACCAAATTTAGCTAAAGGTCGAAACTGTTTTGATGCATCAACAACTACTGCATTTCCTGGGATTATTGTTTCTCGTTCATCGTGCATTACAGCCACAAATCGATCAGTAGTAGGTTCTGGCCCAATACGCATTCCAAGATAATCACTGTCCAACAGATATTTAATTAGTGTGGTTTTACCAGTAGAATACTGTCCCATGAATAAGACTAATGGTTTAGCTTCAAAATCAGAATCGTAGAGCATAGGGGAATGAAAATCATGGAATCTGTAAGTTTCTTCAAGAGGTAGTAACTTCTCCCGGTACACATTCTTTAATCCATCCACTACATTATTATAATCCGTTGTTCCTTTTTTACTCCAGCTGCAAACAGAAAGATACATGAAACATAACTTTGTGAAATAAATTTCATTTACCTCAACCTTGTATTGAAGTAGTTTAAATTTAATGTGCAAAACATGTGAACCATAACCTCCTGTACTTTCATGATGAAATAGCAATACCTCAAAAATCGTCTATGAAATAACACATCTTTCAAGCGGCATACACACTTTGCGCCTTTCCACAACATTGACACAACCTGCACAACACAACAAGAAAATAGTCTCGAAGCAAAAATAGTGCTCTTTCTTGGCCTCCTAGCAGTTGGTAATATTATTGTTGGCAACACTGAAGGTATTGAGATTCGTTTTTGTTTCAAAAATTCGTGCATAATGCGTAATGTTACTCGCGGGAATTTAAAACTGGCTTTTAATGTTCCTTTACTTGAATTTTCTTATATGTTACAGTTATTACTGACAAGCAAATGCATAACTACGGTATGGCACTTGCCATGGGCGCCACTCACAAGGAGCGCTATTCAGAGTAGCCTGTACCTACTAAAACAAATAATTTCATTAGTTTTAATTTCACAGCCTCAGTGTCATAAAATGAATAAAGATCGTTATAAAATGTTTCACTGAAAGTGTCAATAGTAAAACATTGAAATTAGTATAAAACTACTGAATGTTCTTTGAAATATTAGGGGGCGAGGTCTCTTCTTGATTATGACATTCAGATCGAAAGGCACAGAAATATTCGCAAGTAGAAACGATTTTTTCCTAAACCTCGAATAACATTACGCAGTTTGTTTGCTACTATCGTACGATTGTGTTCACATCCCAACAGGCGTCGCGGGTAAACGTTCATACCATTTGCAGCATGTGTGTGGAACTCAGAGATCATTACACATCTGCCAGTGTAGATAACTACTGACCCTATCGAGCTTTTTCAGGTATTCCCACTTTGCCAGGATTGAATAAGCTGAGACTACATGATCAATGGTTTCTACGTTTTCTTGACAAATATGACATTTAATATCCTAGGAAATTTTGAAAACTGCTTTATCATATATGAATCGCAGCAAACATAAAGGTTCGATGTCACATTTTGCCGGTTTTGAGTTAACAATGAGAAACGTTCTTAAAATTTAAACATAATTCTCCAGGCATCGTCTGTAGAGTATACTTCAACTGTTAATGTAAAGAAAAAATGTTCGATGTCCGGAATTGAGAACCTTTTTGTTTGCTCTTCAAAGCTCGTGGACATCTAACGTTTTTTCTCCGATTCTCCGGCGTCGGGGATGGTGTAATGGTTAGCGTATCGGACTGTTGAACCCAAGTTGGCGGATTCAAACCCGATTGAAGCCGTGGATTTTTAAGATTTTTAAGGGTGAGAAAATCCTTCGTACGACTTCCTTTGGAGGGGAAATAAAGCCGGCTGTTCCATGTTCGTAGATTTACTTGCATGTAAAAGATCCTCAAACCTAAATGACCCCTCTGAGCTAAATTGAAATCGCCTTTTTCTCTCCCAAGAAATACCTCCTTTCTCTGCTAGTTGGTGAAAGGATCGTAGCGAAATTTGCGTGGTCAGACGGAAGAGCAGGCCTCATGGCCTGAGTCTCGCCACGTAAAATAAGGCATTCAATTCAATTCAATTCAATTCAGTTCATATGTTCTCAATGCCCAATCGTGGGCAGCCATAACAGCTGTTTCCGATTCGGGCTTCTTTCTACCCCAACGAGTTAGAGATAGTTCCTAATGATCTCTAACTCGTTGTTCTACCCCTTATAAGCCATTTAAATGTTTGGTCTTTGTTGTTATGTATCTTATCCATCTTTTTCGATTTTATTCCTATGAATAAAATATTCATAGGAACTCAACATTAACACATATTATTACACGTAATATTAGTTAGCGAAGAAAATAAATGGTCCGCCCAATTTTGCGTCTTAATCCAGTACACGGAATTTTTCGTATCATATAGTTCCTAATGCTATTTCTAGTAATTGACAATATCTTCGCTTTTAAAAGAAGAAAGAAAATATTATTTTGAGAAAAGATTCTTAAACTTGTAAATCTCTTGGCTGGATTATATTTTTAAAAGTATTATATAACTAGGAGCCTACAGCACTATAAAATGCAGCTGACAAGAGTAAGGAGGACGGGGTTCTGAAACAGCACAAATTGGTTGCACTGAAATAGTACAGGATATTTGAAGCATCTTTCTTCCTCATCACACGAAATAAGCTATCTTGTAAGGACTTACCAACTGACTATGAGAACTCAGTCAATGTGATTAGGCGGGATAACACTATCCTGTATTTGTTGTTGTTGTTGTTTTTTCAGACAAAATCGAATCTGTTTCATTGGTTTCGGATTTTTATCGATTTCCTGGACATTTAACAAAACCATTTACATCTCTCGCGTGTCCACCGCCTGGTTTCCTAGTTTTCTGTCAATTTGTGTGTTTCTTCGAAATTGGCGATGTAAATTTGCAAAACGATTACATGAAAACCAGAGCCAATTCGTAAATAATCAGCCTATTTTACTTTCTTGTACGTATATACAAGTAATAAACCCAGTACACAGAAAGTTATGTAATGCTGCGGAAAATTGATTTCGAGGTTTCCACGGAAATACACCTTTTGGGGTCCCCTGACACCGAAAAAGTGTTGTTTCCCCCCCTTTCAAAACGTCGATCCGTCCGTCTATCTGTATGTCTATCCGTTTGTCCGTCTGTCCATTTGTCCATTTGTCCGTTTGTCCGTCTGTCCGTCTGTCCCTTTGTCCGTCTGTCTGTCTGACTGTCTGACTGTCTGTCTGACTGTCTGACTGTCTGTCTGACTGTCTGTCTGACTGTCTGACTGTCAGACTGTCTGACTGTCAGACTGTCTGACTGTCTGACTGTCAGACTGTCTGACTGTCTGTCTGACTGACTGTCTGTCTGACTGTCTGACTGTCTGACTGTCTGTCTGTCTGACTGTCTGTCTGTCTGACTGTCTGTCTGACTGTCTGTCTGTCTGTCTGACTGACTGACTGACTGACTGACTGACTGTCTGTCTGACTGTCTGTCTGACTGTCTGTCTGACTGTCTGTCCTACTGTCTGTCTGTCTGACTGTCTGTCTGTCTGACTGTCTGTCTGACTGTCTGTCTGACTGTCTGTCTGTCTGTCTGTCTGTCTGTCTGACTGTCTGTCTGACTGTCTGTCTGACTGTCTGTCTGACTGTCTGTCTGTCTGACTGACTGACTGTCTGTCTGACTGTCTGTCTGACTGTCTGTCTGTCTGTCTGTCTGACTGACTGTCTGTCTGACTGACTGTCTGACTGACTGTCTGACTGTGTGTCTGACTGTCGGACCTATGCCGCCTTGGTAAGAGTATTTACATCTATTCTTACCAGAAAAATACTTGTCGGATGTGAAGTGAATATTTTTTAAATATTGTTTTACACTGCAAAGGAGGTTGTCGTTGTGAGTGGACTGAAGAATTGGAAAGCAAGAATTAACGAACTCGCGTATACTGTAAAGCTCGTCACAAATGAAGATCAAAGTATTCGGGCTGTAATACCGAAAATAAAAAAAACGAAGTTTACAAGTAAAGGAAACTCTAGATAATATAATGTAGTAGTTCATCCTTTCAAAAGTACAAGGCAATGCAACTAACTGATGACATGTTTCGTGTTTTCATCGATGTAGCATGATTCGTGACTTACCGAAATGGTAAATGTGTAAAACTGCCAATAACAATAAACACATTTGGAGAAATTCCTCGAGACATTACGTTATTTTTAATGTTTCCAAATGGTGAGCAGTGTACTGGACATTATTGCTGAAGATTCCCAAAATTATATTTCCAGATTCAGAAGTAGTCCTTTTGAGTGTAAAAAGATACCGCAGCTAGTATTTCAGTAGTGGCTGAAAGCAGCACAGACTTTGCTGATGCAGAAAATAACGTTTAGCAAATACAATTTGGAATGATATTGACAAACCTGAACTTCAAGTGCATGTTACCAAGAAATAAAATTGTTTAAGAAAAAGTTCTGTTAAAGTATAATATTGTACAAATGTACCTCTTAACATTTGTAAGTAATTTGTTTCGACAATTTATTTGATAAAAAATATTACCTCTTAAAGTTTTTATTTGTATTTTGATCTCAATGATAAAAAAGAGTTTTAATTTTATGTAAACTTCATAGAAAAGATAGTAACGTTACTCGTTTGTTTCAAACAACGACTGCGAAAAAATGGGTAGGTAGGATAGTTCTTAATGCGGTGTGTTGAAGCAAACCATTATTTAAAAGAGAAACACTTCGATATAATTGAGTGATGAGTGAAAACTGTCCCTTCAAAATATTTTTACTTTGTGGGCATGAATAATCCGTAGACAACGAAATCTAAAATACTTGGGTCATTGTGCAATGCGTCTAGACGTAAAGCAGTAGAACGCATGTAAAGTAGTTTGAGAACAACATAAGAACGCCATTTAGAGACTTTTACTGTAAGAATTAGAAAATAGATTTAATAGTACTAAATAATTTTGGAACCATAAAACTCCTAGATTCGATCACAAACTTCATAAACAAAACTCAAATTATTGCCATAAAACATCTTCTCAAAAGAGTAGATACGCCGACGCCAGACGCCAATGGTTTGTAAACGCTAAAACTCACCATCGACAATGCAGTTTTCTCTCGTCTGTGGTTCTCAACTTGTCGGCCTTTCATAATCCTTATCATTCCAACTGACGTAGATACCTTTTTGGATTCCTTATTTATTCTTCTTTCAGTTTGTAATCATAAACAATACTTTATTAATATCATTTCCTCGAAGATATTTTGATATTTATAAAATACCAAATAAAATTAATCCGAATTCAACAATTTATCATTGTATTTTTCGATTCATTTAACTAATGTCACTATTAACATTTTATTTTATAGCAATTGTCAAGCTCTGTGAAAATACTTTTCACAATTAACAATTACGTGTACGCGATCTGAAACTATACTCATTTCCTGGCGTGTAAAATTGTAAAATTCTTCTAAAATTATGATATTGTGCCAGTGTGTGACGTTCTGCGATCAAAGTCAATGTGGTGAAATATTTTTCCAACTTAGCTTTAACCAAAAAAATTTCAATTACCTAGAAAATTAAACACAATTAGATATTTTACTGAAAACCAAACCAGCAAAGTTTCAAAGCTTTATTCCAGTAAAAAATTTAAAGATAAAATTTTGAACCAATTTTGAAACAAATATCGAAGGCGTTTCACGAAAAGTACCTCCAAACGTTAAAAGATCGGTTTCAAATTCGGGGTCACGACATCAGTCACATCGATCGGGTAATATCCATTTTGGTGATTGTTCGATTAAGAGCTAATGTTTTGAGAAAACGAATTTTTTGGTTTCACAAAACATACTTTTCGGAGAAATTTTTTTTTACAACTTACATAACTTTCTCTATACTACGTTGTATAAGAGGAAGTAAAAATGTTAATTATTTGGATATACTGTATTGTATATGGGGGACACGTTTGATAGTGGACGGATCGATGACTTCCACTTTCGCTACCTGGCTCCAGGGATAGATTTTCGGTTGATCTATGTGGAATTTGCGGTGGAAAAAAATTAGTTCTCGACAGGTTTCCTCGGGTTCTTCCGTTTCCACTCTCTCTCTTTCCACCATTGCTTCATCATTAAAATCATATCTTCACCCATCTATCAAACTATTCCTAAACATCTAACCCAGGTATAGCGGAAAAGGTTAGGGACTGGAGATGTTTGTAATAAAGAATATTCATTGTAGCTATGAAGTTAAAGTTTGTTTGGTGTATACAAAATCGCAACATCGACTTTCGAAGAGTTTCTCCCTATATTGAACCTGCGGTGTAAGTCATTTCTCGGCAAAAGTGTTTTAATTAAGCCATTGGTGCACATTTTATCGCATATACTTTAAAGTGACCTCTACCTAACATGCGCGAAGCAAATGCCAGTGAGGCCCGCGCAACAGTTTGTAACCTTCCAAAATACTTAATCAAATAAATGATTTCAATAAACGTGTTAATTAGAACGGTAGTAAAAATTCCACTGTTCAAGAGGTTACGTGATATGTCATCACTACTCCTTGCCAAAGAGTGTTGAATTTCAGTAAAGAATAAGATCAAGAAGTCTCTATCATTAATATTGTAGTTTTGTAATATTAATTTCTTGCGAGTTTCGAAAATTCAGAGAGTTAACTGAAAATGGGATCTGCGCCTTATTTATAACTGTACTTTGCGCTATTAGAAAAAAGTGAAGAAAAAAATTCGGAACAGTTATTTGAAAACAAATTTTTAGTTTGCTTACATTTGACGCAAAATTACGCTAAAACTAATCATTTCGCCAAAAAGTACTGTGTGCTCTTATTTAAAGAAATGTCTTGAACAGATTTCATTAAGAAAAAATATTCTATCTTCAATATTGCAGTTTAAGAAAGACACCAATAAAAATCTGAACGTTTGTAATTATCGAATATTCAGAGATTTCAACGAAAATGCGTTCTGCGTCAAAGCGTCAAAATATTCGTTTCAAATCCACACGGTTTGAATTCTGCCTGATCGTTGGGAGGAATGTCTATATTGTCGTCACAAATATCCATTTTCGAGAAAATCGATTCTACGGTTTAGGCTCTGCCATTGCACACTAAGAGGTGAACACACAGACGGACGGACTGGCGGACGGTCGCGCAGACGGGCGGGCAGACGGACGGACGGGCGGGCAGACGGAAGGACGGGCGGGCAGACGGACGGACGGGCGGGCAGACGGACGGGTGTACGGGTAGACGGACGGACGGGCGGGCGTGTGGGCGGACTGACGGCCGGGTGGACGAGTGGACAGGCTCATTGACGCGCGGTTGGAGTGACGGGCAGACTGGCAGGCGGATGGGCGGGTGGACGGACGGGTGGGCGGACGGACGGGTAGACGAAAAAAACTGTTAATTCATCAATGGGAAACAATTTTTTTAGTTCACTGACTCTCCTGGACGGCGGACGGACGAATGGACGGACAGAAAGGCAGACAAACGGACGGGCAGACGAAAAAACAGCTAATTCGTCCATGGAAAACGATTTTTTTTAGTTCACTGACTATTATGAAGATTTCACTGAAAGGAGTTGCGGAAACATTTTGAAATAAGAACACCGAAGACTCGTACGTGTTACGTACATTGTTCTTTTAGTGTGGATTTAAGACAACTTTTGTTTTTATACTTTTGGGATTATTCTGAAAATTGTATAACAGGCGATGACCACATATTCATGTCGTGCCAGTGTTTTGTTTACGGTACCCATTTGTTTTATATGACAATGATTTCTTTGCAGCACGCGAACAGCGAATGTTTGTAACACTTTCCAATCAATAAACAGTGAAGAGAAATTCGAATTTTCCTGAGTGCTGAAAGAGAGATTTGAAACAAAATACAGTTGCCCTTACAGTCTACCGTGAAACCAGAGAGTTGTGAGAAAAATAATCGGTAGAAAAACTTTTTAAATATTTGTATTTCAATACATAATTAGCTGGAACTATTGCCAACCTTACGTATCATATCTCAAGAATTCATTTAAAACTAGAAAGGCGGTGTAGAATTCCACAGCATTTCACTACTGTCAGTGCTTCGAAACCTTACTAAGAGCATTTATACAGGTATATTTCCAGGATGTTATTGAAGGATCGAATGAGCCTTTGATCATCTTTGTAGGTGCTCTAAAACTCTTCCAAAACACGTTTAAGGAGCTAAAACCTTGCACAAAAGTAAACTCGTTTTCATATTAAATATATTACGAAACCCAGTACTTCATAATATTGTGTTAAAATAGTTTGTAATGCAGAATTGACATTTCAATTTGAAAATTACCACGTAGACTACTTCAATTGACATAATGTATAATGCTGCATACTGTAACATTGTGCATAATGAAATGCAAAATCATACGAACAAAAACCTGTCATAATCGTAATATTATGACAGCAAGGCTTTTTTATTTATTCTGTTCATTGTAAGGTGCAAAGTACACTCTTCAGGAATATAATATTTTCATAGTGTTTTATCATTTTTGAAAAGTATTTAAAAATACTGCATAATTTGCAACATGCCTTTGATCTCGCACATTTTTACAGGTCACCTTTCAAGAATTCATACATTATAAATCGAAATTCTTTGTAAATATCAAACCAGATGGATATAAGGATGCAATTAGACTCAGATGAATTTAACATTTTAGATTTAGATTTAATGCATATTATGGCAGACATTTTACACTTTTATACAAAATTACTCATATATTTGTTTTGGGTATCCCTGCAGCGTATTCTGTACAAATGACTAGGAACCAACCGGACAATAACTTTGGATGAATTATGTGATAGTCCTGTTGTTCACATACAAAAAATCAACATTCACACAAACATCATATATAACCACATACAACAAATAATATAACAATAATTATTCAAATTATGTACATAACTGATAGAAACTAAAATATCTACATATTTTCCATATATCTGATACAACATTTAATCTGAAACTTGGCACCTTTAAAAAAAGTATTTCTCTTACAAAAGAAATATACGTTTTCTCTCTCTTTCTTTCTTCTCTCTTTCATAGTTTATATTTCACAGCCATAAGACAACAGGTTGTTCTGTCAAACACATTTTGACATTCAACATTAACATATAGCAGAAGGGCTCTGAGCTCAATGAGGTCCAGCCTTGAGAGGAGGCCACAGAAGCCCAACATTTTATAGAAAACATACAATATTTCTGACCACACAAAATTTATATGGATATAACAAAAACTACTTATGAATCTTCACACAATGACTTGGAAGCTTACCAAATGTTTGGTTTGGTTTTGGCAAGTTCAGTAGATAGTATATAAAATATTCAAAAAGCGATTAATTGATCTTTCATGATTGGAAAGTCTAATGACATCTTCTTCTTCTGACTTTCCCCCAAAATTCTTCATTAGAAAAATAATGCACTCTATACTTCTACTCTTTTAAGCCAAGCAATTTCCGATGCCAACTGAATCTTAGATTGTGCATGAAAAATAAATAACATCTTCAGGCCACTCATTTCTTCTCTTCAGTTCTTCTCAGTCTTCATTTCAACTAGTTCCTCAGGAATCAAACCTATCAATCAAATCAATACTGTTACATTCTTAGCAATGGTCCCCTACTTTCCACTAATTAATGGACGCATGTCGAAGTCATACTGCACCACTCCATCACTTCTAGGTTGCCGGTCACATCTTCATGGTTAATCGCAGAAGGATTGGATAGGAATGAACAGCTTGACCGTACGAGGAAAACGCCATTTATAAGATAGGCAACACAGCTCCGAGGGAACAAAACCGATCAGAAACGATGCAAAAACACGCCAGTGGGGTAACAAGAATCTTAGACTCAAGCGATCGTAGTCCATAGACACACATTTATTTCTTAAGTTAGAGCCGTATTAAAAAGGCCGCTCGTTTAGTTTTTACGATTTAAAAGCACAGGAACGGAAAAATAAAAACATTTTATTCCACAACACTATAGAACATTTTCCATAAATTTAATCATTCAGACATCTTTTATGCTAGTTCTGTCTTACATGATTAAAAAAGTACTGAAACTTTTCTAAATTGAAATGTGTATTGATGGTATTTGGAGATCATCATAGGCGATGACTAGGAGATAAAATGAGGAAGAGGCCGTTCAAATGATGACTCTGGCATAAGCAGGGGGATAACTTTAAATTTAAGGAATAGAGCCATATGATTTGGCAATCACATCTGCCAATAAAGGGTTGTAATTAGACACAGGTGTTTGAGAAACGTACTCAGCTACGTACTAAATTTAAGGCCCTCATTACGTCTTCTCTTTTTTGAACTCTTGACTTCGCGAGAGAGAGAGAGAAAAACAGTTATTTACTTCTTAGGATTTTAGGTAAGCCTTGGAGGTAAACTCTCGAAGATATTTTCTCAAATTATTGACGTTTATCTGATTATTAAGAATTTTCGACTGACTCTTACGATAACGTCACTTCTAATCCTCAGGAAATTCAAAAATAGACACTACTACTTGTAAAACGCGCATACAAATGAACGTTTATAAAATTGTTCACATTTACAATTTATTTAAATTACTTAATCCTAACAACGGATTATTTTCAGGAAGCAGCAAGAAATGAGAGATATTACTAAAGTAGTCAATTACTCAGACATTAATAAATGTCTAGTTAATTGAAAGGTGCTACAAGAATGAATTTCTTGTAAAATGCATCGTTGAAATTTTAAGAGTTAAAAGTTCTAATGTAATTAATTAAAAGAAATTTTCCCCGAGATAAATTCATTTCGGTGTGTCAATATTCATTCGTATTTCCTAATAGAATGTTCAGTCCGAGCGTACTAGAACTGTCGCTGTCCAGAGTATTGCCATGGTATTTAAAACCAACATACAAACGGTTCATACCATGGACTTTCATTCTGAAGGATGTTTGTTCGGGCAATATTTTCAGAGACAGTGAATGAAAAGTGAAATGGAGTGGAGTTAGGAGTGCGAAATTTTTATGAGCAAATTTATGAGTAGAATTTCATGTGTAATATTTAGAGAAAAAGGTTATCAAAGTACCTCTATTTGAAATGAAACGTTAATATTGAGTTTTATTTCAACTGTATCTCTAGTATGTGTTTAGTTTTCTATTTACATTTGTATCTTAGAAAATATTGCATGTAATTGGAGGAAATTAAAACAGGAACTTGGAGACTTATAGCTTAATAGCAACTAAAAGTGTTTTTATTTACTGTATTAGTAATATTACTGTAATATTTTAGTAATATGTAAATATTACTAAAATAATATAATATTTCGGTGGAAAAATATAATATTTCGGTGGTATTATGTAAATATATTATTTTATGACGATCCTTGACTGTGTTTTAAAGTAAACGCTGGAACGTTATGCTAACTCATGCTACTCTCGTTGTTAAGCAAATATCATTAAGTATTCAACGTCAACTTTTATATTTTCTGGCACTCGACAATTTTATACGTGTTCTTTCGCAAAAAAGATCTAAGGACTTTTAAAAATAATATTTGAACACACATTTACATAGTTGACAAGTCTCTACCTTACTGTACGCATGGTCATCCAAGAAACCTAATTTGTATGTTTCCGTGATTCACTATGAAAAATCTTCAAAGGAATTAGACTTAAAAAAAACTACCAATTGCAGCTTTCACACGGCCGACTTTCACGAGTCAACAATGTTTTCTAGAAAGTATGCTTCTGCGAATGCCACGTGTCAATCATGAACAGCGAAACCCCTGAGATAAGACCTTGTTCTATCTTGTACACCCTTCTGCATTGTGTAGGTGACACAGGGTAGTATTTCATATTCTACCTCACAACCCGTGGAATTAAAAAAAATGAAGGCTGAACCTAGGTGTTAAGTAGGTCCACCTTCGAGAGGTTTCATTGCGCTGATCGTAACTGAACAGCAGGCGCGGACTCTTCCTCTGTCATCGCCTCGGAGCGGCGCGTTCCGTTCCCGTGCGGCGAGGGGCGCGTGTGCAGGTGGGGGTGGGGGTGCGGGTGGTGGTGGGGGTGGAGGAAGGGGCGGGGCCGGGGCCGCGAGGGGTCAGACGATGCTCTCGCTCTGCAGGTCGCTGTAGCCCAGTCCGTTGCGCAGCGCGGGCGAGTCGGCGGCGCGCAGCCCGTTGCCCTGGAAGAGCCCCACCAGCCAGCTGCGGATGGAGCCCCGCGCCAGCGCCTTCTTGCCGAAGCCGTTGCTGGGCAGCGCGCGCGCCGCCGCGGCCGCCTCGCCCGGCGCCACCTCCTCCAGCGAGCGCCAGCGCTTGCCCTGCGCCGCCGGCAGCAGCAGCGGCGCCTGCGCACGCACACACACACACGCACACAATTAGCAGCTGGGCGGACTTTAGACAATTACAGCATGTTTGTACCAGAGGGTTTTTGTACGGCAGAACGTACAGCAATAGTCTCCAACTTCGACCTTCTGCGCATGCGCATATACACAAAATGGACGTGAAACTAGGATTGCGCATGCACAGAAGATCGACTGTGCTGTCGATTGTTATTACGCTTTGCCGCGCAAAAACTCTCTAACTTCTTCCCCTGACGTTATACGAAATACTATATCACGTGACAATCGACGGTAGAATCTCGTAATACTAGAGTTTAACACGGTTTGAGAGCGCTGGTGGCTTACCTTAGGCCAGGTTGCTAACTACATCACAGGTCATCGAAGATTAATATTATCTGTGCCCATGAGTGACTCACGTATGTGATTGTCCTTCAACTTGCGCGTTCAACTTAATGGACGCATGTTTACAATGTGTCGCTCTCTGCTTGTGGCGACATTTTACAATTCTAAGATAAATTCTACTAGAAACCACGTATGCGATACAAGAAATAAGTTATAACTACAATCAGTAAATCCACATTACTGAACTCTTGCAACCATAAACATATTTTTCATTAGCGCAAAATCGTATACGCTCACTCTCAGGTTTACTAGATACATCAACCATTTTGAAAAGGTTGGTGTAAAATAAACTTTTTTACAGCCCTGCGCTATCAAGGGAAGCGTTAGGTCGCGCCTTGCACGTGTTTCAACGTTCGGTCAGTCACGTGTCTAGCAGTGCGTAAGTTCAAAACGTTACAGATATGCTAAACTACTTACGACGTAAGGCACTATTCGCGTACAAACTTTACCATAAACAAGAAGTGAACTTAAGTTGTCAACCAGGTTATTTAATAGGAACTTCCTTATAGATATTAATTAATAGTAACATGAATACGAAAGTTTGAAAGTTATCATGTTTGGGATGGTGTCATTAGACAGCGAGAAGCATTATCATACTACATTCAAACGCAAAGGAAGATAAAATACACAAATAGACATCTGAAGAAAAGTTTGTTGTATTTTAAAATGTTAACTGTCTATTTATGTCTATTAGATATCAAACTCGGATGTTCTTTTTTTGCACAGCTGTCATTTTCTTTATTTTATGTCTTTTATACAATTTTCACATTTTCGGCCAATTGTAATGGTGAATGACAATACATTTTTGTTTTCATTTCGTATGTTTGTGTCCTCACGTCAATATTAATGTTTCTAACACGAAATTCATTTAAAAATACCCCTTTCCCCACGTAAGACACACAAAAAGTTTAGTGTAGACCTCTATTCCCTCTCATGAGAGATAAACAAATTTTAAAAGAAATAATGTGTATCGAAAAATTTTGCACAGCTATCTTATTGCAAAGGCTATTTATTTTGATTAAATTAATTACTTTTATTCAATCGTTAAGTGAAATCGGTATTTGTTAGGACAGGGCTCGATTCGAAAAAGCTCGTTTCTCTCTATTGACGAGTAATAAAGAAGAAAATAATAAGAACTTTATAAATTGAATTAGCACAATTATTCCATATGCTTTGTATATTGCCTAATTGGTGATTAGTGATTTTAAATTATGAGAAGAAATGAAAGAGAAAGTAAATTTAACGAGATTTTACGTAAGATTATATGTCAACTATTATCCCAGCTTCATAAAGAAAACAATTTTCAAAAACATCTATTCCCCTTTTACTGCCTTATGTAATTTATAAACAGCTCCTTAGCACGCTGCTAACGAACTGCAAGCGACTTGACAATTGGAAAAGGAGAGTGTTTCTGAAATAACCGTCCAAAGCGAAACAGGAGACGAACATTCTTACCTCATTAACTTTCAGTTCTCAAAGTCAGCTAAAGATTATACAGAAACATCTCTGTAACCTGGAATTCCATAACCTGCCTTTCTGTGATATTCTTTATTAAACTGAGTTTTCTTCGTGATGCTCTTCACTTTTCCAGCATACACAGAACTCAAATCAAATTTCAAAACATTTCCTCTTCATTTTCGAGATAAGAGTTGGCTGAAGTAGTGAGCGTAGCTAGAAGAGATATGCTGTTTCACATTGGAAAACGACTTCAGAAACACACTAAATTTTTACACGCGTCAAAACATCCACTTCACTCTGGAAGATCTTTAAACTCTGCGGGAAATTCATTTCACGTGAAATATTATGTTTGGAAAAATTTGTTTTCAGTAAATTCTGCCCTTCCAAGTAACTGATCACCCTTAAAAGAGTTTATCTCGGAGTAGCGTGAATTTAGGACTTCGGTTCTACCTCTTGGAATGATTTAGAAACACCCACTCGCTATTCTAAGTTTCTTCACTGAACCCACGTCACTAGTGTCAAAAGGGATGCGTCCAGGAGAACTCGGTTTCGTCCGGGTGGCCTCCAGACGGGTTCGGAACCGCCATGAATTGCCCCACCTCGTCTACTCAGGATAATCGGCTTCGGCTCCATAGAATTTTTAATACTTCACACATTTGCACTCAACGCATTTAAGTGCTGACAGCGCCAAATGAGGAAGCGCCCCACCCGGGATAGACCGAAAAACTTGGAGTTAGGAAGAGTATTAGAGACTATGTTCATCGTTCATCCTGATACCAATCTAAAGGGCGCGTCCCGAAGGTATTGTAATTAAACAGACTCAGTGTGTAGTACTCTAGGCGGCGCAGTATGATAGAGGCGGAGCCCCCAAATGGCGCCTTGAACGCAGACGCACCTGAACGTCCTCGGCGCTGCTGCCGCCTCCGCCGCCGCCGCCGCCACCGCCGCCGCCGGAGTCGTGCGCGGGGCGCGCGTCGCCGTTGGGCACGGTGGAGGAGCGCACGCCCTCGCTGCTGCCCCGCGCGCCGCCCCCGCCTGCGCCTCCGCCCGCGCGGCCGTCCTCCCGCGCGCGCAGGCGCACCAGCGACGCCGACGACCCGTGCGTCGACGCCGGCCCCATGCAGTTCTCCAGCGAGCGCGAGTTGCGGCGCGGCTTGCGCGGCGCCGCCGGGAACGGGTCCAGGGAACGGGTCTCGCGCAGCGGCGAGCGCGCCAGCGCCGCCAGCAGCCGCTTGTTGTCCAGCGGCAGGTGCTGGCGGTGGGGCGGCGGCGGCGGGGGCAGGCGGCGCGGCATGCCCTCGTCCTCGTCGTCGTCGTCCTCCTCCTCGCTGTCGCCCAGCTCCTGGCTGCAGCACGTGCTCAGCTCGCCGTCCACCGTGAGCGTGGCCCTCGAGTTGCCCACGCTGCCGCTGCCCGTCGGAATGTACAGCGGCGACGTGTTCACCATGCGGCAGCTGCGAGACAGGCGGTGCTCATCACTATTCATCCTAGGTTCCTGTGCGCTTACTTTACTATTCATCAAGCGGCATGACTAAGCGCTTACTTTGCTATTCATCATGCAACTTTGACGAGTGACTTAACGTTGAGAGACCCATTTAATAATTAATTTATATGAATTATTTATGGAGGAAAATACAGCATAGTTGTATATGTTATTAGAAAAAAAGTAATATCTATGTCAACATTTCTTGGTGCTTGAAAAGACATATGTTAATGAAATATAAAATGTAGATTTCGTAACATTTGAAAGCATTTCGGGGGAAAAAGACGTATGGAAAATGAAATTGGCAAAATGAGAGACAGACAGAGAAAAGAGAAAATTAGGAAGAGAATGCAAAACTAATGTGAGAAAAGGGAAAAAGAGAACGACAAAATTATACGACAAAGGAAACTAAATAAAGGAAAGAGAAAAAGAGCGGAACATGGAAGAGAGGTGAACGAGAAAGAGAGGTGAACGAGAAAGAGAGGTGAACGAGAAAGAGAGGTGAACGAGAAAGAGAGGTGAACGAGAAAGAGAGGTGAATGAGAAAGACTGATGAACGAGAAGGAGAGATGAACGAGACAGACCATGGAACGGGAAGAGAATGATAACAAACTGTTTGACCAAAACGAAAGAAAAAAAAAAAGAATGCGTGTAGGTACCTGCGGAGCAGCGCGTGTTCGGGGCTGGAGCCGCTGCGTTGGGAGCGGCTGGCGGCCGGGGAGCCGCCGCTGGTGCCGCGCGGGGCGCACGAGTGGCGCCGACTGCCCGCTCCGCCCGCCCCGCCCGCGCCCGCGCACAGGGAGCTGGCCTGGCGCGACTCGGCGCAGAGGCGCGGGCTGCGGCGCGGCCGGCAGAACAGCGGCGGCGGCATCTCGTCCAGCGCCACCTCGCGTCGCTGCACCGCGCAGTCCGTCGCGCCCGTCAGCCAGAACGTGCGCACCTGCCCAACACCACAAACGCCACGCCAGAGTTAGAGAAATTCATTCACGTGAAGGCTCAGGTTGATGCCGCGTCGATGGCAGTGATGCCGATGTTTAGACCATCACATCGTGGTCTTCTTCGATGCTGGAGTGCAGACCCTGCCTTGTCGCGGCGTCATTCGGACAACCAAAAGCCTTCGTATGACTCAAGCCGCGGAAGCCTGCGATTACATTTGATTCACTCATGTTTCCAGGCACGGCAACTGTTTCGTATGGTTATAGGTTCTGTTAGAGTAGTGATTGTTTCATTGCGGGAGGTGGGGATGTTCCTCCCATGCTGGATGGTGATATCCGGCGCCAACCTACACGTCTACTAGCTGAGGATTTGCCCATCTAGGAATCTCCTCCAGCGGGGTTCGCGGCCGGAACAAGCTAAGTTCCCGACATGCGTGGTAGTGTGGTGCACGTAAGTGTAAGTGTAAGTGTGTTTGGGTAAGGGGTGACCACAGGACAAGGAAGAGAAATGAAAGATCGCGCGCGGTCTGGGTCCCGTTTTTTATAGTCCTGCTCCGACATTCGCATGGTATTGATCGGAGAAACCATGGAAAACTATTGATCAGAGCAGCCGGAGTCTAGAATTCTTCTCCAGACAGCGGCAGAAATCGACCTAGCTATATAGCTATTGTCGAAAATCACCACCTTAAGACATCCCGGACAGAGTAGCTACTGAAATGGGAGGGGGGTTGATTTTCGAAGGGCAGAAAATCCTTGGCAAGTGACCGGTAAAATTAAACCTCACGTTCTTTTGACAGACAGTTCGGATAATAACTGACACCGCAACCTGGCAGTGAATTTGCGACAACATCCAGGCGCTGTAAGGGGCACTACCGAGGTAAACAATATTCTAGATCGCGTCCTTTATATTAGCTTCGAATGTGGAATGTCAATCTCTGCATTTAATTTGAATGAAAACATTAAATAATTGAGGGCACGAGACCGGCAAAGTGCTCTTTAAAGCTCTTCGGCATGAAGAGCATACTCGGATCGTAATGAGATAAGTAATTAGCCTGTTTGAATGTCGTTTTCACAAAGAAAATAAGGAATTTTAACGAAGTAAGTTTACTTCGCAAAGTAGAATTATATCTTATTATATAAAAATGGCATCTGTTATTGAAACGAACGTTAATTTTAGTTTCCACTCACGAGAACATTTATTACATGACAAGGTGTATGTATTGACACATATAATGAAATTCATTAGCGAGGAAGTTATTTAATTATGTATTAACACTACAGCGAGTTCTCTTATATCTCAGGTAACGGATTTAACACTGGCCCGCTCTCTTGATCTACGCACTAAAACAAGAAAGGACTCTTCAAATGTGAGGTCAACACATGTAAACAATGGCAGTCCATAACACAACACGCGTAAACAATGGTAAAGCATCTGTGTATACATGACGGGAATCAATGTACGTCTACAAGTAAGCGTAGGGGTAACATAGTAATACTGTACCAGAGCTAAAAGTCTTGAACAATCAAACCGTTCATTTTTAGTTACGTGATATTTTGCGTAATAGGATCTCACCAAACATTTTTGTATCAGATCCTAGATAAGGCTTACTTCTCTGATACAAGTGAAGAGAATTTCGGTTGTGACTTTGTCTACGCAACACACTTGACGTACGGGTAAGGCAAATTGCCTACCGATCAGGAGACACTTCAATTCGCGGAGTAAAATTTCAAAATTTAAAATACGAATGCTTCCGGAGCTGATGAGATTACTTTATACACCGGATAACGCATGTGCAACCTTCATCTCATATGGGACTTGTTTAGTGGTGTTAATTTGTTTCACTTGACATGATGGATCTCAAATTTAGGAGTAGAAATATCGATGGTAGGACCTCGTCTTCCATGACACGTTCGTGAGATGTTTTTTCGAAAACGTCTTGTAGAAATTCATAATTGAGAATTATTCAAACCATATGTATAATATTTGAAAATTGTTTAGTACAAATGTGCGGATGAATAAACTTCCCAAATTACTGCCTATGATTATCAATTAATACAATTCCGGCAATGGGTTAAAATTGTGAGAGAAGGATAATAACCTACAAGTCTGCGAAATATCTCACCTGATTCGTTATTAACTACAGATCTCGGGGGGGGGGGGTTCCTTTGATGAGCAGCTGTTTCTACTATGGGCAGTAAACGGATAAAATCGGTGGTTTCGAAAAATGTGCAATTACATTTTGAAAGAAGACAAATAGAAATAATTTCTAATACGTGAGTAAGATGAAATAAATATGACTTGAAATATGTTTGATCAAATGTGAGATGAAATGCAATTCAACGTAAACCTTTTTGTGAAATATTACTTATTTTCCTCTTCCTCACGTATACTCGTAAAACAGTTAATGAGTTAAAGATTGGAAATTCTTCACGTAGCGGATTAAAAAAGAAAGAAAAAGAGAAAAAGGAAAAAATAAAAAAGAGAGAAAAAGAAAAGTACAAATGAAGACGCAGAGCCACAGGGCTCGCAGCCCCGTCACGTACCTCGCCCTTGCCCTTGAGCGCGACGAGGCCGCGCTCCTCCACCAGGTAGCCGCCCAGCTTGTCGAGCGCCGTGCGGCACTGCGGGCTGATGTGGATGCGCAGCGGCTCCCCGGTCGACTCCATGCGCGACGCCGTGTTCACCGTGTCGCCGAACAGGCAGTAGCGCGGCATCGTCAGCCCCACCACGCCCGCCACCACCGGCCCTGCCGCACACACGCACACGACGCCGTGAAATTAAAATTATTCTCGTCTATTCCACGTATGAAATTACAAAACCAATTATACATATAAAATTACCCAATCAGTGCGGTGTATTTCAAACAGTTTATCGCTTTGTCTATCTAATTGATCGTACCGCCCCTCCCTACAGGCCAATAATAAGCTGCGACTATTATTTAATTATATCTTTGGAGGCGGTATGTACGATCACTGTGTTGACGTGCAATAAACCGCGTACCTACTATAAGCTAACCTCTTTGATGTTAACATATTTTCAATATATTCAATAGATGATTTACAGTTTATGATTGACATTTGGTGTATGTATAAACACTACGCCGTGATTGGGACATTTTGTATGTATAAACACTATTGGTTTTAATTTCACGAGTGGAATATATTATGATGAGAACACGTTAACCAGGCCAGATCTAACGGATACGTGTGAGTTGGGAAACTCAGAATGTGCACATCTGAAGGAAAAAAGATCTACTTTCAAGTACTTTTTACATTATTATGTCATATTTTAAATTGTGAAATATTGTGTGGCAAACTACACTTTGTGTTTTACTTTACTCTCAATCAGACTCCTCGAAAATCAATATATGGCCATCTACTTTCCACAGGACTACTACCATAAGTAATCAATTTTTAATATATATTTGACTATAACGAATGTCATTTGTATGTACGGGAAATATAATTTGACTGCTGTATCTGAATTAACTTAATATTCTCTTTACAAATATATCGTGAGTTTTTAATAATTGCAAAGTTTCCAGTAGCCGAAGATAGATGTATCTGATAGTGTAGAATTTTCTCATCACTTACCTGTGTGTATACCAATTCGCAATTTGAGGATATCATTAGGCCGATGGACAATGCGGTGGTTTTTCACAGCATCCAACAAATCCAAGGACATAGAAGCAATTTCTCCTGCATGCCGGTCATCATTTTTAATTGGAAGTCCACTCACCTGAGCGCAGAGTGACACAGCATTAATTAACAAGTAAATATTTCATTTTAGATTTACAGAAGAGATGAAAAGTAACAAAATGAGAAATTACTTAACAAACACAAAGAAGTAGAATGCATGAAATTAAAATAACGGAAAATATTGGATAATTAGAATCCAATGGAAAGATTCGGGTCAACAATAAAGAATTGAGAGGAGAAAAATTGACCCCACAAATTATGAAGAAAATTCTCCTTCAAACATTCTTAACATATTATTTACAACACATATAAAGAAAATATTATTTTTACTTCAAGAGGATTTTGACTTCATTATTTGATTTCATTACCTACATAAGAAAGTAATAGTGTTTAAATGGAGATGGATTAATAGTTATTATACTCTGGAAAAAACATTGAGAATTGCAATGCCATTCAAAAATACTTAAATTACATTGAGAGTTACAAAATTAGAGAAGTGATTTATATAATTTTTTGTAGCATTTGTATGTATTTGTAGCGGAGTAAGGATAGAAATCTGAGCAGAGAAGAAAATAATTCAAGGGTCAAACATTCATATATTACTTAAATAGTTGTATTACTTACCACCATGTAAGCATCACCAATGGTTTCCACTTTGTACACATCATATCCTTTAATTATTCGATCAAATAATGTATAGAGATCATTTAGGAAGTTTACCACCTGAAAGAGAAAATTCAATTTATATTTTTGCCTCAACAAGTAAAATTGCCAACAAGAGTGAGAGGAAGTGACCGTTTACCTGAAGAGGAGTGCTTTCAGCTGACATCGCAGTAAAACCTACAATGTCGCTGAAGTAAATTGTCACTGTCTCAAAGCTTTCTGGTTCAACTCCATAACCTTTGGTAAGTTGATCAGCTACGGGCCTAAAATAAACAAATATCACTCTTTCAAAATGGGTGACCACCTCTTTCAACATTCACAAATAAGAAATAAATTGGAATATATTTAGTAAATTCTCAGTTGTATGTTCATTATAAATCAAATTTACTCGAAATTATTCATCACCTATATACTTATGGTAGGTAATTTACAATCTTATAACTATGTTTTAAAATCTTTGCACTTACGCTGGCAACATCCGATTTAGCAAATCAACAGTTTTGCGCTTCTCTTCAGCTAATTGCCTGGTGCGCTCATTAACTAAAGCTTCTAAGTTTTCTGCGTACTTTTCCATAATTTCCATCATCTGATCCATGATATTGCGATGCCTGTGAATTATTATTGCTTATTAAAAATGCACATTTTAAAATACAATACGTGAAAAAGTGCATAAAACATTATATGTTCTTCAGTCCAATTGTGTAATGGCAGACTAAAAATAATGTTAGTAAAATAAGAAGTCTCTTTGTGAGAGCCAACTTAAAAAATATCTTTTTTTTTGTCTTTTTTACAGTAATCAAATAGATGTGGGAAGGAATAAACACAGAGATATGCATTTGTGATAGAAAATTCTTATAGCAAAAAATATGTATGTTTGATTTTTTAATACTAACAATGGAAATACATAATAAGAATGCTCTGCTCACCTTCCACTTCCCTCCTTTAATGGCCTGAGTCTGGTCCGAAGTGTGGGAAAGTCAGGCCTGTTTTCTGGAGCCTCACTCCAACAGTCTTGAATGCAGTCTATCACAAAGTCTTCACACGGCGTCTCCTCCATTTCCAGTAGGGACAGGTCAGGTCGAAATGGCTCCTGTTCGGGCTTTGGCACTTTCTTAACCATTTCAATGATTTCTGGAAAGCAAATAATAAATGAAATAATTTCAAAAATATGAAACTTTCTTGCAGCACAGTAATGGAATACTTCGTCATATTTTCTTTTTTCATTTGGCATTAGAAACATTTCTGATTGGTGGTAAATAAACTTTGTTGGTTTACTATTTATTCTTCTTAATATAATTTACTGTACCGCTGTTTATTAAGGTTGTACATGTAAAGTAGGAGAATGGACAATTGATTGTACCGGTATTTATTAAGGTTGTACATGTAAAGTAGGACATACAAATAACGATGTAAAGTTTCAATTGCAATTCAATATAAGATAAAATGTTCCAATTAATGTTTGAAGAAATAGTTACAAGAAGTACCTGAACGTATCCATTTTTTTGTAGAAATCATAACTTTCTATTAAATACGATTTTAAAATTAAATTATTTTAAAATTATTTTACGTCACGAATTGCACGCACGCTTGCTCTAGTATGTGAAGAGATAACATTACATCTAGAAAATTCTTTGTCTTGCAAAGACGCACACCTAGAAAAGTAAAGTACTATCTTTACTTGTAGGTAGAGCTGTATTCATACTTGCGAAGATAAGCGTACAACTGTTGGCTATTCTTTTACCTCCCCCCCCCCCCCGCCGTCACATTGTCACTTAATAAAGATGATTACGAAGCAATACAAATTATAATGTGCCAGTCTTATTCGCTCGACGGATGTACATACAACGCCAGTTTCAAACAATTTCAAGAAATGAAGAAAGCTATTAAACTCACCAATGATCCTATTACAGCTAGATACAAATTCCATTGTAGGTCTAAAGGAGTCATACACATCATAACGTCCAACGCAATACACATCAGAATTCAAAAATCCCATTTGAAAGAGACAGAGTGGCATGTTAAATGAACGAGAAAGGCACAATGGAAATTAAAGCTCTTCCTTGTTTTAAAAGTCCTGACCTCTCGCGAGCCTCTTCACTATACCACTGTCAAATTGACTGACACCACGCAACAAAATAAAGCTGCCGGCAAGGAACACGGGAAGCTGATTATATCCCAATGGAGGAGTTAAATCCGTGAAGGCTTAATACTGCGGCATGTGACAAACCAACGAATTCACATACGTGTTTGCTTTTCAATTTTCTGCAAAGATAACCTGAATTCGTTGGTATACAGCGAAATCTACAGAGAATCCGAAAGGATGACAATCGTGAGGACACAGATCACAGTTTCTGAGAGGAGAGGTGAACCGCGATAAAGATCTGGAGCGAGGTTAAATACCGATAACTTAATACTACACAAGGCACAGGCATTTGGCGGAAGCTCAAACTACAAATGCTTTTACTGTGTGATGTGCTCATTACGGCTGCACACAGTAAAGGATTTTGTCTTGTTTCTTAGATAACTCAATACGGACTTTTATTCCTCATTTCCATCTCCCACTCTTCTGTATGGCGCTTATCCTAACGTGTATTATTACAATCCTCTTTAAATAACTTTTTGTGGAGCGAGGAACTGGTCGTCATCAATTATCTGTTTTCTATTAAGGTACTGATGTTAATCTCCCTCACAAAAGTTATAGAATGCCATCAAAATCGATGCCTTCAAAATTTGCTTGAAGTTCGTTGTGTTAAGACTGTATAGTCTTGTTCCGGGTTCTTTAACAATTCAGACTAAATTTCGGAAAATTTGTTTATCCAGGTGACTGATTGTGGGAATTTTTCTGCTCGAGGGGTTTCAAAGATCGTGGCTTCATTGTCTGGGAGTCCGCACGTCTAATGCGAGGTTGCCAACGTTTCGTCCGTCAAACTGCAGCTGTTGTATTTGGCGGACGAATGTTTTTATCTGAAGGTCTTAGTGAAAAGCGCGTTGACTGCGCTCACGGAAACCTTTGTCAACTATGATGAAGATAACTCCTCTAACGAATCCACACAAACAGTAATAGGATTACTATATGTTCACGAATGGGGACGGGGATTGGGTAGCTCTGGCAGTTACCATTTGGATTCGGACATAAAATGGTGTTTAAGCCAGAACCATTTTTTAAATGATTTTAGTGAAGTTAACAAGGGGCATGCGATCGAAAAAGGTCGACGTCTTTTGCAGTTATTCAGGAATTCAGCTACTGTGAAACAAACTTAGATGACGACGGCATCTGGGGAGAAAATGTCAGGAGAAGTAATGTGATTGGCCGTCTCCTTTATATATAAAAATATAGGCTCGCCGGAATAGCTCTACATCTACCTATCAGTTATAAATCATATTCAAAACATTCATTTCCACGAATTTCTTGTTACGTTTTGACCTATGAAGGAAGGCAAAGCATTTTTGTTTACAACACATTATCGTCTCACAGACTGAATATAATATCCTGAATAAATACTAATATAGTAAGTTATTCTGAAAGGGTCTTTAGTACAAAAATATAATTAAAATAAAATTTGGATATATTTAAAATAATGGGGAGACGAGAGTTGTATCCCCTTCTTCCCAACCAAAGTTCCTTCTGAGATCATATGTTTATGAATGGTCCATGACCCCGCGTAGATGACCAAAAGCTACAGTACATTCGATGTGTACCTTTGGGCTCCAGGGGACAGCCTCCGTAAGGCCCCTTCTTGCCGAACATTTCGTACAGGATGATGGCGAAGGCGTACACGTCCGCCTTCTGCACCGCCAGCACGTCCGCCTTCTGCCGGCAGGCGAGGGTGTGGGCCGACGGGTCCCGCAGCATCTCGGGCGCCTTCCAGAAGAGACCTGCAGCGACAGACATTCATTCACAATATTATCATTACACAACTAATGACTGGTGGAATCGTCGATGGGTGGAAACGCTAATGGTAGGCTAAAACCTTCCTGGAAATCGACCATCAGTTATGTCTTACGGATAAATCTGTTTCCTGCTTGTCATGTCTGCACTTGTTTTTAACTTATTTTTAGACTGCAATAGTTATTAATACTTTCAATATCATCATTGAAAGTTGAAAAAGTTCAAAAACTTTTTTATAATTCGTTAATATAAATGTTATTATAATATAATAACATTAATACATTTAGAGTGCAACTTTCTTTCTTTCTCTCTTTCTCAATCCCAAACTCTAAAATTGCCCTAAATGGCCATTCAGATACTTTTGGGGTTCAAAATATAAATATATACCTTAAATAAAAATACCTCAAACATAAATTAAACTACGTTTCCGACTAATTTGGCAAAAGAAAGTCGCGATTTCGTCCAATTCGAAATTAGTCTTTGGGATAATACGAAGAACAGTTAGTCTCCTATTCGTACGCGTTTCGTTCTAGTGCCATGTCATTCACACGCAAACAATATTCTAGAGCTCTAGAGCTCATGCATTCAGCTTTATTACATTAGGAATATTATGAAATGTATTATTCAAATAATATAATGGGTTACGTGGTGGTTTAGCTGAAAGCGTAGGCCTCCTCAGCCAGAGTCAATAGATACTTGACTGCTCGGGAGACGCCGAGTTCTAGGAACAGTTGCCAACGTTTCGGCGGTTATACTGCGGTTATACCTTCCTCCGGCATTCACCTTTCGCCTCGAGGAAGGTCGGAATATGACGGCGGAAACGTTGGAAACTGTACCTAGAATGCAGCGTCTCCCGGGCAGCCAAGTATCTATGGTGGTTTACCTTCCACGCCACAATCACTAGGTGAAAATATCGATGCCGTTCATTCGTTAGATCCTGCAAACCTGGTGGATATTGCTTGCCTGTCTTATCCATTTAGGTCGATAATATATATTACGCTAACCACTTCCTGCTCTACTGTGCACACCTATATAGATATGCCGAATTGTAATCCATTATCAATATTTTATGAACAAAGTTTATGTTTTACTATTGCAAAGGCTTCTCCATTGCCATTTAGAAAAGGGTAGGGACGTAGGGTCTATTGTTCCACAGCGTCCCTCTTCGCATTGATGGACAAAACGAGAATGGAAGATAACGCGTCGTTCTTGATCTGTCATACTACTATGACATTCACATTGAAGTGATCACGGAAATAACGGAACCAACGACCAGACCAGTCAACCTGTGAATAGGATTCCAGTAATTGTCAGATTGAACACGCCGGTGTCAAGAAAATTTCTGACACGAAGACCGCATCGAATCCACAACCTCGCAAGCATCGATTCGATCGAAAGCAAGTCATTGCTTTTATTTTCCCTGCAACCGATACTGGTTGTAACGTAGTCATCTGTTCCCTACCTAGCAATATGGCGTGTTTGGAAGAAGACTGAATAAACAATTAAAACGCTTCAAGAGGTCGAATAGACTGGATAGAAAAGGTTTTCAGATCCATGAGTAATGGATTGGATGTAATGTCTTAAGGTTTTCAGGTACAGTGGAATTTCTCAGTCATTTTGAGTTGGTATGAAATGTATGTTACAATAAATGAGTTATTTTTTGAGAATAAGTTAAAATTTCTTTATAGTAGTTGGCGAACAGTCAACTGGACATACAACGTTGAGGAGATTGAAATGCTGGTCATACTGTTATCCTATAGGAGCAAAACTCACTTCGGAAATGTTGGTGCTCCCCGATGCTGCCGCTGTTGTCAGCACTGTGCCGCAGCTCGTGCAGGCCGAAGTCGGTGATTTGCAGCACCCAGCGTGACGTCACTACGCAGTTGGAGCTCTTGAGGTTCCCGTGGCAGCCCAGAGCGGACTTGTGGATATAGATCATCCCCTAGAACGCAACGGAACGGTCGAGTGAAAACTGTGTTCATTACGTGATTGTGACATTGCACAAGATGTTAGGGGCATTATGTAAGCGATTATCTAAAGAATTATGTCCATATTGTGACATTTTTCGTGGATTAGTATGCTTTTTTCCACTACTTCTTACCTTGATGAGATCATGGACTAGAGAGGAGATGAACATTTTGTCCAGTTTGAGATCTTCGTTTTCTACGATATCCTAGAATATTAAGAAGAAACTCGTATTAAACATTTATGTGTAGAATATTTACTATCAATATATTTTAACGTAGGCTTTCAAACCAAAATAATAATAATTTTGGCAGCAATCCGCGTTATATTAACCCTCAAGCGATATTCACATACAGCGAGCCCTTGTCTCAGTAATGGTCATTAAATGAACCCTGAAGCTCTACTCATTTAGAGCGAGCCCTTGTCGCAGTATTCGACGTTAAATGAACCCGCAAGCGCTATTCACATCGAGCGAGCCCTTCCCGCAGTAATCGTTAAATGAATCCGCAAGCGCTACCCAGGTAGAGCGAGCCCTTGTCGCAGTATCAGGTGTTAAATGAACCCGCAAGCGCTACTCACGTAGAGCAAGCCCTAGTCGCAGTACCAGGTGTCCAATGAACCCGCAAGCGCTACTCACGTAGAGCAAGCCCTAGTCGCAGTACCAGGTGTCCAATGAACCCGCAAGCGCTACTCACGTAGAGCGAGCCCTTGGCGCAGTAGTCGGTGATGAGCAGGATGCGCATGGGCTCGATGCAGGCCCCGATGAAGGAGTTGATGTTGTCGTGGCGCAGGTCGCGCAGCAGGCGCATCTCCTTCATGACTTCGCGCGAGATGTCCTTGCGGCGCGAGAACTTGAGCTCCTTGATGCGCACGATGACGCTGCGGTAGGTGCCCGTGGGCGCGAACAGCTGCTGGCCGCAGCGCGACTCGCACGACGCCGCGCTCGCCAGCGACATCTGCGCCCACAAGCGACAGCAAGTGTAAGTGGACTGAAGGAAGGTTTCATTTATTGATTGCTGACCTTCATGGCCGAGGTGGCTAGAGCGTGGACCGACTCAGCGCCTCGGTCGGAAGGGTCGCGGATTCGAGTCCCGCCATGGGCACGGTAGTTTGTACCTTGTCTTTCATGTATGTGGTTTGTCGCGTCGCCTTGTGAGTCTGCTGACCATAGACCGAAGAGCCCGCAAGTGTGTCAGTGTCTAGAGTAAAGAACGTGTGTCCCTCCATGAGGAATATAGTGGGTACCCGGTCGGTCGGGATAGTCGAAAATCGGCATTCCCTGAAGCTGAATGAAGTCCCGAAGAAAAAAAGTTTAATTGACAGATTAGTGATCCCGGGTGATGCTTCAACTGCTAAGATCATTAGCCTCTAAGTGTACTACGTGTTTCTTTCGGGAGACGGCTGTGATCTTCCCCTGCTGGATGGCGACAACCAGGGCCGACCTACGTCGGCTTGGGGGGATTTTCCCCAGCCAGGTATCTCCCACCAGCGGGGACAAACTCTGTTCTCCCGACAAGTGTGGTAGTGTAATGCATCTGAGTGTAAGTGTGTGTAAGTAAGAGATAAGGGAAGGACAAGAAAGATGAAAGGAAAGATCGCGCGCGGTCCGTATCTCGTTTGTTAGGGCACTGCCCCGACATTCGCTTGACCGGAAAAAACTACGGAAACTACCGATCAGTTTTCGATCTCTAGCATTCCCATCCAGACAGCGGCTGTACTCTATGTAGCTTTTTTTGCTAGTGTTGAAAATTCTCCCACCGTCGGGATTCGAATCCTAGGACCTCCCAGTCAGAGGTACCGGGGTATTATCAGATGCCCTGAGCCACCTTTGCTGGTAACTTAAGTAAGGGAGAGATATCAATTTTAAACGAGCTGTCTGCTGAAATTCTTACTGTAAGTTGTCGTTTGTTTCCATTTTATTTTAGACTGTTCATTATTGTTTATATTTGAGAAAGAAAATAAAACAACACAAGATCATATTTGAATGTCCTAGGACATCGTTTTGCACGTTTCGATTGGTTCATAATCCTTTTTCTGGTAGTAGGATATGAAGTTGAAAATAAAACTGAATTTAGTTTAATTTTCTTGGGTTGTTCGTGTCAAATTTCACATTATGGATTATTTAAGAATAATAAATGGTATTAAAGCAAGCCTGATACTATTTTGTCAGCACTTTTATTCCTCCATGATTAAGTACAAATTTAAGAATTGTCTACAAATAAAAATTGAGTTATTATTTTTTTGCCAGACTATCTTTTGAAGGAACAATGGCTAGTTTCATAACTGTCTGAACATTTTCCCTGATTTCTAACGATTCTTTTCTTAACGAAACTTTTCTCGAGCAATGAAATTCGCTAATTTTTCCCGGTTTTCCACGTTTTCCAGAAAGTGGTCACTGCGCGTATATAGGTGTCCCAATCGAAAACAAATCAAGTCAGTTGTATCCCTAGAGGCGATGTCTTCAGATTTACGATTGCAAACCCTAAATGCTGTAGAACGTTATAGAGGATTAAATCCAAAGCTGATTTGAGAGAATGCTGATGAGGTATTACTGATGTAATTAAATGGTGAAATAACTGAATTGTTTTAAAAAAACTAATAAGTTAATTAAAATAACTTTTTTAATTTTAAAAGATCTAGTAAATTGACGATGACTTTTTTATTTTTTTTTTAGAAATCTAGTAAGTTGACAAAGATGATTTTTTAAATGTAGTAACTTTGACTTTAATTACTTCTCCATTAAATCCGAAGCATCTAAGCCAGTGGAACTGTTAGTCGCAGCTCCACCGCGCGAGCGCCCCCCGCGGCCGTGCTCACCTTGCTGGGGGAGGCGACGATGTCGTTGCCGAAGTAGCCGTGCAGGTCCATGCGGTCGATCTTCCACAGCAGCCCCTCGATCTCCTGCTCGATCTTCCACTTGCGGTAGATGGAGAGCGTGACGACGAGCGCGCAGAAGAGCAGCACGGCGAGCGTGGCCGCCGCGTACATGCTGGAGGAGCGCGAGTCGTCGGGGCAGTGCTGGTTGTCGAAGCCGCACGTGGGCTCGTCCGGCGGACGGGTCGACCCGATCCACCACGGCGTCCCGTCGTTCACGTTGTACTCCTGTGGGACACCACGCACGTTGGCTGGTGGTTAGTGATTCCGAACGCGTCAACTGCTAGGTCGCTAATTCTGTAAGAGTGGTACATGATTTTTTTTTCTCCCACGGAGGTGGTGGTGATCTTTCCCTGCTGGATGGTGAGATCCGGCGCCGGCCTACCGTCGGCTAGCGGGGTTTCCTGTAACCAGGTGTCTCTCCCCAACGGAGCACCGCCCCAGCCGGGATAAGCTCTGAGGTCGGTCTACCGGCGTGTGCGGTAGTGCAGTGCATGTTAGTGTAAGTGTATGTACGTAAGGGGTGAATGTAGGACAAAGAATATCGTGCGCGGTCAGTGGATCGTTTGTTAGGGTATTGCTCTGGCATTCAACTAGTGTTGATCGGAGAAACCACGGAAAACTACTCATCAGAACAGCCGGCCGAAAGAATTCTCTCCCAGACAGCGACTGAATTTGACCTAGATATCTAGCTAGTGTCGAAAATACTGCCACCAGTGGGAATCGAAGGACCTCCCGATTAGGGGGCACTGCAGTGGCATCAGTAGATGCCCTGGGCCACCTCTCCTTGTGTCATTCCGGAATACAGTGGGACTTCCAAGTACACGAATTGAAAGAGAACTTGATTGATTCAATTACACGAAAATTTTAATCGTTTGACAAATGGAGAATTGACGAAAAATGATGTTAGATATACATGATATGCATGAGGTTAGTCGGAAAGTTAGATATACATGTGGTTAGGTTGAAGAGCCGGCCTGATGTCTCGAGTCTTGCCATACAAATAAAGTCTCTATTATTATTATTATTATTATTATTATTATTATTATTATTATTATTATTATTATTATTATTATTATTATTATTATTACGAAAATAAATTACTTAAATTTTGTGATTTAAGTAATGAACAGTATATACTGTAAGATTTACATACAAACAAAAGAGTTAATTTATGATTAAAGATATATTACAGACATACATTTGTATTAAATTACATATTGCGCAATAGAATATAAATGAAAATAACCCATTAAAGAATAAACTTATTTCCATGCAGCAAGATCCATGTATTTTACCAATTTTGAATTTTTAGTTGTTTTTTTCTGCTTCTCCCCCAAAAATGTACACGTAATACAGATTCTGATAATTTAGGTTCGGATAATTCGAGTTATGGAGACATGCAGCTTTCGCATGTCGTCAACTATGTTTTAAATAGTTTCTCACTATAAAAATTCGTTAAGTGCAGAATGATATTAGACGGAATAACAATTACAATCAGATATTGAGGTTTTCAGTAACAATCGGAACTGTTTCAAAGTTTTTGGATTTTTTCTGAGTTCTTGGATATTAAACGAAAACATACCTTTACATGGCAATGAAAACTATACAGTTTTGTTTCAATTTCTGCGTGTATTTTAAATAAGTAATGTAGATTCATTTAAAACAATTTCGCTAAGATATACTTTAGTTTCTAACTTTTATTTTAAATAGTACGGCTACTTCAAGAAGTGATTTCCTATTTCATATAGCAATAATGTACAATTTTTTATATAATTAATCAAATTAGTTAAAATGAAAAAAGTGAATAGACCAAATCTGTATTCTGAATATCATGCATCTAAAAATAAATTACATACCAAATTCTTCGTTGTGCATACTTACCAACTTGCTATTGTCGGTAAAGCTGAAAGTACCAATGGGCCGAAAGTGAAAGTCACATGTATAATTGGCATCTTGTATAGGTTCTGGAACAAGTGCTATCACCGAGAAATTGCCTTCAGAATCACCATTGTGGTCGATTTTTATGACTGCACCTGTTATACCTGCAAAGTAAGACGTGAATACTTGTTATTTGCTCCTTTTTTTCTCTTTACACTAGAATAATATATTCCAAGAGCATTCTCACACACAGATACGAGATAGTGTTATACACCACATTACATAATATTTGTGACGTAGAACATTTGAAATCTTAACTTTAATGCTTTTTGGAAAATAATTTTAATATTGAACATTTTTCATTGACTGAACATTTTCCATTTACCCAACCACTCTGTTGATTTAAGGAGAACATTACATATTATTTTAACTAACAGTACAATACACCCTCGTCAATAGACACTATTCTTATTTAACTTTATTACCGAACAGAGGTATATCTATGCAATTCATTCGCATAGAATATCAAATAATCAGTTCAATTTAACATGTAGTTACAAATTATGCAGTCTCTGAATGGATAAAATCGAGGGATAAAATCGAGAAGCAGCAAACCAGCAAAAATGTAACATAATGTCCAAGAAGATCTCATTCTCTAGATTGCGATGTGAGGAACGTTTCTTTTATGGCTACTGGCCTCACAATTCCATGATCAAAGACCCTAGAACGCTTCGTTTTGGAGCCATATAACTATATTTTTTTTTTCAACAACGCTGCTCGAGTGTTGAGGGTTGCATCGAATTAATATTTAGAATTTTGATAACAAACCCTACATTTAAAGTGAAAACGGGATTATTCAAATCTCCGTGCAAATGCATTGCTATACAGACATTATTGATAAGGATTGATTGCGTGTAATAACTGCAAAATGTCCCTATACTACTGAAATAATACAGGATGTGATTGATTGATTGCTTTGAAAATCCCCTTTAGTTCCACCCTGGCTTGGCTGCGCTTCGAGGAGGGCGAGCACTCACTGGTGTACTGTCCGCGGTCCTTGACGGTCTGGATGATGAGCGTGCCGTTCTTGGCGAGGCTCTCGATCATCTGCGCCGTGAGGACGCCCTCGCGCTGCTTGTTCTCCAGCACCGTGTGCAGCGCGTCCGCGTACAGCAGCACCGAGTCGTACAGGTAGGACGCGTAGATGGTGATGTGCTTGCGGAAGATCTGCCCAAGTAAATATAGCAGGAATCAATTTAAATTACCAATTATTCTCAATTTAAAAGATTAATAGTCAGTTGTTTTTTTCGGTACAAAAATATAATATTTTCATTGATAATGATAGTTGTCACTTTGGTACATTTAGTAGATTTGTGGAGATTTAATTAATCGAAAATAACACTCTTATAAAAAAATGCATATTTTTTGCTAAATATACATTTAATTTTAGAATAAAAAAGTATGTGAATAAATCAGATTCCCTTGATAAACCGCAAAGCGGATAAACCGCATTGTTCACTTGCTAATATTCGGGAGTTTACATTATTTAAAAAAAACCGTCATAATATACTCAATATTTCTCATTTAAGAACGAAATTTAATCTATATCGTAAAGCTGTGCACCCGTGTTGAATAAAACCCATATTTCAGAAATATAAATTTCATTCCTTAAGCATACGATAGAGAAAAGTCAAACAACAATTCTAATATTAAATAAATGATATATTAGGCCTATTCTAAATTAAACAATATCCAACAAGCAGCGTTGTAAAGTTCAAAATCCTAAGGGATGCCAATACCTTAATACGTGAATATTGTACTCGAGTCCCACACGGCCGAACAAGAAGTCCAGAAATGAAGAGACAAAAAGCCAAACCGAAGGGAGCGAGCGCGTACCTTGAGGCTGTGCGGCGTGGTGAAGTTGAAGGGCGGGAGAGCGTTGTAGTGCTCCACGGTGTCGGCAAACACCTGGTAGTTGTGGCTGGTGGGCGGCGTCAGCCCCACGATGAACAGCGACCGGCCGCGCTTCACGGCGTCCTCCGTGCACGTGATGTTGTTCATGTGCACCGTGTCTGCAATGCGAGCACGGTGGGAATGAAAATGTTAATGCAGACACGAAGGTAATGCTCTTAACACAAATATGGCTGTCCCATTTACAATGGCCGTAAGTTTTAAATATGGAGGCACCCATCTCTCGAAAAGTTAACGCATCGATTCAAGAAAAACTTGACAAAGTCGTTATGAAGGCTCTCGAAAGGGAGTAAGAAAAATGTTTTTAATGGTAAGAGTTACGTAATTGATCGTAAACTCTACCTGTTCCTGATAACATATACTCGTATTTTCATTTGTAAAATGTATATGGAACTACGACATAGTAATTAAGAAGAATTACAAATTAGATAACGGTCACTCACCCCACACGAACTTGAGGGTTTCTCGATGTGTGTACGGCATCATGTCCGCTGTAATGACCATGTACTCGCCCTTATCAAACAGCCGCAAATCGTGCATCTGCTTCATCATGTTGACCAGTGACCTGGGCAGCCCCAGGAAAACGTAGACTGCAACAACCAGAAACATCGTGTGTTCACAGTGATTTGTCAAAATCATTCTGCAATGATTCAGAGCCACATCGTGTAAGTTTCACACACGATGATGTGACAGCTAGGCTGAGTGAGACTTTGCAACAGCAGCTATGGTAGTAATCGTCTGTCCAGAAAGGGCATCAAACAACGTTGCATCCTAGCATTGTATTGCGACTGTACATTATAGGTTTATGTATTAGGGAGCGCTGTCATAATATAAGCGCAGATTTGCTAAGAGCTACTGGCACTAAATTACAATTAAAAAGTTATGATGCGACTGGACACTTTTCAATTGGTACGATGTAATACACCGACAATGTAATACATATCATGTTGTAAGTATTTTATTTTCTGTTTATTGATTTGTATATTATATAGTCTTGAAGATATATAAGATTAAAATTAATATTAACATTCTGTGAAAGTGCCGAACTCCAATGTTATTTTTCGTGAAAACGGAAAATGTTTACTCATTTAATCTGATTAGTGGCTACAGTTTCCCGGAATTGTTGATAACAGATTCAATTCAAAGAGTTCTAGGAACCCTGGTAAAAATTTAACAAAATTTATCCTCATAGTTTTTTCTCTTGCTTCGCCTCATATTCTTTTGATATATTGCAATTTTCTAATTTGACCATAAATAAATAAAAAATCAAATAAACAAAACGATATTGAAGACCTACGTGCTGAAATGTATCGGCAAATCGTGTACGCAATGAATTTTAATTCACTGGGTTAGAGAAGCACACAAAATCGGAAGCAGCCATAACGCACGCCAAATATTGAATATAAAATTTTGTACTAGTGTAGTATATATTTATCGTGTACAAATATTTTACACTATTGGATCGACTAGTGTGATTGATTAAAAGAGCAGTTCTCTAATTATTCCTTTGTCTCTCGTAATTTTCTTGTTGATAATGGCTGCTCCCAATCAAGCTTGACCTTAATGTCAGTAGCTTCGGACAATCAGCTTCATGGGACGCGTGTTGCCCTCTTTTAGTTCGTACTGTCGCAGTGTGAGTATGGTGGTGTTCTAGATTTTGTACCACCACATCACAATAGCACGCTTTTCGTAGCAAATAGCGTCACGGTGAAGAGACCTAGAAGCAGCGAGAACGGTAGTCTTCACTTACTCCGCGTGATGTTCTTGCTCTCGTTGATGATCTGGTACCAGAAGGTGTTGCGGCAGCACTCCTCGTTGGAGATGCAGCACTTGGCGGGGTCCTGGAGCTGGCGCTGGTGCGTGATGGTGCTGTTGTACAACTCCTTCGCCTGCCGCATGAGCGTCATTGCCACCGCCTCCCACGGCTCCTCCCAAATGACGGCGAATTTCTTCCAGTCGTAGTACTTGAGCAGCGAGAGGATGGACTTCGTGACCTACCGGAATCAGGAGACAAAGTTTCAGTTGAGGAACTATAGGAAACAATAAAAGTTAGTGGCCAGCCAATGCTCTTGGTAGCCGAATTAAAAACTTAATTTTAATTTTTTTCTCCGAAGATAAAAGTACGTCATCACGCACGTGAATTCTAACTTGAACAGAAATTTTAATTATTTCTCCATTTAATAAATCGTAAATGATGTTTGCATTGCGTAATTTGAACACTTTCTGCTATATTAAATCCTTAATTACTTGGACTTGAGTAATTGAGCCATTTTGTAAGGAACTTTGGCTATTCGTTATTCGTTAATATTTGTTGTGGAAAAAGAAGTTGCAAGGGACGCACCTGCGTATCTGGAGGCTCAGTTCGAGCGAATGTTGGAACGGACGATGGCTTTTCGTCAGAGCAACGCTGAAACACACAAACAAATGAAACTGTTAAACATTTGTCTCAAGAAATGTATTCTGTGGACAAGAAAAGTAGCACAATAAAAATCGTCATTTTTTAATTCAGTGAAGAAATATTTTTTTAAAGAAAATATTTTTACCACTAAAAATTTATTACAAAGCTTCATAAGACAGCCAGAATTATGAACAAAAAGAATATATTTGGTCAAATAAACGTCTTCACTCAACCACATGCAAAATTACAATTTTAAGATGTGTCACTTTTCTTGTGCACTGACAATGTGATTTATATTTTGCGTAGGATATTTGATTTAAATTACAAAAAAACATAATTGCACTTAAATCTACCAAAATAACCCAAAAATTACAATTTAAAATTATGTATATAATTTGGCTCGAGTTCATTTTTTAAAAATCTTTGTTTATGAGAATGTGATGTATTTAATTCTTTTGTACGTAATGTTTGATATTTTCTTTCACGAAAATACCCATTGGGTTTTGCAATCCCTGTTGTACATGTTAGCGTCTTGTTATTCATCTCGAATAATGGCTCACCGTCATTTTTAGTAGCGTCCTCCAGGGCTCTGCTTTGAACAGCCCGCGCGAAAGGGTGCACTCCCTCTGTGACCAATTAGTTACGGCTCTCTCCGATAGAGAGCTGAGGCGTCGTCTCAGTTCAGAACCACGCCCTCTCGATAATTCAATTCAAAATTACAACGGCGGGAGAGTTTAGGAACTTTACATGATATTACGTGTACCAGAAAGTATTCAAGCAGCAAGTATTCAAATTCAGCAAGTATTCAAATTTTAGGGATCTCTAATGTTCTACCTTCATTTTTATGTATTTATTTTTCGTCTAAAATATATGAAAGGGGAAAGTACACTGACACTTCAAATTAATTTTCCCTACAAAAACTTACGCTAATTATTTAAAAGCTTAGTTTTACAAAGGAGCTACCATTCTTTTTTCACACACTTCATGTTTATTGAAACGAATCGAACATTATATTTCTTTGCAAACTTTTAAGTGATCACTATAGTTTCCCTGTTTGTTTCCATCGATTCCAAGCATAATCTCTGTCGGAAAATTCGATATTGTAGGGATATAATATGTGTAATACAAGCTGCGATTGACTACGTAGGTAGATTTTGGTAGATGATTTGCTTTGATTTATTGATTGTTTTAGTGATTCCGGACACGTCAACTACTAGGGTCATTAGTCCCGTAAATGTAGTGACTTTTGCTCGGGAGGTGGCGGTGAGTTTTCTTTCGCTGTGATGAGATCCGGCTCCGACCTAAAGTGGGCTAGCGGGATTTTCTCCGGCCAGGTATCTCCCACCAGCGGCGCATCGACCCCACACGGTACAAGCTCTAAGCTTCCCAACCGGTCTTCCAGTTTTGTTTGTATAGGGCGTGTTATTGTAAGGGGAAAGGATAGGACAAGGAAGAGGTAGGAAAGATCGCGCTAGGTCCGTGGCCCATTTGTTAGGGTACTGCACCGGCATTCACGTTGTATTTATTGGAGAATCCACGAAAAACTATCGATCAGAGCAACCGGCTTCTGGAATTTCTCCTCCAAACAGCGACTGAATTCGACCCAGCTCTTTGGCTAGTGTCGAAAATACTGCCCCAGTCGGGATTCGATCTCCCGGTTAGAAGCACTGCAGTGACATTAGTTGATGCTCTGAGCTACCTCTCTCAGCCTCTATCGTTCGACCGACCTCGTCTACGCGAGTGAGATGCGAGAGTCGGCGGCAGCGGCGGTCGGGTCTGCGGCGGGGGCGGCGGCGGGGACAGCGGCGGGGGCGGTGGCGGGGGCGGCGGCGGGGGCGGCGGCGGGGGCGGCGGCGGGGGCGGCGGCGGGGGCGGCGGCGGGGGCGGCGGCGGGGGCGGCGGCGGGGGCGGCGGCGGGGGCGGCGGCGGCGGGGGCGGCGGCGGGGGCGGCGGCGGCGGGGGCGGCGGCGGGGGCGGCGGCGGCGGGGGCGGCGGCGGGGGCGGCGGCGGCGGGGGGGGCGGGGGCGGCGCTCTCAACGCCACCTGTTGCGCGCGCGGCCCTCGGGGCTTCCGCGCGAGAGAACTTCCAGTTTCAGTCGCCCACGGGCTGCGCGCGCCCGCGAAGCACACCCCCCCCCCCCGAGGATCGAAGCCTTCCCTGTTGAATCCAATCGGGATCGAGCCGGCCGGCGCTCATTCAGTGATTACGAAAGAGAATTAAGGAATGCGGATAATGGCACCTACAGACTTACCTTCATTTTAAATGCATATTTCTAGCTCTCGAGTAACAATTTGTGGTGCCATTTTGTATATTTGAAACGACACAATTCTTTCAAGTATTGACCCTTTCTCAAGAGGGAGGGTCAATATTGTTATTTTCCGCGAAGAGAATTAGTTCATGTTGCACTTCATATTAGTAGAGATAGATGTTATACGATCAACAATGTTGCCCTCCCTTTGGAATTTGCGAATCCCACCGAAAAATGATTGTGGCATCTGTCAAATTGTCATTCTGTTATTGTCTTCAGATGAATGTTTGCTACAAAGTCTTGGACTGGGTGCAATTTGTCAGGGAGGAAGTTGCCTGTTATCGTTTCCCTAGAGTAACATGTGCCCAGCTGCAGAAGTATTAATGCCTCCATCTAGGAATACATATTAGAAGCCGTCTCTATGATTTCCAAACTCTGGAGTTCAAATGATGGAATCCGAATAAGAGAAATTGAAGAAATAAAACATTCTTGAGAGCATTATTAGGATATAGTCTTATTGTGTTGCAAAGCAAAAATGGTATTCATTTTAATATTTATTCTTTTATCGTCCCCTCGTAAAGTTTTGAAGTCTTCTTTGGAGAAAATAGTGAATTCGCACTCTACCCTTGGAGGAACATGATTCGCATCTCCTACCTTACCTTAACGAGTCAAAGCTGTTATACAATGAACCTCTATAAATCTTCTTTTTGTTTCTGTCTACCTTTGAAAGTCTAAAATGGGAGCTTCGTGTCATCTGAACGGTGTCTGCGTGACCGCTTTTGAATAAGTAGAATTTCTTACTCCGTCACCTTTGCATAACTTAACGTAACAGTGGACACTAAATGTAAGCCTCCCTTTGGGATTTGTGTCCCCTTTGAAATATGATTGTGGTATCTACTATAGATACTTCATTGTGTTCTAAGTGACATTTATAATAGTCGGTACGCAATGTAAGATACCAAAGCAATAGAATACAAAAAATAAGCAAAATATTTTAACTTACAAACGTAGTACAAGAGCACATATCAACAAAAAGTACCTTCATTCTCTACCTATAAATTTGAAACTAGTAACGCTCATCTCTGACAACTTCGACCTTTTATAACTCCAGCTGTCTTTTTATTCTTGGCAACTACACTTTCATTAATTCGAAATTTTTCTCTGAGGTTTTTCTCTTCGGATATGAAATACTGCGGATTTATTATTCAGTGCCTGTTTATAAACTTATTTTTAGTGTATTAATGTTTTATTCACTCATTACTTGATTAAACTGTTCGAAAATACCTCACAACTCTGTAGCAGCGTTGTTTTAATTTCATTTTAATCTCATTTCCCTCTTTCTCTCTTCGCAGTTTTTCAGTCCACGCAAAGGAAGTAATTCTTGTGGCACTTCGCTCGGAATTTTAAAAAAGTTGGCTCCGACAGACATTTTACCGATCCTGCCTTGTAACATACAGAACGAAGTTATGTGTCTTTTTCACACAAGTTTTATAACGACTATTTTCTTCCAGTTAACTCCGTCAAGATCAGAAATCATGCTATATCTCTCATTCCACTACATTAACGCGCGTTGTGAGATCATATTGATATAATTACTCTCGCCGCGACAAGAACATAATATCCGTTTACTTAGTAAGATACTGATGTTAAACAATCTGAATACAAAAAACTTTACTTTTTCCACGGAGAAAAAACATGCACGCATCTTGGAAGCGGAAATGAAACTTGACCAAAAGACCAAAAAAAGACCAAAAATATATAAGCGAAAATTGATCGTGCTATTGACTCGTGCAGTTATTTAGTATTGGTTGATCATCGAACTATGAAAAAATTGACTAAGTTAGAATAAGTTAGTCATAAACTAAATAAATTAGTAAATAAGTTAGAAGGTTAACTAAGAAGAGACAAAATTTTCTACCTCACTCACACTTTTGGACTGTGATATGCGCTTTATAAATTATTTAGCCAGATTTGCCTCCACTTACAATCACTGTAATAGTAGCAAGTGTCACCCCGAATTATTCCCTTCCCAAGATATTCACAACCACCTCACAAAATAACATATTTCCTAGACTTTCATTCTTCTTTTTATAATAGTGGAGAATTAGTTAATTTGTAAACCATTAATGATTCTGAAATTTCGTACACTGCAGGAAAATAAAATTTGAAGCTCGTTAGTGGCTGTGTATTTTATTTCTTGTACGTACTTTATTGCTACCATCGACTATAATTTCCACAACTAACTGAAGTACTGAGCGTTTCCCGAGTGTTTATTTATCACAATTATTTATTAGACAAAGAATAAATGAATAACATATAATACTTTTAATTAGATACCTTCGCCCCTTCCGGCCTAACACTACCCCACTTCACTCCGCTGAACTCCACATTGCCTTGTCCGCCCGGCACCGCTCCATCCGTTCTGCGCAGCCTCACCGAGATCCATTCCGCGCGCTCTATACTCCACCGGCTCCACCCAGCTTCTCCATATCAAAGACCTCCCCCTCCCCGTCCGCCACGCAGTAACTCTCCAGGCCCCAGACTAGGAGCATTGCAGGTGGCATACGCATTTCCGACACCAAAAAAATAAGGTATAACCCATTACGAGGAGAAAAAAGAGGAGCCTACAACACGCCTACCAGTGAAAAGTTAGAAGTCGGTTTATACGTTCCCGATATTAGCTCGTAGAAACAGAATCTCAGCCAGAAAGAAAATTGCAAACACGATTTATGTGTTTTTATGATTTTGTATGAGCTTAAAAAAGCAAAAATCACAGTCAGACACTTCAATAATATTAATACATATAGTTACAATTGTTTACGATGAAAGAAGGGGAAATTTGGGAGCCCAAGAAAAGTAGCGCAGACAGTAAACAAACCATTTGGTCATGTATACTCGTTACAGAGAGAGCTAGAGAGAGAGCGGGAGCGAGAGATAGAGCGAGAGAGTGAGCGAGAGAGACAGCGAGAGCGAGAGAGAGAGAGCGAGAGAGAGAGAGAGCGAGAGAGAGCGAGAGAGAGAGCGAGAGAGAGAGCGAGAGAGAGAGAAAGAGAGAGAGAGAGAGCGTGCGTGGGTTTCGCATTCGCTGTCTCGCCGCATACGACCGGGCGACGCCGTTGAAACAGTTTCAGCGGCAGAGAGCTCCTCGTGTGGCGACGCGACGCGACGCGGCGGGGCGCGGGGGCGTGGGTGGCGTTTGCGAGAGCCATCGCCCGCAGCCGCACGGAGCGCGGGGCGCGGGCGCGGGCGTGGGCGTGGACGTGGGCGTGGGCACGTGGCGCGCTGCAAAGGTCAACGCCGTGGCCCCCGCGCGAGGAGGAGGTCGCGCTTGGGCGAATCGTTCGAGCCGGTCGCCAACCTTCCGGACGCGCTCGCGCATTCGAGAACTCGCGTCTCGCTGCACGCAAGGGGATCTCAAAGGCGAGGGCTAAAAGTCCCGTCGCCAAGGGTTTGTGTCAGGAGGAAAAATGCTCGAGTCGGTCTGTGTGGAGAGAGCGTACCGACTCTACGGGTTGTGAATTCATATAAATGTATATTAGGTGTGTATTTTCTCTTCCTTTCTCTCTCTTTGTCTCTTTCATTCTCTCTCCCATTCTCTTGTTCTCTCTCTCATTTTCCCTCTCTCATTCTCTCTCTCCCTTCTTCCTACCATCTTTCTCTAGCGCAAACACACTATGGAGGTGTGTGTGTGTTTGTGTCGCAAGCATACATGTGTCTGTCTCTTTTATGTACGTATTGTCGCTGAGAGTTACGTGTTGTTCTACTACCAGATTCGAAAAGTCCGAAGTGGTATTAATGTCTAAAATATTATATAATGTCCCAGACACGTCCTTTTAGCTTTTTGAGCTAATAGCTGAGTAATTAATTTAAATTTGAACTTGGAAAATCTTGAAGAAAATAAAATTGTGCTCTCAAATCTCAAATCAAACAAATTCTTTAAAAATACTCAGAATGATGAACAACTCGACCGTGATATTGTAATCCCACATATGTTTATATTCCGAATATTGAAGAACATTTCCATTAAAAGCTTTATTTGCACTGTATTCGAGGAGCTAAAATAATGATGTGTTCATTTAAAGTGATATTTCAATTCAGTTCAATACGAGAACGTTTAAATATATTTTCATTATGAGAAGCTACATTAATTAAATGTCCACAGAATGTCATGGATGTCTTGTGATACGGTGATGGAATCTTTTCAGTTTATTTCTTTGTGATCGACAGCATTGTCTTTCAGAATTGATAACATACTGTGATACTTTGTATTTTAGGACACGGCAACTTATAGCACACTTCACTTCACATGAAATAACTTATTTAAAAAAAGAAAAGTGAATATCTTTACTTATTGGAATTGGATTGACAATGCGTTAGATTATGTCAACCTACTATTATAGTTGAATTTAAGATGGGTATTTGTATGCAATGTATGCACAAACTAGCATTTAAAATTCTTGATTCTCACAAAAATGCACAATTAAAAAAATAATAGTTTTTTAAATAACATGATAAATAATAATGATGGAAATTCGCACTTATCGTGGAACTAGTAAATAAAATGTTAAAATAACATGTTAAAGCGAACTGATTTAAACCTAACATAGAAATGTTGCACAATTGCTTCCAAAGCAGAGTTTTAAACCTGCATTTTAAAGGCCTAGAACGTGTTTCTCGGCCATGTTCCATGTTAACAAGTGTTTCAGTGTATAGGAAGGTGAAGGATCTTCCGAATGTATCGCATATGAATAGTTATTGTGAGTTAGAATGAAAAGGACGCAAAAAAGTGTGCGCCGCGCCGGCCGGCGACGGAGGAGGCCGAGAGCCCGCGATGCGCTCCCGTGCAGCAGGTTGCGGGCGGCAGGAGACCCCGGCCAGCTGCCGCCTCCGCTTAGAGAGAGATTACTACAGTCCGATTAAAAGAAGTTGGTGATTGACAGCTGTACTTGTGACATTGTTGCTTCATACATATGAGTATATTATTTGGTTACTTCTATAAGTATTTATTTCTAGTGTTTATTTGCGTGTCCTGGGAACACGTGCTCAGTGATATGCTATCTGACAACGTCGCTCCTTTCCGCTCGCAACAATCACCAACTTCTTTTAATCGGACTATAAGAATGGATTGCTCTGGCAGCTACTGTTAGCAAAATAACTGCAGGTTATGTCATGCACTCAATTCGTCAATGGGTTCGTTTACAGTTAGCTCACTTATAAATAGTTTCATCACCATCTCCTGCAATGCCATCGTCCTACATGACGTTCAGTTGCTTCCCGACCTCTCAAAGTGGTCCCTTCTTAGAGTAACTCCTGTAAATACACGATGCGCAGAAACCGGACCCACGGCAGATAGTTGCAGGTAGTTAACATTTTCCACCCTCCCCGATCTTCCTCTTTGCCATCCCAGTGGACTGAATGAACCCTCCTGCTGGCTTTGATTGAGACATTGATTAATGTTTCCAGGCGCATCAACTGCTTAAGTCAGTAGTCCCATAATTATAGTGCACGTTTCATCGGGGGAGATGGTGGAGAATTAAAACGCTGGATGGCGAAACCCGGCGCCGACCTACCTGTCCAATTGCGGAGTTTGTCGAACAAGGTATCTCCCATGAGCGGGGAATCGCCCTAGACGGAATAAGTTCCAAGCTCCTGACTAGTCGTTCAACATGTTTGGTAGTATACTGCACGTAAGTGCGTGTAAGTAAAGAGTGAAAATAGAAGAAGGAAGAGGAACGAAAGATAGTTTGCCCGTGATGATGACGAAAAAGTCCGTGGCCCGTTTGTGAGGGTACTGCTCCGGCATTCGCCTGGTGTTGATCGACGAATCCATGGAAAACTGCCGACCAGAGCAGCCGGCCGCTAGAATTGTCCTATACAGCGACTGAATTCGACTCAGCTGGCTGGCTACTATCGAAAATCCTGTCATCATCGGGAGTGAAAGCGTAGGACCTCTCTGCCAGAGTCAGTGCAGTGTCATCAGTTGATGTCCTGAGCCACCTAATCCGGCACCCCGGCTCGCCAGGCTTTAGTTGGGTATGTATTAAAGTTACTAGAATCATCACACCATTTCGTCATCATCACACTAAGTCTTTCGATATCCACAGATATAGTTACGATGATTTGGCGAACGTGTGTTGATGATAAAATTGCAAATGGTGTCCGCGTACTGGAGAAATGGTAGGCAGAGGGGACGGGGACAACCCTGAGAAAACCCGCCGCGGGTTTGCATTGTACACCACAAATTCCATACGGAGGGGCTGGAATTTGAACCCTGACACTGAAAAGTGGAAGGTGAGCGAACTCCTCTGGTCATTTCCAGAATCATGTAGAGATTTTTGTGCTGTCGATAATTCATGTAGCTGCACGATAAACCATTTTAATGGCTAGAGAATACAGAATAATGAAAAGGAAATTCTTTCAACCTTTAACTACTGGCGTCGGTTCAATTTAAACCGAAGGTATTTTCTATTTTTATTTTCCGAGAACACTGCGAGCTGCTGATAATGCGGGTTCCGTGTAACTTCTTCTGATCACATTCCTATTCAGAGTGGGCGATGAAAAATGACGTTAACATATCTGTTTCTCTGAATTGCCCTTTCTGATGGGAGACGTGCAAGCGTGGCGCCTTAGCGATAACTCCGACTTCGCAACTCATTTTAGGTTAGTGGTGAATTCTGCTTAGTGTGGGGTGAAAACATAATTGGCCACTTTGGAAAATTACGTAAGAACAAACCGGAGACTCCTTTGGAGTTCCAGCCAAGAAGTAAAGAGAGGTAAACTCAATCCTCTTTGGCATTACAAAGAATGCGACAATGACATGTTATATTCCAGTCATATCACGATCTGTAGTTATTTCTACTATTCATAAAGCCAAGCCGAAGGCACAGGTCCTCTGCAAAAGCTAGAAATTGTACCTTTTTACAGAATTGTACGATTTTTTTAAGTGTAAACTTGCTATCCACTGTGTGGTAATTACAGTGTATGCAGAAGAGCAGGGTGTCGATTAACTGTATTCCTTTAATTGAAGATTTGCTATTGTTACATTATTATATTTTGTATTTACTATTAAAAACATTACCCTCCCAAAAATCATACAAATGACATTATTCTCTTGAATCAGGATGGCCGGGTCCATATGACCCGACGTCAATGTGTTATAGATCTCACGCCAGGAGTTAAGGTCTTTAGTGAAATACGTTCCCTTAACAGCCTCTCTTGTAAAAGCATAGTCCATTTGAATATTTATAGAAATGTATGTCGACTGGTAATTTATGAAATCACCACATTACTAATAATCAATCATTATTTTTATTCATTTCCTCAATGTTTTTTGAATCAGTCTAAAATTGCCCTACAAAAATCCGAAGACGCAGGTATTAATATACAAATATAATTTTCATTAAGTAATCATAGAAGATAAAGTCTTGAGATGGAAGAGGAAATTATGCAAAAGTTCCTTCATGTAAAAAAGGCTACCATGAATTTATTTTAAATTATTGTTCCCAAACACTCTTGGAGAGGAAATGTTTGTTCCACCACGCGTTATGTAATTATGACTTCATTTGAATATCACAATGTGGAAAGACTGTTTTCCTCGTGATGCCTTCCTTAATGCTCTAATAATTACATCCTTTGTAAGTTCAAATGTTCTCAATAAGCATGGAAATGCTGTTATATCTTTATGATAATATGTAGGCAAAAGAAAAAGAGCATTTGTAATGAAAATTCGTTGGTTGTGTTGCTAAAATATAGTAGTTGATGAGCATGTGGAATGCGAATTTGTTTTAATTAAACTGTCAGAGATTAAAAAGTAACGCGAGTGTTACTAAGGCGAAGTTGGATGTCATCATAAAGTTCATATTACGCGTACAAAATCACTAGCACAAGGAATACTCTGCTACAGAACATTGAAAGTAGAGGGATGAGTAATACTTATTTGATGTAAAAAATGGAACAAAAAGACAGTACCCAAATTCCACATTTTGTTACGTTCGTACGATGTAGTTCATGAAAAAATTTTTACAAATATTTCATTTTCGGATAGTGAAGGAATATGAATTAAAAAAACAACAGACGATCCAATTACGGATGTCACTTCCACGAAAACGAGTGTGCTCCGAGATATATTTTCTCAAAGTTTTGCTGTGATCATCAGCACTGACAAGCAAAACTCTCCTGACGGTTCTCAGCATTTGTGTCACGGGGAAATTCGACATAGTGAGCGAAACCGACTTCACGAGGAAAGGATCTCTTCATTACCAGCATTATTTTCTTCTGTTTTCTTGTATCCATAAGAAAAGAATATGTTTTCATCACAGATATTTGCCGCGACCTGGATCATTTTTCAAGCAAAAATCTAATTGAAATATCTCTGACTTTCTAAGAAAAGAGAAACGATATTATTCAAGAAATTTCTCAAGGTGTTTAAGGAGCTTGGAAAGTTAGTATTTATTAAACTGAAAAAATAACTGAATTGCGTGTAAGAGATGAGCGAAAACTAACCAGCCTTTGTTTATCGGAAAGTTACTAATGAATTAAATTGTAGATTTTGAAATTTCGTTACTGGAGTTTGTCTCAGTAAAATAGGTGAAAGGAACTTCTCAATTATTGATTGGGGTTTATTTGTTAATTATTCATAATTTCTTGTTATTACTCACCAGTTAATAGGTCATTGCTAAACGTTTTATAATTTGTCATTTTTTTACTGAGATAGACATGTGTAGTAAAATTTTAAAAAATGCGGATGTATTGTATTAGTCTGTTTTACTACATTATTTTATTTATCGTCAAATAGATTAATAGAATTCATTTGTGCGGGAAGGTATACAATTTGCGTACATTTTTATAAGTTCCGGAATTAATTTCATCTCCCTTTTACACTACATATTGTGAATAAGGTAAGGGGCGTTTTAATAATATTATATTACCAACAAATGTTCGCTTGATTATTCTAGAAAGTATTTGAATGAGCTGCAGATTTGTTTTGAAGACACTGCTGAAAAAATACTCAGTCCTTACTCCTCTCGCTTCTAGCAAAAGTAGAAGACGCTGGGAGATAGTGAAGTTTTATATACTGCCCAAAAGCGAAGCAAAGGGTCATCTCACTATCTGCTTTAATGATCAAACGGATGAAAAACCTGATCGTTACTTTTACCTGATTAATAGTTTTACCAATTCTAGAATCAGAAAGGAACTGAAATTAGAGGCAGAGATAAGGACAGGAAAATATATTACAGCTATATTTTATTTTAAACCTGTCTCGTAAAAATTTTAAGAAAAAATAATTATTTTTAAGTTTCTTTTGTGGAATCACTTAACGTAATTGTGATAACTTTGTCAGAGATCTATGAATATCAACAGAATATGTCGACTTCTTTTATTTAAAAAGTAAGCATTTGCAGTAAAAGTTGTGAGGATATGATTTGTCATCTTCGAAAGATTTCAATATTCATGGGTAAGAACATTCATCTCATTCTGACCACTTTAAACCAACTAGAGTTTCGTGCAGCTGAGGATTTCGAACCTAACTTTATTGCCATGCCTGCGGTTAATTATGCGTCCTCCCCATACGCTCACTCCGCAGGAAATATCCACTGCACCAAGGGCCCTCCAGCAGCCGGGATTTCCCGCGCAGGCAGGGTGGAGTACATCTCGCACCTAAGCCTCGGCAGGCGCAGCTGTTTGTCGCCGGAGTGACGTCAGCGACACCGGAGCTTTGCCTCCGCCTCCGCCTCCTCCTCCCCCTCCTCCTCCTCCTCTTGTTCCTCCGCCTCCGTTTCTGCCCCCGCAGCGCCGCAAGTCCGCGAGTCCGGAACGGTTTACATAAGTCAGACACGTCGGCAACGGAGGCGGCAACGGCAGCGGTGGCGGAGACGGAGGTGGAACGGCGTCGGGGCAACGGAGGGCGCGGTTGGCCAGAGAGGTGGCAGAGTTCGCGAGAAGAGCAGGAGCCAAATGCAAAATACGAAATTAAGTAGGACTGTGAATTAAGTAAATATGTGCTGATAGGGAGTAGTTTAGAGAATTTTTCCGAATGGTTCTTTGTTCCCTAAGGAGCCGAGAAGGACATTTAGAAGGAAACAAACCAAAATAATTCGAAATTTCAAATTTTAGTTGTGAGATATCGTAATGCGCTACCTATAAATGTGAGGGAGTAAAGGGTGGGGATGTGACAAGGAAGAGGAAGGAAATATCGCGCCCGGCCCATGGACTGTTGTCCTGTTCCGGCAGGCATTCGCCTGGAGTAGATAGGAGAAACAACGAAAAACGATCAATCAGTGCAGTCGGCTAATAAAATTCTCGTTCAGAGAGCAGCGAAATTCGACCTAGCCATGTAGCTACTGTCGAAAATCCGCCACTGACGGGGCTCAAACCCTAGGACCTTCCGGTCAGAGTCGCTGCAGGAAATGAGTGGGAATGAGGTGACTCGCTTCTGACTTGAATAAACTATAATAAGCATCATGAAAGCATTAAAATATTGAAAGACATTTGTAATGATTTGAATCTCGTGAAATGTATTTATTCACTACTCTAAAACTTCTCATAATTAATTTTGCTTTTTACGGTAAACATTATTATTCTCAGTTTTGCGTATGAATTGCCAGATACATAAATCAAATAAACAGGTGACGTACATAAAGATTAAAATAAGGCAAATCTGCTATATCCTGCTTTTTAAATGATTACTCAATAAATAACTCATTACATAAAGTTAGTTTAAAGAATGTTATTTTAAAAGGCATTAATATACTGCCTAGAAGATGTTTCCCGACTTATATATTAAGAAAAATTATCAAACGCGCTTCCAACCCAGAGTTTACGCAACCGCAGAATTAAAGAATAAACCGGCCGACAAGGCGTGTCGTCTGCTTTAAGATTAGCCATCTTTGCAAGGAACGTCTGCGACAATGGCGGCGGCGATGTCGCGACAGCGTCGCGTCGCGACGGAGCTGGGGGGGGGGGGAGGGTGCGGAGCGCGCTTTACATAATCCTCGCGTCCGCTGCCGGCGCACCACCTCCGAGCCAACGCCAGTCGCAGACTGCGGCGGGACAGGTGACGCGTCACGTGCCTCGCTCACCCCACGGCTGCCCGACCGGACCACCTGCCCAGCCCTGCCGTGACCCACCCTATGCTATCTCTATGCCGCACTGTGGGGAGGAACTTCCAATACGCTGGTCAAAAGCTTGACATGAGAAGAAGGGATGTGAACTTGTACATTGCGCACTTCTCAGCAGACAGCAAACGCTTTTCGCATTATGGGATCTTATGAGGCGTGCAGGTCTATGTGAGAGGAACGAGTAAAATGGGGAAAATATAATATTATAATAATTAACGTTTTTAGGTAGCATAGCAAAAAACTAAACAAGTTTGTTGTTTATGTTAACAGCTAGTAAATTGTAATCGATATTTTTGTTATGTCACCTATTTTGTAAAGTCATGTTTCTTATAATTGGTTTTAATGTAAACATTTGCCTCCACCAAAATATAATTATCGCCCCATATCGGAGAGATTACGTATTCTACAAATACGAAGTCCAGTGTTCTCTTGCGCCATTAGAAACGAACATTATTTCGAATTTGTAGAAAATAACATATTTCAAGTTATGTTTGACTAACCAGTAGTAACAGGTTTTTAAAAAGTCATTCCGCACAAGAGCAAAGAAAATGGAAATTTCCAGAATGGTTAATAATTCTTACTTTCTTATTGCTATTCTTCAATTCTTAATTATTGTGCAGTACAGGCAAATAGATATTTCTACGGGAGAAAAAGTATGGCACTAAAACAATGACAAAAATATACTCCACATCATATAAAATTTATTTTTATGTTGAAATAGAACCTCGATGTTTCTGATATTAAGTTTTGTGAGCCAAAATTTAAAAAATGATGAACCGTTAACGTAATTTTGTGTGTTCTATCTTTCGCAGGACACTTTTAACCATCAAAGCGTTTTAAAGAAAACGAATGGCATGAAGAGAATCCTGTAGTTTGCTCCTACTGTGCGTCGCGCCGCCCCGCGCAGCCGACAGTCGTCCGCCCTCGCCGCGTAATCGCAGACGCACGCGGAGAAGTCACGTTCGGCGCGCGCCGCACCGCTGCGGTCGCGGACGTGCGCCGGCCAAAGCGACCTCCTCCCCCGCCCCCCCCCCTCCACCCCGCAATCCCCCACTCCCCTCCTTCGCTCCCCTTTCGCCGGACGCCGCGGCCTCGGGAAGGTCGTCTGTGTGATGGCGACTCTCGCACAGCCTCGTAACGGACGAAAGGGCAACAGGGCAACTTTACGACCTTATTCTAGCTTTCCTACCGAGCGAAGGGGCTCAGGGCGCAGACTTCGCATTCATGAGTTCCGGGTTTAATCCCCGAGCTGGCCGTCTTGACCGGAGTTTTCGTGGTTTCCGTCGGCCATCCAAGCGCATGCTGCGGTGGTTCTACTGAAGGGCCACGACTGCGAAACCGGCGTCGCTAGCCGATATCGTTAATTTCGTGAAGTCACGAAGGTTAAGGGAATTCGAGACATCGCGGGTTCCTGATTTGGTGACCGATTATGAACCCCGAAACCCGAGGCCAATTGCCCTTTACCGGTCATATAATGGCTAAATACAAGTGCTAGCCTTCGTACCCGCGGTCTTGCAGAACTCCTGTGTCTTTGTTGTTTGTTCTTTATTTCGATTCCAGTACCTAATCTTTCTGGCTATTCCTTGATGAATAAGTGATTTAATTCATATCTATATTAGTAACATTGGCGAGCAAAAATTGAAAAAAAAAATCGAAAACTCCGGTCTTTTAAGAGGTGTCTGGAATTTCGTCAGATACCCAGGAATTTGCAAAAATAAAAATATATATATTACTAATTTCTATTGTGCGCAGAAATTGAATGAATATACACCCTCTGGCCATGTGAGAGGTGATTATGGTTTCTGTAGATAGTCAGGAGCTTGGGAAATTTCAGAAACAATGAAACATTTGATTTTCACTGAAAAAATGATCTTGACAACGATATTCCTCTTATTATCTTAGTGCGCATGCCAACTGAATTCTCACACTAAATGGTCACGTCTAACGACAGAGCTGACGTCATACGACAACAAAGCTCCAAAGAACAGGCCGATCTCATAAATATTTGCAATTCTCATGTCGCGTTATTGAAGGGTAAATTTTCTACATATTCTCGGTTTGTAAAGAACTGGTGCATCCATAAAGACGGATATATCACGTTATTGCAGTGTTTCTGAATATTGTTTTTGAATACGATTCTAGGATCAATCAACGCGACCGATCAGAGCAACCAGCCCCCAGAATTTGTGTTCCGTTCTACGACATCGTCCGGTCCAGCAACTTAGCTAGACGCAAACATCCGGCGCACCAGCGCCACTATCTATCTAGGGCCGCTTGACCAACGAAGCTGGTTTTGGGCACTCGCAACGATATAAGGTAATTCCCCCCTGTTATTAAGTAAATAATTTCCCCCATTTCTAAGTGTGAATTATCGTATCCATGTTTACTTAAGAAATTGGAAGGGAAAAGAATAAGTTTCAATGAAATGTTAGTGATTTATTTTACAGATTTTACAGATCGCATTTATCCTGCACAATTCCACAATTTTGTAACTTTTGTTTTAATTCTTACCTCGCAGTTTTAGACAATGATTGCGCTTTAATGTTGAAGATTTGAGAAGGATTTAATGATTGTATTGTTTTATGTATGGAGTATATTTTATATTTTTATTACACGTAATACACTTTCTTAAAATTTGTTAGATAAAATTATTGATTAAACATATATAAAATATATATTCGTAACTCTTCTTTATTTTATATTACTGTTCGAGAACGCCTCAGATTCTGATTACCAAGTGTAAGCAATGCCTTAATCCGCGCTCAGAGATTTTACAGGGACTGGTTTTGACTCTGTGATGCTTTAAATATCATATCTTTAGACTCAAATATCGCGCATGTACTTTGTCTACGGAGGTTCATATTATCATTCCGTAGAAGAGTGTAATTGACTTCGATCAAAAACAAACTAAGAAAGACGGACAGTTGATAAAAGATAATAATAATAATAATAATAATAATAATAATAATAATAATAATTTTCCTAGTTCTAGAACAATATTTATTACGAAGTACACACGCACATTATGAATTATATGAAAAGGTCAAAAATATTAATTGAAGGGAGTAAAGAGCAATAACGGGATCTCGGCGAACACGGGAACTCATATTCCTTTTTGTCTGGCAAACTAATTTACACATTCGCACGTCTTCTGTAGAGACATTAGTGTTTCTCTTGAATACACTGTTGTTGCACCAGTAGAAAATTACCATCTCTTTAATTACTAGAGGTTAGCAACATGAGAAGTTCTTCCTTTTACTGCCGTCATTATTATACCCCAGTGGATATTAATCATTTACCTACGTGCACATTTAACACACTAGGTTTATAATTACTTATTATATTAACCTGTCGGGAGCCTTCGCATAAGTAGTTGCATGTCCGCTGAGGTGGCGACTGCAAGGTTTAAATGAGAATATTCTGAATGTCTTTTTCTCTCCTTGGACGTTTCCGTGGTTTTTATTATTCCCAAGCGGTTGCTACAGCAGAACGTTTCCGTGGCATTTATTATTGCCAGACGGTTGCTAGACCAGCATCTTGAACAAACCAAGTACAGCGTGCGATCATTCTTTCTACATTCTATCACTTCTTCATTCCTCCAATCTATTCCTTCTTTGGATCGCGACACTACTCTACTAATACCACATATTTTCCCAACAAAGAATCCCATCTGGGTTTTGCCAGAGCTTGGCTGTTAGCCGCGAGCTACGAGTGAGAGGCGCCGCGTCGGAGTGACCCCTCTCGCCCGCTGACCCGCTGCGTCCCGTCGCCGTCCTGCCTCACTCTGCGCGGAGAGCTCGGAGCGGTGACCGCAGCGGCGCAGCGGGTAAACAGGACGCGCCGGCGCGCGGCGGATATCCGCGCGCAGTAAATATAACCCGCGCGGGAAGCCCACGGGGCGATGCGTCAACGCAGGAAGCGCCCGACCACGCCCATCATCCCTGCTCGCCACAGGCTGCTCGCAACCCGCTACCCGCCGTCTGCTAAACGCCGCCTATCACCCGCCGCCCGCTCCCGCTGCCCGCCGCCCGTCACCCGCTGCCCGCTACCCGCCGCTTTCTAAATGCCGCCTGCTATCCGCTGCCCGCTACCCGCCGTTTGCTTTTCACCGCCCGATACCGGCCATCACTTGCCGCTCGTTGCCCACGTCTATTGCTCCATGCTCACTGCCCACGGCCTGCTATCCACCGTCCGCGTCCCGCTGCCCGCTGTCCACTGCCCAGTGCCCACTGTCCGCCGGCCTCCGTCCACGCCAATGTCCACCACTCGCTTCTCAACGACCACCACCCCTCCGTCCACAGACTACCGACCACCGCCCACCGCCCATGCCAATGGGCAACACCAGCTGCTCAATTTCCTCTGCACACGCCCTACTCACCGACAGCCTTCTTCCATTACAATGCCCACCACTCGCTTCTTACCACTGCCAAGCACCCCTCTGTCCACCGCCTTGTGGCCATCACTCATCGCCCGCCGCCCATGCCTATGCCAACCGCTCGCTGCCCATTGCTCGTCACTCGCCGCCCGCCGGTCACCACCCGCACCAAAATCTACCGCCCAATGCTGAACGCCCGCGATCACTGCCTGCCGCCCATTGCCCACAGCCCATGGCGCACCACCCATTTCTTTGCTCGCTGTCTACTGCCCACCGCCCTCAACCTTGCCGGCTAGAGCCCGCTGCCACATCTGTCTTAACGGATCGCGAACCTTCTTCCTCGCAGTGGACTCGTTGGTAATAATTTTCCTTTTATTTTCATCTCTGAGACATTTATGCTAATAGATAAATGAGATAAATGCCGGAAAAGGAACATAACCATCTCCAAGCTCAGCATGGAATAAAAAGAATTAATGACACAGGTGAAACTCGAGGCGCAGTAGTAAACGCGATACAGAGACAGTGATTGAACAGTAAACTGTAAACATTTAGACTTCCTTCACATTCTCAAAAAGAGAATAGAACTAAGCACATTGTGCGCTTTCCGGTATTAGTGTTACACATTAGAGGAATGTGCCAGGTGAACGATGTCAGTGAGTGGCACCATACACGTGGGTGCAGGAGCTGGAGCAGCGTCCAAGGAACAAAGAATGTAAGATCATTTTGTTGGTTAAGGAATACACCATGAACTAAGGCGTCGTTTGCTTCTCGTACTACCATACTTCCCAAGCCAATATCTCTTCTTTTATTTAGCATCATTATCATTTACCTCGCTCAATTACGCCTATAGTCAACCAGAGTAAGGAAGAACTCCAAACCAGCACTGGCCACGTTTAGTAAAAGAGAGGATGTGAAGACAAACTGTTTAACTAAATATATGTACTAACAGGGGGAGCATAAAGGTAGCGGTAATTGAGCAAAACATTAAAATAATCTGGCAGAGCGCGATTACCTCACTGTTAGAAACTATTGCAATAAATAGAAAGGCATATATTTGAATTTCTAAGGTAGAACGTTTCAGGGGGAGAAAGTATGCATTATGGAGAGGAAGTCTAGTTCTCAAAATGAGACATATATAGCACTCTAAGTCTTCTCCCCGCCTTTCCTAAGGAATGTGTATGCACTTATCCTCAATCGTTGGGAATACGCAAATCCGTCTTATGCTTTAAAACCGACCCTGTCAAGCAACAGGTGCCTCCTCAATGCCAACAGTAATAAGGCATGATTTTCGTATATTGGTTGTACCCTCATTATAAATGTTGTTGTTATTGTATTAAATAACACTTCTGTGCACATTTGTTACGTGAGTAAATCGTAAACTGGACAATAGGGCAAAAAAATAATGCAATAAATAATTTACAACATTTATATAATCCAGTTTCATAGAAATTGATAGAGAATGATCAGTAGAATCAATTAAAAGTCGTGACGTAATTCGAAATACAACGTAATTTATTAATTTTCATAAATACAATTCGATGTGTTTGAATCATTTTGTGAACGAATATGAAAAAGTATTTTAAATTAAATGTCAATTAAATAGTCTTAATTTGACTGACTCCTCCGGTAATAACCAAAGTTTAACTATTTCTGAGCTCTAAATAAGTTTTCAATGAATTTGTTGCTGTTATTTTCTACTGTTCAATTTACATTTAAAAAATAGATTCTGAGATAAAAATACGTTTCAGAGAACTTAAGTATTTTGTAGAAACAGAATTACCTAATTATTGTTTTAAGTTATTATTAAGAAAATAATTTTTAAAATTTAGTAGTGGGTTGTAATTCAGAACGTCTATTTGTATGTTGACATAATGCAATTTTTGACGTATTTAATATCTTGAATTATAACATCATGAAAATGTGAGAACGTAGTACTACAAGAACACAACTACATAACCATTGTCTTTATTTACGATCTTCATTTCGTTTCATGAAATTCCTTTATTGAAAAGTGCCTTGAATTTTATCAGCAATCATATTGCTCTCTTCTGTCCAATATTGCCAAGTAAAAACGTATCGTATCAGTCTGAACACATGCAATTTATGTTGGCTCATCATACATTTTACAGAAATAGTATCAATGTTTCCTAACACTCGCTTATAATCGAGAATTGTGCAAGAGCAGAAGTTAACTTATAACGAATTTACATTAACGAGTTTTCCATTTAATTGGCCTCGGATTCGAACAGGGCATGGCCTGTGCTAGTAATGAATTTTGCCGTTCAAATTACGTACACGTCCTGGAGATTAAATTAACAATGGTTCTAAAACACAATCTCGAAACTCAAATTTCACGATGAGAAATGTACTGCAAAATTTGAAATGCGTAACTGATAAGAATCATAACTAAATTATTTATGAATTTTCTCTTTGAAAGGTGAGATATTTAACGAGTATTATTTTTCTCTTAAAATAAAATTGACAACATTTGTATAAACAATTACAACGATAATATTACAATTACAAAATTATTAAATAATTATAACAATTACAAAACAATATTACAACGATCACCTTGATGGATTTTTTGTTCGTTCTAAATTAGTTACGTTGTGTATTAGGTGTCCGGAAACGGTATTAATTTTCTTTAAAAAATACTGATGGACAAAAAGAGTTTTTACCAAATGTATGGCTACATATTTGATCAAGCTAATGCTTACGCATTACCTTTTAAATCAAGTAAAATATTTATTTCGTAAGTAAACCTGCACACTTTTCTGTTAGTAATGCATTATTAATTGGTAAAGAAATATAGAATATATTTCATGGGCTTGGTCATATTAGTAGAGAACTTGCATATATTGCAGACCAATTAAAAAGAGTCTCATCTTAGATAGGTGACTTTATATGGCTATATGAAATATGTTTTTCCTTCGTAAACCTTAATGTTAGTATTGAAATAAGTCCTCAGCTTAAACCCAGTCGACCACTAATTTTAGGACTACGAAATGAGAATAGCCCTTAACTAAACAAATATTTCAGAGATTAGGTAAAAAAAGGTTTCTGTTAAACAATAGGCCACAGGGCGCTCACTATTATTTTACTTCTTCCCGCACCTGTTACTAGAGTCGGTCCCCTAACGTTAATTATTTAATCTTAGTGTTAGAAGTATTCGGCGGTAAGTAGTGGCTTCCAAAGACTTCTACAGAAAATGTGAGTAATTATAGTAATGTATCCATCATAAAAGTAACGACATGACAATAGTGTGATAAAGGACTGGAGTTTCGAAGTGCCTTGATGTCTTTGTGAACCTCAAAGCAGCGTCGCTAGTGGCCATGTCCAGTAGCACAAGAGTTCGCAGCCGCACTCCAGGGAGCTACTGGAAGGTATCGCTGGGAGGGGCGAGGGGGGGGGGGCGGCGGGGGGCAGGGAATGGGGTGGTGGGAGAGTTGGAGTTCCCTACTAACGGCAGGAACGGGAAGAAGTCTTAAACAGAAAAACCAGAGGAATTGTAAAGATGTCAAGGGCGTGAGGGTCATCTGTAATATGAAAGGAGGAGCAGAGGAGGATATTGCAGGAAAGAAGAGATGCAGTAATGGGGGAGAAGACGGGGGTGAGGCCGGGGAAAGTGGCAGGGGAGGGAGCGGGAGTGGAGCTGAGGCCGAGGAAAAGAATAAAACGACAGATCATAAGGTGTGGCAGAAGGTGGCCAGAAGGCGGGGCAGAAGGGGGGCAGAAAACAAGGCAGGAGGTGTGGCATAAGGAGGGCAGAAGGCGCGTCAAAAGGCGGGGCAGAAGACGAGGCAGGAGGTGTGGCATAAGGCGTCGCAGAAGGGGGAAAGAAGGGGGGCAGAAGATGAGAAGAAGGGTGGTAGGCGTGGCCGAAGGCGTGGTGGGAGGCGGAAAGAAGGAAATGATGACAGTGGCGACGAGGGAGGAGACAGAAATCCAAGCGAGCGAGGAGCCGGAGTGAAAACGCCGATGGCGGGGGTGGCGAGGCCAGCGGAGCGCTCGAGGGCAGGGACCCGCGGAGGACGTCGAGACGGCGGGAACGGAGGGGCCGGCGCAGCCGCCACCTCCCCTTGTCGATCTGCCCGGGGCAGTGATATCCGATATCACACGCCATTCAGTGTCAGACTAGGGGGATATGCGTCGCTGGGTAGCTGAGTCAACGGCGTCGGTAGGGCGGCGTACCGGCGGAGGGCGGCGCCATGCTCGCCTACGAGGAAAAAGGCAACCCAGCGAGCAATCCTGAAGTGGCGTCTTTGTCACCACAGAAGCTCATCTTCACGACTTGTGCCGTTCACGTTTGCTACGTTCATAGTATCCAGGTTGTTTTAAAATAAATATTACAAAGTTAAAGGAAAGAAAATGGACCGAAGCCCTTTTGCGAATGAATATGTGCTGGGAAGTTTGACATTACGAAGTTACGCAAATGCCCCTGATTGTAGGCAACAACTCCTCGTTTGAAGCAGCTACACGAAAACTCATTTAGAGATTTCTTGTACTTGTCGGCGAATGTGGTGTGGTTTCCCAAGAATCAGGGGCAAATGTCCAATGGTACCAGCGTTTTATAATATTTCCTACCACATGTTCATTGCAAAAAGGGATCATCTTCAATCCTTCTACACGTCCTAAAAAGTTGTTACATTTATTCTGAGTCACCCGTACGTACTTATTTTCTTGCATATGTACCAGGAACTGTCGTTTTGCCTACGTTTTTTACTTGACACTTATTGTCAGAGGAAGAGTCGATTCATTCAAAACTTGTTCGGCTACAATCAAAATAGACTTGAATATAACTTGAATAAATAATGTTATAATACGTTTCACAGTATGCTGCTTCTTAGTTTCGTAAAACTGAAACTGATTTTCAACTATTTATGAAATCTAAATATGAATAATTATCTTGCTTAAATTGTTACATTGTTACAATTACATTGTTTTTCTCGCACGAATACCCCTTTAAACTGCCATGCATATAAATAGGAGTTTAGTCGCCTCACAGCTAAGAAATGGGTTTAGTGTTTGTTAGTGTTTACACAAGAAATTAAATAAAGTAATTTGAAGGAGAATTGCAACTTATAAGAATATGCTTGAAAAAATTAAACTCACTTTATTTTAATCATCGAAAATAGGTTGAATAATATTTTAGTTAGTGTTTTTGTATTGAATTTACATTCTTTGTGCGTTGGATTTGTCCCGGCAAAAATCGTCTGCAATTTCTGTGATCTAAAATCAAGACCGAAAGGATCACACACTAAATACATAAAATTCAATTTAAACATTAAATAACATTTATTACTGAAGAATTCCGAATTCATCGACAGCTACTGTAATGAGATGCTATCTACCTACCGCTAACCAGAGAACTTCGTTTTCAAAGATCAGTCGTGGAATTTAATTAAAATATGAAAGAGGGAACTTGCACGATTTCCATTTCCTTTGTCCTACCAACTCCCTCAGTGCCACGTGCAAAGAGTGACGTATACAGTATACCTCGTTAATTTGCAAAAGAGAATTCAGCATCAAACTTCGCTTCTCAACTTCATATTTTTTTTTTTAATAAAAATTCATTTAACGCGAAGTCCTGCGAGATGCCGGCGATCGGCGTGAAAAATGTTCCCCAAGATAGCCCCCGGTCTTCGAAAGGTCAGAGGCTGATGCAGACGCGAGGCAGACCACGTGATTATAACACAGCTGCTGCGTCGCGAGCGCGACGTGCTTAGCCGGTGGTCAATTGAAATATTTTTGTACGTTGATATCTTCTATCTATCTCTGGCATAGTCGTTGTCACTCGCTGTAAATTGCATCTACGATGTGTCAATTATTTCACGCTGCTTGATTTTGTTTTTCAAAATAGTTGATGTTTGAATGATCATTTATCGTAAGAAGATATCTTTTTCTGTTAGATTCGATCCTTATGTGCGGTAAAAGATGTTTTAGCTCTAATTCGCTGATTTACTGACTGCAACATTCAACTGCTCTTGAACTTGAAGATTATAGAACTTTCGCAACGCGTAAGACATGCTGGAATTCAAAGTCTACGACGTACGAGAGAAATTGAAAGTCTTTAGTGCACATGATTAGACTGGGGTTGTTTGCGTTGTTTAGATACGGAAGGTGATGTCATTAATCACCAGGTTTGCAGCTTTCGATAGTGTGGCATCCTAATGTCTGCCAAGCGAAGTCGAATTCTTGACTTACACGCGGTAAGATATTGTTAAGCTATCAAACGCGAGTATCAAATCTGATGAATACAAATGTTGCTAAAAGGCCTGAGTTATTGTTTGAGAACCTCTGAAATTCTAGAATTCTTTCCGTCAGTTCATCGGTTTCAATTCATCAGTTCAGTTCATCGGATTCTATTAATTGAAGGAAACGAGTTCGGGAGATTGAGCTCTGCGTAAGAAAGCATGAAGTTATCACGAAGTGTTCCGATCATAGAGGCCGCTCCGCCGGACTATTGGGCGCCCGCCAATAGGGCTGCTCATGGTCGCAGCCGGCCACGCCAGCGCCCTCTCCCCCCGCCCGCCCAAGCAGCAACGGCAGCCGCACTATCATGGCCGTATAATGAACCTGGACGTGAAACGGCAGATGGCGTCTTATCAGCTGACAGCGCTAATTGCACCGCTCGAAGGGTATATGGCACCCTCCCTCCTTCTTTCCCCCACCACTGTCCATCGGCCACATTGCCACAACCTCTCCTCGTCCCCTACTCCAAATTCTCCCCTCTTCCGCTTATCCCACCCACCTTCCTCCTCTCCCTTATTCCCTCCAATCCTTCCTCCTCTCCCGGCAACCTCTCACCCTCCCTTTATTTCCTCCCTCTCCCCCCTCTTATCCCCTCCTCCGCCTTACCATCCTGCGCCTTTCTACTTCCGCTCCTCTACGTTCCGCTTCCTCACTTTTTCACTCCCCCCCCCCTTCGTCCCCCTTTCCTTTCCTACCGCCTCCCATCCCCATCACTCCACCACTCCTCTCCCCTTGCACGCATTCGCACGCGTGCGCCGGGCGCGCGTGCGGGCAGGCTCCGGCCGCAGCTCCTGACAGCGAGGGCGTTCAAAAGAGCAAAGCCAGGCTCGCGCTGCGAAGGGACGCCCGGGTCGTTTAGACCCTTTTATCTGCACGACGGCTTCTCCAAATGAAGGTCGCGACCTGTTTATGGGGGCGCTGAGAGGACTGACACACCATTTACTGAGAATGTAAACAATAAAAAATCCTTTGTAATACCATTTTGATAGAAAACAATTTCATTGCGAAATTATGAGTAAGGTTGTGATAACAAATGGTATTTACTTTTGTTTCCTCATTTTTAATTCATATAACTTTCTAATTTTTGCAGAACATATTTCTTGGAAATTGAATTTGGTACAGCTACCTCGATATGTCAGATGATAAGCTATGACTGTTATGACATGTATTTTGTTTCAGAATGTCCTGTGTGTGCGTAAAAAGTAGTCACTTATCTTACAAATGCCTAAAAGAGATCATTATGTGCAAGTTAGTTGATTATTCACGAGTATGGTGTCGCATATTTATAACTACTAATGAATACATTTAGTCCTGCAGACACGTGCAATATACTTTTTAACGTTTTGACATACTTTTTTACAACGTCGCTGTACAATTAATGGAATTATTTTCACTTTGTTAGTACCCTTTATTACCTTAGATAATTATAACAATGAGCTATTTGATCTATTCAGAAAGCTTGATCATATTTGATATAATAAGCCATTAATTTAGCTCTATCACGTATGTATACAGATATAAATGCGGTCAGTTCAGATAAATTAACTACATAACGTTCTAACGTACTAGCTTGTAGAGATAGTTCGGAATTAATTTTTCCTGAAATTTTCAAATCATTGCCAGTCGTGGATGGACTGTGCCTAATGAACTACGACCATTGGTTTTGGCGTGGAAGATATTTATAACGTGATAATATTGACTAGCCCTTACGTAATGTGGCCGATACTTTCAGTTTATGACTTGGAACAACGACATTGACATGAAAGGGCCGTTCTCAATATACAATTTACAATACTTCTTTCAAGGTACTACCTCAACATGTGTTCAGAGTATGGAACCGTGTGACTCCGCAAAGAAGGTCACCTTAAACAAACTATCCAACTTAGTGTTAAGTATCTACGATTTAATCGTGGAAAGGATTTCTCATGTAGAAGTGGTTTCGAAATCCAGCATCTTTTTTAGTAGTCGTTTACTGGAATAATTTAATAATGATTTTTTTTCAGGACAGTACAATTTGAGTCTACAACTATTATTATTATTATTATTATTATTATTATTATTATTATTATTATTATTATTATTATTACTATGGAGACATTTTAAAATGGGAACTACTGAATCCCGGTGGAAACCTCAAACTGCATCATTTGTGCACCAACGGCGTGTTTTGCGCCATCCGGCATCGCCCGCTTCGCCTAATTGCGCAGATGCCCCTGCGGCAGCGAGTTTGGCCACTCCATCCGCCGCCATTGCGAAAAGAACCCGCCTTTCCGCCGTCTGCCATAACCAACTATTATCCATGTCTGCCCTCGCGCTCGCCCGGGCGCCCACCCGTCTGCCCAGCCGTTCATTTGCCCGCTCGCCGACCAGCTAAATCATCCACCCGTTGGTTCGCTTACTCGCCTGCGCGCCCCACGAACGACCGTGCGAATGGCCGCGCTGCGACACGAAGCTTAGGGTTGACTCCAATGGGATGGGCGCTCGAAACACTTCGATCGTTATTGTTTGTTAGGCACAGCATTATCCGTACAGCATTGCCGTAACTCAGTACACGAGAAGAAATCCATGCCATTGGCTAGTTTTATTAGTGGCAGTTTTATTAAATGGCAGACAAGTTTCGTAATGTAGAGCCGAGAACAGTTGGTATCAGTGGCTTAGCTAAGATTTCCGAAACCCCTAACTCAGAAAGTTCTAACCGGGAACTTATTTAATTTTCCACAACCTACGATACCAGGGATAGTGGAACCTTGCTACGTCATTGTTTATGTGTACCTTGTTTTACGACATTTGGGAAACCTTTCAAAGAATTTGGTGCCTTAATTGTTAGTACATTTCCTGTAAAACATTACAATATCCAAATCCTATATTTCATGACCACTTACGTCGAAAAATTCTCGTATGTCACTCGTATCCTTATTTTCAGTATACCTAATATTAATAGTTTCATCCAGCAATATCAATGGTGTATCTTCATACACAAAGAATTGAATATTAATTTATTAAGTGTTGAGATTTATAAAAGACTTAAGAGATCTTCAATAACTATTGTTTTATATTTTTATGTACATGTAGTATGTGTTGATCACACAAAGTACAACTCATTTCCGTGATGGAATAGATAGTCTCTTTATTAACAAGTTTATCATGAAGAGAGATATGCAAAAATTTACATCCACACTATCTGCCGTCCCAGCTCGTCCGTCTCCTAGACATTCACCCATACTATTCTACGCCTCCAACGCACCATCACTCCTCCTAGTGAATCACCCACCTGGGTACACAAAATAGAGGACACGCCCAAAAGCCTCCACGCTCACCCATCCCTTCAGCCTACTCTTTCACAGGATCTACAGCTCACCTACTCGCTATCCTACAGAATCAGCACATCACACAAGCCCACCTGGTCAGTCCCCAAAGTCTTTTCTCCGCCCGACCGCCTGCCAACCTACTTATTGGCCCACGCAGTCCCTCGGTCACTCAACCGTTTCGTTGTCCGCCTTCTCCACCCACCCACCCGTCCAGACACTCTTTCGCCCGCCCCCGCCTCGCCGCGCCCCGCCCCTCGCTCAGTCGAGGAGGCCCCGCCCACTCGATCATCCGCCGCCGCCGCCCCTCCTTCCGCGTATAAATTGCAGAGCGTTGCCGGGCGGCCGGCTTCCGCCGAGTGTTTACCGAAGGCAGCTGACGTCATCTGGGCCAGATGGCTCCGCGCGCCCGCGCCCGCCCGCCCTCCCGCTCGGCTGTGATGGTGGCGGAGATGGAGGCGGATACGGAGGTGGAAATGGAGGAGAAGGCGGAGGTGAAGGTAGAGGGAGAGATAGAGACGGAGGAGATAGAGTCGTAGGAGGCGGAAGAGGTGCGGGGAAAAGGCAGCTGTTGAGAAGGAGGTAGAGGGGGAGGTGGAGGTAAAGGAGGAGGTAGAGGTACAGGCAGAGATGGAAGTAGAGGCGGGGATGGAGGTAGAGACAAAGATAGACGCATAGGGGCAGGTAGAGGTGGAGGTAAGGGCTGAGGTAGAGGTAGACGCAGACGCAGAGATGAAGTAGAGGCGGAGGTAAAGGTGGTGTAGATAGACAGAAGTGAAGTAGAGGCGGAGGTGGAGGTGGAGGTAGAGGAGGTGGAGATAGAGGCGGAGGTGGAAGTAGAGGCAAAGGGGAAAGTAAAGGCGGGGGTAGAGGTAGAGGCAGAGATGGATGAAGAGGTGGAGGTAGGGCCGAAGGTGGATGTAGAGGTACAAACAGACGAAGGTAGAGATGGAGATGGAGGTATAGGCGATGGAAGAGGTGGAGGTGGATACGGTGGTAGAGGCGCAGGTGAACGTAGACGCGGAGATGTAGACGGAAGTGGGGGTAGGGAACAACTCGAAGGCGGTGGCAAAGTCCGCGTTGGCGGCGGCGGAGGCGGTGGCAGAAGCGTATGTCGCGCGTTGGCAGTGGCGTTGAAGGAGGCGGAAGCGGAGGTGGGGTGGTGGAGAGAGTCGAGAAGGGTGTGAAGGAGGGGGGGTGGAGGCGTCGCTAACGAGCCCAATAAGTTCGCGCGCTGCCGGAACACGTCCCCGGAGGGGTGGACGGTGTTGGTGCGATTTCCCCTGCCGGAACGCCTTCGCGTAGGCGCTGCCTGGACTCGCGACGCCCTCGCAACGGACACGCTCCACGCTCCACGCTCCACGCTCCGTTTGCCCTCGCGCACTTTGCATTCGAATGGAACGGAGGCCTCGGGAGGGTTCGCTCCAAGCCCCGGAAAATGTTGCTAAGGCAACGATGCATAAGATATAATTTTAAAATGAAACAGTCAGAGCTCCTGAACAGTACCGGTAGCGTAAATGAGACTTTCTTCCCTTTGCTTCCTATTCTGATAACTGTTCAAATTTATTATTCGATATAAATAAACTGATTTGTTACACATCAATAGCTATGACACGGCTATCTAATACGATACCTAAATTATCGTGAAATCTTCAATTATCGTGAATTAATTCACCGATATCCGAATGCAATACACTTCTGAGTTGCACTGAGAACACGATTTACTTAGGAATGATGGTAGACCCGTAATTACTTTAGGCTCGCGTGGTACCTAATTAGTTAATAATAATATTTTTTTTCTATTCCTCTGCTGAGTAATTTTACGCAGAGAAATTATAGATATACGTCATAGTAATCTCAACATATAAATCTGTTACTACAAAAGCTTTTTCGGCAAGATTAAGACTTTAAGCCTTACAAATGTAAAGAAAGGCATTACTTGGTCGTAATGTGACTGAAGAACTTGTGTGCACTAATAAATCTACGTGATGGAAGTGCGTTGTATTCTTTTAATAATAAAAACATATCATTCGTGCCCATTTCCTACCACACGGAAAATTACTTACACGTTTCAATATTTAAATTATTCCTTTTAAGGATAGGCAGTTCAAATAATTCTTATCGAGTTGTGTAGTTACTGATGTTTATTTCTTCAAAGTCGTTTACAATTTTGATAAAATATCTTCTGCTTCAACGGGATGAAAAATTCGGTGTTAAATAATATTTTTTTCATGAGTAGAAATGAACGAGAGCATCCACTGAGAGTTTCTAGGAGACGGATATGTCTTCCAGGAAACCTGCTTGCAGCTAGGTGAAATGTGTCTCTTGAGCTGTTGCGCAGATGCTACCTTCCAAATACATCGCATAATGGCTGGATGACGTGTGGCCAAATCAAGTCCAACGTACTTTAATACCTTCTTAACTTTCAACTTTGACGACATTTCTTCAAAAAAACAACTGATTTTTCATTTGGTTACGTTAAATTTAGAAGATACGTAGAATACAATTTGATTCCAGGTGTTTTGTGGATATAATAGTTTAGTAGGATTCGAGTAGTGAGAGTTTTAGGAGTTGAAAATGTCTTTCGGATATCTTGAAATTATTCTTCAGGAGTTTTTGTACATTCTTCTAGTTAGTGTTTTGGTGGCAGTTGTGTCAGGTAGTTTCGTTGAAGTTCTTGTGTCTTTTAAGCATGTAGTTGGGGAGGATTTCGATATTTAGCTCTCTGCGTAATTGTTGGTTACTAATGAACCATGGGTATTTTTCTTAGATATTTATTTTGGATTATTTGTTAATGTGACAGTATGGTGCTTTTGCCCGTATGAGTCATACGTAAGATAGGGTTGGTTATGTTATTGATTTGTAAACGGTTTCCTTCACATTCTATGCTAAGAGATGATTTGTTATTTAATATGGGATAGAATTTAAAGATTTTTGCTCTCGACTTGTAAACGGAGTCGATGATGTGCTGGCATGATTTTGCCGATGATTGTTCGCGATGATTTCCTTGTCATTTTCATATGTAAGTGAGTTCTAAATGTATGATGGATGTTTGGTTTGTAAACCATTGAATGGGTATATTTAGGATGAATAGTGAGGGTTGTGGTTTCGATTTGAGAAAGGTAGAAACTTTGGCTTCTGATTTTGTAACATTAACCTTAATTCTCCATTTTTCTGTTCATTCAGTAAAGGTCGTTAGATCAGTTTTTTTATGCCGTGGGCGCATAGTATATCGTTGTGTGAAATGAGAGTGCAGCGTGACCTTCGAAAAGCGCTATGTTGCAAGTGACGTCTTTCATTTCAACGTTGACGTCTTTCCTTTCAAAGAAGTTTCCTTTCACAGAAAACAACACTGCTCTTTAGGAAATGACAGGTCCACTAACAAAATTTACATATATTTGTCAGTAGACATGTTCGTGTTCTTTGTATGAAAATACGTTTGGGGAATTGGATTATTAAAGGCATGTAATTAAGCAAGTGATAAGTAAATAACAAAGTAAAATTTATTTTCTTATATAGCCTACACAAATAGCGACAATGGATAAGATTTAGAATGAAGGAGAGCAAAAACAATAATAGCCAATTTTGAAGTTCCGTTCTCTACATAAATCCAACGGGGAATAAATTCCATGGTTCATTTTCTTTTCCATTACAAAGTCAGTAAGAGTTTTCAATTCCCACGATTCCCGTATAGTTGGGAGTGTAGTCTCATTATTTCAAAGTCGTGTAAAGAGAACACATGTAAATAAATGTGTAACAGCGATATTAAAATTAAGGAAATCTAAAAATGGTATCTGACTGTAACGGCGAATGTGATGTTAATATATGAACTTAAAAGAGGTCGAATAGCTTGAGGTATCGGTATAAGGTATTGTATACAACAGTAGACAATAGTTAAATAGTATCTTCTTCTATTTACATAAAGAGATTACATTCTCCCATTATGAAATATTCTTGCATTTATTTCTAATAGAAAAGTAAATTCCATGTAAGGTTGTTTTCTTATTTTTAATCTATACGTTTGGAACATTGTTGCACAGAGCAAAGAACGCATTATAAAATCTGCATTCGAATATTACAATACTATTAAAAAGAAGAAATTGTTTTTCTACTTCAGTTTTTTTCTAAGGTAATTAAAAGGCTAAGTATGTGTCGCCCATAAAGTACGTAACTCTAAAGGGAGGGCGAGGTTGTTTGAGGCAGCGTTGCACTGCGTTACATAGGGGCAGGGGTTTTTTACTTTTAAACATTTGTTGAAATACTTTTTTTTCTTATGCTAAAGCATTAAAATATTATGTAATTAATTTGTTTTAAAAGATAAATACTTGAAAGTTATTCGAAGTTGTTACAATAAATGGAATTTTTTTTTCATCAATTAAAATTGAATCTGTAAGATGACGAAGAAAATATTCAAAACTGATCTATGGTATTTTGTGGAATACTATTAACCAACAGCGGCGAGTGAACGGTTTATGATCAGCAATTTTCTCGCCTGTGCGTCTTTCCTTCGCTCAAAATTTGTCTCCAATCTTATTGTTAGATGCAGTCAGCATCGACAACTACCTTAAACTTTAATTATAAATTTTAATACACCTCACAAATAATATTAACACAATGTTTTACTGCGCTATAATTGATTTTCACTTCTTGCACTTGCAAGGGGGGATGTTGCTGCAAGGGTTACGTAATTATTTAGGGGAGTTCAATCGCGCGTTTCGGGTGCGTTACAGGGGGGGAGAGGGGGTATCCAAAATACTCCAAATTTGCGTTACATAATTTATGGACGGCCCCAGGTAACAAATCCCTAAATATTTAATTCATAGTTTTAAAAAGGCTCATTAAATTCTATGAATTTTTAGGCTACTTTATAATTAAAAGGATAGAGCACTCGACGTCTCTTATGCCGCCCAAAATTTAATTCCATGCATGTATTGTCGACTTCCAATGTTGACCTAGCTTCGTCATATCGACTGAAAATGATAGGATAGGCATATAAGTGATAGGACAGCGGTATCACATTATGCTCGTCCTGACCATCCGTTGCGAGTAATACTTATCGTCACCCTGCAATGGCATAACTATTTGCTGATTTTATTGTATCATGCATTCATGCGTTTTTTCTGAATAGTGTTATGTGTCATGTAATTTTCTCTGTAATAACTGTAATAAATGTTCCTACATTCATTATTTCTGCACTCCAATATTGCTCTGTGCACGAACAAGTTATTTTTCTCCTGGTCGCTTTTTGTTAAATGTTTATATTGAAAATGCAATTTAATTTGTTCGATTGTTTTGTTTACGAGCAAGTGCAAACTATGCAAGAAGACTTTATTAAAAACAGCAAATGAGACCGCGCGTGTATATTGTCTAATAATAATTATTTTTAATGTATAATGTTGTATACAATATCTTCCCATTTTCTTCAAAAAAATTAAGGCATATCTATTTAATGGGCTTCATTCGCACTCAAAGAAAACTTCACTGCTTGATGTGTTTCCTTTTGCTAACCATTTAAGAGATCAACTCTAGAACAAAGATTTCATCGAACGACAATAATACCCACTGAGAACTTTTGAAGTTCAGTATATGACCAGTATGTTATTCCTTTCTAACCCGGTAGTGACTTCCATAGAAACGCCTCTTACCGTAACGATAACACAAACGTTTCAATACTGAGTCAGTTGGGAGAAAACATTCGATAAGAAGTGTTTATTTCCGTTTTAGTTCTGGGATCAGTGAATAAAAAGGTCATTGCTTATAAAAGAGGTTGAAATGCCTAATTTTTCATTACTTTGTAAATAACTTCAGAATTACCAAAAAACAAAACAAAAAAGTAACAATAGGAAACCACGATTAGGCATTTTTACAGACTCTGACTTTCATTGGAAATAGCAGATTGAAAAAAATGCATAGGAAACAGATCTGACGACACTGGTAAGGAATTTGGCGAATAGATGGAACAATATATTTAATTTTATATTATTACTATTGGAACCCGGCAGACGTTCTGCCCATCTCCCTATTTCTCTTCGTCTGCCTCCGCTCTCTTCGTCTCCCACTCCCTCTTCGTCTCCCCCACTCTCTACATCTCCTCCCAACAAAAATGTAAGAAAATGTTCAAAAAGTTTTTTATGCCATAGAACGCTTCGTTTAGGAGTTAGTTAACAATATAGATTCCAAAAACTTGCCTAGTGTGTAGCGGGTTGCATTGACTTGAATATTTAGTTTTGTTCTACAACGCCATCTAGTGAAGTTATCCGATATTTTAATGGTTATTCTGCTATTCGGGGCAGAGATGAATCCAATAAATTAGAGATAATTAAAATTGGCACAGCTGTTCTTGAGTTGTAAATGTTGTAACGAACCTGACGGTGTTTTTATGTATAGATTAATCTTATTGCCTCTAGAACTGTCTTCTTTAACTGTTTTGATAATCTTTTTCATGAAAATTTTATAAAATATTGCCAAAATATTGTATGTACCATTGCTTGTTATGTGGCGTTTTCTCGGGTTCGTTAATGGCAAATTCAGTGTCTGCTGAACGTGATATCGCCGTGCAGTGTTACCACGTAGTATCCTCCCAACGGACTATACACAACTATACCCGCAGATGAGTGATGACTCACCATGGCTTACATCACCAGACTAAAAATGGAACATCCAATGCAATTGAAGTTTGGGGAGAAAATAGATTATTGTCAGAATGAGCAAATCATAACGAATTCAATCAGGATTCCACGCATATGTTTCTCATCCTGTACGTCGACAATGGTGAGATTCTGAGTTATTTTCCTCGAGAGCCAAAATAAACTCCTCACTTTTCTTAATTGTGTATTTTCGAGCCCTTCCACGCCGTAGCGGAGATGGGAGAAACGTGTTCCCAGACTGAAGCCCTGGACCGCCACAATTTACATGAACGATAACCCACAGGAATTCAAAATTATTTAGCAAATGCAATATGAAATGCAGAAAGAGGCTGGAGTTCAATAAAATCGGTTGATGATAAGCAAATCATCTTAAAAACCATTAAAAAATGAGAAACTATTGAGTGAGTTAGCTATATGGGTTACGTGTGTTAATTGAAGAAACTTTACTTCTAAATGAATATAATTAATGAATTACTTCCAGCTCTTTCATAGAACTTCGAGAGGAAACGTGACAAAATTCAGCAATTTTTTCAATTCAACAAAGTCTATTTTGTTCTGCCAATAAACTGAACGTATAGTATAGAAATTTCGTAATAGAATTTCGTGAAGAGTCAAGTTCCCTATTCACAACATATTTTCATCTCCTCTTTTGAAAATGGTGAAAACAGATATTCGTACAATATACTACTTGCATAGGGTTCTGGATTTGAAAAAAAAAATGCAATTAAACTTAAGAAAAATTCAAATTTTATGAAATGTCACGTTAAATATTCACTCTTCCATCGCCTCTTTAGAAAATTGTGGGTATAGCTCTGCTGACGAGATATATGGCAGCGGCGGTGGCGGCGGTGGCGGTGGCGGCGGTGGCAGCGGCGTGCGGGCAACGGCAACCACGCGTCGCCGCGACGGCGGCGGCGGCGGCGTGCGCGCCCAAGGCCCCCGCGAGCTATTTCTGGCGCGCGCATATCCTTGCTGGTGCAGATAACAACATGCGCTGTGCAGCCGCCTCGCTCCGCCCCTCGGTGCCTCCCCCTCCCCCACCTCTTGCCACTCCCCATCTCTTTCCCCCCTCCTCCGCCGCCGCCACCGAAGATAAGCACAGCGCGTCCCGCCCGCCGTCCTATTACTCTGGTCCTCAATGACCTCAGTCCGACTCAGCCCCACGTTGTCGCGTGCTTGTTCGTCATTATGTGTGTTGGTGTAAGCACAACCGTTGAACTGGTTCGGTTGTACTGATGAGATACGGAAGGTTATTTGTCTCTGCTCAATGGGCAACTTGCCACGTCATTTCTGGGTGGTCTTTAAGAGAGAACATTATGCGCGGACATATCTTTCGGATGGTTTCGAAAGTCGACGAGAGAAATTCTAGACCATTGAGCAAATTATTCATAATAGAAAACAGTATTAAGGAAATATCCATTGTGCTACTTGTTTAAATTAGTGGTGCTTCAACGGAACATTCTTACTAGCATTATTTGTGATTTTTGTAATTTTCAAAAATTCATACATTTCTAAAAAATCGGACCTCAAGTACGCGCTATTTTTATAAACAGAATTCGCCCAGCTAGAGAAAAAAATTAATGAAAAAATTAGAATTGACTATTAGAAACTTTTTTTAAAATTGCATTAAATTCATGTAAAATTGCTTGAAAACTACTTTTATTTTGAAAAAAAGTGTGCATGATCGCATTTAAATATATAATTTTGAAGGACATGTTTCGTTAAGAAAAAATCCATTTTCAATATTTTCGTTGTAGAAAGACGCCTGAATTTTTTTAACTTTTGCAATTTTGAAAAATTTAGAGAATTCTACAAAAGTAGCGCCTGATCAATTTGGGTCTATTTGATAAAAAAAATAATACACAGATTTTTCATTTTTGAGAAAATTTTGAATATGTGTTGAGAGTTCAGGTAAATTACCCCCAAAATCAACATATCCGTTTCAAATTTAAGGGGTCGCGGCATCGCCGTGCTCGAAGTTTAGCCGCTAGCGTTGGTCACAGAGAGATAGACGTTCCACTATAAAAAAAGTTTTTCAATGTGAAAGGCCTACAACACGTGGATTCTGAATACACGTGTTAGAAGTATAATTTATTTCGTATGGAAGAAAAAAAAATATTCACTTTTTTCAATATTAAGGATCTACAACACGACTTTTGTTGTTGAAAAATGACTGTTTGTTGCAGCAGCCTTAAAATTCTTGCTTTTTGTTACGTACTAAGTAGTTAGCAAGACAGATAAATATGTTTCTGTGATGAGTATTTCCGCATTTCATTCAATATTATCAACTAAAATTAAGTTATGACGTAAGAGAAGGAGTCCAAAACGACCAGTGCCTGTCCACCAAAAGTGCCAACTATCTCCATCAAAATGACATTTTATATTATACAAATTACTCCGACGTAAAGATTAATACGTTAATACTCTCTTCGTTATTTGAGGACGTTTGATGCAATCCTTTTCCCGTAGAAACTTATCGTTTTATTTCTCAAGGCATTTCGACTACTTTGCTGCTTCGCAATTGAAATACTCTGCACGGCCACACGCGCCGCAGCTGTGCCACGCGGGTGACCGAGGGTGGGAGAGGTTGGCAGCGGTAAGCCCCGCGCAGCGACGGCGGCGCCGTTTTCCTGCTTCTAGTCGCGCGGGCTCGACCCCTCCCACAGGTGCAGCGAGCGCTGCCGGCCTCTACTCCGCCTCAGCGCCACGCAGCCGCATGGCAAGTGTTCAGCGAAGAATTGATTTGCCCGAAAGGGGCCGTTGCCTAACGCAAATTTGGGGTATTTTGAATACCCCTTCGCCCCCCTGTAACGCACCTGTAACGCGCGCCTGTACCCGCTCTACTAATTACGTAACGCTTGTGACAGGCCCTCCCAAATACAATAAGTAAAACTCAATTATAAAGCAGAAGCTAGTTGTATTAATTGTATTTGTGTTATACATTAAAATTTATTATAATTAACGTGAGAATTGGTGGTGCGGACAGCGCATAACAATAAGTTTACGGACTGCGCATAACAATTTTGTAATGAAAGATGAATGCGTATGCGAGAACTTTTCTGACGAGCCGTGCACATGTCGATTACACATTGCGCTGAGTCTACTGCGCCAACTAATCTTATTCTAGAATGGATTAATTGTATCGTAGATCAGGTTTGAATTTTTTTTTGTTGTCTAAAAAATTCAATCAATATTTCAACAACGAAAAATACTTTATTTTATTGAAACAATTACAAAATATAACTTCTATCATTTATTTTATATTTTTGATTTAATGTGCTAATATAGTAATGTTTTAGTATAAGACTGAATAAAAGAAATTATTTCTGCAAATGTTGAAAGATTTTTAAAATAAATATCAGCATCACGTTACACTAAACCTATGCCACCCTAAGTAACGCAGTGAAACGCTGCCTCAAACCCCCTCTCCCCTCTTCAGCGCTACGTAATTTATGGACCACTTTAAAGCAGGAAAGGCGCTTGATTTTTTTGAATACAAAAATTTTGAAGAGAAATCGATTGCATTAAACTTCCTCAAATAAATATTTTTTTTCTATTTTTTTGTGAAATAATTAAGGACCTCTTATATATTGCATTAATTATTTTTCTAGTACGTTGAACTCGCACAACAGGTAACTATCACCGTTCGGAATTATACATTTGAGAACACAGTATTTTTTACAGAGTTAGGTTTTTCTTTCCTCAACACATGTATGATTTCGACTTTTATGTACTACTGACCCAAAATTTATTGAAAAGAAGAACGATATTCAAAATTAAACTCTTACTACAACCAAAAACAAAATCATCAGTGCTCCGTTCATGACACGACTTCAAGTACACATTAATTTCGCTAATCTATTTTGTTCGTAAGTTGGCTGCTACATATGATGAACGTTGCGTATGATACCGCATCATGTGCAGTTTTTCTTATCTTAATGCGCCTTCCAATATGGGTGGAACGCAGGCCACACGACAGTTCTCAGGAGGCCATGAACGGCAGGCGGTTCGTGTTAGTGGGTCCCCCGTCCCAGGTCGCGCCACAGTAGGACATGTGGCAAATCACGATAAAAAATTAATGTTTGATTAAATGTTAGATGCTTATTCTAACTTACTTCTGGCTTCGTCTGCACACACACAATTGTGTATAAAACTACTTGCCTTAAAGGAATAGATACGGAAGTATTTTTAATTTGAAAAACTTAAATTACCAGAATTATTTGTAATTGTACAAAATGAAATGTTACGTCCTGCAAATTTATTCATTATTTTTTGAAACCTTTATACATATTTACTTCTTTGACTGATGATTACACAAGACATTATAATAGTATTATTTAATTTTATACTATAATTTAATATTATAATATTGATTAATATAATAATAATAATTAATATTATAATAATATTATTTACTTTTAATACTAATTAGATTATTGGTTATGGATATATGGTTCACTGAATGTTGAAAACATTTAAATGCGCATTTACCATCTTAAACAGATCGCACATTCGTTCGGCCATCGAAATAAATTATTATTAATATTATTATTATTATTAATATTATTATTAATATCATTATTATTATTATTATTATTTTAACGAGACCATTGTTGTGTGCCAAATCTCGGGCGGTGATAATGGAAGTAAACAAAATTAAAAAATGGTAGCGTTGAATTTCCACTTGGGTTCAAAGGGTGCTGAGACGTTGAAATATCTCCTGATTAAGACCAAAGGAATGGAGTTTTAGTTGTTGAAAGAAGCATCTTGGAGAAATGTATGTGAAATTGATAGTTTCTTCACAGACTGTGAAACACACTTCTTTTAGTTTAATTTGTGCTGTAAAAGCAAATTGTGAAATCATCCTACACGTGTGTCAACGCATAATGTTCGCTCTTAAAGACCACCCAGAAGGTCAAATTGTCCAAAAATGCATCTCATGTGTGGGATAGAAAAAGAACACGTATCTAAATATCGACCATTCGACGACATGTGCAACACTGAAAACCTGAGAGTGTAGGCTTCCGCGGCCGGAGCAAGCTGCCATATGGCTCTCCGGGAGACGCCGCATCCTAGGCACAGGTGCAAAGGTTTCAGCGGCCATTCCGTTAGGCTAAATTTCCTGAGGAAGGGCAAAATGCCCTGAGGAAGGGCGAAATGCCCTGAGGAAGCACGAAATGCCCTGAGGAAGCACGAAATGCCCTGAGGAAGGACGAAATGTCCTGAGGAAGAGCTAAATGCCCTGAGCAAGGGCGAAATGCCATAAGGAGGGTAGCAGAATGACGGTCGCCACTTTGGCGGCGTCCAAGACAGCCAAGTAGCGACACGGAAGGCGCGTCCCACTGCGCCCGGGGCAGCTCCTCGCTGAGCAGCCTGATTACGATCGTGGAGCTCTGCCGCACGCGCGGGTCGGCTATCGAACGCCGCGCTGCGCCGCCCAGCACATGCGTGCTCCACTTCGTGCGTTGATACGTGGACGAGAAACAGCGCGGTTTTATGTTGCTGCCTCTGCTTCGAAAATAAAGCCGAAAGTGTGTCGCGGCTTCGGTTGCAATAGACCAGTTTGTACTATGTCGGGAATGGCGTTTTTTCCTTTGTCACTCCCTTTTTTTTTAATCGAAGGTCTTTGGTTTTATTGCAGAATGGCAGTCTCTTTCAGAGGCACACGTTTTCAAATCACGTTTCCGAACAGGTAATGACTTCCTGATTTTTGTCGTTCCAAATTTTCAGGCTTACAATGACAAAGTTTCAATTAAAATATTTACGTATATTCGACAAATTTGGTGGACTATTAATTGATAGAATGGTGAAAACAAGGAAGATGTTAACAACGATTTAAAGCGCGGAAATGCCTAGATAAACCGGAAGATTTTATTTTAAAGCACATTTGGACACAATGCTTACGTTCTTGCAAAGTACTACAACAGAAAACTATTCTATATTGGCATTCTATATCGGGCTGTAAAAGATGTTACTTGTAATTTTGGTAGTTTCCGATTGAGTGATTGAGTCAGGAGACTAACACTAAGAAAGTCGTTTACTGAAACATTTAAGTGAATTCATTGATTTATGACGATCACATTGATATCATATCATGTTATAAGACATAAGAAGAAAACAGATAACCAGTTTGCTTGAAAATATGTTACAACTATTATATTACATGTGCTTATATAATGTAATTGCTGTAACTGAATGTATAATAAGTTTGCATAAGCATGAAGACTGTCCAAACAAGGTGCGAATTTCTCCACAGAAGGATACGCCTACTAACTAAGCCCCTGGTAAGGACAAAATAATACTTTCTCAATACATTCATTTCGTAATAACACATGACTGATTGTCAACTTGACGAAGGGCTGAAATGTTCTTCTGTAAAACTCCTGTATGTACAAAGTGTTATTGTATGTACTGTTACGATAATTGAATAGTTTTAATATATTACTAAATATTTGGACTCTCATACAATGGTTGTAATTATCAAAATGTAATAAACTGATAACAATGATGATTGTCAATAATCATCATCATCAATTCGACCAAATAAAATAATGCATTTAATGCATTCCCAGCAAGAAACATCAATATCTCGGGAGGGAGGCGATTTCCCGTCAATTCTCCTCCTGTGCAAGTGTAAGAGAGAGATGGGTGTGGTACTCACGTAGGCGATCATGGGGATGTTCCAGGCCTGCGAGACGATGCTCTCGACGTGGCAGGAGCCCTCGGGCCCGAAGAAGGCGGCCACGCCCTCGCACACCATCTCGGTGATGGCGCGCGTCGCCACCACCGGGTCGCTCTTGGTGTCGTTCCAGCGCAGCTGCAGCCGCGCCCACGGCACCAGGTCCGTGCGGTTGTTGATCTGCGCAGGCACACGCGCGCCCACTTTCAGGCAACGAACGACGGCCAGTTACATATGCTTTGATCGTTTACAATCAAACTTCACAAAACTGAGGTCAGTTTCGTAATAAGAGATTTTACAACGGAGAGCAACAAGCGTTCTAATAAATCCATGTCAATAGATAGATAATTAGCAAACTAATTTAAATATGAGGTGCAAAATAAATTATATTACTTTATAAACATCGGCGTCACACATTTCGCAGATCGAGTAGTCATATTTAAACAAAAATTAGAGATAATTGGAAAATTTACAAAGTAGGTAGAGCATTGTGTGATAAGATAATATTGTCGTTACATCTTATTATAATACTTCATTGGTTATCAAACTCAGCTTAACTGTCTCGTTTGATAATTGTTCTCCCCTCTCGTGTTGTAATGTCTTGCGATACATATTTTGTAAATAATTGACATTCCATATTAGATGTACCAGACAGAGGTAAAATAACTGCGATTAAATGATAGCAGAAATCAAACGACGAACCCAATGTATGTAATGTGTGTAAACTTCAGAAATGCAGTTATTAATTTGCCTTTATGTTTTATTTGACCTTGCAGTTTTTTTTATCGTTTGGGTTCTTCTAGTTTTAAATTGCTTAAATTAATACACAATTTAAGTTTATTTATAATTAAATTTACTATTATTGAATTAATAGTTTTTCAATTACTACATCTCAAGTGTTTGGTTATTAGAAATGGTTCACAATTTTTGATTGCCGGCATTGCTTTGTTCGATTGCCGGCATTATATGATCACGCAATGATCGATTATACTGGCAACGGGAAACGAGTATAATGATTGGAATTATTAAGTATAATAAAGTCTAAAAGATTCAAAACTAATTTCACAAACACAACGTGCACTTATGTTTGCAAAATCTTCAAAACAATACATTCATGTCATTGTTGAAATGTCCAGTGACCCATGTGTTATTCAGCTGACGGAGTTGAAATATGTCGATAGGGCAGTTACTGCATGAAGTTGACCCGCTGCCCGGCAATTTTGAAATTTGACCCCCTTGCAGGTAAAACGTCAACAAGAAAAAATGTTCTGGGTACGAATATTATATCTGGCGATTTATGACATTTCAACACACTTTAGAAGTAACTAAATCGTAAAGCGGAAGTGACAGGCCTCTTTTGTTTCAATAACGAGTAAGTGGCACAATGTCCATCAACCACGGCCATTTTATTAGTGGAGGACAAACGATGCTCCACATCGATTAAAAGTCAATTTGAAGTTATCGCACGTTCCTCACAGGCGCCTCTGCTCGGGGGCAGCAGGCCGACTGGGACTCTCGCCCAGAGGGCAGCACGGGCACAGCCCATCGATTGCTGCATACGCAAGCGCCAGGCCTCTCGAACCCCGTCCGGTCATGACCCTCTAGCCACCCCTCTTTTTTATTCATAACATATTTATAGACTTTCACATGGAATAATACATTGATCACTTTACAGATGTGTTGTTGAGTTAGCTCGTTAAAAATCTAAGCTAACTTAATATACACATCTAAGACGATACTCTAGGGGAGAACCTCGGGAATGTGCCTCTTGTTGCCAAACATTTTGAGAAAGGCTTCAAATTAGAATTTTTTATTCGTTTGTGGGTTGGATTTTCGCTAGTTTGAAATGGAATGCTGCTGGTAAATCTGAATTTTTTTAGACGTTGTATGATACATAGGTTATTATTGTGTTGATGTTTATTCATAAAGTACGTTATGTAGTCGGGGATGTTTGTGATTAATCTGAGATATTTATTTTGTGCGAATTGTAGTTGATTTGTGTTTGTAGGGACTGCGTTTATCCTTTAACTTTCTTAATTTGTGACTTTGACTTTGACTTTCTTATCCTTTAACATGATTATACAGTTTGTGTATAGGAGAAAATCGCGAATTTGTTGATTAGTGTCCAAAGTTGAATTAATTTGTTTCTTGCTTGTTTAATTCTGATGTATATTTTTTTTCTCCCCCAACCACAACTCCTCCTTCACTTTTAGTGCCCAGCCCTCATCCTCGTCTATATTCCCGTTCTTTCACCTTCTCGCATCCTCGTTCCATCTCGCCCTGCAGCCCTTGCCCTTTTCCAATTTGCCTTTTGGGAATGACAATTGACAAAATCAACAAAAAAAATTTGGTGTGAAAACATCTTATTTTATTTCTGCTACAAGTAGAACGCACTCGTTATACAATCCATAAACAAATAACTACTGTAAAATTCATTATTTAAGGCGGAGATATGAATGAATAATGAGTTAACGAAACTTTGCCTCCACTTTACTCGAAGCGACTGAAATGCTAAATGGAACTTTATCATTATCGTACTATCGACCCATCCTGCGCTATTGTTCCATCCTCACTCTCCTTTCTCCTTTCTATCGCACCCATTCTCCTCGTTCTCGCCACCTCCCCTGTCATTGCCATCATTTTAACTTCCATCCTTTATCTTCATCATCTCCCTTAGAACTCTTCCACCTCCTCTTTCCCAAATTCAAATCTGACGTAGTGATTTGCTATTGGCAGTCAATTATTAAAACTGATGTTCTGTGTGGAATGACTTAATAAAAAGGAGGGTGGGTGTGTAGAGTGGACGATAGTCTAAGAATTATGCGTTCGTTCATAAATCCTAAAGATCATTATTTGTCAGATACCAGTACTTTCAATAGAGGCTGAGATCCTCATAACCTTTTGTGTGTAAATATTTTTCTTTGGTGTAAACTTGGTATGTTATAACCGATTGCTTTCTGAGCTATATCAACATTTCATGTCTGCTGTAATAACTGTAACCATTAAACAAGTATGGTTCTAGGACAAATTGCCTCGACAATTTCAAATAAATAGAAATTCATATGAAAGTTTGATTAACAAAAACACCACATTTTAAGAATTCTTTTTATGTTATGGATTTTGATAGTTCAAATTGGGGTACGTTCACAATAACCACAACAACAACAAGAACAAAACATATTATACCAATTTGTTTATTTTGGAGAATTACCGACAGCGGATAAATACCAATAACAGTAAATCATAAATTGACTAAACGAATACAATGTTATAATTTATCATTTGAAATTAGTCTCTCATTTTAACAGTGTTTCTCAAATAATTTGTGCATCTTGGCATTTACTAACAGACCCAACTCTTCAAGTAATGCAGAAAAAATCGTTAAATTTCGTTGATAACACGAAATTACAAAACTTAAACACTCACTTTTAGATTAATTAATCGCTGATGCAAGAATATCGGAAAATCTTGAACTCTGCAAACTTACAAGGTTCTCTGAAAGAAGTGAGCATTTACTGTAAAGATTAGAGTCTTATTCTTCCAGTGATAATGGAATGTTGATAGTTTGATTGAAGTAATTAAGATATTTTATTAACAAACAATTAATAAGGAAAAACTTGGAATTGTTATATCAGTAAGTTCTCCAGTGGATATTAATGTATTTCTTAAATCTGCTTAAGTAAAGACTCCTCAGTGTTGAATTACTAGATGCCCTAAATGTTTTTCTTTATTTATTGATAAGATTACATTTTTAGCAGTGTTTTTATGTCACTTGAACTAGTTTTTCTATATCATTCTATTATTTACATTTGGTTTTGAATGAGAAAAACCCTTCAATATTTTCTTTGGTTTCCTATAAACACGAACACCGTTTCGTAAAAATATATTTTCTGTCAGCACCTCAGGAGATAAATTTAGTGACTACTAAATTTATTCGCTACACTAAATTAGCCCAACTAGTAAGACGACACGCCTTTTACCTCTGTTTGAATACCAGTGAGTATCACATTCGTCGGGGATTTGCATAATTTCTCGGCGATGAAACGTTTCTGTTAAGTCTGTTGATTGACAACTGTCTTCGGATTGGCGCGTTTCATTCTCTCTGCTACGTTTCCCATGCGATTGTTCTTTTGGCTATTTAACTTTGAATGAATAATTGAACTAATTGAATGAAAATAATTCACCAGCGAACTGCTTCAGTTCCTAGTCTTATGGCAGCACTATTGTGAGGCCCTTTCAAATAGCTTACGCTCCAAGGGCTTTATGTAGCACAGTTTGGAAATTTCCGTCCGAACACTTTTGAAATGCTGAACAGATTATAATGATGCCTGAGAATTATTAATACCGTATTACTTGTGATAATACAAACAATCTTTTGGCGGTGACTACAAATTGACAAAAGTGGCAACACTATCAGTATATCAACTTTTCGAAATTACACCAGATTTCAAATGTCTCGACGAATATATTACCATTGAAATGATCGTAGAATTTGACCAAGTTATCCTACTCTAACTTTAATAATAACTGCATTATTGCCTCTCAATAGTGTCAACGACATGATCACTATTAAGCACCATTGTTACAGAGAACAGATCCTCGTAAAATGTGCTCGGGTGAGATAAAATAATAAAAAGAACAACTTTATGGCTGTCGTTTCTCTATTCGGGAGTTTCAGTGCCCATTTTACAAGAGCACACGCCGCAGGGCATTGAATTTAGAACAAAGGGACTCGCAAGTTGAATTCGTTGCAAGTAAATTCTCTAAATGTATGTTTATGACTGGTCAGAATGTTAATCCTTTTTACAGGTCATGTTAACTTCATTTTTCAAAACATCATAAAAATGTTAAATATTTTCACAGAATTGGAATATTTTGTAAAACTGGTGATGAAGCTTTATTAGCTCGTCTTCTGCTTTATATCATCGCTCTGTTATTAAAAATCTCGCAAAAGTAGCAGTATTTCGTCTGCACAATTAGAAGAGAAAAGAAAATCTGAGTCAAAGATCGTTGATTGTTCAGATTCTAATTGACTAAGCACATGTGACTTCGCTAGGACAGCGGGTTCATATCTCACATAAGAAGGGAAATAAAGATATTGTCTTTTTAACTGCCAACGTATTTCAAAATCACTTCTTCTCAAGAAAAGAATATCTCAATGTAATCGCTTAATGCAAAATCAGTTTGTACAAGAAAAATATTTTCATAATTTCTTTCACAGGTGTTAAAAAGATGGTTTGAAAACGATCGATTATTTTTTGGGAAATAAAAAATATTATTAAAAGTATATTTCGAACTCTTTGCCTTTATAATGCAAAATTATTTACTTAATATTGAAAATTTGTGATTATGGTATTTTCGCTCATTTGCGATCTCAGTTACGTAATTGATGAACGACTCCAAACTAAATATACTTTTCAAATCCTTACACACTCATGACCCGATTGTCAGACAAAATTCCATTCACTAAAAAATAGCAAGAACTTTCGTTACAAAGGGAGCGTGCCCGCTCATTAATTACTGACCAGAAATTCGTGAAAATATACTTTACCTCTGGGCTGCCCAACAAATTGGATTCCGGTCAGAGAAAAAAGGAAGAATATAAAAATGGCAAGAGAAGCAGAATTCAATCAATCAACGATTCAATTGAATGAAAAATAAAATTAACCAAACCATATTTCGAAACAAATATACCCGTCCTAAGTCTGGAAATTTGTAAGGGAGTAAGGTGTTTTAAAATAATGTCTATGAAAATATTCTTCTAAAACAAAATGTCCCCTTCCTCTTTTACCTGGAAGAGAATGAGGTAATCGGTTCCCAATTTACGTATGCTCTAATGAGAGTCAGTCCCAATTTGCATACGGGTTAAACTCTTAATTTTCCCTTTGGTCCTCCAATCTACATTCGCCGCTCACTCTGAGTCTCACCGAATCATGTCGCCTGTGGGAGTGACCTATTGTACCCCCGTCTACAAGCCATGTCTTCCAGGAACTATTGTGAAACTCTTGCGACCCCGGCCGCCCTGGGCGGTGCCTCTACGCCCATTGTTTTCGGCAGGCCTGCGTTACGCGATATTTTAACCTGATTTGGGGATAATGATAAAATATACTCATTGGGGAATATCCATAAATTAGTTCGGTTGAGGGAGCACTTTCTCTTCCCCATAAATATCTTTGAAATTCCCCATAAATATCTTTGAAATAATCATTCATCATAGGTAGATTTTTTTATAAAATACGGGTATTTTCAAAATGGGTATACTAGTGGAATCGATATACGGTAATATTTTTTAACAAATCGAGTAAAATTATTTTAAAAATACTTGCTTTGAAGGGGAAAAGTCACCGTTTTCCCACCCCTGGGGTCCGCCACTGACACTCAGCACATTGCACAACCGTGACTTGGACATCAGACAAATTTCACTCACAAGGAAACGTAAAGAGTTCTCGTTACAAAGGAGGCGTATGCTTTCATTCATGACTTACGTGATATTCATAAAAAAATATACCTCACACGATATTCAAACCCGTTCTGGGTGTAACACTCAACTCCTTGCACAACCGTGACTCGATCATAAAAAAAATGCATCCACACCCCCTGCGAAATAACAAGTGCACTCGTTACAAAGGAGGCGTGTCCGCCCGCGGCCCTCCGCCCGCGATCGCCACTTTCCCTTTCGTATCGCTATGCGGAATGCGGGGGCGGGGGCGGCGAGCCGCGCCGGGCGATTGACTCGGAACAAAGCCGGCGCGTCGGCAGGTCGGGGCGACCCGCAGGGCGCCGGCCTTGGCCTCCCTCCGTGGCGGCGGCCGAGCGGCACCGGAAGTGACGACTGGGTCGATAGCCGCCCCCCGTGCAGTGGCCGGGTCGTGTTTCTAGCAGATCGTCGATAGTAGTAGGCAGGAGCGATTTTGAATAGAAGTGTAATAGTAATACCGTAACTGAAATAGTAAAATTTCCTCGTCTGTTCGTACATTTGGAGACAGAATAACAATAATATTGCTTTCTGTATGTAATCCAGAGCTAACATTAGAATAAGGTTCATAATTGTTGGACATATATATCTAATTGTATTGGAAAATATTCTCTATACTTTCTGTAGTGGAATTTCGACCATTAAATATCGAACAAAAATTTTCATTCAATTCTGTATTAGTAAATGCAATTCTCATTGGAAATTTGTGGATGTAACCTAACTTGTCAATGCTGTCAGTAGGTATAACATTTCTAACGTTTCTGGAGTATTCAAATATGATGATGCTTTGATATGTTCAATTATTCCCGATTAATTTCCTCAAAACTATTGTCCAATGTTATTGGTTAGAATCAAGCATTTTGACTAAATGCTAAGTAAAACATCAAATTTCGTATACTTTTCCCTTACTACGCTTTTTCTCGGATGTAGCAAACTGAGAGTATAGTACTGAATCTTTCTAGTACCCAGGAATGAAACATTGTAAAGGAAAACGGTATTACCGGAATAAATCAGAACGCACAAGTCTGTCGCCTGGCAAATGTGAGGTGAGGAAGTACGTCGGTTCAAGCTCATTGCTTCAAGAACCAGAGAATATGTTTAATATATTTTGCTTTCCTTTTTGTTTTCCGAAATTTTCCTTCTTCCTGACGATCATTTGTTCGAGAAGGGTGCTCAATGCTCCGCTTAGTGCCTCTGCTGCCGCGGGATGAAGCACTGTGCCCCGCCCCCCTGGAGCCACCGTCGCGTGCCTGGCAAGGGGGCGGGCGCAGCGCCGGCTGCGGGTGGGGCGCGGGGCGAGGGCGGGGTCGGGGGCACGATCGGCACCTTCGACGGCCTCACACGCGAAGCCTGCTCGCTCCTGCTCCCGTGTCGCGAGCGACCACGCGACGCCCGCAAATCCTCCCGGCCTTCGCGAGGGAAGACATCGCTGCTGTTCTTTCGCCCTCCTTCCGAGACGACACTGCTAAAGAGAACAGCTCGCCAGTTTGATGATGAAAGATTGGTGGTACCGTTGGCATAGACGCCATTTTACAGCCGCCAATTAATTGAAGTGTTCCGACATTTAATTTATTTTAATACCGTATCGTTAATATCGTGGTATTAAAGTCGATAGAATATTCCATAATTCGCTGGTAATGAAAGAAAAATATTAATCAGAATGTTTCATAAAAAACCTTCAGACAGTACAGATATTATTATTATTATTATTATTATTATTATTATTATTATTATTATTATTATTTTACTTTTCAATGGGGCATATTTGCATTTAATCGTCGCAATATTTGATCACTATTTGTGAAGTATTATGAATATTATATGCATGTGTAACCTTTTGTCAATGTCAAATAGCACATAAATATTGATATCACACATTAATGAACTGTTAGGGACTCTTGATTTGAAATGGAATTAAAAGGATATACCTTGATACTTTAAAGAAATAATCGCATCTCTTATCGTGAGTTCTCGCTCAGCAGCGGTCACGAGCAGACGTGCTCCGCAGCTCCGCCAGTTAGCCGAAGGCTAGCGCTTATCGTGTAGTGTGTTTAGATTGAGTGTCAAACTAGTTTCGCTTGCACTGCAATCTACGTGTCTATCTAAAATATTATACATCGTTACTTCAAAATCAGTTTAAATTCGCAAATAATATTAAAAAATATTTACCACAAGTGAGTGAAAACCAACCCGTGACCGCGAGTGGCGTAATGAACGTACAAGGTAGCCCCGAGTCGGGGCTACACGGTACATCACAAGTGTTTGTGAACGCTATGGATACCTTATATGCAAGCAACAGCGATCAGTGCATTCTCCCAACAGCACAATTTCAACTTTTACAACAACAGCAACAACATCTGCAACTTCTTCATCAGCAACATCAGCAGCAACTACTGCTACTTCAACAGAATCAACCCACAGCGCAACAAGGGCAACCGTTAATGCAACAGCAACCGCCCCAAACGACCCTGCCCCAAGAACACCAAAGCGAGGAGATGCACGCCATAACGTCCAACGAAACGCTTTCAAACGTAAGTAAACGAAAGAGAAATGATGATGAAAACTCTATGCCATTATACAATGTTCAAAGTTCATCGCGTTTCGAAGTGCTTCAAAATCTTAAAGACAGTGATCTAAGTATTCCAGAACATGATGATGAAAACTCTATGCCATTATACAATGTTCAAACTTCATCGCGTTTCGAAGTGCTTCAAAATCTTAAAGACAGTGATCTAAGTACTCCTGAACAAACATTAAAAATTCCGCCCATAATTATGCACAACGTACTTGACTACAACCAAATGATTTCCGACATTAAATCAGTCGTCAAATGTGATTTCACAACCAAGACAACCGGTGATCAATTAAAAATCATGCTCACTACAATAGAAGATTACCGTAATTTTAGACATCACTGTGTTGAGAAGAACAGACAATTCTATTCTTTCCGCGACCCTTCTATTAAAACCTTTAATGTTGTGATGAAGGGCATCCCCACATGTTACTCGGAAGCTGACATTTTAAAAGAACTTGAACTCAAATACCCTGTTATCAAAGTGACTAGATTATATGACAAAAAGAAAAATCCAATTGAAATTTGTGCTCTAGAAATAAAAGACAATAGAGACGGGAAGTCAATATTAAATTTAAATCGCCTGATGCATTGCGTCATACAAGTTCAACCCAGAACAAATCGATACTACCCAATACAATGTAAACGTTGTCAAAGGTATGGACACTCGCAAGCAAACTGCCGACTCACTCCGAGGTGCGTTAGATGTAAAGAGTCACACCACTATTCTCAATGCACAAAACCAAAAAGTGACAAACCGAATTGCGTTAACTGTGGCTTGGAGCACACAGCCAATTACAAAGGCTGTCGCATTTTCAAAGAAATTCAGCAAGCACGTTCAAACCCAAATGAACGCAGGTCAGGGTCAGAGCAACAACCGCCGCCGCGCAACAATCCCTCTCGTAGCCCTCCAACATTTAGTCCTCGCGAATTTCCTCCCCTTCCCAAAACCAATACCCCGTGGTCACCGGCTCAATCTTTGCAAACCCAAATGCCAACTGATGTATCCCAACTAATAATCACAATAGTATCACAAGTAATCTCAGCTATAATCCCGCAAATTCAAAATATTGTCCAGTCAGTGCTAATAAATTTCCATAATGGCAAATAAAATCACCTTATTGAATTGGAATGCAAACGGAATTAAAAGAAAACATCAGAAATAGAAATTTTTCTTCACGAACACAAAATCGATATTACATGCATAACCGAAACCCACTTGGTTCTAAATGAAAAATTCAAAATTTCCGGTTATAAAATATATAGAAGTAACAGAATTTCAAATGTTGCAGCCGTCCCTTCGTCCACCTTAAATCACCCACCCATTTTCCACTTTCCAAATTCCACCCACTGACACCCTCTCCACAAAATAAACCCATATAACTCCAAAAACTGTTATCCACAGTTTCTTCTCAAAGAACAACTTTTTATCAGACCCCCGAGAAAGGAGGTAACGCATGCGGATGTCCATCCCTAAAAGTTAATGTGTATAATATTGTACAATGAACACCCCTGAAAGGCAGAAATGCCGAGCAGGTAGAAATAAATTAAAAAAAAAAAAGAAATAATCGCAAGACCTATAATAAATTACGTAAAAAAAGTTAGGTGACCTTACCTGCTCTAGGGCCAACGTCATGGCGCCCGAGATGAGCATGCACTGCCGATCGGCCAGCGCCCCGCGGCAGGCCGGCAGGTAGCCCACCGTCAGGTTGACTAGCGGCTCCAAGGGCGGCGACAGCGTCGACGGCGCCAGGGCGGTGGAGTTGGCGAGCGGCGGCGCCGACGTTGTGGACGGCAGGGGCGGCGTCGTGGGCGCGTCGGGGGGCGGCGGCGGCGGCGGCGGAGGCGCCGGCGCTGGCGGAGACGGTAGCGTCGGGGACGGATAAGTCCTATGCGGCGCCGGCGGCGCTGGGGGCGGCGGCGGCTGGGGCGGCGGAGGCCGCGGCGGCGGGAAGTCACGGTAGGGCGGGGGAGCGGGTGTGGTGGCTGCGGCGGCGGCGGGGGCGGAGGCGGCGGGCGCCGGGGGCAGGTCGTCGAGGGCGTTGAGGACGGGGTTGGAGACGAGCTCGCGCACACGCGCCGCCGACCGCCCGCTGCCCTCGCGCGACTCCGCGGACTCCCCCGACGCCGCCCCCGCGGCCCCGGGCCCCGCCCCCGGCTCCGCCCCCGCCGCCGCCGCCACCGCCGCCGCCGCCCCCAGCAGCACCAGCGCGAGCAGCAGGAGCGCCGAGCCGGGGGCGGCGGGGCCGGCGAGCGGGCGCGAGGACGAGGACGGCGAAGGCGGTGGCGGCGGCGCAGGTGACGAGTGGCGGTGGGGGCGGGGGCGGGAGCGGGGGCGGCGGCCTCGCGGCGGTCCCGGGCCGGCGCTCATTGCCCGCCCGCCCGCTCACTGCCCGCGCCGGCGGCCGCCCTCCGGCTGCAACACAACGCACGCACTCAGCACCTCTTCGCGCCGCGCCGCGCGCTTGTTTGTTGACGCTCATGCGCTTGCTCATACAAACGTTTACATTCATGCTTAACTACTTGAATGGCTGGAGAGTTTATGTTACGGTCAACTGTTTGATTACGACTTGCTATGTTGATAGTACGGGAAATTTATGAAGTGTCACATAACATGCGGTCAGCTTTTCACATTACAAAAAATTTTCACATCCACCACTATACGGACACTACAAAAATCCATGGCTAAGTGGATAAGAATTTTAAAATGTGGCATCTAAATAATTTTCCATTTAAATTTTGTTAAAAAAGTATTAATGAACCTGACCGGGAATCGAAGGCGAATGAGTTTTCTTCCAAATCTTCCTCTAATAACTGTAAATGCAGATAAAGAACAACAACGTACTATACAACGTTTTATCTAATCATGTTTCTTGTATAATTTTATCAGGCTTGTATAAGTAACATATGAAATATATACATCAATGCTGTCTTTAAATCATATTATTAATAATTTTGAGATATTTTACTAAATTTGTGATTATTTAGAATATAGATAGTGTACTGGAAATTTTGATAAGCATTATATATTTCAGTGTCAACGTTGAAGTCAGTGCTTATTGACAAAGCAAACAATTATTTTTGTTCGATCTTGTTATTCGCAACACCGTTCTCTTCGTTCCATTATTCTCATTTCCCTTTAATGAAATCATAGGAAAGAAAACATACGACTCTCGGATCTCCCTACCATTTTTAAAAGTTTTAAAGCATGTAAATTAAGGGCGGAGGAGAACAATGCATAGTTACCAAATATTTATCAGAGTCTGTATTTCATTGAGCGCAATAACCAAATACTACTAAAATAAATTGCAGTATGTACTAAGCATGCCCAAGTAATTAATCAGGACGTAAGATATTGATTCGTCAAGTACTCTAACGAAAAATAAACGAGACGAGTTTTGTTATTAATTATGACATTAATATAAAAATTATACAAAAGTGTAACAATGATAATAAACTTCTAGCGTGTCTCGTAATCAGTGAGTTGTATTTTGATACATCAGTAGAAGTTTTCTTTTTAATTAATTTAGTTGAAATTTCAAATAAGGAAGTTGTCGACGAAAAGGTCTTAAAAACCCATGACATGGAAAGTGCATTGAATGTTTTCGTCTAACTTTTCCTCACTTAAAATTCCTCGGGATGAGTGATAAAATAATCCACTACGAATATTTCCGTCACTCCAATCGTGGGACCCTGTTGATAGAGCAAATGTTACAGGTATCAGAACACTTCGACAGAAATACACAATCAAGATTTTGAAAATATTTCAATAGTAAAATTTTCTTTGACCATCGTGATAAGCAATATTGCAATGTCAGTGCATTAAAAAAAATGCGAAGTACACATTTATTTAAATTAGTATTACGAGTATTGACGTTCATCGTGTATATTTCATGAATTCAGAAAATAAGAAAAAAGACACCATGCTTGGCTACACTGATCTCAAATGAAGAGAGAGAAATATATTAATTTGGAAATCAAGCCCAAATGTATTACAAACCAGGAATGCACTTTTATTATCAGTGCTTTCATTCAAAACAGTGCAAGCATTCTCCAGAGTCCTATAATGCTCGGATGATTTCAGTTTCAAAGCTTAAAAGGTTGGTCGTATTAAAAGCGCAGCCAAATTATGAGATTACAATTTCAATGTGTAAACTTCATTATTTTGCTAATCAATTTTAAGTTTTGTAATATACAGATGCTCAATATTTCACAAAGTGCTCCATTTTTAATTCAGTGAGTTTTATTGAATCCACAAAACATTTTTTCAACCTACTGCTGACGTTTTATTATTTATTGCCATCATTATTATTTTCTGTTGCAATAAACTTTCGTTAGCACGAATTATATATATATATATATATATATATATATATATATATATATATAATAGGTGTTATAAAAATTCGCTTTGTCCAATTATTGTGTATATCCGAATTATTATGTTTATTTTTCGGGACTCCAATTTTGTTCGCTGTACGGCGAATTTCGTGTTAAGCGAATATGTGGTAACAGGGGCTTACTATTACTTGAATCACCTTTGTCTACTGGCCTTGATTGCGAGGGTCGGTTATTAAAAAACGTTTCATGGAAAAAAGAGAACACAAAAGAAGAGAAAACCATAAAACTTGAAGGAGAACAATTAATTACAACGCCAACGTCTGTTTATCTAAAAAAAATCGATTTTCATGAGGCTGTAGTAACAATTGCTGCGGTTTAATGGGGCAACCAGTGTTAAGCAATAGATTTTAATCACAATAATTCGAACACGCAGTTCTAAAGTAGAAATCTGGAAGTGTCGTTATTTTCAAGAAAAATATATTTTTTTCGCTACGTTTTGCCTCGTCTTTCTAAATAAAAAACATCAGGGTTAACAGATAGGCACATACATGCATTATTTTTTATTCTATTAATTTATTTGTTGATACAACAGAGGGAAATCAATGCGCATAAATTGAAAAATATATCAAAGTTATTCTGAAGATCTGTTGACGCTGGAAGATTATATTGGCTAACAATTATAATAATATTCAATGACAAGTTTGGATGAAGCTTTTGTTTAGTTCCGGGAATGATTGTATGTGCATGATTTTACAAAGGCACATCACCGGAGATAGAATAAATATAACAAACAGTTACTGGTATTAATCGAACCAGACAAAGCACTTCAAAAATTTACTACAAGAACAGGGAGTATGATTAATGAAAGGTTTACCCAAAAAATTGTATTCATATTCATGTACTAAACGTATTTGCTGTTTAGGTGGCAGTTTAGCTGGTCACTTGAGGGAACAATTCAATGAGAAGATGGAAGAAACGCAATAAAATCAAAATATCTGGAAATGGTACAAGGAAAAATAACGCGAGGTTGAAAAGGACACTGATGATATAATGAACTTGAATTCCAGTGTCGTTGATACCTAAGAAATCACCACGATCTCGTGGGAGCAGAGGGAAAATTAAGGACAGCTCTCTCGACCGTTAGTAGCTGTGCGAACTGGCGCCGGAGTTTAACCGACGCGGAAGTTGACGCTCTCAACACCAAGAAGTTAGCGACTGTAGTGGAGTTGGACGCGATCGCGGCCGCCGAGGCGGAAACGGTGAAATAGATGCCAGCAGAAACGGTGGTGTCAATAGGAGAAGAACAGGAAGAGGAAAAAGCCGAAGAAGTTAGAAACGGTGGATAGATGTGACAGTATTCGTCGTTGACTGCCGGGTGATGTTTAGAATGTACTCGTGCAACGCTACGTCTGTCCCACAGGTACCACTGAAATGGGATTGTAAGTTGACGGCAACAGCGATGGTTGCGCATCAACTGTGGTGAACAGAATTCGGGATACCGTTAAATGAACACAGTTTCCCCAATTTTGCCACATACAGCGACAGTGATGATGACAGTAAAGCCGTTAAAGGCCGGCTCTCGCAATAAATATATTAAGTCGACAGAGATGACTTCTTTTATTTCTTCATGTAGTGACAACAATACAGCATCATAATTCCCACAGTACTTTTGAGTGTCACAAGGTGAAGTGAATACGAGAAATGGTTCAATGGCTTCGACATTAAGATAGCGTTCCCAGCACAAAACCTATGGTGGCGAAAGGGTGTTGGCAAAGAACGGGGTTTGGTAAAGAAGAAAAAAAAGCTGGACGATTATAAAAACTGCGATGATGGAGACGATGCCGCAAGAACAGGAGAGGAGGAGAGTGAGGAAAGCGAGAGCGATGATCGAGCTGAGGATGGCTGAGGATGGTAGTGGCTGCGAAGCAGAGGAGAGATGGCGTCGGTGATGGCGGGAACAATGATGGCGTTGGAAATGGCGGCAGAGGAGAGGGCGCTGGGGGCGGAGGAGGTGGTGGTGGCGATTGTGGTGGAAGGGATGAAGTTGTTAGGGATGAAGGTGATGGAGATGAAGCTAGCGGGGATGATATCGGCGACGTCGATGATGATGGCGGAGCTGTAAATGGCGTGGGGGCAATGGGGGTTGTGACGGAAAAGTTGCCGCTGGTGAGAACGATGGCGTTGGAGGAGACGGTTCTCTCGGGAACGATGAGGAAGGCGGCAAAGGCGGTGGCGGCTGATGAGAAGGTAACGGCAGCGGCAGACACGTCCGTCACCTGGCCACGTGTGGCGGCGACCGCGTTCTCGTGTCTGCGAGAGCGGCCGCCCGCGTTAACGATTCTGTTTACGCTGTTGCGGCGCCGCCTCGCGGGCATTTGCCCGGCGAACGCATCCCGTTTCTGCCCGCGCTTCGGCGTTGGCTGCGTTCCTTCCAGGCAGTTTGTGTCTTTTAGCAAAGTTTCGAAACTGAAGCGTCATATTTCAATCAACATTAAATTAATAGATAATATTAATAATAGTAATTTTTACTATTAAAATTTATTTTTAAATGTTGTATATATTTCGTAATAATTTCGTTATAATCGTAAAAACTTTTCAACTTGGTGAATTTCCGTCGTAAAAATAACGAAGTAGATTTAAAAGTATACAATCTGAGGAATCCTTTTTTATGATTCGGTGAATTCGAGAAATATAATTATCCATTCGCCTTGAATAAACATACGATTTGCGTCCATATCTGTTAATATTAAGTTTTTGAAAATAGATCTTAATCAGGGTTTTGCGCAATGGCAGCAATCAGTGTAATAATTTTTCCAGGAAAGGGGAAAATCGAAATGATTAACCATCATTATCATCAGTGTTGATTGCATATGTCACAGCCTTTGGTCTTACTACGGATTATTGATTTTACAATTGTCATTTATACGTACACATGTATCAAATATGCTTTACTATTAACTCCACAAGGGGTACAATTCAAAAGAAAACGAGAAAAATAAAAATGTAAAATATTCAGGTAAAATGGAATAAATTCAATAATGCAATCGAGATGAATCTTTGGTCTTTCAAGAAATATCAAAGCCAATAAAAACAAATGTTCGCACGCTACATCCCGCTTTCTGGTATCTGGGGGTCTGACATTTACGACGCTGATTTATATAATGCAAGTTACTGCACCGTGAGCTTTAGTTTATTATCTTCAAAGGAAGCTGCTTTAAAAGCTGGCAGAAACACGTCGCTCGAATGTGTTTTCTTGCGAGAAATATATCCTGTGCACTGCCTTCCCGAGGTGGGAAGTAGGTGCTGAAAATAGAGTGCACCGTAGTGCGAACGATGTGTACACTGCCAAAAGCTGAGCGAGATGCTGCCTAGAGGTCGTCGTCTTGTTCAGAAAGCGTCTGGCTAACTTCAAGCTGACTTCTAGGGTAACGTTCTTTGAGGTAAACATTCGATGGCAGCTTCAATGGACCAAAGAAGATTAACAAGTTCGAACGAAGAAGTTGCGTGTTTTCTTTTTTTTTTTTTTTTTTTTTTTTTTACATTTAGTCCCTAACTAAAATACTGCGGAAGTACTCATACGGAAGTACTGGAAAAGTAGTACTTTATTCTTTCCGAAGATACAATTAAACTACAGTAGGTGCATCTTTTATGAACCTCCATACATAGAAACATTTAAATCAAGGACTGGGACAAGTAACCTTTCCAGAGACTAGGTAGAATTCACTCAGTTTTGCGTAAACGAAGAGGCCTTCATCCATTCACTCTTCGATTCGTCCCCCATTGAAATTTTGAATTTCCCCTCTGAAGAAAATTGTCAATTTTCACCCTGTACTGCGTTACAGACATAATTGCTAAACAAGTAATGCTTTTTACTGCATGTGAAACAAATTTATCTAAATGCGATACTGTATTTTGCTAAAAGTATGTCTATATGATAATAATTATTCATTTAGTTTCTCTTACAATCTCACGCAAATAACTAACTGTGGAAAATTAAACATGAAAAAATTTTCTCGCTTAGGTATTGTCGTTATAATTGAAAACATTTCCATGTTTCATCGGTTTATTAAAAAACTGGAATTCAAATAATTCCCTCGGAGTATGTTCACAACTTATCGTTGACTTTTATCGAGCCGACAGTGTACAAACTGCACAATCAACATTTTTATGCTTTATATCTATGGCATTTGCAACAAGTACAGTATGTTTGTAACACTATTTACTAATAACTAGACCCTTGCTTGTTGGATCAGAGGCGATCCGTAGACGCTGCGTGCTGCAACACTCTAGCCATCCGCTTTAAATACATGCAAATGACTATGAAATATCAGATGTTTGTTTAATTCACCTCTCAAAACGCTGATGAAATGCTTAACAAATGCAGAGATCGACTTTGATTTTCTTAACACAAACTCCTACATCCGGATGCTACTTTAAACGAGAAAGCCTGCTGGCGTCACGCAGAGCACGAGAATTCGTCTTTTACGCATTCGCTAAAATGTTGCCATTAAGCTTTTGAAAGCTGCGAGATTTACAGATCCTAGCTGAGACCTTGGCAGTGTTACATACTCTGTCACAGATCTCCTATCTATCTAGTAGTTGCAGTCTAGAAAATATGCAAGTCAACAAATGGCGCTAAAAGTCTTAGAAGTGAGATGGAGAAAAAAACCGACTTAAACGAGTAAAACAACGGTTATATTTTTGTAATTATCAAAACCATCGAATTATCATCAAAAATCTTAACTAACGCAAAAATATAAATTATTTTTATAATTAAAATATCAGGTGTAGATATAAATTTCATATGAATGTATTTTAACATTATTCATACGAATTTGCAAACATATTTATAATTTAGGTAATTTTATATATTTTCTAAAATTACATTATCAAAATACTTTAATACCAGTACCATGCTTGGAATTTGGGGTTAATATTTTATTCCCTTAGGTGCTGGTAAAGCTTAGCTAAACTACTTAACTGCTGTTTTCAGCACCTGTTTTGGTTTCACGTGCAATGTTGTTGGCGAAAACGCTGTTTGAGGTGTTCCGTTCAATGCATACGAATAATTTAGCGCAATTCAATATTTGATATAAATTTTTAATTCTTCTCTTAAAATATTCAGAATGTTTTACGGGTTTCACACAAACAAATGAATAAATGAAATACACATTGTTTTATTAATGAACTCGTGAGGACTTGTTGCGTCATCTCGCAGACTGCTCAGTGTACGCGTGGGTCAGGAATTAATAGATTTTCGAAAATCAATGCCAAATATGACAAACAAGAAAGACGAAAAAACAGTTTTATTACAGTGTTTTCGAAAGTACTAACATTTACAATTAACAAATATTCTTTGCGTTGATTATTACTTAATAATTAATTACGTTTTTATATTATTTATAATATAAAATTGTTTTTGTTTTGCGATCAATGTTTGTAAATAATCATATCTAAAATAAGTGAGTACATGAAGACTTAGTGATACTTTAGGATTTATTGTGTGTGTGAACGGTCGATGTACATAATGTTACAAATGAACATTACATTAATGCCTACATAAATGTCGTAACTGGTTGGAAACCTGCGTAGAAACATTATAAATTACAAATATGTTTTTGGGTCCTCACTGCTTCTATTGAAAGGCTCTCCATGCCACTAGTCCAGTGGTCTTCCTGAAGGTGCTCTAGGACCGCCTGGCGAGTGCGTGTGTTCGTGGCGCGCGGAGAGTGCTCTGGAGCGCTTCTCTTCCACTGGCGGCCCTTCGGCCCCAGCAGGCGGCGCGCCCCCTGCGCGGGGCTCCACTCTGCGCCCGCTGGGAGCGCGGCGCGCGCCGCCCGGCCGCTGTTGACCCACGGAATGGCCTGCTGGCGCGCGGGTTGGGCTAGCTCCCGACCCCCACCCTTTGCCTTGAGATTTGCCTCGCTTGTTTTATCGACTCGCGGAAGACAGAAAGGCGAAATTTTACTGCTACCTCAAATATTTATATTCACGGTTACATTCACGTTCGGCAATGAGAAAGGCTTCATCGAAGGTCATGACACCAAGCTTTTGGATTTACGTTACTTTTACGATTAAGTTTAGTTGTGATGTGCCGAAGGCGCCAAAATTTTAATGGACACTTAAAAGCAGTGTTCGTTTAGTGATCGACTTTCCTTACCTAGTTATTTTCCTCTTGAATATATGGAGGGAAATAGTCTGTGATTTTGAAACATTGGTCCTCTGCCTTACACGCAAATATAATTCAACCAAAAAGGGAATTTACCGGAGTAAACGCATTTTTCATATAAGTGTTCCTGTACATTTGAGGTTAATTAGAGGTTTAGTTTCTTGAAAGAAAAAAAAGGTTCTTTGCTTACTGTAGAGACCGTGAAGCTTCAACAGGTTAATTTTTTATCCGCGTGTTTTTTTTTAAAATATGATGGTACGCTTAGAAGCGGAAGAATTCACATGTGCAAAAATAGCTGTTGAATCATTTCATATTTCCGAACATTAAAGATTTGCATTTTGTCTGAGAACACGTCAAAGGAAGAAAAAGACTCCAAGACTTCCAGTTTTCCTCGTCCACTCTTTTTATTCAAAGCAGTGCTGCTGACGTTTCCTTGTTACAAAAGAAATGACTGCCTGAGTGATGAAAATAAATGGAATCTTGCTCAATGGCGTATTATTTAATTGTACAGTGCACAAAACATAAAAGAAAAGACGTAAAGATGATGTTAGAGAAGAAACTAGCTTGTTTCACAAAAAAATCCATTTACTCTGTCAAATTAATCAGCATGTCGATTAGTAACTGATGTCCATGAAGTGAAACATATTGGCAAAAACAGGCGAGCCTAACTAAATGATAAAAAAATAAGAAAAACAGAAGAAGACACTCTCGAAGAAATGATAAGAAAGTAAACTTGGTAGAGTAGAACTAGGAACAATTTCAATTTACACCGAGAATATTGTCAATAAAACCACGGAGAAAAAGAAATAAAAACTCGGTTCATTTTAATGCATTGTACTGTAAAAGCTTATAGGCTTATATCAGAATATTAATGACGTAATTCGATGAAGACTCACCGCTTACACGTGATTCGTAAGTAAAGTAGCACAGTGCTAATGCTTCCAACACATTTCCAACCACGGCGCAAATAATAATTGGCACACAGCAACTGCGAGTCCTCCATTCGAGAGCCAGTTCCCGCCGACCGCAGGCAAACAGAGCGGCTAAATCAGACAAGCGGCCGGACTGCGCAAAACCCCAGAGGGCAGCCGTCAGCCGCACGAAACTCGGTCCCTGGAGGTCCGCGATTCGTCCCTTATTTACCTGGCGCGGATCCGCAGCGTCCGGGCGGTCCCTCTGTGGCGCGAGATTTAGTTTATATTGCACGCGCCACACGTTTAGGAACCTCTCTTGCTTGGGATGAGGAAACCCCTGCCTCACGTCAACGCGCGCGTGTGTAGACGGAGCAAAAAATTCGGTTCTGGGTCCCGGGCCACTCTTCTTAGATCCTCAGTAAAACGTTCACTTCTACTGTGCATTTCAGCACAAAATAATCTTTTGCGAATTTATCACCATTTAACCATTTTCAATTATCCCGATATGTTGCTTGTCCATTGAGTCTGGTTTCCGGTGCCTCATTCACGGCCTGGGCTAATGTTTTCGGAATTGTTGCAAAAGTGTCCCGGTCAACATGAGTCGCTTCAACTCACAAGGTATGCCTGATTAAGGTAGGGTTTGGTTTTCTCTATATTAGGGATTCTTATATCTAAACGTCTGGCACGAGGAAGAGTGATGTTTCTTGTGGGGATTGTCATACCGACTGTGGCGTTGTCCTTATTCACGGAAAGTGATTGAAGTTGATAATATAAGCGACGAAAAAACGCTACACGTCAAAGGAATTATATAATATTCACGCTGGAGGAAAGAATAGCGTATTCTCGATGGGGATGTGTTACAGTGCTTTGCTACGCGTATTTGCTCATCTAGAGTTAACCGCATTCCGAGCAATCTACTGAATTCCAGTGGTTTCCATCCAGGTTCACTGCATATCGTTTTTCTGCTTGATATGTAGTATCTATATTTGCTTATATTTTCTTCATCTCTTTAGTATATTAATGGTGAATAGTTATTTCAGTAGAACCATCAAATAAAAGTCTCTCCACTCTTTACAATAGTAGGTCGATTTCTTCATGTGAGAAGGAATGTAAGGGATGAGATATAAAATTAATATCATTTGTCAATGCAAATATTTTTAATATACGGGAGCAAATACTACTTGTCATCAAATTCCGTCAAAATCGTTCGCTGCTATTTTCATTCATAGTTTAACGAATTAGCCTATTCTAAAAAGGCAGGGACAGAAATTCCAGAGCTCACGAAAACTTGTGGAGATTTTACTTCACCCCCCTATTCGCCACTTTCCGTTTCTTAATTTTTTGCGTTAAATAAATAAATGCTTCAAACAGACGTGTCTGTACCATTGTCTCCGCTGTGTCACTTTGTCTCAGCAAGGATGCGTCTCTATTTGCCTTACCAACGAATGTAGACGACTCTACAGACGCTACCTTCCAACCTTCCTTGTATGAACTCGGAACCGTTACTAGGACAGACCTTCGGAGTATGGGCGATCACGCACTCTAATATCGAAGAACGTCAGAAGCCGAATGTCGTACATGACAGTTTTAGCTGCCATGTTGAGGCTTTGGGCGCTCGTGTTTACCCGGACAGGTAAAACTGAACGGGTACGTATGTCAAGTTTCTCGAGCGTTTTATTTGAGTTGAAAGATGATCTGAAAACAACTGAACGCATTCCTTCCAAACATAAACCGTTGCCTCAGCAGAAGCAAGTGGCAACATGGCTGAGAAAATTACAAAACCTGACCCTGTCTCTGTCTGAATACAAATTAATTCGGATATAAAGAATATTTCATTGTAAATATTTTATGTGTATTACATTTATTCTTATCCTTCTTCAAAGAAGGGGACCTATTTTTTTGTTGAGCTGGTTTAATTGTTATTTAATTGTTTTTAAGATTGTAATTTTCATTGTCGTGGTTATAAATTTGAGTTGTTGGCCAGATATTATGTTATGAAGAATAAATTGATCGAATGAAACGTGAGTGATTTGGCTGATTGTTCATGTTTTATGAGAAGCAGGAGACAACCGTCAGGACGTGGACTTTAAACTGCACCTGAGGATGGGCCATAGCGGCGTGCGCCCGCGGGCGCTGGTGGCTGCCCGCCATGAAATATTCGTGCGCGCCCAGACGGTTTGGTCGATAGCGTGGGCGCGGGCGGGGTGGCTGGGTGGAGGACGACGGCGGTCGCGCGGCGCTAGTCACGCAGGGGCACGTGGACTTTTGGATTCGCTCTCTTTGGGGATTACTTGACGCCGCGACGTACACGAGTTTCAGCGCTAAACGCCGTCCGCCCGGCACATTCCTAAAATATTTCCAGTCGTTTCAAAGGACTTGGGTGAGAAATAAATAAGAATAAACTCCTTTAAAACTAAACGAACATTCACAAAACAAACGTGAACGAAGAAGTGAAGACAACCAAGTACTTTAAAAATAAACGTGGGTGTAGAATTCACAACGGCTGTCAATGTGAACGTAAACGTAAATCCCATCCACTCATCGATATTGATGCAAATAAAACCTTCCGTACAATCGTGGAACATTAAATAAAATGGCCGTGTTCATGCTTGGATGATAATTAATTCGTATGCAATCAGTGCTACGAGTTATTCTGTGGAGCATTTCGCGATCAGAGATGATAAATGACAGTTTATGCTCTATTTAGTTTCTGTGAAACGGAAACGCTATAAGATCTATGGGTTATTTCTACGATACACGATATTGTGGTGTTATCAGATTAAGTGAAAGTGGGAGTGAAAGCTTGTAGTTTGCGTAATTTTACTGTTACGTCAAATATTTATATTCACGGTTACGTTCATGTTCGGCAATGAGAAAAGTTTCATCGAATGACACGACACCAAGCTATTGGATTTACGTTACATTTACGATTAAGTTTCGTTACGATTAAGTTTCGTTGTGATGTGCCGAAGGCGCCAAATTCTTAATGGACACTTAAAATCAGTGTTCGTTCAGTGATCGAAACCCATTCATAATCAACTATTATTCTCAAATGAATGATGATAAATGGACACTGATTTGTAAAAGGGAGATTGCACGACTTCTTAAGCGTTCCTCGCTCGAGCTCAACTAAACCAGTTTAGACAATGTTTTAACGCGGCGCACCACTTGTACTAGACAAAATAATGACAACTACTTTGCAAATTGTTTTGAGTTCTATTCACAACATCTCGTGTGTACTCTGTTGTCATGATAGCACTCGCAAAACAGAGGATAATCCACTGAAAATGTACGTCTCAGAAAGCGCATCAGTCAAATCTGACGCTTTTTGGTATAAATTGATTTTACCAGTATTGAAATATCGATTCTGTAAACTCTTGTGGTGTCACAATTTCCAAACAACATGTGCAAATGGCACAGTGCCAAGTTTCCAATCACTTAAGGAAGTATTGATTCCGCGTTAAAAAAGAAAGTCCATGACATAAGCACCTCTATAAGTAACGGTTTCTTTTAAACTTGGTGCGCTTCCTATTCCTTAAATGTCGACTATGAATCGTTTGTAAGTGTGACGTATCCGTAAACATTTCAGAACTTCATTTCAAAGCTTTTCTTCCCACCATTAGTCGAGTAACTGAATCTTATATCTTATTTATTAGATATTTATATATTTCACAAGTGAGTCTCAAGTAAAGACATTAATCCTTTTTGCACCTTGCTGTAATGACTTTGCTTTGATAACAGGCACTATTTGCTAAGCTCTTCCTTATCTCATTAAAATATGGGCACAACATTAGTTAAGTACTGTAAAATATCTCTTAATTTTTGCTGTCTGTAAAGGTTGCATTCAAAGACTTTGAAAAAGTAACACTAATTTACTATTAATCGCGTACTCTACAAACTAATATAAAACTAAAAGGAAACAACTTTTTTCTCCACACTTATAGATAATTACTATATTTCACCCTTCTTATTTTACATGTAGAATATTTTAATTAGCTTTTAATTCTTACAGTGATGTAGTCTTACACTACACTTGAACACTTTACAGTGATGTAGATTAACACTAGAGGCACTTCTTAAATGAGAGAATTTTAATTACGTGTTACGGTCGACTTCAAAAAGCATTATTTTTTAGTACCACACTAAACACTTCTCAACGTAAGACATACCTCTTCACCACACTTCATAATACTCGATTGGGCCGTAACATCCCTTTAGCTCCCCGATTTATCTCCCTCCACTCTGTTCATAGCTTCCTCTGCCACTGCTCATCGCTTTGAACTCTCAGCTCCGTTCCGCCTACTTCATCCTTGCCCCACCCGCCTGCCACGCTGCCATTTCCTCCCGATGGGTGGCGCCCCGCCTCACCTCGCCCCGCCCCGCCCCGCCCCGCCACAAACCGCGGTGCCCCGCCTACAAGCGCGTTTCGCGCGCCCGCATTCCCGCGTGTTTACGCGCGTTATGTGCTATCGTCGGGGCGTGCGGAGTGGCATGGCAAGGCGCGGCGCGCAGTGTGGGGAATCCGGGTCGAGGACAGGGCCGCCGCCGGGCCACGAACCTCTGCATCGCACGCGGTCGAGGACACATCCTCGTAAGGTGCTCGGCGCACGCGCACTACTGGCTGTATCATGCCACCCGGCGCGGAACTATCAATTGTGACATCGTCACTCTTCTGGAACCATCTTTAATAGTTTATAATAGTATATTTGTTTTGTGGTTGCTCCCAGTACACGAAAATGACTGTTTTCTTGTTATTTAAAATAGTTATGCGTAGAGAGAGAGTTTGTCGGTAATGGTAAAGTTTTGTTAACGGTAAAACATAATAAGAAATTAATAAATTTACACCTGGGTGTTTGAGGAAACATAGCGCCAGCTCTCACCGAGGCAATCTTCTTACGAGCTTGCGAGATTCTTCGTTTACTCTACGGACAGACCTAGAGAAATCGCGGAGGAAAACATTTCCGTTCTCGGAAATGATCTTGGCTGTGCGGGTGACGCCGCGTCGAAGGCTGTGGTGCCGACGTTTCGACCATCATGTCGTGTTCCTCCTCAGGGCTGGTCTGCTGTGTCACCCGGACAGCCGAGATCATTTGGCCGCAGAAGTTTTCAGCTTCAGTTCCCGTTCTCTCACCCAACCCTCCCTTAACGCGAAGTATCGTCTGTACTCTCTGACTGAAGACCCCGTTCGTAGCTGATCTGGTGCAGAGCACATCGGTGCTATGTGAAGGAGGTCCAAATCTCCGGTGATGTTTCTTGGATCTTGGTGAATAATGTTTCTTAAACCATGCAATTGGCTCTTCATGCGCGTGAAGCAATCGCAATCGAATAGCTTCAACTGTCACTGTTTCCGAACGCATGAAGACATGGCTTTGAAGACAGAGGAGAAAATGTCCAGCAGCACTCGATAGTTGTGGTGGGAGTGCAAAAGTGCAGTGTAAGTACATGTAGAGTGGAACTTTTTTTCTACGTTCTTCATTTCATCCAGAACGGGGCTTGTAACATTTGTATTGTTCCCGTTGTGTTTATAAAAGCTTAACTTATTGTTGTGATAGTTTATGTTATTGTTTTCATATTCCCATTTAACTACTTTGAAACTGATAACACATTGTTAAATTTTATTTTGGAAGTAGTAAACCGAAACAATGCACTATACAATGTTTGACTTACTGTATGTATTTCTTAGCTGTTGCCCGAAGTAAAAAATGTCCCTTGGTGAAAAAAGTTTGGGAATGGTGGTTTAGCAATACCATATTAATAGGATGTGGGTTCTATGTCAATTGAAGTAATTAGCTTTAACTCGCGATTCAAATTCTGAATGTCCGATGTCGTAGATAATAAGCATTTTACAACAGTGACCTGCAACACTCAAATTTACACTATTCTGTTGTAGAGAAACAGGCTACAAATCATTTTCTTGATGGGAAATGAGACTGTCGCGACGGTAAAATTTAGATTTTTGCTAGATTCACACAAGAATCTCCAAATGTCTATACGCTGCCTGAAAATTTGGGGGCAATTTTTATCCTCTGAATTTTAAATTAAGTAGCTTGATGGAAGAGGATAATTGTCAAATTAAAACTGAAAACACACTCAGATCAGTTCATTTCAATCCCTTACGATTCCCAGTATGAACATAGCATTGGTTGATCTTCACAATCTGATTGCGTTTGCAATCTGACGTAGTAGAATTTAAATTCAAGCCACATTGAAAAAGTTCAAATGATAAATATCTAACACGCTATTAATGGCAAATTAAGGGTGATATTTGAATTGATAATTGACATTTTTCATTGAAGGGTAAGTACTGAAATAAAGGATCCTCTAGGAATAAAATTTATTTTCAGTACAATAATATAATTTCTATTGTATGTCAAGACGTGTACGTAAAGTGATGAAAACGATATGTTCTAGGCTATCTACTACAGCAATTTCAGAGAACACATTACAATAAGGAAGTATATAATCAAACATGTGGAACTATTAAACCGCCACACAATTTCTCCGCCCAAAAATGTGTAGATTATGTAAGGATGCTATTTTTGTCATTTCTGTTTTAATGAAAACTAATACCGTCCTCTCTTAACAAAAAAATAAGAACTTCGCGCACAGAATTTCTGTAAGTAGCATTCATATTTTCGTACTCTCACTGTTCTCTGTAGCTAATTTTTGTTTAAATCACTAATTTCATTAACTGTGAATTGTCATACTACAATCAGAATACGATAATCTCTCTTTCGATGTGAATGTCTTCATGAAGAGAAAAATATTGTTCGATCAATCATGCTAAACAATTATCTTAATAGTCCATTACAAAAATTAAATGGATTTTTAATTTCCTTTGTCCTGTTACCCATTCCAGGGAAAGGTGCACTATAGATTGTTTTCGTAGAACGCCCCTCTGTACTTCCGGATAAGAAACAATTCGCCGACCACGGTAGGACGATGTTGACCAGGAAGCTGAGCTGCGGCAAACAGGCAGCAGAAGGGCCGAGTACACACTCTAGAGCCCGATTCGTCGAGAGAAGAGGAAAAGCGCTTTACCGCACGGTTGAGCAAGACTGCGCCAGCGGATCAGCGGGCACACATGAAACGACACACGAAACCGCCCTTCCGCGTATCGCACCAACACGCGAAGCCCGCTGCAGAACACGGGCTGCAGCAAGGAGGAGTAAAGTGTTGCGGTTTTCATCAAATATTTATCACCTATTTTTCTGACATACTCGTATTTATGTTTGTGATGGGAGAATAGTTTTTATGATACTTTTACCTCGTGTGTCATGCACTGATTTTATACCAACTTTAATTTTGTTTCAATTCCAGAATATAAACCACTTAACGTTACAAGGTCATTAGTAGATGATGTGGTCAGACTAAAGTATTTTTTTATTGCATGTTATGCTAAGCTATGTCCTAGAGGTCAATGTCTAAGGTTAAGTTGCTAGTTATTTTTGTGAAGTTTTGAGCCCTTTTTGTGAGTCTGGTTTATGAATCTTGCACATAAACGTCAGAGGACAAAGATAACTTAAGCAGAGAATTTAAACTTCTCGAATCATTTCACTAATTACCCATTGACACATTCTGCTTATTTTGAGTTAGACAAGGTTTGATGCACACGAAATCTTCACGGATCCACATGGAATCTTCAAATGGTCTTAACTTCTGAATTCAATAGATTTCTAACATGTCAGATTCTTTAACCTAAATATTCAAAGTATATTATTAATCTCCAAAAATATTTGGGTTTTGAATTTCTTGCGAAAGTGAAACTGCTACATTATGACCCTAGGAAGAACAAAATGTATTGTTATAGTCTCGCTGAAAATAGAATACTGACGTACCGAGTGAATTACGAAGAGACCATAAAGCGCCTCTTAAAGCCATTCACGCTGGAAGAACTCGTAAAAGAGGGGACATAAATGGAATATACTATAAACGTATTGTGATTCTCAACGACACTAAACATTTCGAGAGATGAGAAAGTCTACTCACGGCGGAAATTAATGTATCAAAATAAATGTGACGGCATGCATCATAATATCATTTGCGGCGTTGTCGAATTTCTTAATGAGTAAGATAATCGTTGCATTTGTTGCATGTTAAGTCGCAAAGTAGCAAGTACAAGATGAATTTAAGTGAACATTTTCAGCGAAGTATTATCGAATGTGCTTTTAAAGTATATCTTTGCAAAACCATTTAATCTCTCTTAATAGTTTGCTAGCTATAAGATCTATTTACTCACGCCAATTTTCATCTTACCAAACTATTTCACCAAATCGTCAGTTTCCTTTCTATCACGACGTATACGGCAAAGCTTTTGGAACCTAGTTTAAATTTTCCCTCAGTGACTGATGCTCTCGGTTTTAATTCTCCTACTTCTGGAATTTCCATCATTCGCAGAGAAAAGAGTTATACTGAAAGCGTACCATCGTCCCAAGCCAGTCGAAATTAGAGACTGGAAACCATTCAGCAGAGGACGTTTCATTTCACCATATTACAGTCACCCCATTTCTCCATCTCTCACTATCCTACATCGTATCGCCGATCTTCCTATACTCTCTGTCCTCCCGCGTTCATTTCCCATCTCAGCACTACATCGAAATTGCCCTCCATCACAGAAAGGATTGGCATACCCGCTTGTCTTCTCTGCTCCTGATATTTCGTTCCATGAATTACGAATGTGCTTTGTATTACTTGCTACATTCCTTGCGTACCATCTGCAATAGCTCAGAGACAACACCCTTGCCCCAGACAATGCTAGAGGCAACACCTCTGCAAACACTCTGCAGCATCATTGATTGAGAGGTCCTAGGATTCCAGTGCCATGATAGCGGACTTTCGGCACGATGTGTTCGCTCAGGTCGAAATAAACCGCTTTTGAAGCAGAATTTTGGCGGTGGGCAGCTCTGATGTTTTTTTTTGTTTTTTTTTTGTTTGTTTGTTTTTTTTGCGTGGTTTCTCTGATGCGCGTGATCAAGCGAATACCGGATTCGCATTCGCATTTTGACAGGCTTTGGACGATGGTACGCTTTCAGTATAACTCTTTTCTCTGCGAATGACGGAAATTCCAGAAGTAGGAGAATTAAAACCGAGTCGCTGAGGGAAAATTACATTCACAAACGAGCCACGGACTGCCCCACTGTAGAAGATTCTTGGAGTGACAAATCCCTACAAGTCAACGTGTAGCTCGGCGCCGTATCTCACTTCCCAGCGGGATAACATCACCATCTCCAGAGATATAACGAACCCTACCTAAGTAAACGACTCACAAGGAATCACACCATCGCTACTCCATTGCATCATCCAATACAAACACTACACCTCATGTTGAAGCCTCGTTACACTCATTATGGGTGACCCTCTTCTTACATTACATTTAATCTCAAAACGCATCCTTTCAATTCAAATAGATATGGAGAACGATGGGACTATGGTGTCCAAGTAAGAGTGCAAAGAAAGCCCAACAATGGTTTGGGAAGCTGTTCTCAATTATTTCGTAACTTGCAACTCCAGGCCCCCGATGGTTTCTCTTCGTTTCTCGCACAATTTCGCAGCCTTCTCTTCGACCGATATGAGCTGCACAGAGTGTCTATATACCCTCTCCCATACTTATCACTAGGGGCGGATTTTAATGAAATGTCATTTTTTTTCTTTTTACTTTAGAACAATGCCTTTTAGTGTAGACATTAATTTTATGTTATGACAAAGCAAATGACCCACTGATATACGGCATTTTATTTTTGTATTTTTAGCAGATTTCGATTATTAAGTAATTTTTCCATTTTCCGGCCAGATTTAAAGCATTATTTTGCCGATTTCATCGATTTTAATATCATTTTAAAAGTAGTTACTGCAAATCCCATTCACGAGATGCAACATATGTTCAGCACAGAATCACTCACCATTTCTTCGCTCATATATTCTAATGTCAGCCGTGGGGAATATGTCATCTAAGGTTCCTGTGGGCCTCTCAGAATCGTTGTTGGTTCGGCGTATTTTACGACACCTAAAGACAGAGATTTCTTGGAAAAGAACGGTCCAAACCAAAAGTTTGCAAGCTGATTTCACGTGAGCGAAAGGAAGAAGTCTCGATTTCATCAGTAACATATCCAACAGCTTGAGTTGTTTGAAGTGGTTTGGATCACATTTTTAACGTCATTTTACTGTACTTCTACAGTACTTCTAAGGCATTTTAAAAACATGTTAAGAGCATTTTATTAATCAGTTTTGGCAATGTTTTCGGACATCATGGGTAGTTTCACATATCCCATATAACTTTTTCTGTTATTTTGTTTATAGTACTTTTTTGTAGCTTCTGTTGTAGTTTCTGTACTTTTACTGTACTTCTAGGATATTTTAAAAACATTTTAAGAGCATTTTATTGATCACTTTTAGCAATGTTTTCGGACACCAAAACCGCCCCCTACTTATCACGTATTCCATATAACTCAAAACTTCCTCCAGCCGCTACGCTCTCTCATCCATTCCCTCACCAATCACCTCTACCGCATACTCGTCCGCTTCCTCCGTTCATTCGGGCCTCTTGAACTTCCCACCCGCCGCCTTCTCCGTCTTCCCAGGAACTGCCTCATTCATCCGCCAACAGTGCGGTGAATTACCGATAGCTGCGCCCCCGCGCGGGAGATCCCGGGAGCAAAGCCCTTTGAGGCGGCGGCGCCTGTCTCCGTCGTAATGAAATTCCTGCCAAGTTGGCGCTCGTTCCTTCGCTGGGCGCCGCGCCCCGCCCCGCCCCGCCCCGCCCGCACGTCGATTCCATCTGGGTGAATACAAACTAAAAGAAATCTGAAGACTAATGATGCCTCCCTGGGGTTAAATAAAACTTTCAATGAACGTCAGAAGTTAAGGAAAAAGTAATGATGTAAGAAGTACCTAAAGAGGATCTGTGAACAAGTCTTTCTTTAACTGTATGGTCTTCATATACCCTACTGCATTCTATTTGAGTAACATTTCTCGATTGATGAAGTAAAGGCGACTAGAGAAGAAATTATATTTCACTCGGAAGTGAATAGCGAATTCGTGTGAAAGAGTGGGTGAATGAAAATTCATTTTAATTTTCCCTAACTATCTTGCAGTATTTCACCAGGTAATTTTGAGACCGCTTGTTCTATATTACAGTTGTAATTACCAGAAATCAGGACAGCTACCAAAGTACTCATTACCCAACCACACATCGTCGATCCTACAACGCGCTGCAATGTTCCTAGAGCGCCGGCACCTCCTAGAAGCAAGCGACGGGGCGACAGCTCGCGAGTGGACCCGGAGACGAACAAGGCCCGGCATCTGCCGCTTCCCACGTCTCCTGGTCAGAAACTAGATCGCTCGCAACTGCGCTGAAAGCGGGCGAGGGGGGCGGCGGCAACAAAAGACCCGTCGGCGAACCTCCCCAGCCAGCTCAGCGCCGCGCCGTGTCGGTAAACAGAGTGGACCGGATAGCGTCGCTCCACGCCACGCAGCGCTGCGAGGGCTGGGCCACTGTGTAGGCGGACCCGGCAAGGTAGCGGTGGCTTCGGGGAATCTGGGGCGCCAATGAACTACTGCCTTCTCGAGTGCTAATTGTCTCCTCTAGGAGTTCTGTGAATTAGATATTCTCACCAACCCACCTTCCACACGACTGCCACCTTCACAGTTGCACGCATGAACCGTAAGCGGGTTGACAAGATTTTGCTCGTGAAGCGAGCTTAAAATCTAGGGAGCAGGATCTTCAGGGAGCGAGAAAGGTTTGAACCCTTGACACAATAAAATCACACAAATTGCACATAAACGAGCGTATAATTTACCCATAAACTTTGTGGCATAAGTTAATGACAAAAAAACAAGAATAGAATCACACTTTTACAAAGAATGATCAAAAACACAGATAGAAACCTTTACAGCACATTAAATGAATGAACACATAATTTACTCCAAAATTGATTCTCTGAAATAATTACTTTAATCTACACTGGGAATTCCCTTGAAAATTAATTATATCTAAATTTATGCTATTCTAATTACATTGCACATAAAACCAAATTTCAATTTACAATCTCCTGCTTCAAAAATATTACATGCGAAGAACAAAATGTGTGCAAATGCACTACTCTCATTTACAATTTAACTGTGACTGCTAATAGCAGAATAATAAATATCCCAAATAGAATGTTTTAGGCAGGCAAGAGCGCATCAAAAGTCTCCCACTACAATGCTGCAATTTGTTGCCACCCGTGTCCTCAATTTCCTAACACTTTCCTATACTAGTCTTTTTCCCTGCCGACGTGAACTTGACCTACTTTCCGTGCCCTATGCGTTACCTCGTGAACTGCCCGCTTTTGGCCTTGATGGTCGTGCGCTGGTCTCTACACCGACGTCGCTCGTTCCCAGCTTCTCCGTCGTACGAGACGGGATTCGCCTCTGCCGTCTACGCTGTCTTCTTGCGTTCTCTTCCGTTCTTCTTAGTCGGCCTCTTCTTCTCCTGTCTTCTTGCGTCTTCTTCCGTTCTTCCTAGACGGCCTCTTCTTCTCCCTCGACTGCTACCGGCGCCTCTGACTACGTCCACATTGTGAAAATGTCCCTTGCACTTCCCCGAATACTCGTGCAAGTTCCTCGCTCGTTACTACTTCTACTTTGTTAAACCAGAACTTTCAATGCTTTTCTCACAACGAGTAACTTTTACTTCCCGTGTTGTTAATTGAAGAAACACTTTACTAAATCTTCACTATCTCGCGGACGACTAACTAGAACGTCTGTTCGACGCCGAAAACTCCTACCTAGCAGTCGTTGCGGCGGCAAACAATATCTACGCTGACGTTAACGAGGGGTGATCAAAATGCTGCTTACTCGACGACGGCGACAATCAAAAGAGGGCTTCCGCTTGCGGGTTTGCGTATTTATTGTCCGACGCCTGGGGAAATTCTCAGTAGTGGGGCTACTTCCCCTCTCTCAACCCTTCACAAGGAAAACGTTGCTTGCTAGTTCGCTTTTGTTTAGTACGGGCAACGGATACCAGGCTGCGCGTTTAAGCACCTCCGATTTCTGCGCCTGCTATCCTCGCTGCCTGTGGGTGTTCATACATACGAGGCGGTGGTGTTATGGGGTTGCACAATCCCATAACGCCACAATATGTATAGCGCAGTATTGTCAGGTGCAATTATTATTTTGTTGAATGAGTTTTATAAGCTGGCAAATATTATATTGGTTTACTATTTACTTTTAACATTTTTATTATTATTATTATTATTATTATTATTATCATTATTATTATCATTCGGAATTGGAAACACAATGACAGAAAAGAGGCAGCCGAAAAATAATTTTTTGAATTCAATCCTAATATACGGAAGAAAAAGAAGACATTGAGAAAGATAGAAAGAGAGGGAGAGAGGAAAACAGAGAAACAGAGAGGGAAAGTAAAAAGAGAAGGGAAGACGGTGAGGGGGAGAAGGGGGAAGAGAGAGGGAGAGAGGGAGAGAAGGGAAGAGGGAAAGAGAGAGGGGAGAAGGAGAGATCCGAAACAAGGGGTGTTCGACGTATTGCAATAGACCAATTGTTAGCCGAGCAAAAATAATATTTCAGTATCCGGATGTGATTTGAACACCTGTGCCGCAAACCTGAATTGTTTACTCGAAAATATAATGACAAATTGGAACCCCTTCTGTCTGCAGGGATAGAGGTAGCGCAGTAGGTGGGCGTCCCCTTTTTATTGCTAAAAGTATGCTCTAGGTGAATTCCGCACTTTGTAAATCATTGTTTAAAATATTAAAATAGCTTTATATTGGCACTCAACTTCGAACGTCTCTGATAACTAGTGATTGTTATGGAGTGGAGTGGACGGTACATTCTCAAAATGTAAGAGAATGTCCACAAAGATCTGAATTTGTAGATTGCAACATACCAGAGTCATAATCCGGGCTCCTATTGACACACGAAAACCTGTTTTCAAAAGCATAGGAAGAATCGTTTCCAAGTTATCCACAATGGTAAAGTGTGTTGCAGCGTAGTGTGTGTAGCGGGTTACGAACGCGCCTGTTTGTAAACCTATATCATAATATGCAAACTATTATTTTGCTCTCCTTACATCTCATTTGACGCAGAAATAAGAGGTAATTCCCTCTCCGGTAGTGGAGCATTTACGGGCTTTTGTATCGGTGGTTTCTAAAAATTGGTACAAAACCGCCATCTTTCCTTCCTTTATTATATACAGAGAGGATAGAGAGAATGATATGAAGTAGATGTCTCTGACGTCATCTGCGAGGCGCTGCTGGCAGCACGTGCCGCGCCGACGAGGAGGAGAGAGCGGGCGGGCGGGCGGAGTGGAGGTAGCGGAGGCGATGACGACGCCAGCCAGCTTCGGCGTCGCGTAGCGGGCGCGTCGCCCGCCCGTTCGCCCGCCCGTCCGACCAACCGCTCGCCTGCGTCGCGACGCCGCCGCCGTTGCGAGTTCAACGGCCGCAGGGGCCCCGGTTTGACCCTCGGGTCGGGCGCCGGCGCGGAGCGGCGCGGCGCGGCGCGGTGCGGCGCGGGGAAAGAGCGGCGAGGAGCCACGGGGACCGCGAGAGAGAGGGAGGCCCGCGGCCGCGGCCGCCCGAGAGGCGACACCGGGTCTGGCCACCGCGGCGCGGCGAGGCGCGGCGCGGCGCGGCGCGGCGGCGCGGCGCGGCGCGACTGCGTGTGGTACTCGACGGCCTTCGCTTCGGTGGCAGCGAGAATCGGACGCTTGTTGTCGCTGTTGAGGGGTTGTTGACATTGTATGCATTTCTGATGGTAGTATTGTCTCTACAGCTGTTTTACTACTTAACTCAATAGCGACTTTGGGTCATTTTAATCTTTATCCCTCCCTACGGGTAATCCTTGCCTGAGGTTTTTTTCTATGCGGTTCATCTACACGATCTTAAATGTTCGTCAAAGTCGAGGCGATGTTCATAGAATCGTTATAAGCGGATGTGGAGAATTTATTTCCCTCATTTCCCAGCCTTTTCGTCGATTCCTGAGATAATTAATATGATGGTTGATGCTATGATTTGGATGATAATGTGGGAATGTTGGAATGAGAGGTAAATGAACCTGGAATTGCGAGAAAAGTAAGCTCGCATTGTCCTCCATAAATCCTTCACTGAACGTTCGAGATTTGAATTCTGGAGGAAAGTTCCGGTAAAACTGTGTGGAGAGATATGTGCCATGGCAGGGTGAAAGGTGACAACGTCTCCACGGATCGCACGCGAGGATGCGGAGGCAAAGATAAACGGTGACACCCCTGCATCAGCGAGGCTCTTTCCACTTCCACTCACTCTGCCTCGTGCCATGACCCCCCCTCCCCCCCGCTGCCGCATACCAACGCTGAGTCCGCAGGTGTGGCGTTACCCGGAAACTCGTCCCGCTGCGTCGCGCATCGGTGACATTCCTGTGATTAAGCATATCGTATCGCGAGGTATTTTTAGCCCGCCCTGCGCGTGGCCTCCAGTCCTTCTTCAGTTTCCACTTCCGCCCATCACTCGCCGATAAAGGCTGCATTTGAGGGCGGTCAGTAGGTCACCTTCCAGCCTATCCATTCACCTGAGCAGTCAGTAAGTCAACTTCACGTCATGTCAATGCAGTGCATTCCAACTGCATATAGTATTTTCCACTCATTGAGGCAGAAAATTTGATAAACATCGATATGCGTACGTATGTCCAGCCACTAGGTCATTAAGGCACTGAAATGTCATTTCAATCGGGTTGTTTCATTCAACGCAGGCTGCATTTAGTGCTTGTGGCCATTAGATCATCTTCAAACCATCAACAACTCACTGAATTGCGCGTGCAAGTACTGTTACAAACAATTCTATACTAATAGCACTATATCACCTTGAAGCCATCTCCGAACAATAATATTTATCGTTTATTTGGGTTGCTTTTTTTAGTCTAAATGCAACATTGTATGGAAGAGGTCAGCAGCTCAGATTCAAGTGATCGCCACTTCACTGAATCGAGTATTTATTCAAGTGGTATTTTGTCCACTTGTAATGCTTTTTGCGAAAAAAAAAATATTACCACCCTGGTATGTACTATCTCCCGCATGTTTTTTGGACACGTCAAAAACAGAGCTTGAATTAGAGCAATTATTGAAGAATTAGGTGTTGATGAATTCACAGTTCCTCCGCGGGGACTCATGGAACGATACATTTATACAAATTCAGAGAAACCAAAGCGTCACTGTGTATTTAAAACCCTACTGACCCAATATTGTGTTTTAAAATTCATTATATCGGAATTAATACTGTCAGATTAGTAGCAATCAAGTGAATTTTAAAATCTAATTATTGAGATTTTTGTTCCATCATGATAAACAAAATGAAAATATTTCACAACGATTCCTTCAAAATTAATTTTATGATAAAAAATTATAAAATGTTTCAATAAAAATGTGATACTAACTAAAAGGAAACTACGTCAGACATAGGCCTAATGAAGGCCCAAAAAAAGGACTGAAAGGTCCGTAATCACCGAAAAAAAATTATAGAATTTTTTCTTTGTACAACTGGCCTAAACCCGAGAGAAAAAAACGAATATTCATATTTAGAGATCAAGAAATACTTCATTTAAACATAAGAAACCAATCCTCTCATCTGCCTGGTATGGTGCCAGTTAGGTGATCACGAACACACATTTCAGGGAGCCTCTCATGGTCTCAATGCCAGTAGAACCACGACGCATCCGACCGCTCTATTTGTTTATTTCGTTTATTTGCAACGTAATTGCTCTCGCAGCAGCTGCCCACACTCTGCACACAGGCACTATCCCCTCCTTCGTCACCATCACAGCCATTGCCGTCTCCTCTGCATACACGGCTGCGTTGCATCCTCCACTTGGGATGTTCCATTCTGAAATACACTCCGTTCGTAGTGTTAAAAACTAGTTTTAAAGTGTTTTTAACGCGAAGAAATACGTTGAAATACATGTATTTTATTAAACATTAAAGTAATACGTATGCCGTATTTGATTACATTATTAAAGTATATAATTATATTATTTCAGTGTCATTAGAGAATGCAAAATGCATTGTTTCTTATTACGATATTCTCTTTCTTAATGTGTTAAAAATTACTTGTATTGAACTTTGAATCTATGTTCACTGTTTTTAAAACAACTTTGATTTTTTTATTAAGTATTATATTGTGTATTATTAAGTATTAGATTATTCCATTGTTAATTACTTAATTTTATTACCTGCATTTAAGTATTTCAATTATAGTTAATAATTGGTTTGTACTACAGTACATCTCTATGTGATGAAATTAATTTCTTGAACAGTGATCGGATCCAATACCAAAACAGGAATATTGAAAACTATTTGAATAATCGTTAGCGATTTCTTTAAGAATCGCATCATGTCTGCTTTTATTGCCCTGAATGCCCCCGGCTCGGCCGCCACCACCTCCGTTTCCACCGCCTCCGCCTCCGCCGCCCAGTGCTGCGCTGGCGATCCGCGCGGCGAGAATAACCGCGCAATTCCGCCAACACAAACAGCCTGCGCGCACGTGGATGCGCGCGTGGGCGGCGCCAGGGTGCGCCAGGGGGCGGGGCGGGAGGGGGAGGGGGAGGGGGAGGGGGAGGGGGGGACTGCGGACGGCACCTTCCGTTCGCGCACTGGCGACCACCCACTCGTCGCTCGTCGCTCGCTCGTCCTACCTCACTCGCGGGCGTCGCGGGTCTACGCGGCTCCGGTCACGGATGACTGGGCACGGGCTGCTCCAAGCCAACTGGCCGCGAGTGAGACATCGCCGGGACGGCGGGTGCGTCTCTTGCCATCGGCTGAGGTGGTTCAGGGCATCCGCTGATGACACTGTAGTGCCTCTGATCTGGAGGTTCTGGGGTTCGAGGCACGACGGTGGCAGGATTTTTCGACACGCGCTAGATAGATACGTCTGATTCAGCCGCTGTCCGTAGAAGAATTCTTGCGTTTAAATAATGTAATCGGTAGTTTTCCGTTGTTTCTCCTATGAAAACAAGGCCAATGCCGGAACAGTACTGGCAAAAACGGCTCGCGGACCGCGCGTGATTTTTCCGTCCTCTTATTTGACCTATTTTCACTTGTTACTTACACAGACACCTACATGTACTAATCTACATCACAAGTCGACAACTTAGAGCTTCTCCCCTACGGTGCCCCACAGGTGGAACATTGGGTTTGCGTCCTGGATGAGGAAAGTCACGCAAGCCGACGCACGGTGGGGCCAAATGCCAAAAAGCTGGCCAAAAGTCCAAAAAAAAAGTTACTAGATAGGGATTTTGTCGTTGCTACTTCAATAGGTTGGTATTTGGGCCGTTGAATTCCGCAATTAGTAACGGTTTCTCTCTTATACTTGAGGTAAGAGATCAGTTCAAAGTTGGGCCTCGAGCGATCGATATCGGTCAGCTGTGAAACGTGTTTTCAGAACCTTTGTGTTTCGAAGGATAGAGAAGCGTGCAGTCGGCCGAATTCAATAAAACAAAATGGAATCTATTCCTGAGAGTAAGTAGAAACATAATATGTATACTTAATTTTTTAAAAAATAATTTGTTAATGTAATAATTAACGTTGATTGTTGGCGAAAAATGAAAATGCTATAATCAAAAATTTGTGTTTAAAATGAAAAATAACTATGTGCACCGTCGTGCGGGGCTAAAAACTTAACATGACATTATTTGAAATGTTATTCTCTGTGAGAATCACAAAAAAACAGCTGCCCGTAGCTGCCGTTTTAGTGCCTGTGACAAATTTTCGTAGCGCGTGCAACATGTAGAAATACAAACTTTTGATGATTTTGTTCGCCATATTGGTCCGCCATTTTGTTTTTTTAGCATTTTTATTCAATATTTATTAATCAGCATGCTTATAAACCCAAATCAACTCATTTTTAATTATAAACACGATCATTTCGTGTTAAAAATGGAAAAAATTGATGATTTGGTCCGCCATATTAGTCCGCCATTTTGTTTTTTGGCATTTTCATTCAAGGTTATTAATTAGCATCCTTAAAAATTCAAACTAACTCTTCTTTACTTATAAACATAATAATGTTGTGTTAAAAATACAAACTTATGGTAATTTTGTCCGCCATATTGGTCCGCCATTTTGTTTTTTTATGCATTTTTATTTAATATTATTAATCAGCATGCTTATAAACCCGAATGAACTCATTTTTAATTTTAAACACGATCATTTTGTGTTAAAAATGAAGAAAATGATGATTTTGTCCGCCATATTGGTCCGCCATTTTGTTTTTTTGGCATTTTCATTCAAGATTATTAATCAGCATCCTTAAAAACCCGAATGAACTCATTTTTACTTATAAGTATGATCATTTTGTGTTAAAAATACAAAATTTTGATAATTTTATCCGCCATATTGGTCCGCCATTTTGTTTTTCGGAATTTTTATTACAGATTATTAATTAGAATGATCATAAACCTCTGAATACAAAGTTTCAGTCAAATCGTACAACGGTTTCGACTTTTGACCAGCTTTTTGGCATTTGGCCCCACCGTGCGACGTGTAACGCCGTAATTCACATCAAGCGTGAAAACACCGCATCATCCCGTGATAAAAAGATATGTTACACTTATGGGACTAGTGATCTCATGATACATAAGCCAATATATGCCAAAAACCTTGCCTTGCCAAATCCTTGCATGAAATAGGTAACCTAATGTTAATGAGAATAATGAAAGTTAGAGCTAATGAACGAATGTAACTAAGATTTTACAGTTTTGAAAGTGCAAGCAAGAAACTTCAAGTATTTATAGGAATATTTCAGTTGTGTTAGTTCAAATATGATTTGCAATTGAAAGATACAGGCTCCGCCTACTAAACGTTTTATATGCTCCAGGAATTCGAAGCTAGCCGGTTAGAGATCTGAACTTCCTATTTGTATGTTTTAATTGGCACCAAAATTCCTAAGTTTTTCGTATTTCAGCATTGAAATACTCCAAAATTCGGTCGGCATGTATACCGGGGCTCAAAAAAACTAAACATTTGACATAAAATTTGCATTTAAAATAAGTTAAACAATGTTTTAATAAGAATTAAAAGCATGATATTGTGGCGTCACCAATCACATTGGAATAATTCTATTGTGGCGTCGCCAATAATATCATAATAATTTCATCTAGAGATAGCTTCCATCGCGGCAAAAGTAGGTCAAGGGACGATGCCTTAGTCGCGAAGAGCCCGCACCGACCGCACTTAGGCCCCGTCGGGGGCGGACACGTTTATTACCCCTCGTAAAAACCGGCCGAGCCGTCGGCCGAACCCCCAACGAACAATGCACGCCCCCGCACCCCTTTTTTCTGCCGCGCGCCCGGGGAAGGAACATGAAGTCCCAAAGGATTGACACGGATGTCTGTTAGGAAAAGGACGCGTTTATGACACCTCATGAACGCTACCATTCTAGCCATCGGCCGACCCCCCCATCGAACAATACCCACCCCCGCACCCGTTCGCCACGCGCCTCGGGTAAGGCGCCCGGATCCCCAGAGGGGCTATTTGGAAATTAACCATCGCAGGCTACCGATTAGCCTCCGCCGACCATTTATGGCCCATGAGAATACGCTACCGCGTGAACACGTGTCCGGACAGCTGCAAGAAGCTTCTGGGACCACTTACAAAGGAAGAGAGAGAGAGAGGAGGGAAGCCGGAGATAGAAAGAGAGCGATCTCTGGAAGATTCCACGAAAACTGCAACTTGATTGGTAAATTAGAATGTTAAGACGCAGTTACCCTCAGCCAATGGGAAGTTTCACTATGAGCGAAGGGGTAAATTTACAGAGTTAGAAACATTTTGGGAGGGGGGAAGGGAGCTTTCTTGAACACGAGGTGCACAGAGGAAAGTTACTTATGATCGGAACGCGATTAGGGGAAGGACATTCCCAGAGAGTAGAACTTACGATCAGAGCGCGACTAGGGGAAAGACATTCCCAGAGAGAAGTTTATTTTATTTGGACGCGACTAGTGGAAGATGTTCGCGGAGCGGAACTTGCTATCAGAACGCGACTAAGGGAAAGACAGGATCAGAGAGACCTTTATTCTGATTAGGCCGGCATTAGTGCAAAGACATTCTTAAAACGGCACCGTGGATTTGCCGCGGAGGAAACTCGGGCGGGAGATCGCGGGATCCCGCGCTACTTCCGCGTAGGCCCGTCTGCCTCTGCCGCCATTCACGTCGGGCCCATTCCCAGCCCGCACTGCATTTCGGCCAGCGCCTGTGGCCCTTCGACCGACTGAGCCTGCACGATTCGGCGACTCCGCCCCCGCGCCCCGCCGCCAGCTGAGGAGGGACGCACCGCGGGAGGTCGGCGACCTGGGACTGCCCGCCGCCTCTGCATCCGAGGGCCGCCGCACGGCCAGCCCGTGGATCCAACACAGCCAGCGGTGAAAGTTATGACGCGAGACACCTCGCAGGACATTTTGGGCGAGAGATTAATAGTGGCCGCGCTCAGGACCTGCAGATTGTAGATGGTAGATAGAATGTTGCATGCATTATTAGAAATTAAGTCTTATTTTGTTAGCTTTAAGAGAATTAGTTATTAGTGATCAAAGTAATGAGCTCGCAGAATAGATATAAGAGGAAACCTGTGTCGCCCTTAGCGACCTGTAACTTCCCTGGCAGCTCATGGTGCCAGCAATAAACCTCAATTTATTATAAAATGACTCAGTGTGTTAATTCATGACCTCCCAACACTTCCATCCAACCACGTTACAGGAACTGAACCTGGCGCCCTCCCCCCGTTTACATTACTTTACATTACATTCGGCTTGCCCAACGTGGGGCTTGTTTACATTACAATATATCAAATCCTTTACGAGAAATGTTACATTTGGTGTCAAAGTTTTCAAATAAAAAAGATTCTTTCAAATAAGAAATGAAGTGGTGTTGGAAAGATCTGGGGTACAAACAACCATAACCAGAAAACTAGAAAATAAGGCTCTTCAATGGTATGGACATGTCCAGAGGATGCGAAATGAGAGATGGACAAACCAAATTTTAAATTGGATACCTGCAAGAAGACGTAGAAGAGGTAGACCTGGTTTAACCTGGATGACATATATACGTGATGTAATGGAGGAGAAAGGATTGGAAGAGGGTCAATGGGAGGACCGAGAATTATGGAAATCGAAAACGATAAACTCTAAGGGGTAGAAACCGTCGAAGAAGTTTTCAAAAGGCAATGAGAAAATGCGCTTCCATTTTCAACATTTGTCCAGCAATACTAACTGGAGCAGCCCCCATCATACCGCCATCATCATATGGAGAAATATTTGCTGGTAAGTATGTTCGCCGATTTGAGTGACACCAATGACTTTCCAAACTTTTCATCACCCCAAAATTTCAAAATATTATTCGCAAATTTCCAAACGTGGTGTCCAAACGTGGTGTTAAAAGGAAAACCACTACCTGCTTACTTCACTAACTGTTCGATATCGAGTACACACCTACACACGCACTCACAGGAACGGTTCGTGGCAATTTACGCGTCTGAATTGGAATCGCTCTAAGAACTAAAATGGAAGTTTTACCAAGAAATAAATAGTCCAGTGGCACCTTATGTAACTAGGTAAATCATAATTATTTGGTGAATGTGTGTGCATGTCAGAGAACAACTGGAAATTACGAAACAGGAGAGTGACACCTGTTTCGTCTCCCATGAAGCTCAAGGCAAAAGACAAACAAACTAACTTGCGTATTCCGGATATCTTAGCTAGTAACAATGTAATAATAAATTCTTACTTCAAGAGTGTAGAGAAGTTTAATGTCGGTGGACTTCAGTGAAACCCACAGATGTTCACATTCACACATGTAAATTAATCTAAGGCAGTCTGGCATAGTCAATTCTCCATTTCAGGGAACATTAGAGCGTTCTGATCCATTTAACAAAACATGTTAGCGCTGTCTGGTACTCAGTGTTATTTAGGTTGATAGGTGAGAGGATGTAGTATTTCTAGGAAACTATTTCTAAAAGGGAGAGCAAGTCGTTTGTTAGAATCTTCTCTCTTTTGAGTTGAGGGTTCCGCAAATAGCCAGGTTTGCCAAAAGCGTAGACGACGACATCGGTGAAATAATTTTCGTTCGCAAATCATACGGTGACCTCTTTTTACAATATACATTATTATAGTTACGTACGTGTTGTTCTAGATTTTATTTGAAAGGACATAGTAATTATCCTAAATGGTAAGAAAATGATTTTTCTGAACAGAAAAAGGTTCCAGTATTATTCCTGTGATTATGTGTTTAATGGAGATCGGTAACTACAAAGTTGCAAATAGGCGACTGATACCATATACAAATAGCAATGGTGTTGCAGATGCTTCATTGGTTGACATTGTTAATACTCAAAACTGAAATTACTGAAACGGGAGTAATAACAATCTACGATTGGCAGTGCGGCTTCATTTTCGTGAACCTAAACTATTAGATAATTAAATGCATTGATCATGTTTTACGTATTTTCAGTGCCTATTCTGGTGCTGCAAATATATTTTCGCCCAACAACTGAAGTTCTTCTAAACGACTCGGCTATAGTTTACAAAATTCAGAAAGCGGACTTTCATTTTTTCAACGCCCGTGTTTTACGATCCACAAGTTACTTCGCAGTCTGTGTAGGCGAGAGCTGGCCAAAGGAGCGTTTGTGGTCTGTACCAATGTGAAACGTGTCAGTTTCAAACTTAGAACATCGTCCTACTTTGAGGTTTACGTCAAAATTTTCTTCTTTAAAATACGTTCCAAATATTGCCTTTAGAAAGACTTTTCTTGTGTTGACGTTGGCATTAGCAAACCATATAAATTTGCTTCTGTAGCTATTTCAGCCAGTTTGTAACCTATAATTTCTGCATTTGCACAAACATTGAGTATGTGATGTGCGCGTCAAATTGACGAGAGTTTACTTAGAAAATACGCAACTCGATTTCACATTCACTTTTTTGGAGTTCAAGGAATACATCAAAGTGCTACGGAGTAAACAAAAAATACATCTCAATACTGAATATTACTTTCCAAAAGCAAGAAAGATGTCAGCCTACTTAACCTCCAGTAAGTTATTTTCAAGTCATTGAGAGGTAAAGTTGAGTTCAACGACCACCACACCCCTTAATGGAGAAAATCCAGAACGAACAATTTCTTGCAGGTATTTTACGTGTAACATAGCAAGTTTTTCGAAATTCTAAAACGAGAAATCAATGGCTTGTAAATAAGCGGAACGTTTTTAGTGATGCGTAGTGCGTAATGACTCCAGTTAGTCAGAATAAATTGTTTTAGATTAGAACAATATTGTTTATTTTAAATGACAAAAGCAAGTGCCTATGCAGTGTATTTCCTTGGAAACACCCCAAAGCAGGCAAAACCTCCCTGTGACGCACGTGAGCCAACCGTCACGTTACTTTTTTCTTTATCTTTTTGTTTTTGTTTCTTTGTAAAGTCGCCTTCGAATTCCTTGGCGGCGACCCACTGCAACAATAAGCGTCACCCAGACGAATGAAGAGAAGGTGAGGGGGAGGAAGACAAAACTGCGAACTTTGGGAAGGATACGAGCAGGGAAGGGAATGAGAATCCAGACAGAGGGATAATAATGAAAGAGGGCTTAGGAAGCGCAGACGTTGCTAGGACACCAAGTAGGGTCAAAGAATGAGGGTCATGACTGAAATCAAGAAAATTAGAATTAAGGGAAGGATAAGAAAGCAGGTATGTTAATTGGAACATTTGTTATTGTAAATAATTAAGAGAAATCGCAAGGGAAGTGGAGTGAGATGCAAACATTGTGATAGTTATTTACTTGTGAAAAAATGATGGTTGCTGACATTCCCTGTTTCGTAGAAAAATGCAATGTGTTGCCACTGTTTGCACGAAATGAGCTACATTACTATATCATGTCAGTGAATTATCAATGCAATTTCTGTTATGTTCCTCACTCCACTTGGAACACAGAACTTCTTCTTCTTCTTCTTCTTCTTCTTCTTCTTCTTCTTCTTCTTCTTCTTCTTCTTCTTCTTCTTCTTCTTCTTCTTCACCTTCTTCTTCTTGTTCATCTTCGTCTTCTTCTTCTTCTTCTTCTTGTTAAAAGCCAATAATTTTGATATTGTCCACAAATACTACTCTTTCCCCCCGAACCGAAATGTGTGGCTCGCAATCCACAAAACGAGAAACAAAAACTAAACGCCGAAACGGTGACTGGGCCGCCCACCGTCGTCGGAGGCGCACGTGACACGGCGCGGCGCGACGCAGTGCGACGGAGGAGGCTGTTCGTGGAAGGCGGCGTCGGCGCTGCAGTTGAGGCTGACGAGGCGCGGGGTATTTTTAACCGGGCGTTGGCCCGCGCGGCGCCCACCGGCGCAGCCGAAGCGACGCGACGCGACGCGACGGAGCCGGTTGCCGCACCCAGGCACCGATCGCGCGCACCGCCCTGCGCGGACCCACGCGCCGCGCCGACGCGGATTTAGGCGACACGATTACACGCGTTGCTTGGATCGCAATTGTTTTATAATCCTTTATAATCCTCTCATCATTCGTCTTTGAATTAAGTACATTGTGCGGATCACAATTGTTTTATACTTCTTCTTTCCTCTCATCATTCATATTGCATTCTTATGTAGTTTTGGAGGACTGGTAGTAATCATCTTGGCAATTAATTTTACTTGATAGCTTGAATATGTAGTGGCACACTCCCATTATGTATTAATAATAAGACTCTTTTTGCTAGTATGGCAAAGCTTCAACTAATGATATCCTACTTACGGGATTAACAATAAACATAATGATTAAAAATACAATTGATAGCTTTACATTTTTCTCCCAACTCTGTGATTAGGTCTAGTTGGAATACTTCGATGATGTTTCTGCTATTTAAATGCTTATTCTTGTTTAAATATTTTACCATTATTGGATTCTACAGTATTATTAATGATATAATTTTATTTACTATTATTATTAACACATGAGAAAAAGTACACTCTAATCGAAAATTGTTGTTATCTGCAAATGTAAATAGATCATTAGAATGATTCCATAATCTTACCCTGGGAAACATAATCAAAATTACCAATTTATTAAACTACTATCATGGTAGAGAAATGCAATGATTTCAGCTTAATTCATAAAGGATTTTTTTACATCTATTTTTTACATACATTATACCCTTTTTAGTACATCTGTACTCGTATGCTACATGATCTAATCTAAATTTACAAAACAGATCATTCCCCCCACGATTTTCTTAATTGAATGAAAATTTTATTTCCTTTCCTGCAGGGGATATCGCGGCGCACCGTATACGGTAATCACACGGTCAGACGATAACACGGTGGTGTGTTCTTGTCTTCCAGTGGTGCGTACAAAGATGATCATAAACGGTGAGAATGCGATAAGTAACATTTTGAATGATATGGTGATTTATTCGTGATAATTGGTATGAGAAACTCTAGGGTCACGTGAAAACATCTCAATACGCATGTTTACTCACGCAACCTTCAAGTCTGCCTTCGTAGACCCCGTTTACAAGCTCCGGCGCCTACGAGACATTTTATTGTAAGATATGTAGGGGTATAAAGATAGACACATTAAGCCCAAACTACGCAGACTACACACCTCGCATGCACATCACACAAACTGCATGCACACCGCGTACATATCACACTACGCACCACAGACCAACCACTAGAATTTTTATGGCTCTTTGGAATGTGCGGTTATGAAGTCCAATCATGTGCTTGGAAAGACAGTCACTTGGAAAATTCTAGCAACACACTGTGTTAGAAGGTAGAGTCGTCGGACGATGAAACTGATGTTAGCATGAAGAAAGATATGGTTTGCGTACAGGCTGAGAGAAGAAACAGCAAAGTCATGATGATGTAAAATTGTATAATATCTCAAAGGTAAAGTTCATGTCATTTTCATTCAAAAATCTGAATTAATATTCGAGACGTTTGTAGCACACCAGAAGAAAATGAGTGCATTGAAATAATGTAATTTCACCATACATTTTTATAGTCCTAAAACGATATTTGGATTGAGTAGTTTCAGTGTACTCTAATTGTTGCCCTCTTGACGTAAATTGTATCGGTAACATTGTCAAGTCGTTAAGTTTAATATAATATATAATCGCAATTGTTACAGAGCTATAAGAGTCAATTGCAGGATTTACTAATCAATTTACTACTACGTTGTACAGAAATAAAAACCAACACAATTTTTTATATTTCAAACTATCTAAAATAAACAAGCCTCAATTTTTCTTGGAACCCAGTTCCCTTATAATCCTTAAAAAGTCTAAGGAAAAATAGAAACAAAGGCGGCTCAGATCATTCGTAAACAAGAGAGGAAGGCAGACAGACATCCCGAAAACATTTCTACATGGTAACTGGACGAGCGTACTTCGGCTTCGCAGAAGGGAAAGAATTCTTGCCAGAGGAGTGAAGTACCAAATGATGACGAGGCATCAACATTAGACGGAAAAACGCACTTCGAGCACCACTCGAGCCAATTTGTGTGTGTAGAGTGTTTGAACAGAAGTGGCTCACCACTGGTGTGACGGCAAGTGCGACGGAATCCGGGAGCTGGCAACGGCGGGCCATTTCCTCGGAGGTGGCGGCAGAGTGTCTGTGCGGCATTAGCGGCTGGGCAGCTGCGTCGCCAATCCACCTCCTTCAGGCCAGACTTCTTTCTACTCCTCATTCTACCCACTTCCTCTCTCCGGCTACAATCTCTCGTTCCATTAGACACAGACAATGTTTTCGAAATGGACATGCCGGGACAAGAGGCTATCGTACTGTACATCATTTGGGGAGAGAGCACATAAGAGTTTTTTTTCACAATTGTGCAGTTTACATGATCTGAGCACATCTTAGCCATTTTTTTTACACTGACTATATTACTAATTTTGAATGTGCCTACAAATTGAAAGAAAAAAGTACGCAGCATCCGGTTTTTTGAGCATTGTGTACATTTCCATTAGATACCTAGGAATTCGAAACAAAGCATGAAACAGTTTCGATTTTGAATGAAAAAAGGAAATGTTGGATTGTGATATCCCGCCCAATCCCACATTGCACATGCCCAATGAATTCTCAATCAAAGTGCTTCCGACATAACTGATGTCATGCGTCAACAATGCTTCAAAGAAGAGACCGCATGTAATTAAATATTTTCTATTAAATGTTTCGTCGTAGAACAGCAACATTTTTTATATTCTAGTATTGGTAAGAACTACTGAACTGAATATAATCTATACAATGTTATTGCAATATTCATGAAGATGTTTTTGTTAAAAATATTAATTTATTGCAGTCTTATATTAAAGTATTTTATTTGTTGTTCTGTTGCAGTGTCCGAATTACTTTTTGGAAAAGTATTTTTGTTCCTTTTTGTTTGACAGCATTTTTGCTTCTGCCGTCCATATTTTGTTTGGCATATTTTGCAGAAAACTCGTCAATTTGGGGCGTTTTTAACAAGTAGAACCGTCATCCATTACTCTGAATTTGAGATTCACATTATCAGTAATTGTAATGTTATGAAAATGCATTCTTCTATCATGTCTCATTATTTATAAGAATATATTTTGCAAAATCCATATTATTAATTATTTTCATATTTGTTGCGCTAGAAGCAGCATCTACTCGTACGTTTACAGACTTATAAAAATCTGCTTACACACCAAGTATTTACATCAACAAATATTGCAAGAAGACTACGAAATACGTTCGTAAATATTTCATTTTTTACTTATGGCAATTAAGATATTTCCTTGTATTCAATGTAATATAGTAACGTGTAGTTTCCAAGTTAGCTGCACATTAAATTTGAAAACTTCATGTTTCCAGATAGAGCCTTTTCAAGTTTGGTCAGCTGTCACAATTGGGCGAAGCAGTCTATTGTGGCAAATAACTAAGAAATTAACATAATATCTAATTGCCAATCTCCATTTCCTTTACTATGAAATGAAAGAGAAGCTCTTTACGAACAGCATGGGTGGGAGGATTCCATCCCCTCAAAGAAACCCGAGTTGATATGATACTCCTGAGACCGCCGCCAATATTTTTGCTCCCTTCTTCCCCGATGAGGACCATCGCGTGGCGAGGGGGGGGGGGGAGCAGGCGTTCCGCTGAAAGAAACGAGCTCTCTTATTCCGATGCGGTCGCGCCAGATGGCAGGGCGTGCGCTGCCGCTGGAGGAATTGCCTCGTCGATGAAGTGGTAAGATGTCCGTGTTGATTCTGGATCGTCACGGCTCGTGGCGCTTTGGTGCGCGGTGGGAGGATGGGAGGACGGGAAGTCGGGAGGACGGGAGGACAGGAGGCTCGGTGGCTGTTTGCATTGTGTGGAGAAACAGAAGCTCGAGGTCGCTTCGATGACTTACAAATGGAGCGACTCTGTAAAGTGTAAAGCTGTGCGCAAACACGTTTAGTTTCATAAAAACGCAAGTGAATTGTCGTCGATCGCAAGCCCGCCATCATAGCTGATTGTTGATATTTGATACGAAGAAAAACATCACAGAAACATGAAATGAACATTGTGTACGTGGTATTTGACACTTTGTATAACAATATTTGTAGAAGGTTGAACAGATAGAACATATTTGCACAAACAACGAATATAAAATTAGTTGCGCATGAGTATCTACGAAGTTGTTTGTTTTAAAACAAATAATAATAATAATAATAATAATAATAATAATAATAATAATAGAAAAGTGATGAGAAAATCACCTAAAATATGAAATTGAAATAAAACACGAACAGTGAAAAAAGAACGATGCCTGAAATGCTAAATGTTTTTAAAGAGGAAATTATTTCCGTAACGAATTACAAAATCGAATCGACAAAGCACGTGAAACACGTGAAACATTTGTTCACAGCATTGTTAATAACATTGTGACTGTAATGTATGGATATGTTTAATTCAAGGGCGGGGAGATGTGTATTAATTGAAGCGACTACTCTCATCCTTTCAGCACCTCTTCAATGAGTTTCTTGTATGTTCTTGCGAAATACAGAAAATGTTGCAGCACTGATGGAGAGGACTGAGAGAAAGATATGTTAATGTTAATGTAGATTTTAATGATAAAAAGAGAGATTCCATCGGTGAAGATGTAACGAGAAGTTGAACAATGGTTTGCGAGATAGTAGTAAACGTGGAAATGAATGGCGTGGAGAATAGGGCACGGGGACTCCGGCGAACCTTCACCCGGCACGTTCGGCGTATTAGGCGTCCAACGGCCTTGTGAGCGCCATGCTCCGCCGCCTACGCGGCAACTCGCTCCCTTCTCCGCCTTCAGCTTCTGCCACTGTCACCATCGACGGCAACAACCAGAACGATTATCGACCTTTGTAAGTCACCTCCGCCACCGCCATTGCAATCTTTCACACCAACGTCGTCGCCACTGTTATTTGTTCTGACGAAACCATCGCCACGCTAACCACGTCGACGATCATCTCCATCTCTGCGTCTTGTACATTTTCATTTCCTGAGCCATTTGTGCCACTGATATGTGATAATTGGCTACACCACTGTGTACAGCCATCGCCATCACTCCCTTTATTAATTCTCTACACAATGACGCCGTCAGCGCGATAGTCACATTGGGTAATCGATTAAATCGGCGAGTGCGTTGTCGTCGCCTGCTGCCGTCGCTGTCGCCGTTCATCGTCATCTTCCCAAATTCTGCGTTTTGTACATATTCATCTTCTCTGCCACATGTATACTGCCGCAGTGATAAATGGCCACTTCATTCTGTACATCGCCACACCACCTTTACTTATCTCCTAGTAGGATCTTCAACATTTTTTGACTACGGGTTAAATTGATTAAACAGGAAGAGTGTGCGGGACCCGGGACACCTAAAAATAATCAACTAAAAATCAGTACAGTATTTACAGGTTTTGCAACAGGGTTTCTTATATGTAGAATACATAAAATTTTGTATTTGTTTGCTGGATCGCCTAGCGATAAATTGCTACGCGGGCCGGATCCGGCCGTGGTTTGGAAAACTCGGTTCTATACAATCAAATCAATAAAATCAAATTAATGATGCCTTATTTATGTGGCGAGATTGAAGCTGTTAGGCCTACTCTTCCGACTAAGCATGCAAATTTCGCTTCGCTCCTTTCACCATCTAGCGGAGAAAGAAAGTATCACCCGGGCAACGAAACAGGTGATTTAAATTTTGCTCAGAGGCTTGTTTGGGCTTAAGTGTCTTTTATATGCATTCAAGCCGTCATCGCGACTGTCACATTCCGTGATCGATTTAACCGGCGATTCCAGCTCTTTTTCGCTGCCGACGCCTTCTTATGACGAGGCTGTCGCCGCCGCCGCCGATTCCAACCGCAACTGATTTGCGTACGCGCGACCTCCTTTCATAACCGCGTGGGGTGGATATTTGGAAATCATCGGGGCTGCCTCGGATGGGGGCTCTGGGACTGCGGCCAACAGCTGCGTGCATATGTAATTAAGAATTGCATTCTGTGATGTTAATTCATGAACCCTGCAATTCTACTCGCAATTCTATTACTTATCTTTCTGTTTACTGACCTGTTAACTCAAGTACAATAGTACGAATACTAGCAGAATGGTAATGAACAAGTGCGGTTTAGTGCAGAATTGCCTTTATGTAGTTTGACCCTTCTTCGAAACAATAACAGATATATTTGTTTAGTGTTAAAAACTTCGAAATATATTTTATTTTTTGTATTAAAATTGATATAAAAGCAACATATTCGGAGCAGTTTTTTTACTATGTCATAACGAATTAAGTGTTATATGTGTCAATACACAGTCCACCAATATGCAAGAACAGTGCACATTACTCTAACAATCCCTTCACTATTAGATGGGTTTGAAGATAATTAAATAATAACAATAACAACAAACTAACATCTTGAAGATAAGTAAAACAGTAATTATTCTACAAAGCATATTGTTCACTAGTTTTAAGGGTTTTGATGATCACGATGAACTTTGCTTCCACAGTGTCGAAAACTGAGCGCGTTCTGGGAATAGATTAGAACGTTCTTCACATTTTGGGATTTATTTTTAAACGTTCCAAGTCTCCCTCTGAGCGCTAAATCGTAATCACAAGTCATGTACTTCGCTACCCCGTGTTCGTTTCAGTTGTTTGACAAGGTTGGAATTTCTTCAATCTCCACGCTTCTAATTATATTTAAAACGTTAAAAAATTAACGTTACAGACATTCAGAGCGATTAAATAATATTAACCCGTACCACCAAACGCTGGTTAGCGTATACGCCGTAACAGCTGGTGCCCGAGTTCTATCCCACGTCATTTAATGCGCAACATGTCGTGGATAAAGATAGGATTTGTTGGAATTCTATTTCTCCTGCCTCCCAATCTCTCGTTTGCCTGCCAATATTCACCTATCGGCATTATCGCTGTCATCTATTTATTAGATGATCACGAATGGGTCACAGTGACATCATATTTTAAATGTCCGAAAACAAAATAATAAGGAAAGTTAATTCGAGTTTTAATGGATTAAAAGGGACGTTGAACTACAGTTGACAATTTATTCACGCGTAATAGTTATTTAAGATACAAGAAATAATACTGTCATTTTATTTTGCGAATAGGGAAAAAAACGAGCAAAATAAAATCACTTTCACCACCTGTGTCATATTAGACGGACTTACTGACTTCCATTTTATTTTAAATTTAAGAATACAAATCAATTAATTGTGTACTGTTACTTTAAAGTCAGAAGTAGCTAATGTGACGAGACGAAAATATTTTGTTTTCTTTGTTGTATCGCACTGTTGCATCTGATCACTTAAGCAAGGTCTCACTCTTAGCACCAGCGCTAAAAAGTAAACTTTTATCACTAAAGCTAAAAATTGATCTTTTAGCACGCTTTGCAGTCCCTAAAAGTAACCGCTTTTACTAGGGGCTGCCTAAATATCACATTTTTTTAAATATGAAAAACCAAATGAAAGGCATTAACACTCGAACGTCATGCCCGACCCACTCCTGCTCGTTGCCTCGCCTGGCTTCCCGCAGCGGACGCGCGCGCGGTCGTGACGTCGTCGTCGTCTCGGAGGGACGTGCGCGGGGCGGCGAGCAGCAGGTGGCGCGGGGCTAAGAATACCCGTCGCGTCGGGCGGCGGCGCGCGGGCGTATTTCCACTCGGCGCGTCGCGCTTCGCCGGCAGGGAACAACGCGTGCGCGTGCGTGCGTGCGTGCGAGCACGAACGCGCGTGCGCGGCCGGCCGCTGGCAACAGGTAGCTGGTATTTCCCTCCTTCGGGGACGCGCCGCCGCCGCCGCCGCCTCGCGGTCTCGCGAACCGCGATTGCGGAGGAAGCAAAGCCAGATAGAGCCGTTGCCAGGGCCGTACTCAGGAAATGTGCCACCTGGAGGATCGAAATCTGTGAGTGTTCCGCCGAAAGGCTGAGTCGATGCCAAGGAGGTTCTCAAGTTTTTGACTGATTAGTGACTCCGAGCGCGTCAACTGCTAGGCTCACTATTCCCGTAAGTGTTGTGCATGTTTTATTGCGGGCGGTGGCGGTGATCTTCCCCCGCTGAACGCTGGCGAGATCCGACGCCGACTTACCCGTCGGGTTGTTGGGTTTTCCTCGACCAGGTATCTCCCACCAGCGGGGCACCGCCCCAGTCGGGACAAGCTCTAAGCTCCAGACTGGTCTCTCGGCTTGTGTGGTCGTGTAGAACATATAAATGTTAGTGTGTGTAGGTAAGGGAGACTGATAGGACAAGGAAGAAGAAAACCTTTTGTGAGAGCACTGCTCCGGCATGCGACTGGTATTGATCGGAGAAACCACGGAAGACTACCGATCAGAGTAGCCGACCGCAAGAATCCTCCTCCAGAGAGCGTCTCGATTCGATCTAGCTATGAAGCTAGTGTCGATAATTCTGTCACCGTCGGGTACTCGAACCCCTGAGGTCTCTTCGTCAGTGGCACTGCAGAGACATGAATTGCCGTAAGCCACCTAAGGCGGTGAAAGCTCTGAATACCTCTCCGCATAAATCATGACATGAAATCATGTTCTGCTTGTTTTCTCGCGCCTTCTGGAGGTTCATTATGTCAACTTGGTCTACTTGGCGCGGTGTAAGCTACTAGAAGAAGAAACAGGCTCTGACATTGGGGCCTACCCGTTCTTAATTGCTCCTTCTCACAAGTTGTTTGTAACTAAATATTCTTGTGAATAAAGTATATAATTTATGAACATTTATAGATATTTTAGGAAATAGTTGATATCATAAACGATTGAAGCGACAACTCTTCGCCAAGTAAACAATGAATTTCGTTCATTATCGGAATCCCAGCAATTGCATTTTATACCTGAGAGCTATCTGATCGGTGGTATTTTTTCCGTCTCATTGTCGGAATTCCACCAAATACGTGATCCTTGCCAGCCAGACATACGAAATCGTCAGTTAGAAAAACGAGTTGGTCTGCGCCTGCGCTGAAGTTCAGAACGCCATTCAGAGCGGTATTGCCCACCGATATGCAAACTCTGATGGTCCATCTCCGTCTTAACTAAAGCGGTCCATTCGCGCTCGCCCCAGATGACGGGGCTGCGACGCTGCGGTATTAAAATTGGGGCGATTCATGGAACGAACAATGAATCAGTTAGCATCTGCCTTCGCCTTACAACAGGCGCCTATCAGTCGAACGATTATTCTTGGGACTGTGCACTGGCACAATCTTAAAATTTCTGCGTTCTTCATTACATTCATGCATCAGTAAGTTATGTAAGTTAATTATGAAAAAATATGATAAATATATGTAAATATTGAATGAGGCTCATTAAATACTTGGCCAATTGTGAGCGAAAGTGGGGCAAAAATACAAGACAGACACGGACAACCCAAAACGGATCTAATTTGCTTTCAGTTCATTAATGTGCTGCCTGTATAGTCATTCCTTTGCAACTTAAAGTATTCAACTCATGCGTAATCAGACACGTGAAGAAAGACACGTGTCTTCTAGAATGTAGTTAAAATCTCTTCCCTGTTAGTTTATTTTTTACTCGAGTACTCATTACCATTTTATGTTAGATGTGACACACTAATGATGTCAGAGGTCGTTTGGAAACCAGTGATCAGCTGCTAGAAAACGTGTTAGTGACTACTCTGATTCGTATTTCTCTCATTCAATAATTAATAAATATCATAGTCAGTCAAACTAAATTCATAAACATGGTACTTCATGACGTCACCCAGTTTTAATTTAGACGAGGTTACAAAGTTTGCGATGAATATAACTTTCTCGTGAATAATAAACGAATCAACAGCTCGTAAACGGTTTATCACTATATTACTGTAGAAAATATCTCCTCAATTCACATTTATTGCACTTATTAAGCTATTTTGATTACAGTTTAGTATTTACTCAATGAATGTAGTACAAAAGTTCGTTAAAGTACCGTATAATACACAGAAAAAGAAAGGCTATTTTTGATTTGGTTGACAAGTTTAAATAAGCAACGATGTAACTATGCCGGAAATATCGTTTTTAATTCCAACAGGTTTGTCGCTAATGGGAAAATATTTCTTCGGATGTTAAATACACGCGACTACTGCCAAGGAGGACATAATTTATACAGATGCACGCTACCTCACGTTTTTTTAGCTTTTATTCCTTTAATATAACTGCAGTAATTATTTTATGATGCGGCTGACGTTTGATACTTCGCGGCAGATTCTTCCGCGTGTTTTTGTTTGTCCCACAAAAGACCTTCGTGAGGCTCGTACGACACGAGGTATGCCGCTATCGTGCATTTGGGCTTGGGAATTCCGCAGAATAAAAAGAAACCAGCGGAAAACTTTACTGCGCTGACTCACCGGCCGCGCCGCCTTCGCCGCCGCACGCGGGGGCGGAGTGGGGGCGGAGCGGGGAGGGGGAAGGAGTGGACGGAGCTGGAGGTGGAGGAAGGGGCTGCAGCGCCGCGCAAGCGCCGACGTCCTCGACACCTGCAGAGCCATCAGCTGCTGGAATGTTAGTCGAACTCATTGGGCAACGCAATTAATTTGCGGGATAGAAAATTTATTTTACCATGACGCTTTTTGGTTACGATGGTTCGGTTCGGGGTAGATGAATTTTAATTATTTTTGAAATTCTTCAAGATATACATTTAGAGCAAGTTGTCGACGCAGGATGTTTTTGGGGCCTGCTTGTGGTATCGAGAAGGTTTGATCTCGATGAAATCTCTTGAACTTTCACACACTATCTTTAAAAATATATTTCTACACTTTATGCTAAATAATGATTTACAAACTGCAACCCAGAAATATCTTTATTTATCTGAATACTTCCTTAGTATTGACCATTCAGATACTATCGAAAAAAATACGTCAAATTTCCATCAGTAGAGTGAGTTTCCCCAGGCCACTTTAGCATAAAAAATAGCATTTCATTCGCAGCGCACACAGATGTGCACTGCTGGACTGGACTGTGTTGGCGAACTTCTTTAGAAATTGCGATTCCTTGAAATGGGTGCCGCCCCCTCATGAGCCATACAACGGGAGCATCTGTGCGGTCGCCGCCGCTGCCCTTTCCTTCTCCTTTGCCGCTGCCTCCGCGTCTTCCTCCGCTTAACAGTGGTCCGAAACGGGTACAAATGCGCGCATAGAAATAAAACCGATGAGTTAAATTGGTAACCCAAAAACGAGTATATTTTTGGCCAGAAACTCAGACAAATGAATGGATTACGAAACAGCTGTAAAGCATTTAAGTGATGAACATCTTTTCGCAAGATTCATATTTAATTAAGTACGAAAAAATACTACTCTGGCAGGTAATAAATTGTTGAAACTCATTTAGATTTACAGTGACCTCCACATTAAATTTAAAGTGACGAAATAGATATAGTGGCACGCACATTACTAAGATAATAACAAGGAAATATTGAATATTGAAATATTGAAATAATTCATGAATGTATTAAACTGAGCAGTGTTCAGTAGAAAAAAATCTTATTTACATAGTCTGAAAATATTACTCTTCTTGCTTTGCGCAGTCGAGTAAATGGTATTTTTTACTAATAATTTTCTATTAGGTTAAGACATCATACGGAGATTGAAAATTTTACAATACAAAATTGGATTTCTTACTAAATAAAATATGAACATATAGAGAAACTCTGCAAAAGGAAAACTCTTGTGCAGTATCATTTCACGATACATTCATAAAGACAATTGTTTCCTGCTGCAAGTAACATTCAAGTATTTTTCATCATGAAAAATGAAAGAAAGGAAATATAAATGTTTAAAGAGATGAGTTAAAATAGAACCTAGGAATTTGGATTCTTTTATTCCTATGTATACATAATATGCATTTTCTAAAAGCTCTTAGAGTATGCACACATTTTTTTCACTCACAGAAAATATTTTTGACGCACTTTCTGACTGGTTTTGACCCACTGTTCATCACTTTTGCCGCCGTGAGGTCAAGGCGTCCTGCCTTCGTCTACCTGTGACCCAGCGACTGGGTCAGAACGCACCGGGTGTATTTTCGTCCTGGATCGATAATTTTCTACGTTCTAAAGTCGATGTACGCGGCGAGGGCGGAGAAGTGGAACGGCGAAGCATTCTCTCATTGTTTTTTGTGGCTCCCCGGTGGCCCGCGGTTGCAAGGTCAGCTGCAGTGAAGCACCGCACTGTTTTAGCGTGCCACCCGAACATTCTGCGGCTGATTCGTGAAATGTGTGGGGTTCCGTCACGTTGCAGTGCGCAAGGGATGGCGCATGCGAAGTGGCACGGGGAATTTAGTAAGTTCAAAAATGTGGAAATGTCATTGAAAATGAATGGTATGAAACGCTCTCTAATATTAGAATATTTTCTGCATAGTCCTACCAATTTGGTGAATTATTCAAAATATGAAATTTATTTGTCATCAAGTACGCGTTCTTTTACAAATGCGCCTATACTCATTACCACTTCGTATGATTTACCTGAATAGATTTTCGGCATTTAAGAAAAATATCAATTATCACATAATACCTGCAAATATTTTTATTTCAAACTGATTTCTTCATAGCCGATATAGATACTCTCAGAAATTTACGTTTTTGAGTTACATTTTTACAAAATATATCAGCGGCAATTTGAACCTCAAATATATTCTCTTGACTAAAAATAATACTATAAAGCATACAACCAATTTTGTACTCTATTTATTTCAAAGTACGTTGTTGGGAGAAAAAAACGTTACTACATTCGGGAAGTCGTGCATTCTTCCCTTAACCATTATTATGGCTTTTTTAGTTTTAGCGAGGTTCATAACTTGGCCTCCGGTGAAGAATGTAAAGTACAGCTTTCGTTTGTAGATTCATCTGGAACAAAGTCTAAGAAAGACAAGGAGAACTCTAATTGAGCAAAGTGCCGGTTGCTGAAGTCTCTGGAGTTTACCTGTGAACGTAAGTGCTAAAGAGAGCCCTACTGAAAAAAAAACCGGCAGCCTCGTTTCAACGTCAAAAGTTCAACGAACAGAGGACATACTTTTTCAAGAGACAGCACATACGCAAGTAAATTATTAGTAAAGAATGTTTTGCTTCATACTAGATGTTGAGTAAGATTTGTGTCAGGTAATTTTGATAAATGACCGAAAATCAACAGCTTGAGTGAAACACGTCAGAAACAAGTTTATGTTATCAGTATTACTAAGTTGTCGTCGCTATTATTATGATGGAACGATCTTGATGTCAAAGTCTTAGAAGGCACTAGTCATTTCTTGGACACATTTTCAATAAAAATATAACTTTTTGAGTTTTTCGAATTTCAGACACTAAGATAGTTAAGATGCTGAGTGAAAAAAGCATTGCCTTACAGCCAATTATTTTACTATTTTGGAAAAAAAAAGGTCGGAAATGACGGTGAAAACCGATCGCTAGTTTGTGTTAATGAGGGAGACATAAAACTATAGGGAAAATAAAGAGAAACAGAGAAATGGAACAGAACGAGAGTACGAAAGGAAGAGAGATGTGGGAAGAGGAGCTAGAGAGAGTAGAAGGGGAGAGACGAGGCCCGGAAAAGGAGGAGAGTTAATGGAAGTGCAATCTCCGACCGTGATCAATCATTCTGCGAAACATATTCGCCTTCCCTCCAAAACCACAGGTTGCCACTTGTAAGAGCGACTAGCTCTCTGAGTAGCGGTTTGCGATTTGCAAATTGCCCGTGGCTCCTTGACGCTTTGACAGACCAAGTGAAAAGTTAAGCAGAAAAACCCGGAGAGAAAGACTGACCTAGCAATGGACAGGTTCTGAAAGGATCGGCTGCTGGTACGGAAGCTCCGAATACGTGGTTTCTTTCATACCAGTGTTTCAAACCCCATTTGCCATGCAGCAGCCATTTTGTGGCAGTCTCTTTGTGATTTCTGTGAGCAAATAATAACTGCAGGTTTCTTCTGAAAGCGCATTCATTAAATTTTAGGTTTTCTAGTGAAATTGCTATGTCTTCATTTTAAGAATATAAAACCTTTGCTTATAAAAGAAATTCTCGAAGCATATCTTTTGCTTATTTGAAAAACATATTCGGTTATTCATCAGCTATGCTTTTATTTATTTACATATTATATATTATTCACACATTATAATCATTCGGTATTTTATCTTCAAATATTTTATTCATTTTCAATCGCATTATATATAAATATAATATAATATGCGATATTTACATTTAGTATTCATGTAATTATTTTAACATATTATTCGAGTCCTTTTGTCATATTAATACACACATATAAAGTGAAGGAATAATAGCCCCTTAAAGCTTTCCGATAAAACCGGATAGCCTATGTGAATAGACTACAACACGTTTCTGGCCCACAAATAGACAGAAACATGTTTAAATTGTCATTTGCTATACAGGCCAGAAATGCTGAAGTTCAAAAGCGTCGTATAGTGTAGAAATAAAATTATTCTTTGTAATTAGTTTGCGTAATCTCACCATTATCGGCAACACAGAATATCGTATGTCAATTTATACCGTCTTGCAGCAAATCAGTATTTTCTTGTTTAACAGGCCAATATTTTCTTGCAGGCAAATATATCCGTAAAAGCAACTAACAGACAAATTTAATTGTATACTACCTGATCACAAACTATCTGTAAGAGAAATTCGATATCGGAAGGTGGAAAAGTAATTTGTGGAAGAGCCCTTGCGCTGAGGTCTCCCACTGACCCACTTGCGTGCTAACGAGGCTTCCATCGGAGCCCACCCGAGCCCCCGCGCGCCTCGGCCTCCGGAGCCCGACCTGCCCTCGCGCCTGCATGGCCTGCGCCGCGCCCACGGGCCTTGGGGAGGTCTTGAGGAGCGCCGCGGCGGCACCGCACGTGATGGGCAGGAAGAACAGGAGTGGAAGAAGAGGAGGACGTAGAGCAGGAGGCGTGAAAGGAAGAACAGACGAGGAGAAGGGGAGACAGAGGGGGAAAGGGGAGAAAGAAGAGGAAAGGAAGAGAGAGAAAGAGTGAGGATGAAGGGGAATGAAATATAAGAGGTGGATGAGAGGAGAAAGAACAAGAACGAAGGGTGAGAAAGAAGAGGAGAAAATGTCGATGTGAATGAGATAGAAGAGGAGAAGAAATATGGTGAGGAGAGGAGACAGGAAGTGTGAGAGGAAAGAAAAGAGGATGAGGGGGAGAGGAAGAGTGGAAGAGATGGATGAAGGGAGAAAGGGAGATGTAAGGCGAGCAAGAGATGTCCAAGGCCGAGTATTGGCGCAGGTGGTGGTAATAAAGGAGTGAAACTACAGGTTTGTGCGACGGAATAGGGCAGATGATGTTCAGTGCCGGGATTCTATTAGAGTAGTGTTGGTGAGAGTAATCGGGGTAGTATGAAAATGTTGTGGTGAGATCAGTGTCGGTACCGTGACGACAGTTGTGACGAGGGCTGTGAAAAGGACTGTGACGAGGGCTGTCATAAGGACAGTGACGAGGGCTTTGACGAGTGCGACCACGAGTGGCGACGAGGGCGATGACGAATGCGACGACGCGTGACGACGAGGGCGATGAGTGCGACGACGAGTGACGACAAGGGTGATGCCGAGGGCGGCGACGAGGGCTGCGACGAGGGCGATGACGAGGGCGGCGAGAATAGCCTCGCGTGACCAGCAGACCTCATGGGCCGGCGGCGCCGCGGAGCTGACGCTTTGCATCGGGGTCGACCTACCGCGCGCTCCCTGCCCCTTCGCCGAAGCGGTGGATTAGAAGCGATCGATGAGGGCGGCAGCCGGGGGCACGGGGCGGGGTTAGAACAGGTTGTTTCGGCGCTTTCAAACTCGGCCAGCCACCAGAGGCGCTGGACGAATTCATTACCGCAGCGAAACAACTTTCCCTGAAGACACCCTCAGGAGCATTAAGTGTGACCACACACATTTTTACCAGAAAGTGTATCTCTCTTTTTAATTTTTTTCTTTGCTTTTGGACTTAAATAAGATTTTTACGCTTTTTAAGTTATTCTTTACGATAAAATTTATCTCAAACATTTCAAAAAAATTATAATTCCGCCCCCCCCCCCAAATATTAATAATACAACAATTGTGACAAAAAATAACTCTTGACCACTGAGTATTACTGTTTTTCACTAGAGAATACATTTTGGAAAAGAAACGAACACGTATTCTCTTTCGAGTTTCCTTGAGTTTGTTTGGAATCCAATTATTTTCTTTATAAGAAAACAATTATTATAGTTTCCTCAAATTACATTTAAAAATATTCTAGCAAAAAGTTAAATTTTTTTGCTGCTATCGAAAATCTCGATGAATAAATTTATGCATACTCAAATCGTATTTCAGATTGACTATTCTTCAATGTCTACTGTACTAGACGACTTTCAAAAGTTTTAATTTTCCCAATATTTTTTTAAGTACCATTAAAGGTGAATTTTGTATGCGGCAGGTAGCAAGGATCAAAATATATGTTTTGAGAAAATGTTTATCAGACATTGTTAGTGTTGCAACATTATACCCTGTGCATTGGATATACCGAACAAAATTCTGATGATGATTGAGATTGTATTTGTTTTCGATTTGAATTTAAAGAAAAAATAGTACTCCTGCAGCAATCACTGCAGATGAAATATATTCCATTGGAAATATATTAATAATAATCCATATCTCATCAACATTTTTTTAAAATTAAATAGCTCAACGAAGTGAAAACAGAAAATGTAAAGCTAGTGACGAAGTTTCTTAAAAGTTCAAGTATGAGTACAACAGAAACAAAGACTTTTCCGTTCTAGAAAAAAGTATTATTCCACATTCTTGAAACACGTGTCTTATGCCGCCTCTCGTGTGGCGCCAAGCAAGGTGAGCTGAAATAAATTACATTGATAATACCTCGTAACACCTTTCATTACCGAGGAATGTTTTCGGCGACAAGAAATCACTTCGCCTTAGCGGTGGAAAACCAAGCAAGTCTCGTTATCGTAGTTTCCAGAGAATGCTTTTGAGGCAACCCGAGATATTATGACCACCATTGTCTTTCGAGAAAAGCGTGGATGTATGCCGTAATAACGCGCATAATGGGGTGTTGTATGAAGCGTAATTACCGCGGAGCGACATGGACGCCTTCGTTAGGCATCTGATGGGCCGCCGATTTTTCCAATACTTGTGTTTACGCGGTGTACAGAAAGCGAAATTAAAGGCGTGGGGTTCTCGGGCAGTGGGGGCGTTCTCCAGAATCCCGCGGAGGCGCCGAGCTGGGTGACGGGGAACCTTGAGGAAGGTCGGGGAGCTGGGTTGAGGCCGGCGGCCGAGTGACGCTGCGGCCGCGACGCAGTGGGGGCACAGTGGGCGAAGCGCTGCGCCATGACATCATTTCGAGTAATGGGCTGGTAGCGCATTTTGGACACTAGATACTATATTGACTCTTTCGTATTTCAGGGGGCGTCAGCAACGGAGATCACTAGTCCCGAAAGTTCAGTGCATGTTTTTATCGCGGAAGGTGGCGGTGATCTTGCCCCCCTGGATGGCAAGATCCGGTGCCAACCTTCGCGTTGGCTAGCGAGGTTTTCCTCATCCAGGTATCTCTTACCAGCGGGGCACCGCCCCAGCTCTAAGCTCCCTACTGGTCTTCCGTCATGTGTGGTAGTGTAGTACATGACAGTGTAAGCGTGAGTATGAGGTAAAGAAGGGACAAGGAAGAGGAAGGAAAGGTAGCGCGCGGTCCATGAATCGTTTGTTAGGGTGCTGTTCGGTATTCGCCTGGTCTTGATTGGATGGACCAAAGAAAGCTACTGATTAGAGTAGGTGTAATTAGAAATCTCCTCCAGACAGCGGCTGAATTGGACTTTCCACGTATTATCTGTACACAATGAGGCAATGATAGGCAAACGTATATACTGTAACAATACACGGAGTGACTAATTCATCCATCGGTGTATCATCTCTAAAGATTTTAAAATGTATCTATGCGTTATGCTCAACAATTTGTATATGGATTTAATATTTAATTACACAGGGCTAGAGGACCCTTTTCAAAATTTTCAAGGGTTTCAGGGCCCCTTTGCGCACGCTTATGATGTAAGAAATGCTATGCCCGATTTTGCAAGTCACTTTAAGGAAGAGAATTACATCGTGTGTATTTCATAACTAGAGAAATCTGACAGGTTGCCATACGTCTCTGATTAGCTACGTGTCAAAGAATCGTATGCCTAAAATAAGCCTTTTGAGTTAAATTGTAAAGGCGTTCCGCGTCCTAGTAATTCGTACACTCGCTACTACACGTGGTATAAATATTCTTAGTGTTTGACTTTGAGAGTCACGTCATGACGCCAACACGTGTGTAGTGACCAGCAATGGGAGCAGCTTCTCTAATGTCATACTCTACCCTAGTTGTCACCATATTTAAGTGAACAAATCAAGAGAATCGGGTAAAATTAACTTACAGTTCATCTCGGACACTACTACGACATCTTAGTATCTCTTGGGGATACTGTTGGCAAACATGAAGATTGGTACGTTTTATTTATGGAATTATGAGAAATTTGCACTCCCTAAAACACGGTCACTTTTGGTATTTAAGCAAATTCACGTTCAAGTGAGCTAATTATTTTACCAGTGGTAAATCGCCCTCTGCAATAGAATATCTCAGACGAAAAACAAAACAGTACTTATTGAAACCACTGAGCTAAGATCAGAGTAAGTAATGTAAATTGGTATCTAAGGATCTCCCTTTTCTTCTTTCTGGCAATCATTTGGGGACGTAAAAGGCTTCATCAATAGGGACTAACATGAATGCAATTTTTTAATCTATGTTTGGAATTGGGACTGATGTCTTGGAAATAATTTTTCTTAAAGCACTTAATAACGGGAAGAGATTGCATTCGATTAGTGATAATACCTCTACTAAATGATCGAAACCGCTGCTCCCTTGTGTAATGAACGATTTGCATGAGATGAGAAATGAAGTCTGAAATGAACACTTTTTTCTATTAGAATTCACCAACAAATGGTCGTCAAATTCACCAACAAATGGTGTCGATAATCTGGACACGCAATCTGAAAAAGTCGTCACTGAAGACAATTTTAGAGATTTTATCCATTTGCAAGTTCAACGAACGAATCCATTACCTACTTAGCGGGGAACGAAAAAAGCAAGCGAATGAGTGCATATTTAATTAGTCAACTTGACTCTAAATTTATATTGGGTAATATATATCGTAGCCGTAGTGAAAGAATCGACTCACTAAATTGAGAAATGGCTGCTTATATCTTAAAACTTTTAAATCCCACTTGACTCCTCACTACGCCTGCCCAAGTTGGCATCGAGTTTCCGGCCTTTGGCGTCGGTGATTAACATAAAATTAACTTGAGACTGTTGACGATTAATTTCCGCGAACTATTTTATGTCAGTATTACTGTGTTGAACACGGGATATGTGAACAACATTACTAAGTGAACATTAAATATTTTTTGTCCTTCTATCTTGCGGGGTACAGAATAGATTAATTCGGAGGGTAATGTTAATACACAAGACCCAGAATTGTTCATATAGTATTTAATTTTTATCATATTCAATATCCCATAATGGTTTTATGGATTCACGCCAGGGGTTATTCTTTTCAGTCGGGTGAGGAGTCCATTCGTCCCTTCAGGCACTGGATATTTTTACCGTCTTAACTTCACGAACACAACAAAACAGAAGCCAACGTTGATTCCCCCTCCAAACCTCTACCGGGAGAAATGGCTCAGGACATCAACTGATGTCACTGCAGTCCCTCTGACTGGGAGTTCCTAGGTTCGAGTCCCGACGGTGGCAGGAGTTTTGACTGATCTAGCTTGTTCGCTAGATCGAATTCAGTCACAGTCTGGTGGAAAATTCTAGCGGCTGGCTGCTCTGATCGGTAGTTTTCTGTGGTTTCTCCGATCAATACCGCGCGAATACCGGATCAGTACCCTAACAAACAGGCCATGGACCACGCGCGATCTCACCTCTTCCTTGTCGTATCCTTACACCTTACACACACACTTACACTAACACGCACTACACTACCATACATGCCAGAAAACCCGTCAGGAACTAAGAGCTTGTCCCGGCTGGGGGCGGTGTCCCTCTGGTGGGAGATATCTGGTTGGAGAAAACTCCGCTACCCGAAGGTAGGTCGGCACCGGACCTCGCCATTCAGCGGGGGGGGGGGGAATCACCGTCCCCTCAGCAGCAAAAACATGCACTACACTTACGCCACTAAAGACCCTGGTAGTTGACGTGCCTGGAATCACTAAACAACCAATCAATGAAAACCCCACCAAACTACTGCTTCGGGCCCATTGTGGGTTGGCGGGCGACCTTTGCGGTCGCGTCGCGTCGCGTCGCGCAACCGGCCCGGGGGCCGCCGACGGTGGCGCTGCCGCGCGGGAAAGCATCGCGCACGAACAGCGAAAGCGCGACAGGGGCTCGTGACGACACGCGCCGCGAAATGCAGCAGCAACAGCAGCAGCCTGCGTCAGCACAGCTTCTCAATGGAATCGAAGGCGCACCGTCCAATTGACCTTTTGGCGGTGGATTATGAATACGTTCAAACGTGTACTTGTTTTCTTTCTTTGATAAGTCGTTAAACAAGTAAAACTTCTGTGTGACGTGTAGGAGAAAGGGAAGAACTTTCTCTCCCGTTTTAATGAGGCCCATATTAATATGCAGATTAAACTGCTGAGATGAATGTAATTCAATTGAAAATAATAATAAATCATTAAACAATACATATAATCGCCGTCAGGCAAGAGTCACAGTTAGCCAAAACAAAAAATAGTAACAGTTAGGATACAAATCCAAAATGTCAATAGCATGCACCAGTTCAACTCCCTGAAAAACATGCTCTGCTGGACAGGAAAGAAATAAACTAAAATACGTGAAAGAACTTCCTCGCGGCCGTGTTAACTAATAGCGTCCGTGCACTAAAAAAGTGACACATTTTAAAAATTGCCATTTTCGAGGGAAATGGTTTTATAGGTAGTAGCGCCATCTATTTCGCCGCAAATGCCAAACTGTATTAATTTAGCACACACTATATACCAGTCTTCTGAAGATTTTGAACAGTGATTCTTATTTCATGAACCCATTTCTTCGCTTATTTGGAAACTAAAATATAGAGGAAGGTAAGAAAACTAAGTAGAAACTTTATTTTAGTCATAAAATGTAGATTTTATCGATATCTTTCAGGAATTCTTGAGTTAAGCAAGAATGCAGATGATGAGTGTGAAGCAATAATGCGGGCACCATAACGCCAGCATGACAGATACTACGCGAAAATTGACTGGAGGAAGATGAGAAATAGATTTCACAGACAGTTCTTAAACGAACGCCACCGAGCCGCTGAAACGAACAGCTGAAACTTCGATTACGGACGTTTGCATTGAGCTGATTCCATACAACTAAGCTTTCTCTTGCTTCTCATGAATTATTTAACAAGAAGCTGATAACGGTGGTGTGACTATGAAGCGATGGAACGAAACGAAAAAGAGGTTTTCTGGGGAAGCGAGATATTCTTGAGGAAAGCACTAGCAATTCTTACCATAAATGCTACACAGCAGTAATGTCAAGGTAGTTGCCATCACTGAGACAAGAAAATACAGGTGGCACAATGAAATTTCCCTTCTCTGCAGTTGACCATGTCGCCACAAGAGAGCGATAGTGAAAGCGGCTCAGAAAATTACACGTGAGATACGATTAGATAATGGTTAGAAAAGAAAATTATATTTCGTTAACTGTTCTTTTTCTTATGAATATTTTTATTTATTTTACTGTACACATCCACTTTTTCCCCGCGTGCAGGCGTGAAGGTCAGAACCGGATCTCATGTTCCAGAGGGGCATGAACACCTCCACCTTTCGGGTTATAACAGGCACTATATTTACCGGGGATAATGACATGGCCCATCCGGGAACAATTCATACTTTCTCGATCACACAATCCCCTCAGAGGGAATTCTTACGCGGTCCATCGCCCGAAGAGAGAGGATGCGCAGTTACGAGAGGGCAAGCGGAGAGGAGATAGGACAGTTGAGCTGACGGGTGAGCTGACAGGTGAGCGGGCAGGCGAGCGGATAGACGAGCAAACAGACGAGCACAGAGAAAAGCGGAGAGGCGAGCGCAGAGGCGAGCGGAGAGGCGAGCGGAGAGGCGAGCGGAGAGGCGAGCGGAGAGGCGAGCGGAGAGGCGAGCGGAGAGGCGAGCGGAGAGGCGAGCGGAGAGGCGAGCGGAGAGGCGAGCGGATAGGCGAGCGGAGAGGCGGGCGGAGAGGCGAGGCGGGCGGAGAGGCGGACGGAGAGGCGGGCGGAGAGGCGAGCGGAGAGGCGAGCGGAGAGGCGAGCGGATAGGCGAGCGGAGAGGCGAGAGGAGAGGCGGGCGGAGAGGCGAGGCGGGCGGAAAGGCGAGGCGGGCGGAGAGGCGGACGGAGAGGCGGGCGGAGAGGCGAGCGGAGAGGCGAGCGGAGAGGCGGGCGGAGAGGCGAGGCGGGCGTAGAGGCGAGCGGAGAGGCGAGCGGACAGACGAGCGGAGAGGCGAGCTGACAGGCGAGCGGACAGGCGAGCGGACAGGCGAGCGGACGGGGCCGGCGCCGGCCCTGAAGCCTAAGCGCGCGCTCCGCTCTCGTCATTATCTTTATCACCGGCGAAGCGTCCAGCTGTCTGCCGCGCGCGTGAGCCTGGCCAGGCCTCGCGTCCTCCCGGCCGCCCGGGAGGATTCGCTGGAGAGGTTTGGAGGGGCTTCGAGGGGCCTCGAGGGGCTTCGAGTGGGCAGTGGGCGCCGACCACCGCGGCGCTGCAAGAGGACGCCCGCAGACGCTCGCCGTGGACGGAGCCCATGATGGATCCCCGGGATGAAGTTTGGTATTTGAGCCTCCTCGAGGCCTTTCAAGGGCCTCTGGACGATTATTGCCTGCGAGCCGTTTTGGGTATGGAGAATATCGATTGCAAGTCATGACTAAGCAAACAGGCTAGCATAGAATGGATTCTTCCGAGTAAACTGGACAATGAGTTGCAGGAAACGTGGGGCTTCTCGCTGAACTTTTGTAGGAGTTATAGGTACATTTGTGCAGTCAAGGACCTTCAATGAAGTGTGCGTAACGCTGACATAAAATTACTAGAATTGCTACGTTTTAAGAAGATATTTGTGCAATAATCAACGAAAATGCATACTTTGTGTAATGCATAATTTACATTTTACGACTTCCTAGATTTCTTTCATTCCCTCATTTCACGTTTACCTCTTATACGTATAAATTTATCGGGTTGTTTCGAAAATACTACATTCTAATAAGCTGTTTGGCATTCGCACTTTTAAAGAAAACGACACACCTCTAGAGAAATGGCCTATTCGGAATACGGTTCGCGGGTTCGAATTCCGCTTATGGCATGGGTGTTCTCACATTGCAATAAAAGCCGGATGAACAAAAGCAATTCTCTGCATAACCCTTCGTTAGCATAAAAATCTCTAATTTTCGCTCCACGATTGGCTATGCAAGCTATGTAACATATACTTGATCTCCAACTTCCTTCTACTTCACTTGCAGAAGTAGCAGAAGGGTCTTCAAATCAGTTGCAGGGAATATGGACTAAAACGCGTTTGCAATGACTGGTAAGTCATTTCGAGATTATTAGAGCTATCAAACAAATCTTATTAGAAAATCTTTTAAGGGCTTGTGTGTTCATTAGTTCGTTGCCGGTACGTAGAAATGAAATTTCGAATCTCTTGAATGATAGTGCGTCTCCTCATGCGCGGGATTTTTATGGCGTGGATGAGCGGTTGCCTTGTGACGCGTTAAAACAGCGATTATTCGTAAATCTTAGCGCTCATGAACCAAAAAAGACCTCCGCTTTTCACCCCGCTTTTGCAAGCGATTTCCATACAATTCATCATACACTTTTTGTAATGTGCACCAAAAATCAATAGCAAGCTTCTGAGTTATGGCATTTTTTTTAAAACAATCAGCCATTTTAGTTCAAGAGGATTGGTTCAGAAAACTATTTTTTTAACGCCACCAATCTTACACAAAATTGTGAAAATCGTTAAAGCTGCTGTGTGTGTTCGTTCAAACTCACCAGTCTCGGACGCTTGTTAATAACAAATGTTTGGGTCGTTGAAAGCAGAAGCGGCAACTCACCTGCAAAAGGAATAAAAACAATTACTTTTTTGCAAATACTATTAACATATTAAAATACCGTAAAGACATGTTACTTTGATCCTGTAGTATTAATTTGCAAATGGCGACTTGACCAGGCCAGTTACATGGGAAACCCGAAGCGGTAGGCTTGGTTCAGTGACAATATAATTATTGATAGAGAAAGTGAGAAAAAATAACTACTGTATCTATGGGTTTATAATTCATTCTCAAGTGTGTAAAATTTTGTTTGACAAGTAGGACAATTATTTTCGAAGACGTATTTGTATATTTGTCCTTCTGAATCTGAAAAAAAATCAAGTCACGACTGAAAAGCACGAGTGAAAAAGACTCATCACACGAACAGATACGTAAAATATTTTTCTGCAAATATTGATCTGTGGCACCTGAGAAGGAACCCGTTAGTACCACAGGCTCCAGACAAGCAACCGTGTTTAGTAGCCAACCTACTATCAAGATGATTGAAAATGGAAGGGGTCGACTTTACTCAACGTATCTAGATGCAGAATATCACCGCATCTTTGAGTAAACTATTAAGCTAATACTTTTGTAACAGAAAGGAATCGCTTTATGAAACGTACTTCGCTTGTTTCTAAGAAAGTTATAAGTATAAATATGAACGTCGACGAACGTACACAGATGCAACTATGTGATGAGCCAAATTTTAAAATATATAGAAATCAAATAATGAAAAATATTAAAACTGACAGAAGAGACAATCGATCCAAAGCCAATCCAAAGTAGTCAATACCGTTCTATATTGTTTCTTTGAAGATTTCGATTTCGCTCCATGCACCTAGCAAATATTGTGTACATGAACCGTGAAACAACAACAGCAATAATAATAATAATAATAATAATAATAATAATAATAATAACATTTAATCAATATTTTATGTAACGACAATTTGCTTCGGCGGAATATCTGTAACAGAATCGACCGGTCACTGTTCATTGCAATTAGGTGTATTAGAGAATATTTCCTCTAGGTAAAAATCAAGTCAGAGAAAGTTATGAGTATGTAAAGGAAGAGCCCACAAAAAGAAATTTAAAAAATTAAGAATTCGAAGAATTCCATTGAAATCCTTAGAATTCGAATGTCAAAGAACCCTTGAACTTCTCGAGCCTGGCATAGTTTGTACGATTGGTACGATTGGTTTGTACGATCCCGTCATGAGTGATTTCACCCTGCGAGACCCAGTGCAAAGCAGGCCTGGGATGGGAACAGGCGCCCAGGAGAAGAGGCGGAGCGCCCAACCGGCCGTGTCGGCGGCGGCGGCGGCGGGGGCGGCGGCGTCGCGGCGGCGACGGCTCCCAGCGGAGCAGGCGGGCCATTGGCCGCTGACAGGCGCGATGAAGATTTGTGCGCGTCCGAAGGCCTCGCCGCTTAGCGCGCCGCTTCGGAAGACCCGCGCCCCGCCGCGCCCCCGCCACTTCTCTCACCACGACACAGTCGCCGCCGCTACCATCAACTCCTCTCCAGCCCCGCCTCCGCTTTCGACTCCTGCCTGTTTCCACTCCATCCCTGCCTCACTCTTCACCACCACTATCACCCCATCACCGCCTTCATCCAATCCCCGCCTCCTCCCCATCCCCGCCTTCATCCAATCCCCGCCTCCTCCCCATCCCCGCCTTCATCCCATCCCCGCTTGCACCCATCCCCGCCTCCACCCCATCCCCGCCTTCAGCTCATCCTCGCCTCCACCCCATCCCCGCCTCCTCTCAGGTTCCGTCTCTTCTTATTACTGTCTCTAACCTAATGTCCGAGTTGACTTTTGCCCCGTTCCACCCAACCCTGCCTCCACTCCACCCTTACCTCCCGAAAGTTCCCCATCTCCGACCCGATCCCCACCCCCAACTTCCGCGCCGTCCCACCTAACCCTTCCCCCACGTCCTCCATTCGCCACCAGGTCCTCAGAGACGGTTTCCGCTTCATCTCCAATCCGTCCCGTCCCCCGCCATCACTTTCGCCCGGCCCCGCCCAAACCTACCTCCATCCCATCCTCCGGTCCAGGATCCTGCCTCCGGTTTCTTTCTCGACCCACTCCACCCCGTCCCTGCCTTCATTTCCCCTCAATCCACCACATCCGACCGTCGCTCCATCTCCGTCCTCGCTAACGCGTCGCTCTCACCTCGCTACACAACACAGACGCCGCCGCGGCCGCCGCTTCATCGACACACAGTGGGGCTCTTTCGCGTGGGACGCGCTTCATTGGCGGCGACCCTACGCGTGTCCCCCCCCCCCCGCGCCCGAACGATGTGCGTCGCCCTGAGCTCGACGTTTGTCCTCGCTGTTGCTCAGGCCCAGTGCACCCGCTGGGACCGAAATGAGTGGCTGACCTTTCGAAGAAGCGGGTCGCTACAGTATTTATTAAGAAGAAATTGTCTTCCAACGTTGAGGCGGGGTTGGTACAAGGGAAAAGAGGCAGACGTACAAGAAATGGTATTTTGACATCCATAACGAAGACACAGAACAGAAGGATTGATATCCAGCTATGATTTGTCCCAGAACAGTTTTGAGAAGATGAAGAACTGTAGGATATGCTATAGATCAAGAACCACAGAGGAGTCAACTCGCCCTGATTTTCGATTTCCGACACATATTTATTTTTAAAAAATTCTTATTTTATAATTGATGTTTGAGATTACAACTCTGTCAACGTGGTGAAACGTAAATTATTATTTTATTTTAACGTTATATTTTACCATCTGTTGCCAGATGATGCCAATTTAACGAGTATAAAACAATATGACAGTCATTCTTTTTAAATCTTCCACCGAACGAATAACCCCTAAAGGAATTGAACATGATGTGGTAACAAAGATAAGTAACCTAGTAGGAAGTCTCCCTAGTAATTGGTTTAAACGTGTGACCGGTCCATTAATCAATCACTATCAATGTAAAATATATTGAAATGCAATCATAATTTAATATTGCCATTCAGCTTTATTGAGTCAATGAGACACGAAGTGGCAGGCAGATGGCATTTTGCCGGGCATCTACAACTTAAGCGTACGCGTGGTGACTCACTGTCGGCCTGACTTCAACAAGAGATTGTTAGTGATGAGTCATGGAAGAGAGCTATTTCGTAATATCATTTCAGCATCGCGAATATTATAGGGACTCACGATGTGACCTGAATGGTGAATTTTTTCTTAGGCATCCAACCACAACTTCATTGCTTTCGTAATGTCGTTCGATGAAATATACGAACTCTTAATTTTTAAACTATTATATATGTGCTAGGTGATCTCCAATGCACCTTACGTTCCATTTGGCCAAAATAAACGTTCATTAAGAAATAAAGATAACATTTTTAGAAATCTTAGAAATGAGCAATACATTTCATATCGACAAAAACGCTTCAAGTGTTTTCAATAATGTCTTCTCCCCTGCCACCAATAAAGAAATGTCAAGAAAAATATTCTAATGACCTCGTTGACCTCTTAGTCTACTTATTTTTTCATAAATATTCATTATCCATATTACTGAAACACAATAAATACTAATTTATTGCATTGTTTTGTAAATAATGAAAACCAAAAACATTTTACTACGCTGCGTCCATTAACTATACTTGATATTGACCGCCTCGATTATCAAAAATTCAAATTATTATTCAAGAAATTATTTGAGACTCTTCATGTGATCCATGTGTTCTCATAGCAGTGTGATCGTTGGTCCTGTCTATGCCAACAAACGCTCATTCTCCACGTACACTACACAACACGATTGAGAGATTTAGAATCTACAATCTAGTAGTTTTCTTTAGCATTTTGTTTATTTTAAAAATATCGGACAAACTTCGGTTTCTTAAGGGCACATGATATTTTGTACACGAATACATAGGATTTTGAGAAAGCAAATTCAGCAACATTACTACGTTGGTACTTGATGTACATTTATGAACACAAATAACATAAAATCCGGAAGTTAGAATTGTGGTATGCTCGGAGGTTCGCGGCGCGGCAAATTTCTTAGTGTTTCCACAGCGTCTATTATTCGCTGGTTCAAAAACCGAAGAGTAAGATGGTGTCTAGCCCATTTTGGACCTCTAAACGACAATCAACACCGCGGTACACAAGTATAATTGGGACAGTCTAAAAACAGAGAGAGATAAGTTTGTTGTTTGCAGAGCGTGAATGACGTAGTATGTATACAGCAGACATTTTTGATACCGCGGCGCGTCGTTTTTGCGGACAGTTGAAGTAGATACTCTTAGAAATTTGCAGACCATTTGTGTTGTTATCAACAGCCTAGTTACAGTTACAAGGATGGTCTATAGTTGGTGGGACACTCGGTATAGATCTCAACGTATCAAACATCTCTAAAACAGGATTTTGAATATGAATACACTCGTATGATTGTATATCATGCCAATCATGAAAACATTTCGATTTCAAACTGTTTGTAGGAGTGTTAAGTGAAATTGCCCCCCCCCTACATACACACACACACACACACACACACACCACACACACGGTTTGAATAACTTCTGGGTCCGCCACTGCGTGGATCTTACCAGAGCTTTCAGGAGAAAAGAAAGAAGCAAAACACTATTCTAATTTTAAACCAACAATGTAATAGTAACGAAAGCGAAGGCGGCCGGGGGGACGGAGCGCACTCGGGAAGATTCGTTCTTCTGGCCGGAGGCTACGGCCTGGAGCTGGGCCGGCCGCCGCCGCCGCCGCCGCCGCCGCCGCCGCCGCCGCGCCCCACGCTTCGTTGGCCACGAGATGAATGAAGCAGCCCGCCTCGCCCTCGGGGCGGCGTGGCGCGGCCACGGCGGCGGCCATGATGACGGCACGAGCCCGGCTCAGGTCAAGAGCTACACCAAGGGGTAATAATGGACGCGGGAAGGTGGTAACGGGACGGAGCAATGCGAGGTGAATAATGCGATCAGGAGGATGCAGACATGAAAGAGAGAAAGGGAAGGCTGAAAAACAAAAGGAAGCTTGGTGGAAAATAAGTGAGTCCCGAAGATAATTTGTGAATGAAGTGGTGCAAGATAAGAATGAGAGAGACGGGAAAAGAAGGAAGAAAACAGTAGTAGGAAAAGAGGAAACGAAAAATGGTGGAAAGCAAGAAGAGAAAGAAGAAACAAAGAATAATGTGGAAGTCGCAATGGCAAGAATACGGAACAGAAAAAAAAGAAGTTCTCCCTTTCGTCTTGATAGAGAACAAGCTTTTTGGTTTTGCTTCATTCTCTTCCTAGCTGATATCTATCGGCGTCTAGATGACCTACCAGAGCCACTCGCAGTTCCTTCTGTTCAGTTGGGGACATTCCCGGTGAAGAGTGCCTTCCGGCCCCAGAAGCATAGACATACCTTCCCCTTATACATTAACGTTTTTACCCCTGGTATTCCTTGTCCCCAACTCGGTGCTTGTGTCATTGTTCTGGGTGCAGAGATAAGACGCGATGAATTGAGAGGGTGTAATGACGGGCCGGCTTTTCTCTGTATTACGTGTTCGAGAAAGTAAAAAGAAAGAAGTGAGAGGAGGAGAGCTGAAGATAAGGGCCAGGCGGAAGAAAAAGAGAAAGAAGGAAGACAATGTTAGAGGCGACAAAGATGTCCAGTACAATACGAAGTTGAAGTCGGTGGCGACACCACTAGAGCGAAGACGACAGAGCTAATGGTGGTGGAGAGGAGAGGGGGGGGGGGGGGGCTGCGAGATGCCTGCGGCGGCCTGGGGTGCACTGAGGTGGGCAACGAGCACTCGGCCGTCCGCGCCGCTCAGCACCGCAATGAGAAATTACCCGGCGCGCCCCCTCAAGAAGGTTCCTGCCTGGGGAGGGAGGCGGCGCTGTGCTTTTCGCGAGCGGGGCCAATTTGGGTTGGGCGAGATGGCCGGCGTTTTCGGCACAAGAGAAAACTAATGACCATAATCTGGAAATGAGTTGTACAGCCGTAACTAGATCCTTAAGCTAGCGTGTTGATGGTAGATGAGAGCCGTGATTACCAGTACTACTTCAAATCATTTCCCTCTTTATTTACTTCGCTATTTGTTGTTTGTATACATATACCAAATCTTTGTATTATTTATTAATTGACCTAATAGGTACACGATTTTTAAAATTTGTTCGAGCAATATATCTTGACAAAAATTATCTTCAAGAGAAATCTAGCAATGGATTGAAGATCTGATTTTGATAATGATGTGTAATAATGAGATGAATTGTGAACAGAAAATGCTTGTTGAACAATTAAGTGGATCTGAGAAAATTACGACATAATTAAAAAATAACATTCTTTAATCGTTTAATAATTAAAATATATAATGTGATAATGAATGTTTCACGGAGGGTGCAAAATACTTACACGCCACGTTCACAATGTTGGACATTCGGATTTTTATGAGACTTTATCACTAGAGAACGATCAATGGAAAACACATACAATAAACTTTCGAGGTGTTTTTGACAATTAGAACAAGAGTTATGAAGAAAAATATTAAATTTCGAAGGGTCACCATTGGCCGTTGGGCGTGCACAAGTGGGAAATGGAGGCTACAAGCTGTGCGCCTGCTGTGGCGAAGGGTCAGTCCAGACCGATGACAGCATCGCCTTACCAATTCAAGTGCAAAAATCAGCTTACAGCTTACAAATTACGGGTTGATAGGAAACCAGAACGAATCTTTTCTATTTAAATACTAGTTTTACACTCATTCTCACCTGGAAAGAAACAATTTAATATATAAGAGGTCGTGAAATGTCTTAACGTGCATTCAAATTACGATACGTAAGTTAGAGTTTCAAATTGTATTGTGTTTAATTTGCAATGTATACATAAGATTGTTACGACTCCATTTGCCAATATTGTTATAATCGTATTCCTCGAAAATATGAAACTTGTCTCGAACAGGTATTCATTATTGATGGTGATTTCAAAACCAGTAAGCTGAAAAAGCCCGCCAAAAAAGTGCGAATTCTTCTAAATGTCAAAAGTACTTCAAATTTCGATTAATGCGTTCGCGAATACGGTACGTGTGCATATATGTAAAAAAATATCATGTTCGATTTGGTATACAGTGCACAGACAACTACTGGAAAATCAGTTTTCGTACTTCTGCGGGTAATCTCTCTTTGGCAACGGTCTGGGTTGGTTCAAGGTCACGCCGCGCGTCGGAAGTCGCGACGGCCCGCGACCTTCTTCATCCCATGCTCGTGCCAGCCCAACGACCAACGAATACTTTACAACACTTAATAATTGCGCTCAAAACTCTTCTTATAATTTTTCAAAATTTGACTATAAAAGCTTTCGATTCTACACTATTTATTGGTGAAGTCTGATAAAAAAATGAGTATATGGTGAGTGTGGTGTGTTAGTGTACAAGAAAATAATTTGATGACAACAAAATAATACAAATAAATGTAAATAAGCATGGTAAAACATTGCATACTAGTAATACATTTCATCGTAATAATTATGTACTAACAATTTATTCAGAATATGATTCTTGGGTGAATAAAACACATGAACAACTTTTGCTTGTAGAATATATTATAATTGTGTGATTATTTCGAAAATGTAGGGTTTCAAATTTGTGTACTAAACGCGCCGTGGTTCGAAATAATTGAGCTATGTTCAACCAACAGTGCTTGCAGGTCGAGTCTTGTGTATTCAGCCCCGCATTGCTTGTAAGGCGGAAACTGCTTTCTGGAGCGTCGTGTAAAGCAACGTTGTTTAACAGGCACTGCGTCGAACACGACTGCTTGCCTGTGTCCCCTAGGTGAGAAACGAGCGTTTACATTGTGACCTTGGAGTCGCCTCCAGGCCCAGCTCGCGATCCTAATCCGAACGCGATAGCCCCAACACGCCGAATGTCCTAGTACACCAATTGTTGCACTACGCCGAAAGCTGACTGCTAAATTACTGTTTGTGTTAATTTTATATAAATTTACGAAAGAAAATCAGCGATTTTTTCTTGTTAATATATTGTTGTATTTTTTTAAATTTAATTTATTGAGAAGGATGACAATATTTGAAGTACAAATTAAACAAGCATTAATTTCCAAATTAATTTAGCCAAGAGAAAGCGATTCTTGTTCCATTTTTATGGACTTTGTACTAATCGCGGAAATTAGTCGATTTTATTTTAAATTTACTTTATCGCGATAAATCCGGAAAATAATTCGACTATATTACTAATTTATTTATACAAGTGGTCAAGCTAGCACTAAATCACTCTAATGTATTTGTTGTTGCAGTTTACATCGTTGATGCGAACATCTTAAGCTTCACTGCATTACCTAACCGACTTGCTTTCTCCCAAAGCCCTCTTCTCCTATTTAATCGTTACTACTTATTAGTTTATTTTATGTTTATGCTCTGGGCGCAGTGTTCGCGAACTCTAGTAAGATAACATATGTAGATACCATGCCCGCGATCTCGACATCCCTGGCTTAAACCATTACGCTGATAACAACGACCATAATGAAAAATTAAATCAAGGGAAATATGTCAAACAAAATTAAGATAATTCAGAAAACGGACGTTGGGAAATATTCATTCGCGAATCGAACTATTAGACACTGGAACAGTTTGTCTATGACAATATTCGATCTCTTTCCTCAAAGTTTGAGCAAATTTAAAAATACATTACTTTCCTGTATGTTGATATGTGTATTATAAATATCTTTAATATTATTCAGTGTAAGTAACTATGTCTACTATGTAATTTATTATTATTATTATTATTATTATTATTATTATTATTATTATTATTATTATTATTAATTATGTGAAGTGCAGTGGCGTTGTGAAACTGAGGAAAACGAGTGTGTAAGGAAGACTTTACAGCCCAGTGATCTGCAGCGCGGTGAAGTGTGGTGAGGTGGAGAGCTATAAAAGATTGCACGGCGAAATGTTCACGTTAATTTGTAAAGTTTGTAAATTTTGTGAAGTTGTTGAGTTCTGTAATGCTTAGTTAGTGTATTCTACCACCAAGTTCTCTAACTTATATGCATAATTAGTAATAAATCTAATGTTTTGCCAGAGAATTCATTCCTTGTATTAGGTGCAGACCGCAGTCCTTCAATAGATTCTGAGTTCGGAGTATCTCTAAGCATCTTCCAAGGTTAAACGCGTCGTCTCCAACCTCTGATTTTCCCCTCCCTTGCGCTGTCGCCGGGAGGGGAATCGGCGATTTCAGCCCGCTACCCCTAAACCGCGCTCCAGCCTCTGCTGGCAGTGCAGCTTCGCCGAGTGTCAAGAAAAGTTGCCTAGTACGCAGTAAATCGGAAAAGGACCAGCTTGCGCTTTCAGAGGATATTTACCTCGGGGAAAGAATTTCTGCGTCTCGCTGCTAGGAGGAGAACCAAAAAGGTATGGTGTTTTCGTTTTTTCTTCTTTAGTTTGTATAATCTTCAACAAACCTTTATAAATATTACTGGTCTTAACTACGCTGTTTTAACATCGCGTCTCTATATTTACACCGCAGACGATTAACGGTGAACAGAATTATTCTAGTCAGAGCGCAAACAAAATAAAACATTTAGAAACGTGAAGTATTTGAACCCTATTGGCTTGTATGTGTAGTGGCTTGATTATAATTTGATGGATTGTGCAGCGCAAATAAAATGTACATTTTTTAATAGTTCGATGCTTTTAGATTCGAACTGAGTAGTTGTATTGGTTTATTTATTATTTTTGGTTCATTTATTATTTACATTAATGATTCCTCATTTTTTATGCATTGATAAACAAAGTGTTTTATAAAAGATAAGTGATATGTTTAATGAAGTGGATTAAATTATTTTTATAAAGCACGTTATCGAATAAAAGCAAAATTATCTGAAAGTAGCTTATGTATAAAAATATACTTCTAAGTTAATGGATTTAAAGCGTGTTTCATGCGTCCTGATATAAGATGTATAAACAACAAAATAAATTGTGAATGCGGCTATCTGGAAACGGCATCTTTGATATTTCATAACCACCATTTTGAAAGCTGTAACGAGGCAATGTAATTTTCAGTAGAGTTCTCAGAAAACAGGAAGGTCGTGTTCATAAAGAGGAGTGCATTTAAAAATAAACCCACGGTTTTATATTGCATCATTGCTATTCACTGTATAGGAGGCACGTTGTTAATAGTGTTGGGAAACATTATAAGTAATTACAAAGACTTGTTGTGATGTACATGATCGATAATATAGATAGGAAGGATGAAAGTTAGGAAGGAGATTAAGATAATAAACGATAAAATAGACAATGTTTATTTAAATCTTTGTCTAGCATTAAAAGCCGTGTTACATAAATAACACGAACAAGTTCAGAAATGTTCACTTTCCCCGCGCAAGAAGTATTGAGAAAAATGAAAAGATTTTTAATTAAATATCATTGGACAAGAAAAATCACAACGTTGGTGAGACATCAACTATTTCCTCTAGATATTGTATCCTGGTCAGACCTGTCTACACTTTCAGGAAGTAGTTCATTTTCGTTGTAAAAATCGTTGAAAAGCATTTGACTACTTGGCATTAACGCAGACGGTGTCAGAGTGTATTGGTAATTAATAATAACTAGAGAATCATGTATTATTTTATTTTCATTTTATTAATCGCAATCGGACTATATTTAATCCGGAATTCAACATTAATAGTCCATTCGTTTCTGGTTTTGCAGACAGTTGAGTTTCCTCGTAGGTCTCTTTACTCTTAGGCCTACCGCGGGCGTTCCGCACGGATGAATGGTATAGTGGGTATATTTGAAAATATGACTACATTGTTTTCCATAAGGGTGGACGCACTAGGCCGACACGGTCGGGACGGGACAATCCGCATCTCCCGCCATTTGCAAACGTCCGAAGGAAAGATCTTTTGAACATTCCGACATTCTATTCTGTCACAATCGATAACGTTATCAGTTCACATCTCGCGCGTGAATTTGGCTGGGACGGCCTTTTAGCCGTTTCAGTTGTGTGGTTATGTGAAGTGGGTGGAGCGAACATGGATGTGTCTAATTTAATTTTGTTGATCCCCTGTTATCTCGAGTTGTACAACGTAATATTCAGTTTAATTTAATGTTTACTCATCCCTCGGAAGAGTAATTTAGCTGGTTAGCTAAACCATTCGTAAGAATTAATAACTTTTGTCAAATTTAGAATACTAGATATTTATAAGAAGCTATGCAATATGAATAAAACTGAGTACATTTTGTGCTTGGTAATTAAATTGTACCACATTTTGAACCGTCACATTGGCTTATTAATCAATGTAAGTTTTTTCTCTCATCCATGTAAATTATTACGTCTTGTTTGTGTAAATTATTTTCTTAAGTTTTCAAATATATTAATGCAATTATGATTCTGTACCTTGATTGCTAGTTTTTCACTCGCATTTTTAGCAATTGGTTCATTCATATTAAGTGTAATTTTCCACATTTTTTTCGGGCGAGATAATTATTTTTCCTCGACCTACATGTTACATGACCTACATGTAATAAATAACGATTCTTCATTTTCAACCAGATCAAGATATAACACGTGAAAATCCGATTTTGTCACTTTCGTTCTGTTTATATTATGAACCCATAATCTGAGCATCTTCGCCCCTTTGCCTCCATTTCTTCTTCCTTTATAAAAAAAAGAAACCCAAAGCAATTACTTCCGTACTTGACATTATGAAACCATCGCGTACGTTACAAGGCACTGAACAAGGAGCTAAAGTGACTTTACAACTGTTCGAAGTGTCGGTCCTGTCCTGTGCAGTCCCTTCCCTTTCATGAGTTACACTGCCAACGCAAGTAGGAGTTCCGTCAAGAGGAGTCATAGATTGCGTTGCAGTATAAATGTCTAGTGTGCCAGCACTCCAGTTCGGGGTAGCAATATGTGCAGTGTTGATATTAGCGGATACGCGTCACATTGAACAACTGTTTGATTGAATATACAGAATACACCGTAACTGAAGATAACCTTTATGTGATTTGCATTTCTCTTGTGGTGAGCATTTATGCAATATGATAATGAATGAAAATTGTCTTTCGGTCACAATAGAAGTATATATGTATATGTGTATATATGTATATGTGTATAAATGTATATGTGTATAAATGTATATGTGTATAAATGTATATGTGTATAAATGTATATGTGTATAAATGTATATGTGTATAAATGTATATGTGTATAAATGTATATGTGTATAAATGTATATGTGAATAAATGTATATGTGTATATATGTGTGTGTGTATATGTGTATATGTGCATGTATGTGTATGTGTATGTATGTATGTGTATGTATATGTATGTGTGTGTATGTGTATGTGTATGTATATGTATGTGTATGTGTATGTATATGTACGTGTGTATGTGTACGTGTAGGTATGTGTATGTGTATGTATATGTACGTGTGTATGTGTACGTGTAGGTATATGTATGTGTATGTATATATATGTATATATATGTATACATATATATGTATACACCTATTTTGTCACACATATCAGTCATTTTTATTACTATTAACCTCTACCCATTAGATTGAGATTTGGGCAGGAGTGAAGTTAAAATACTTGTCTCAAATCAAACGTTTCTTCTCTTCGCGTTTGTGGGCAATTACATGGCGCCACCAACAGCAGGTGCATACAAAGCCCGCCAGGAGCCGGCGCTTCCGACCTGCGCAACCGAAGGCAGCGCGGCCGCCGAGTGCTGGCCGCCGAGCCCCTCCGCTGGCGGAGCGCTTCCATAGCGCGTCGCGTTCTTCTGCGGCGGAGACCAGTCAATTACTCTCCGTGACACCCGATTCCAGCGCGCGATTCACACGAGCACCTGGGATAATTACTTGGCGCGTGGCCACGGCTGGGCGGCGGCGGCGGCGGCGGTGGGAGCAGGGGCCGCGGGCCGGTTCTCGCAGCAGCCTGGCGCCTCCACATGCGGTAGAGGTCTTCTGCGATTCGCGTCCCTCCTTACGTCGTGTCACCGGACCGGCAAAGGTGGCACAGGGCATCAAAGGATGTCACTGCAGTGCCCCTGACAGGGAGGTCCTCGGTTTCCAGTCCCGTCAGTGGCAGGACAACAGCTTGGTGGCTGGGTCGAGTTCAGCCGCTGTCTGGAGGAGAATTCTAGAATTTTAGTGGCCGGCAGCTCTGAGGTAGTTTTACGTGATTTTCTCCGATCAACACCAGGCGAATGCTCGAGCAATACCGTAACAAACGTGCCAAGCGCCCGACCTTTCCTTGTCCTTTCCACACACCTTACGCTTACACCCGCACGCACATGCTCTTCACTACCTCACGTGGCCAGTCGGGAGTTTAGAGATGGTCCGGGCTGGGCAGTGTCATGCTGGCGGGAGATACCTGGCTGGAGAAAATCTTGCCATACAGCGGGGAAAGATCACCGCCACTTCCCGTGATAAAAAAAATTGTACTAACTTACGAGACTACTGACCTTAACAGTTGGCGCAATCGGAATCGAATCAGATGTGTGGGAGGGCGAGGGAGGTCCTAGTGGTCGACGCTGGCGGATTTTCGACGCTTGCTACGTAGATTGGCCGAATTTAGTTGCTGCATTCTTGGGTATCCGGGATGAGCCGCGTCTCGGTCAATTGTGCTGACGTTTCGGCCATCTTACTGTGGCCTTCTTCAGGGCTGTACTGCTCAATTCAGTTGCGGCCTGGAGGTGAATTCTATCAACCAACTGCTCTGACCGGTAGATCTCCTATCAATAGCAGACGAATGTCAGAGCAGTTTCCTAACAAATGCGTCACTGACCGTGTGCGATCTTTCTTTTTTCGTATTTAAACCGTTTTTCCCCCTCGCACACTTTGCTGATTTGCTATATTACCTTCACTGATTATTTTCGGAGTGTTCTATATTATGGTAACATTGTATGTAATTGTAAGAAATTTTAAATAAAATATAATTTCTAACATGTTTGTATATTCTCAAAATCGTCAACACCAATGTTGTAATAATGTTCTAATGATGTTTTTGTTATATACTTGTGTACATATATATTATTGTGAAGGATTCTAAGGAGAGTACCAATAGGTGCCTTTCTTACTTTCTTTTAATATTATATTGTTAATAACCACTTGTAGTATTTACTTATTATTTTACATTTAAAAAAGATAGTAAATATTCGTCGAATAAAAAAAATTAGATTATGAAAGACATAGAATGTAGATGATTGCGATAAAAGCAAAAAACACAAACACAAGTGTTGCCACTTAAATGACTAAGAATGTAAGTATAGGCAACTGTTTTGTATCGTTCGAAAAATTCATTTTTTTACTCCGTCACATGTCTTCCACGTGTACTACGAAGTTCTAAGTCCGAAGTCTCATTGCAATGTTTGGGTGCTACGCAGTTTACCAAAGTGCCTTCGCTCAGAGGTTCTCAGCAGGGTCGGTACCTACCGATGAAAAATTTATCATAAATAATTCATTTTTATATTTTATTAAATTAACTTACGTGAATGTAACTTCCCTTGCATTACGTTGCAACAAGTTACAATAACGAAAATTTGTCAAATCTTCAACTTTTCCCCACATTATCCTGGCTCACATTTCCGAAATTATTACGAAGCCAAGAAAAATGCACGCTAAACGATGCAAGAAATACAAATTACACAGTAACTCGGTTGCCAGGCATTGCCACAAATAAATATCTCAGCTTTTTTCGGCTTGAAAACACATCTATTGTAATTATAAGGGGGAGAACGTGTGGGTTGCAGTAAAAGCATACTGTTCGTGTCTCAGAGGCAGAGCCGAAAGGTGGCGAGACGCCAGAAAGAACAGAACGTCGTGTCGATAGGACATTTCCAAGTTTTCTTTCTTCGCAAAACGTGTTGTTTGGAATAACAGTTTAATAATTACACTAAACTGTTACTAACAAATCGCTTCACGGTGTTATTGCTACCGGTGTTATTGTAACTATTTACGCTATATAATAATTCTTGTTGCTAAAATGTAAACTAATTATATATTATAGTAGAGTAATATATATATATATATATATATATATATATATATATATATATATATAGTAAATAAAATGTACCGTATATTACTGTAATAATTCTTGTTGCTAAAATTATTCTGCCGTTGCTGAAAAGTGAGCGGGTATTTCCCGTACCTGCTGTTATCAATTGAGCTATCACATTTCACTTCCTGTAGCTATCTGAAAATACCGGATGTTAACTCTCACCGCACCTTGACCATGAAAGTTTACTCGGATAGGTAGAATGTGTTATCTGTATCAGAAGTATTGTTGACAGATAAGTTAATAATTTTTTAGTGTTATTGAAATGGCACATATGGGTATTTGAATACAGAGATTTTGCATTACAGTAGGCAGGAAGTAATGAATGTAGCTATCAAAGGAATGGAAATAATCAGATCAATAACCAGAAATGTTAGTTAATTTAAAAAGAAAGAAAGAAAATTAACTTTGAAATATTTGTATTTTTAACAGAACAAAACATCATTTTGAAAAATATTTTATCATCCGAATTAACAATTTTAACATTGATATTTAATGTCTTATTTACAATTTATACTGTATAATTCTAAAAATCCAAAAATGGCTGTAACAAGTATTGTATTTCAGCTTCTGGGTCAATGATCTTCATCTCGGTCAGATTTTTCGTTTGATCTACTGAGAATTCTTAGATGGCCTCTGGTTTTGGGCATACTTGCGTGCACAAAATGTGCACTATTGTGCTCATTTTCTCTAGCTCCGTGGGGTGTTGGTGGGGAGTATAGTTATTCAGATAATCCTTCTCAATATGCTCGTAGCAGTAAGTCGATGCCTTCACTTGGAACATGATGATGGATAAGAGTCAAAATGTGTAGCATGCTTGCCGTTGCAAATATTTTCTAGTACAGGAGCGAATATTATCCTATTATCAAATTGCCAGGAACGTTTGTTATTACCTATGATTTTAATATTTACTTTAATACAGTATAAGAGCGAGGGTAGGGATTCCAGACCTCAAGAAAATCTTCACAGATTGCACTTCTCTCTCATAGTACGTCACATAATTTTTATGTATGTTTAATAAATATAAATGCACGTTACCCAATAAAAGGAAGTCCGAGAAAACACACGTTACTTTGTGGAAAATGTATTCTAAATATATTTCACTAAATTGTAGAAACAATAGATTGATTGTATGTGAAAAATGACTTGGTACAGCATTTTTGGGAAAATGAACTTCTCTGTTGCATTTGTAAAAACCACTGGAGATGCTTTAAGTAAATGCTCAACATACACACCACGACTAAAATCGTGATTATTGTTATTATTTTTATTATTATTATTACATTTAAAATTAGTTCAAGAATCTTTAAGCTATAATTTCGTACCTCTAATGCAACGAACGTAGCCCATAAAAACGGTACTTCATCCATCACCAGGCGCCCGCAAAAACAGGAACAAATCGCGAAATCGATTCTTGGCGGCCGCCGCGTGTCGCGTGCGCAATGGAGGGACTGGCCGTCACTCGTCGCCGGCCCTGCCTACCGCTAAGCGCACTCACCTTGGCGCGTTAGCGAGCAGCTCCTCCGCGCCAGGCACAGTGCGCGCCACTGCCGTCGCGCCCGCCGCTACGTACTTAAGCATCATATTGTGGCGCGGGGAGAGGCGGTAACGGGGGCGGGAGAGGCGGCGCGAGGGGCGGGAGAGGCGGCGACGGCGGGGGCAGGCGCGATGGCGGCGACTGTGACGGGGGCGGCCGCCCGGACTGCGGCGGAGACGGTGGCGGTGGCAACAGCGGCGGTGGTGGTGGCGAAGGCGGCGGCGGCAGTAGTGACGGTGGCGGGGGCGGCAGTGACCCGTGTTTACGCTGGCAAGTGGAGCGCTCGCACATGTCTGGGGCCTACGATGCGATATTGCCACGTTGCCTCTGCCCCCCCCCGCCCGTTGCGTTGAAATAAGCAAATTAGAACAGAAACCTCTAGTGCGAGAAAACGTGGAAGATCTCTCTAGTGTGTTATTAGATGTCCCAGATGCTCACCCATCCAGTAACCTGTGGTGCCTCGAATTAACCTCCGTGACGTCTTAAAGCGCTGTTAAGCAATTCGCCTGGCAATGCCGGGTTGGATGAATAAGTTTATCCATTTTGTTACTTAAAATTATTTCAGGCCGTTTAAGTGTCAATTCGCAAAAAATGAGTTTGAAGTATGAACAAAAATGTTTTGTTGTCTTATATTGAGGATTTAAAAGCTAATTTGAAGCGCTACAAAATTTCCATGATTGATTCGAAATATCAACGCGAAAAGCGGACAAAAATGTCCAATACGAAGAAGCGTGGAAAAACGATTGTATGTGTTTTATTGAAGCTTGTTCTTTTTTCTGTTCATTTGCCATTCTGCAATAGACGTATGATCCAATTTTATTACAATATTTTAACGGAAGTTTCCGAAAGATTGATTATGATGCACTGGTGATTGGTTATGTGTTTATGATCCCTTTTAATGCTGGTTCAGGCTTTCTTTTCTTTCTGTATCTTAGCCATTCTGCAAATATATAATTTAACTGGAATACCTAATTACGTTATAGTTTCTTTGAAATAAATCACATAAGTTATTGTATGACTTCTCATACGCTGAGTTGTAGCGGGTTATTACGGGCCTTGTTTATACTTGGTCTCGAGCGCGCTAACGTTGGCGATATCCGAGACTGTCATAGCGACGTATAGTGGTACATTTTAGATCAGTAGCTGGACAAAAATAGAAAAGGAAAATGCGTAAAGCCCAGAAACGTAAAAGCTGCATAAATGCTCTCGAAAAGAACCCTACCAAAGGAAACTGGCAGGAGACTTTGTCATCAGCTCATGAAAATGTCAGATTAAGTCTATTTGCGACCGCTCAGAGAAATGCCGTGGTGGGACGTCCGCAGTCCTTTATAATATCCTGTCGTCCGCTATAATTCTTCTCCAGACAGCGACTGAATTCAACCTTACTTAAAAGTGTTAAATATTCTGCCACTGTGGGGACGCGAACCTAGGACCTCCCGGTCAGGCTCTGAGCCATATCTCCCGGAGATTTCTAATATAATTCTCTAATTTAGTCGATAATTTACTGGCATTTTTTTCTTGAGCTGTTTTTTGAATTACGGTACAAAAAAGGTGGGATTTTTGAAATTCAAACTGACCTAAAAAATAAACGGTTCTTGGTATAAATGGAATTTTTACCAAACATTTTCCAGGGATTCTAATTTGATCTTGTTCCAGAGTATGTATATCCAGAGTATGTATATCCAGAGTATGTATATCCAGAGTATGTATATCCAGAGTATGTATATCCAGAGTATGTATATCCAGAGTATGTATATCCAGAGTATGTATATCCAGAGTATGTATATCCAGAGTATGTATATCCAGAGTATGTATATCCAGAGTATGTATATCCAGAGTATGTATATCCAGAGTATGTATATCCAGAGTATGTATATCCAGAGTATGTATATCCAGAGTATGTATATCCAGAGTATGTATATCCAGAGTATGTATATCCAGAGTATGTATATCCAGAGTATGTATATCCAGAGTATGTATATCCAGAGTATGTATATCCAGAGTATGTATATCCAGAGTATGTATATCCAGAGTATGTATATCCAGAGTATGTATATCCAGAGTATGTATATCCAGAGTATGTATATCCAGAGTATGTATATCCAGAGTATGTATATCCAGAGTATGTATATCCAGAGTATGTATATCCAGAGTATGTATATCCAGAGTATGTATATCCAGAGTATGTATATCCAGAGTATGTATATCCAGAGTATGTATATCCAGAGTATGTATATCCAGAGTATGTATATCCAGAGTATGTATATCCAGAGTATGTATATCCAGAGTATGTATATCCAGAGTATGTATATCCAGAGTATGTATATCCAGAGTATGTATATCCAGAGTATGTATATCCAGAGTATGTATATCCAGAGTATGTATATCCAGAGTATGTATATCCAGAGTATGTATATCCAGAGTATGTATATCCAGAGTATGTATATCCAGAGTATGTATATCCAGAGTATGTATATCCAGAGTATGTATATCCAGAGTATGTATATCCAGAGTATGTATATCCAGAGTATGTATATCCAGAGTATGTATATCCAGAGTATGTATATCCAGAGTATGTATATCCAGAGTATGTATATCCAGAGTATGTATATCCAGAGTATGTATATCCAGAGTATGTATATCCAGAGTATGTATATCCAGAGTATGTATATCCAGAGTATGTATATCCAGAGTATGTATATCCAGAGTATGTATATCCAGAGTATGTATATCCAGAGTATGTATATCCAGAGTATGTATATCCAGAGTATGTATATCCAGAGTATGTATATCCAGAGTATGTATATCCAGAGTATGTATATCCAGAGTATGTATATCCAGAGTATGTATATCCAGAGTATGTATATCCAGAGTATGTATATCCAGAGTATGTATATCCAGAGTATGTATATCCAGAGTATGTATATCCAGAGTATGTATATCCAGAGTATGTATATCCAGAGTATGTATATCCAGAGTATGTATATCCAGAGTATGTATATCCAGAGTATGTATATCCAGAGTATGTATATCCAGAGTATGTATATCCAGAGTATGTATATCCAGAGTATGTATATCCAGAGTATGTATATCCAGAGTATGTATATCCAGAGTATGTATATCCAGAGTATGTATATCCAGAGTATGTATATCCAGAGTATGTATATCCAGAGTATGTATATCCAGAGTATGTATATCCAGAGTATGTATATCCAGCGTATATTTTTGCGACCGTTTGCGTCCACACGCGTTTTAAAATTTCCGGATGCGTCATGTGAAGAGAGCACTTCAATCTTTTTTATCACCATGTTTGCGTGGAATAAGCGATGTCCAAGGAAAATATCAGGCTAGATCAGCATCAAAATATATCAATTATTCAAAATATCAATATAGATTAGCATCCAAAACCCGTGTACATTTGACTGAAAGGATAAAGACTCTTTTTGGTATCTAGAGACTGTATCTTCAAAAGGACTTGTTTAGAGATAGAAAGGAAGTCATCGTATCACTCTGAGATTCCAAAGTATCGATACAAAATACGTAGTTTGAAGGATTTGTAACTCTAGTAAATAACATTTTAAAGAGAAACTCTTGAATTGCTTCTTTTGCATTCAAGACCATTAGTTTTTCAGCATTTTGTTTTTAAAAAAACGAAGATTTTGTTAAAGGTTGCCCTGAGATGGCAGAGCAAGAAATAGTGTAAAATTCTGGAGGAAATCTCTGAGAGGCTCTGAAAAGATAAAATTGTTGTAATCTCTCTACCAAGATATGTCAAAAATAATAATGGCATCCCCCCAAAAACAACTTTTGCATAAAGTGAAAAATAGATCACGAATAGATGGACACTTTTTAAAAAGGTCTTTTACAATTCTCATTGAGTTGTATTCGATGACCCCCTGATAATACTGAATATTTGTAAGACTGGTATTTCGTACATGACGGAGAATGCAGCAGATGTGATCGGTCAATTCTCTGAAGAAGCCCCAGTATCACAGTGGCGCAATTTGCGAGCAGAGTAAGAAAGCCTTAGAGAGTAATGGCAAACTAAATAAATCGTGCGAAGAATCATGGCTGCCATTTCCACATTTAAATGAGAATGGAAAAGCAATGGTTACCATGTGGGGGTGGAGGAACACGACCTGTTGTTTCGAGAATGAATAATTCGTTATCATTAGAAGCCGTAAAAATGAGACTTTCGAGCGAGGCTGACTAGGTTCATTGTAAACTCAGCAAATGAGTTCTGGAAAGTCCTCTAGACACCAAATTATTCATTTTAATGACTTCTAAAAACTGTATGCGCTATCACTAAGTAGTAGCAGATTACTATTTGCTAGTTTCGACTCGATGTGTACGACCCACTGCGCGGTTAACACCCAAAACGGAGAAAATAATTGGCTACTTATTATTTGCGTAGTTTTCAGATCAAATACTGATCATTATTAAGCCATAATATTTTTGTTCAGCTAAGGAACGAAAATTGACAATTTTTTGACAGCTTAGAGACAAAAAGCGAACAAATTCAGTTTTTCAAAGCTCTCCTATTAACAATTTTCAAACACGTAAGAACATAATTATGTCTAGCGTTTCATATTTCATACTGTTTGTGACAGTATTCTGTTGCAGGGCCTCCAACAGAGACATTTTAAGAAGCCGAACAGTCATAATTTTTACAAATTTGGGATTCGCAATTTCAGTAATTATTGACGTCATAAAATTACATGGCTTAAATTATTCTTCAGTATTATAAATTATTTTCGATGTTTGTTTTAAAAAAAATATTTATTACTGCTATATTTGTTGAAAATAATGTTTAAAATGATTTTGCTAAAAACAGATTTACTGAGTTTCATGACTCGGAAACACTGCACACGTATTTGAAACCGCCCACCATGAAACTTCAAATAAACTTTGCATTAATTATACATTAAGATATCGAGGAAGAATCTCGCACGCGCGAGACCCATTGCTTACGGCAGCACTCTCGCATGCGACAGGAGTTTCATTGTCCAGTTGTCGCAAGGGACCTCGGAAACAAAAAAATGGTTATGGTCGGCGTGTCGAATCCTCGTGCAGATAGTTATTCAGCTAGCGTCGAAAACTCACTATTGTCTAGATTCGAACTTAAGTTCTCCCAATCTCAGAAGTTATAGTTGTGAATTTCGTGTAATGAAAGGACTGATTCCTATAACAAGGCTGGCAAAAAAGAGTTTTTGAAAAACTATGAGAGCACAAAATACATAGTCTGCATGTCAAATAATTAAAAACTAATGACGATACATTATTTACAAATATAAACGAAATCCTTGAAATATTTAATATGGAAAATGTTTTCGGTACTTTTCTGGGACACCAGTTATATTTGTTCGCTAATTTTCTCAACTGGGTTCCTAGTGCGGCGACTGCAACTTGCTACGCTGCCTACCGAAACGCCACCTACGCTACCGCCGCCGCCGCCGCCGCCGTCGCCGGCGCCGGCGCCGCCCGGTGTGTCAGCTTTGCGGCGCCGCCTTAAACCAGAAGATACGGGAAATCCGGCGGCGGTAACAGGCTGGCGATGCATCTCATTAGAGTTGACACGATGATAAAGAGCTGAGGCACGCGGTGATTGCATCACAGCTGGTAGTCGAAGCAAGGAGGGTTCCAATTTGAGGCGCAGTGCTGGGGCCGGAATATAAAAGTAAATTATTTTAGACTTCTATACGTTTTATGGCTAGTAATCAGTGAAATATTTGTATCACGCTTTGTTTGACACCACAGTCTAAACTGTAGTTAAGCTTGTTTAGTTAATGTTTCCCCAAGTCAAAAAAAACAACTAGTTTTCCTAATCAACTTATTTCAGTTCGACTTCAAAGGCTCGATATCCTCGTCGGTTTTCAAACAAAAGTAAAAAACGCAAATTATACCGCCTGCCTTCCGTCAAATAATCTCTGCTCACCCGTCGCTCACCATACTCAACATGCCGCTCACCTTTGCGCATCTACAGCTCATCTACCGCTCACCCAGTGCTCGTCCCCCGCTTCGCTACCACACCCGCCCCCTCTCTCCGCTCACTAAAGCCTTCTGCCGTGTAGCATTGCTTGTCATTGCTCAGCCTCGATTACTAGACCCTCACAACACACTCACCCGCCGCTCACCCACTGCTCAACCGCTGATTTCTCGCGTGACCTATCGTTCACTCGGCAGGTCCCCGTCGTGTACCCGCCTCTCACACGCTTTTTACATATTTCTGATCCCCTTCCACCCTCCTCACACCATACGTTCACTTGTCGCACAGCCACCCCGCCGCTCTCACTCTTTTCACTAGCTCACTAGGCATTCGCCATACTCTTACTATATGTTCACTCGTCGAGTTCTTCAGGTATATATCTCAGGTATATATCTCAGGATTCAGAGTTTTTCTAAGTAACAGCGAAAAAAATGATATAAAAAAGAATGTTGTTTACGACGAAGGATAGAGATAAAATAGTTGTCGGCATAATTACAATATAATAAATATGGAGGCTCATAAAAGGCTTTTACATAATTTCTTGTCAGACAACAAATGTAAACTCGAATTTCATTGTGAACAGATGTTAAATTAGCAATGATTTAACCATATTGCCATCTCTGATTTTGTTTTATTCCTTCCATACAGCATTGCTGACCTGCAACTCGAAGATAGAGAGTAGAATTTCAGTAAAATTTAAAAAAAAGAAAGGTTTGTGATGAATAATAAAAAAAATATTATCAGAAAGAGATAACATGTAACATGAACAATTCAATACCGATTAAGTTTTCTCTTGGAGTGAATAAAGTTTTAGCTGTGGTTGGCCAATAGCAAGCGAATCCTATCGTCCGGCGGCTGGCGCGCCGCTCTCCAACCGTCACTTGTCGGCGGCGAGCGGGGCGCGCAGATGGCGCGGCGAGCGGCGGCAAAGGCGTCTCGCAAGGTCCTGGGCGTGCGCCCCGAATGGCAAGGCGTTCCGTGCGGGTGAGAAGGAGAAGGAGACGGCGGAGGCGGAGGCGGCCAAGGAGGCCCGCGCCCGCCGTCTTATTGCGCTCAATTGAACCACAAAGCGCTGGCGCGGGCGCGCATCTGGCGCCCGCTCGACGCTCCGTCCTCCCAGCGGTTCGGTGAAGGCGGTTCCTGTCCGGAAGCCCTGTCGTCGCGAGAACGACGTTCTTCATACGTCCAACTTGCTGGACGCGCGTGTAAAAATAATGCAGTTACAGACAAATGTATAACTTATGGTCGATTTTTTTTGTTTCGTCACTATCATTCGATCATCAATCTAACAATCGAAATAACAAAATTTGCTGTTCACGAACTTCTGCCAATGTTTGAAGAGTAAATTCATTTTGACTACAATTCGATTACTTCATATAACATCGATTCACGGTGTAATTACATTAATTAACAAGTTAAAGGTGTCTTAATTTTTTTATATTAAAGAAAAAACTATTATTGGCATTTTTAAAGATATACATTCGTTTCTTTACAATTATTCTGTATACTCGCATCATCTTCTTTTCGAAGCAGTATTATCTGTAGTTCTTCTTCTCCTCCTCCTCCTCCTCCTCCTCCTCCACCTCCTCCTCCTCCTTCTTCTTTATTATTATTATTATTATTATTATTATTATTATTATAGTTTGACAATATAGCCACGTTTTAATGGTTAACAGAACACTTAAAAATTTGGGTTTGAAAAGTTCAAGATTGCTCCTACTTCCAGTGATGGATATTTTTTTCAAACAATTTCTAAAAGAAAAACAGTACTCTGTTGAAGAAGCAATTCCATCGTGTTTACTTGAAACAACTTCATTATGAAGAGATTTACTTCAAATTGCAGTTTAAATTAAACACATAAATACCGAATGGCAGCAGTGATTTTGACAACTGCGCTCCCTCGACAGACCCAACGTTCCCCTGGAGCGAGGCGGCATGTAGTAACGCAGTTATCGCTTGACTGACAGCAGCGTGAGAGCGAGTTTCAAAGCAAATTACCCGACATCGTATGCGGCGGTCCCTCACAAGGTGGAAAGACGAGCTAGCAAATCGTTAACACGTAAGTAACGGGGCCTAGGAGGAGGATGAGGATGAGGAGGAGGCTCCGGCACTGGCGGCGGCGGCGGCTGGAGCAAAGGAATTCCCCAGCCGCCGCGCGGAGCGGCTGGAAGGCCTCCCCTCCCAACTCCTCCCCTTCTCGCTCCTCCCCCTCCCCCCTCCACCTGCTCGGCCCACGCGGCCGCACAAGACGCGGGCTCCGTCCCCTGCCCTCGCTCTCGCCGCGGCGATCGGGCGCCCCGGGCCATCGGAAATAGCGCACGAGCCGCGGGCGGGAAAAAGGGGCAAAAGGACGCGCGGAGCAGGCGGAGGCGGTGAGGACAGCCTGCGAGGAGGACGCGTGGCAGGGGAGGTGAAATGGAAGTGATGGCACAGCTATCAAAAGAAGTGGATGGAGTCACAATGGCAATTAAAGAAAAACAAGGTGAGACAAGTCGCTCAGGAGAAAATGAACAAAGAATAAAAGAGGGGAAGGAAATACAAGGACAATATTGATGTACTTAATAACAAAGAAACTGTACGAGCTTGAACAAGGGCGGATACAAAAAGTATAGAGAAGAATAAAGATGGAGGTGAGGGTGAAGAGAATGGACAAAATAGCACAGAGCAAGAGAAACTGAGACCGAATGTCAGCCGGAAGAAATTTAGAAGTTGAATCGTAGGTAATATAATTAGGCAGTCAATTACGGATGTTGAGAAATCGAATGAGGAAAAAGGGAAGCGTATTTAATGCAAAGAGCGAATGAAAAGGTGAGAGATTAAAGATCAGTGTTTGATATTTCACTGTGTTTGGATATGATGTATGGGTGCGGCAGAATAGGAAGAAGCAGTAAAGCAGGAAGAGAAGACAAGAGTTATTGAAGTCTGAGAAATTATAGGCATCGATAAAAGTGTTGAATATAAGGAAAGAGGCAAAGGCTGTCACGTCGACTATAAAGTTCAACATAAGGCTCATAAGATGAAGCCTGCAAGAGAAACTGTATAAATAGCAGAGATGAGCGTTGAGGTGGAGCTGATGGGGTTCAAGCCGAGGGAATGTCGATGATTGGCGATAATGGCGATGACGGCCTGGTCCGCTGCGATGGCGGCACGGAGATGGCGACAGGGATGGTGATGGCGGTGGTAGTGATGGTGGCGGCGACCGGCGCGCGGGGGGTCCGCCGCCGCCGCCGCCGCTGCCTCGTTACGGCGGCCGGCGGCCGGGGGCCACTGTCGCCGGCACGGCCCAGATTACAGGCCGCGGTCCGCTCGCATGTTTATGTAACCGCCGCACACGTGTCCCGGGTTCGACGGCCCCGGCCCCGGCCCCGGCCCCGGCCCCGGCTTGGCCCCGGTGCCGGCGCTACGCGGGCGGGCGGGCGGGCGTGTGGGGGCGGAGAGAGGCACATCGTCGTGGCGGGGACATGGTGGAGATGGGGGTGGGGAGGGGAGAGCTGCTCCCGCCCCCCACCGCGAGCCTCCGCGGAGAAGCGCCGTGGGAGCAGAGGGGAAATCACCCTCCCGAGGATCCCTCTGAGGGGCAATGAGGGGGTTCCCCAGGGATTCCCTCGTTGGCACTGCTGGTCCGTCAGTCCCGCGAGGAGAGCGGTTATCTGACACGGAACGACCGCCGGTGGGACTCGTGGGCGCACTTCTGTGGCATTGAATGAGATTAGCTTTTCGATATTTTAGAGATGAATTGCACAGAGTTGTTTGACTAATGGTAATAATACTAAATATCAAAGATTCAAAAACGTAAATTGTGTCATACAAATCAGAGGTTGTTTAACGGAATAAAATGCTATTCATTGATAGAAAATTACATAAACGTCCACGATGAACCTTTATTATCTAGTGGTTGATTTCGAGTATATCACATCATTAGTACTATTCACGATAGCTTCGACTTAGGGATACAAAGTAGCATATTCTTCTGATTAATTTTTACTAGACAAAATGTAAAAAATCTTGGAAGAGAAATGCACGTCTTTCTTCTGTAGATTGAAATTGCTTCAGTCTGCAAGGCTTTTGGATTGAAACTTGTCTGTCATAGTATCGTAAATGCGGACCACTTTCGTCCAGAGCCATCTTTTAGACTGGCATTAAAAAGGGACGAATAAAAGATGATATCGTATCTCTAGAAGAGGTATTATTTTCATTTAATATCATGATTGTTACTTTGCATTATGATTTATTTATTAGTGTTATGATTTGTGAAGTACCATGATAGTTTTGAGAAAGGATTTGACGACATACTCCAGGTAAAACATCAGCATACCAATACGATATTTGATCTCGTTCGAAACCAAAATAACCTTTAACCAGCCCTTGACGTACACTGCGCCTTATTGCAATAAAAAATGTTTCTAGCATAAAAATTCATTAAAATATTGTCGTTAGCACTAAAAATAAAATAATAATCATATATCACCTGCCTGTTCTCCATGTACTAATTGCTATTAATTCCTTGCAAGACAGCCTCATCTGATGTGTGTGTTCTTCGCGCAGTAATCATGAATGTCTCAGGGAACACACTTTATTGGAGAATACATCACACTATTTTTGCAGGCGTTGAATTAATAACTCTCACGGTCTTATAAGCGATGTCGGGATGAAAACTGTTTGCCATTGGGAGAAATACGGTTCTTAAGTAAATCACTTTCGAAGATTCGCTTCCGTTTTACCAGCCTTCAAAGAGCCTTGGAAGATACCCTGTACATTGAAGGATAAATTTATAGTATATCTGTCGTGCCTAATATTCCATGGAATGGGACATGACGTGTGCTGGAACTCAGAACTTTTGGCCAAGCAATGAAACGTGTATATTGAATTTGTTTCGTAGGCCGTCTTTTTTATATTATTATTATTATTATTATTATTATTATTATTATTATTTAAACATATTAATCCGCTCGATTTTGGAAGATTTAATACACCATCTCGAAAGGCACGCGATTAACAAATGGACGATCTTGATTGGGTCCTGGGAGGGCTTATAATCGGCGGAACAGAAGTGTTCCTCCCAATTTAAAAAGCAAAGTGCATTTTTATCTTGTAACAATTAAATAACGTAACCACCGCCACTGCACAGATGTTCATATTGTATACTGTGATAACACCAGTTTTTATGGCTCTGAATGTTTCAACGGTATATGTTGTAATCCTGCTTCAAGGGAAGTAAAAGGAACTGTCTGAGTCAAATTTTGAAAGACAAATTTTTGCACCGAACTTTAATGTAATGAGGATATTGCGAATGAGTTGGCTCTTACGCAAATAAAACTGAATTTATGAAAGCCCATGAACCTAAAACTAGGTCTTACTTTGGCCCAACAATTGTAGGTGACAAGGTAGGTGTTTTTTTACACTCCTTTATTTCTTCAGATGTCAAAAACAAACATTAATTTACTCATTAAAATTATTATGATTTTTAAACTAATTTCATTAACAATTAATTTAGTTATAGCCTTGTAAGTACCTGGAAGCTGACGTTATGTTGATCACAGCAATGATCGTCTTCAGTTTCAAAAGATATGGACGAGAAACTGAAAGAAAATCGGAGGTCTAAAAGAAGGCCAAAAAGAACGAGAAAGAAACAAAAAAACACTTCAGGAAAGTACAAGAAGCAGACGGAACAAGGCAGAACAAAAGGGATACGAAATTCAGAAAAGAAAAACAGCAAATTGGAAACTAAAAATGTTATGGTTGTTAATTGGAATGGCCAAAAATCTTCTCGGTCGGTAATAACTGTCGGAGGAGCTGCTGTTGATCAAAAGCAACGTACCAAAAATGTTTAAAAGAAGACGAAGAAAAAAATACTTTATAAAGAACTTTATAAATGAGTCGATATAAAGACAATAATTGAACCCCGAAGCCTGATAAGAGGTATTTTACCTATCGATAATAGTAAATTCATAAAAAGTTCAAAAAATTGAAATCCTTTTTTAAAAGATACCAAGATGGTTTTATACATTTTGCTTTCATTTAAAATTGAATTTTCATTATGAATCGAAATATTTCTTTGGCGAAATCTTTTAATATTGTAGGTGTTTACTTGTACTTTTCAAAGTAGGCCAAAGTAACCCAGACTTAAGGGTAACATTGGCCCAGAATAATTTTATGTTTTAAATTAACTTCAACTGAAATAAATGTTTTATTCTTTGTACATAAATAATGTAGGTAGTCTGGTTGCATAAATAATGTAGGTAGTCTGGTTGCATAAAACAGTGACCATAATTTAAAATAATCAATAAAATCAGTAATTTTAGAGAGTGAATATGAAATTTTAGGAAAGTGGGGCAAAGAAGTCCACGTTTATGGTATCCTTGAGTAGAGGGTTGCCGCAATCGCGAACACCTACGTAACTAATGATCCTGCAGAAAATTACTGAAGGTGAGCTACGAGGAAAAGGAAAACAAACAATGCGCTGAGAAACAAGAACTACATTGCACTATTGTTACAAATATGAAGTTGAAATTAGGCACAAGATCCAAAGGCGAACACTGGTTTGTTCTGTCCATCTCGAGAGTTTGATCATATGGGATTTCGATGATAGAAAATTGATAATATAAAAAATAGAATAATAATAGAATAATAATATAAAATGTCACATTACTTAGGCAACATCATTTATTACAACATCAAATGTTCCGTCGCCTCTTTAAAGCAAGTATTTTTTTTAAACCTTCAGTGAGGTTATTTTAACCACCAGTGTGGAGTTATTTCAGCTTCTAGCCCGGGAACATACCCATCTGCAACCGGTAATTTTGCCCGCGCTCGCCCCCTCTCTTCAGCGCCCGCCTTTTCTTCCTGTTTCTTCTTTCCGCGCAGCTTCGGCTTACGACCTGCGCGCGCGGCCGCAAAAGAGACATCGACGCCCAGCCGTCACACGAGCCGCGAGCCTGCAGCTCTGCCAGCTGCGTCTCTCTTTCGGCGGCAGCGGCCCAAGCGGCAGCAAAATGCCGGAGCTTGCGTTTACTGGAGATGCTAATATTCAAAATGTAATGTACGATATATGCTGCATATATAATCATGTGTACGCGTAAGCGTGCGCAGACTAGAAGAAGGGGGGGGGAGCAATAACAAACAAATTAAAGATTTCTAACATGACGAATTCGATTCTTAAATATAAAGCAGAGTCCGTGTCATTCGGAAACAATGAACACAAGAAAGAAACCCAAATCAATAATGTGACAAAAGATTATGCGGATACAAATGAAGTAGATAGACCTATAAATATATTACCCTGAAGTTCGTCTGTACAGGCTACCGTGAGTCTAATATATATTTTTAATGATGTCGATGGAGGCCTGGTAATTCAACTAGGTATTAAATTCACCAAAATTACCGTACCTTTTTGGGTTATTATTATTATTATTATTATTATTATTATTATTATTAAACTTTGCCTTCCGGATTTTTAAATTTTGCTCTAATTCATTTTGTGAATTTATCACAGATGTCCTTTCCTACATTGGTTCAACTTGTTATAACTATATGACGTATAAATATTTATAACTAGGAGCGAGATCACTTTTAAGGAAGAATATATACTGCTCCTCGCAGGAATATTTGTCTGTGTTACAGTTGTAGTTGACATTTGGCATAGTCTCGTGCAGATGGTATACTTCTTGGAACCATTGAAAGCACTACCAAACAGTACTATAAAAAACACAAAAACCAAGATGGAATTTTCCATTCTAAGTTATCATCTTTGTACCCAACATCTGAGATTCAGAGGTTCATTTATCTCGACACCGCTTTACAGCAACCGAGATACTAAGCTAACAAAATCATCCATGGGAGTATCCTCTTTTTCCATCAGACAAATGTCGGGAAAGTACAAAGTTAACGAGGGACGGACGGACGCGTCTGGTGTTGGGCTAATCAGCTGCCACCGCCTCTTGCCAGATTGAAATGGCATGTCTCCAGCAGCCCGCGGCGCGGCGCGGGTCCCGACCTCCGGAGCATAATTACGAATGCGATGCAGGGAAAAGGAAAGAGAAAAAAGATCGGCCTGAGCCTTTCACAACGCACTGGGCACAGTGTATATTGGTTGAATGAATTTTTATTGAAAGTTTTATGTCGAGAGATGAAGCTTAACTTAGACAATAACACTAGGAGCAGTTCAAATTAACGTTTTATTTTACGATTGAGGCGCTCAGAATAATAACGGCAGATACCAACGGAAAATCGTTTTGAGAAAAATGACTTTTATTGTTTTGTTGAAAAATGACTTTTATTGTCAGCGTTGGAAGTTAGGCAGAATTCAGCCAGATCAGCCCATTCTGTCGGCTGGCTACCACCTTCTTTCAGTACCAAGACCGGCACTACGCCCAAGTGGAAGGCGCGGCTATGGGCTCGCCGCTGTCTCCCATCGCTGCCAACCTTTACATGGAAGCTTTCGAATCAGAGGCTCTACGTAACGCTGTGCACAAACCGTCTCTCTGGGTGCGGTACGTGGACGACACCTTTGTCATCTGGCCACACGGACCGGAACTATTAGGTGAATTCTTACTGTTCCTTAACAGTATCCACCCGTGCATCCAGTTCACGATGGAGACGGAAATCAACAACTGTCTGCCATTCTTAGATGTGCTGGTCAGCAAACGCGGAGATGGCACCTTGGGGCACGCGGTCTACCGAAAACCGACGCACACTGACCGTTACCTACACGCGGATTCACACCACCATTCTTCAATAAAACTAGGAGTACTGAAAACACTGGCCAGAAGAGCTGTGAAGGTGTGTGACGAGCGCTCTCTTCCCGCGGAACTTCAGAAGCTAGAACACACTTTCAGGGCCAACTCCTATTCCCAAACGGCTATCAAACGGGTGCTTGCCAGCGTTACGGGCCACTCCGGAGGTCGCCATCGTACCGACGGGCGCGGTGGCTCCGAAGGCCGCGGCAACGCCGAAGACTGTCATGCCTCTTCGGAGATAGAGGAGAGTGCCCGCTCCAGACTAGCCGTGATGCCCTACGTCCGATGTGTCACCGATCGTGTGGGTAAATTACTACGGAAGAACAACATCCGTACGGTGTTCACGGCGCCCGACAAGCTGCACAACGCCTTGGTACGCATCAAAGATGCGTTACCTCCTCTCCAGTCGGCAGGAGTGTATGAAGTTCCCTGCAGCTGCGGCAGGACATATATTGGCGAGACCGGGCGTTCTGTGTCCGAGCGACTCAAAGAACATATCGCCCACTACAACAAGAACAACACCAACCGTTCTGCGATTGCGCACCACTCGGAGGTTACGGGACATGCCATTGACTTCGACAAGACTCGGCTCCTGCACAAGGAAAACCGATACTGGCCGAGACGCATAAAAGAGGCTTTAGAAATACACAGACGTCCGCAAAACATCAACGCGGACGCAGGCCTCGCTCTTAACCACGCCTGGAAATCCCTCGCTCCATCTATACGGGACCGGCAGGGAACTGTTCACCACCGTCCGACCACCGGGACGTCTGGCGCTAGGCCCACTGTTCTCCACCGTCCGACCACGGGGACGTCTGGCGCTAGGCCCAGGTTGGCCCAGACCGCCGGCCTAACAGTCTCTCGACCTCTCCGCCAATCACAGCGCACCTGCCCCTCCCGAGAGCCCAAGCAGGAGAGTATAAATCACCGGGCGCGTAGCGCCGCAGTGTCACTGCCCTGAGGAAGCCTGCGATATGTCAGGCGAAACGTCGGCACCCCAACCAACGACGCGGCGTCTCCCGGATAGCCGAGAATTCATGGATTCAAGCCGCGGAAGCTTACGTATGAACTTAAAAGTTGACGCGCCCGGAATCCATATTCACGCCCTGACTTTGGGGCGCCAATGACCATTGAAGTTAAAGCGCCCAAACGAAAAAAACAAAACAAAATAAACAATTTAAAAGATCGTGGCGAAGAAACACGCTTCTGTGGCTGCTGCTTGGGCGGTGGCGTCCTCTAGCAAGCAGACGGGCGTCTTGCGGGCGCGGGCGCGGGCGCGGGCGCGCGCGTACGGGCCGCGGAGTTCCGCCCACCCCGCCCACCCGCTCGGCCAGTGACCCGAGCACCCACACGCGGCCGCGGCGGCACGGGCGCAGGCGCCCTCGGAGGTCCCCGCCCACCCGGCGGGGCTGCGCCGGGCTCCACCCGCGCCGCCCCACGCCCGCGTCGCCCCTTTCCCGCGTTGCCCCTCGCCCGCGCCACCCCTCGCCCGCGCCGCCCCTCGCCCGCGCCGCCCCACGCCCGCGCCGCCCACGCCCGCGCCGCCCACGCCCGCGCCGCCCCTCGCCCGCGCCGCCGCTCATGCCACCTCCCGCTGCCCGCGCGCATCGCCCCGCGCCCGCGTCGCCCCGCGCCCGCGTCGCCCCGCGCCCGCGTCGCCCCGCGCCCGCGTCGCCCCGCGTCCCCGTCCCCCGCGTTGCTCCTCGCCCTTCGGCCGCGCCGAGCCTCGCCCGCGCCGCGCCTCGCCCGCGCCGCCTCTCGCCCGCGCCGCCGCCCATGCCTCCTCCCGCGCCACCCCTCACCCGCGCTGCCGCTCGCGCCACTGCCCGCTCTCGTTGCCCGCGCCGCGCCCCCGAGGGTGGGCCCCCGATGGGTGCGCAGCCGCCGCGGCCACCTGGCACTCGCACGCCGCCACGCACTCGCCCGGGTGGGTGGGGCTGTGCGAACGCCCACGGCCCAGGTATGTGATTAACACAATCGCTGTCGCCCGTGGAAATTCTCGCGCCAACCCGCAACTGCTGATTGGAAAGAATTTTATGCTTTGAGAAGGAGAATGACGTGAAATACGTAATAAAACGATCACTTTCGAGGAATATTATTGTATATAATTATAATAAATATTTTCTCCTACAATTTCATTTTAATTTTCTCTAGTCAGCGCTGTTAGAGGGGCGGTGTTACGAAACATATGTCAAACATGTAGCGAGCGTAGGAATGAAACTTTGCAAGGCAACGACGCGTGGACGCCGTTGCAGCCACCACCACAGTCGTCACCCCTGCTTCGCGTTGGAAACTCATTCTAATTTTATTTACGGCTAAAATACGTGTCGGACGGTTTTGATGGTTATAATTTAATGCACTGGAATACACTCGAGTACTCAAGTACGTGATTACATTGTACATAAATACAATGAATCCACTGGCAGAATGCCATTTAATTTTTTCTTTTTTTAATTTTAAAAACAAAACGTGATCTTCGGTTTTATTGAAATGCCAGTATTTTGACAAATTCGGTATCAGAAGAGCCCTTTTAATATTGATGCAAAATACTGGGAACCAAAAAAGTTTTAGATGACAAAATTTCACTGTGGTTAAGAAGAAGGACAAATAAATTCATGGATTCAAATTTCCGAACTGAAATTAACATGACATTTCAAGCCGGAATTTTCAACATGGCCTATGTATATTTTGTTGTACGGATCGAAAAGTGCTTACTTTTAATTGAACGGTTCTAGATGTAAAAAATCTCGGCCGCTATTCATTCATAGTTCAAAGGTCAGGGAGGCAAGGTTTCCAGACAATGCCAAATTTCCTGACTTTCTCGTGGTATAGTAAGTAGCTGTAACTGTTGGCCTCCTTGTTAAGCATTTATTAGTTTCACGCCCTGATTGACCGGTATTTCGTTATTCAAAATGCACTTGTTTTCATCTTTTTTGCTTTACTGTTTTATGTTTTTAAGAACTTGTTCTATTTCTTTTTGTTTTTGAATTTTCAAATTTATTGCATCACGCCCACTACGTATTTATCACTGTTGTATTTCATTATGTACTCACAAAGATGTAATACGCGTTTTGAACACTAAAAACTCCCACATTACTTTTTGTTCACCATTCTTTATCCGATTTAACAACAGGATATAGACGAGACATTTCAAAAGACACCCGTACCTCTTGTGCAGCTTCCTATTGTGCTCCATAAATTTTGTTTTACGCTCGTCCAATTATGATCTAATTAAACAGGGTAATAATAAGCCGTTTTTATAGACTGATGAAATACGATCGTCTCGTCGCTCTTATTGTGCAAGGACCCTGATGAGGTGTCTCGTGGAACCGCTCGACATATAAAAGGAGCCCTGGGAATGTCTTTGCGGCGGCGCGTCGGATGAAATCAAGAGCAAGCTCCGGAGAATGAGATCCTGAAGTGTCCCTGTTTTGTTTTAAAAACTTTAATTACTTGCTTTAATATCGCGCTCCCTTCGCTATTTCTAAGAGTGCTCTTCGAATTGTTGATTTCTCTCTACTGCAACGAGAACGATTCCATTATTTCATTGCAATTCGTGAAACGAGTTTGCTTGGCTTTCATAACGTCTTTCTTTGCGAACTAAATTACTGGTGTAGTTTTTCATATGTTCTAAGAATATATCTTCTCATTCTCTATTCTGGTGGATATATTGGTGAAATGTGCCGTCTCAAGGATTGATCATAATTTATTTTCTAAAAATCAGTATAAATAAACTAAAATTCCTATGTGTAGGGTAGGTATTGGCAAGAAGTTCTATCAGTATTTACAACATTGAATACATAGTATAAAAAAGTTGAGATTATAATGACATATTTTTAAAAATTTGGGAGTAATCATATTTTGTATTTGATAATAAATTATATCAGATCTCGTCAATCTAACGTTTTCTATAACCCGTAATAAGAAGTGAAGTTACTCTCAAAAAATGAAATAACGTTCAAAAATATATTGATCAGTTTGTGGCATAAGAAACATAACGTAACGCAACGTGGGTTGCATGTATTTAGTTGCCTACAAGTATTCCAGGCCATAATCTATGCCTCTCAGGAATAAGAACTCTTACACGGTTTTGTGTTGATGGATTCTTATAAATAGTAGAAAACCGTATCACCTCTCCTTAGCGTATTATATATTGCACGAATTCTGAAAAAACTGTCTTAACACGAAAAAGGGCAGTTTTGAGAAAAAAGATGTTCGAAGATTGTCTTGTAATAACTGATGCTATATTAATAGAAACAGTCACGCACTCCATCTAGCGACATTTCCCGCATATCAGTAACGGCTATTTGTTAAAATTATAAAGCATTAAATCTGATAATGATGGCGTAATTCGCTAAAAATCTTCCTTTTTGGGGTTATGACAGTGTTGTAGAGATGGGTGGTTGCTCACCGGCTTGTGCTGCTCGGCCGCCGCCGCGCCGTGCCACCGTGCGCGCGCAGCGCAGCGGAGCGGAGCGGGGCCGAGCGGCCAGCGGCGGCGGACGAGGTGGAGGAATCGGTGGGGCGGCGGGGGCGGGGGGGGGACGGGGAGGGGAAGAAGGCGGCCGCGGGGCCCGCGAGCGTCTTATGCCCTGAGGCCGCCCTGCTATAAATACCGCGCCATTATCCAATCGCCCCGCACCACCCCACCCCACCCCGCTCCGCCTTGCTGCGTCGCGCTCCGCACAGCAAGTGGATGATGGCCGCTCCCGCGGGTCGCTTGGACGGCGGAGGAGGAGGGTGACGCGGTTATGGCCGTGCGGCACCCATCGTGCGCTACGAGGTTCATTCATGGCTGTCCCCGGACCTTAGTCCTTCTCTTGAGAGAGACTCGCCATCTAATCTATAATAAACTCCCGAAATAAATCAGAATAGGCTGTTTATTGGCAGTTTCTCGAAACGTTTGGACATTGTGACATTTCGAGAACAAAATTACCAATGAATAACGAGCATTAGTTTTTTCGATCAAATAAGCTAATTTTTAAAATATTTGAAAATATGGTTTTCTGTTGGATATGTTGTAAAATATCAGAACTCTTTTTTTTTTTGTCAAAGCAAACCTGTAGAATGATGAGTCGAGTTATCATATTTCAAATAATGTTGAAATCAAATAAAAATTCCCTCTTAAATGTTTAATTAACACCATTGAACAAGGAATTTTATAGTTATTAAAATGCCGTAATAGTATTTCAAGGAACCAACAATCAGAGTAGAGAATACAGGTCAAAGAAATTTGGTAGTATTATTGCAATATCTGAATTGCCACTGGAAATATTCTTTTACGTGTCACGTTACAAATAAATTTAAAAAAAAGAGATATATGACGTTTTATCAATTGCATGGTCTGTGTCTAATATTTTAATTTCATTCAAGTCAACACACTACTCCCTCAGTAATTCAAGACTGTGTTTAAACTTAGTTACTGCACTAAAACAGTGCTCTTTTAAACCCAAGCATTGAAGTCACTGGTGTTTTAATAAAGAATTGAAGAGATATTTCAGTGAGAAGTGCAAACTGTAAGCACGTAGTTATTGTGTTTTTTCCCTTCGTTTTGGTTGCCATCATGTCCCCAACTTCGAAACGTAAGTTGTTTTCTCCAAACCACTACTTTAGGCGAATTAGACAATAATTTCATTCTTTTGCGTCAATGAAGGAGTTCGGAGAATATCTGGATGAACCTACACAATTTTAAACTAATACGTCCTTCTTGTAAAGTGGTAAACACGACTGTTTTATTTTCCGCCATTGCCTTGCTCGTTTTTCTGCGACAAAGAATGTATACCGGGGCACGTAATGAAAATAACATCGTGCCGACCTTCACGTAGTGAAGTGGTCGCCGCCACCGCCGTCATCCGATGGCTATCTTAAAAGCAACGTGTCCGCGAAGGGGGAGGCGGCGGAGGCGGTGATGGTGGCGGTGATGGTGGCGGTGATGGTGGCGGTGATGGTGGCGGTGATGGTGGCGGTGATGGTGGCGGTGATGGTGGCGGTGATGGTGGCGGTGATGGTGGCGGTGATGGTGGCGGTGATGGTGGTGGCGATGGTGGCGGAGGCAGTGGCGGAGGCGGAGGCAGAGACAAACTGTGGAGGCAAATGAACGCGGAGGCGGAGGCAAATAGTGGTAACGGTGACGGTGACGGTGACGGTGGAGGGTACGGTGGCGTTGTCTGAGGTTAAGTCGCGCACAGGAAAAACATCGCCACACACGCGGACAATCACATTCCGCGAAAATGCGCCCACGGCGACCTCGACTCGAACCTGGCGTCCGCTGTCGTCAGACGGGCCTCTTTGACAGAGATGTGTTCATCGCCGAACGGAGAAAAAGGACCCTCGGGGAGACACGACAGCTCGTAGACTCTGCCGTCGCCTTCGAATGTTCTGCGGCTCCGTCTCTGTTTTGCACTGCCTCCTTCCTCTTGGTGTGTCGCCGCTTGTATGTTTGAGTGAACTCTGTCGTTAGTTTTCTTCGTCCTTTTGGTTGTAAACGCCGAAGAACTCTCTAAAGGACTTCATGGTAATCGAGAACGTAATCGAATTTTCGCGAATATAAACTATCAAAAGATTTTTTAAGGCTTTCAAATTCTATCACTCTACTCCACGTTCCGATCGACTGCTCGAAGATTTCTTTTATATTTATTATTCATCGCTTTTAGTAGGTTTTTGTTCTAAATTGAAGGGAGACCAACGAAGATGGAGTGAAAGGAATGGGTTCAAGGGACACATAATCAACTCGCATTTAAAAGTTATACTAGTAGTAAATTAAAACTGACACTTGAATTTTCAATTTATTTTCTTAGTCTTCTGTATAGGATATGTATTTAATGCATACGAAAGTCATTTATCGATTTTCAGTTTTATTTTCGGTATTGATACACCTCCTTTCCTGGCGTTTACAGCTCACTTCCGTCTTCAACACCTTCTCTGTCTTCTTATTAATCCTAGTCATCAACTTTTGTCACCACCCCAGGCCCCTACATCATCGTAAAATCCGGAATTCCACCACGTCACGCGAACAACGTGATTTAACTCACATACCGCCGCCCCCTCCCCTCGCTGTCGCTCCTCTCTTCTTCCCTTCCCCCATCGTCCGGGCTCCACCACGCCGCCGCGCCCAAGTCCAGCTCTTCCCTCCTATCGGTTGGAACACGATAATTTTTTTACGACTCTCCATCAGACCTCGCAGACTCGCCTGGCCGGTGCGGACACGCCGCCGCCCCCGCCACCTCCTCCTTCGCAGTATTTATTTATAAACAGACCGCTCGAGCCCGACCCGCCTGGGACCGCGCATACATATGCATTGCCTCCTCGGACGGATTCATTTAAATGTATAATGGCGGTGGCAATAAAATCGCGCGTAGCCGTCGGCTTTGGGACGTCGCGAGACGAAGACGGGGCGGCGATGCGCACGCCACCACCACTCTTGCCGCCATCACGCATCCGGAGACTTGAGTTGCTGCTGATTACGTCGTCAACAACACCATCAGTGCAGACATTTTAGAGAGCCACCCATCCTCACCACTCTATGCTCACCGTCTCATTCAGACCCAACTACTATCATCCCATCCCAATCGTTCATCCCGTCGTCGCCATCCCGTGTCCGTCATCCCCGTGTCCGTCATCCCCGTGTCCGTCATCCCCGTGCCCGTCATCCCCGTGCCCGTCATCCCCGTGCCCGTCATCCCCGTGCCCGTCATCCCCGTGCCCGTCATCCCCGTGCCCGTCATCCCCGTGTCCGTCATCCCCGTGTCCGTCATCCCCGTGTCCGTCATCCCCGTGTCCGTCATCCCCGTGTCCGTCATCCCCGTGTCCGTCATCCCCGTGTCCGTCATCCCCGTGCCCGTCATCCCCGCGCCCGTCATCCCCGCGCCCGTCATCCCCGCGCCCGTCATCCCCGCGCCCGTCATCCCCGCGCCCGTCATCCCCGTGCCCGTCATCCCCGTGCCCGTCATCCCCGTGCCCGTCATCCCCGTGCCCGTCATCCCCGTGCCCGTCATCCCCGTGCCCGTCATCCCCGTGCCCGTCATCCCCGTGCCCGTCATCCCCGTGCCCGTCATCCCCGTGTCCGTCATCCCCGTGTCCGTCATCCCCGTGTCCGTCATCCCCGTGTCCGTCATCCCCGTGCCCGTCATCCCCGCGCCCGTCATCCCCGCGCCCGTCATCCCCGCGCCCGTCATCCCCGCGCCCGTCATCCCCGTGCCCGTCATCCCCGTGCCCGTCATCCCCGTGCCCGTCATCCCCGTGCCCGTCATCCCCGTGCCCGTCATCCCCGTGCCCGTCATTCCCGTGCCCGTCATTCCCGTGCCCGTCATTCCCGTGCCCGTCATTCCCGTGCCCGTCATCCCCGTGCCCGTCATCCCCGTGCCCGTCATCCCCGTGCCCGTCATCCCCGTGCCCGTCATCCCCGTGCCCGTCATCCCCGTGCCCGTCATCCCCGTGCCCGTCATCCCCGTGGCCCCATCCCTGCCTACCACTGCTGTGCATCAACTACCTATTATTCCACTACCACCGTGCCTCAAACACTGCGCAACCTGCAATACCCTCTCCGTCACCGTCACTGCAACAATAATTGCAGCTCCGTCTCTCATATGCGCCTTATCGTGTTCTCCTCTTCCCTAGCTATCCGCTACCATCCGCTCCGTCGCCACCTCACCCGCCGCCGCCGCGACGGCCACCCTCGACGCACACTCAGTGGCCGGCGGTTCCGGATTCGAGCACGCCACGCCACGTCGGCGGCGGCGGCTGCGAGCGGCGTACACGCGTGCCCCGGGGCCCCGCGATCGCGCTCCTTTGAACCGCGGCCGCGCCGGCTGTCGTAAAGAAAACGCGATTGGGCAGGGCGGGCGGGGTTCGCGGATCCGCCGCCGGGAGGCGCCCGCCGCGCGCCCGTGCACAGTGGGCACAAACACAAAACGTAGGCGAGGTAATTGAAGAGTGGAAATTGGGAGCGAAGTGCCAACATTACATATTTTCACTTTTTTTAAATGGAAACTGCTGAACGTAGCATTACGAATAATGTTGGAAAAGTTGAAAGTTTCAGACTTAAAATTTACTCTATTAGTGAGTTTATTCACTATTAGTGAAATTTAGACTCTATTAGTGAATAAGGGGTGGTTATCGTCATGTCCCTTATACAGTGAAGTGATGTGAAGTGTAGTGTAGTGTAGTGTAGTGGAGGGGAAGGGAGTGTAGTGTAGTGAAGGAGAGTGCAGTGAAGTGTAGTGTAGTTTAGTGTAGTGTAGTGAAGTGTTAAGTAAACTAGAATTGAATTTAGAGTTAGCTAGAAATAAATTGGAACTATGATATCGACCCCTAATTCTAACAGTAAACCTAATTGTAAATGTTAAAATTGTTTTGTAATTCTAATTCTAATTGTTATCATATTTGCTACCGAGCATTAGCTCAAAGCGAACTTTAATAAATCTATCTATCTATCTATTTAATGTGGGATATCACATTAAACGAAGAAAATGAAGTTCCTCAGCGATGGTCGTGGGGTATTAACGGAACATAGTGGTCATTCCAAATTTCACAGTGCTCGCTGTGAAAGGTTTTTTTTTTATTATGCGGTTACATGCAGCAAGCATTTTTATTACGCTTTCTGCAGTTATACTCGAAAGTAACTGAGGATTTTCTTCAGTTAAAGTAAATATCAACTGTGTTTTCGTTTGAGAGAGTCAACACTGCACAACAGAAACGGCCTGATAAAAATATTCGCTTTGCGAAAAGAACGAGATCATGGTTTAGCTCAAACATGCTTACTACCCTGTTGATTCTGATGCTAGGCAACAAATAATTAATACTCGATTGAATTTTTTTAAGTAAACAAGAATCTGATTAGAATGTAAGTGAATTGCCTCGGAAGTTCAGATTGCCTCTCGAAAATCAATTAGAAAGTGCTAACATTTTTACGCAGTGTGGAATAATTTCTATACAATTAAGTTTTCTGATTAACTTAAATTCAAACTTGTAAAAGGCACTGAATACATGACCTGCTATTAGGTATTTCCCTAAATGCAAATTTTATATTCCAACATGACACTTTTTTCTGGATTAAGATTTTGATGTTCACGACTACAATGAATGTGAAATCTGTTTAAGGCGCACTAATTGGAAAATAACATACTACGAAACGAAGAAGTTGCATGGTGATTTTTAACTGAAAAATAGTATTAAGTAATGTAGAGCTTTAAATCGTTTTATTCGGCGAATATTGCTGCCTTAGTATTTTGACTCTACAATTTTTTAAACGGAAAATATTGAGGGATAATCATTTTTCAAAAGAAAATATTTTTCTAGTTTATCAGATATACTAAATTGTTATTGCAATATTTCCAAGACATTGAGCATGTAGATTGTGGATCGTAACCTTTATTATAAGATCATTCTGCAGTTATGGGCGTACAGAAGATTAACGATACTACTGTCATTAAATCTAATAAATAACAGTTCCTAAACAAATTCTTCCTATTAAAAATTCATCACAGGATTATTATACTTTCCCGAATGTATCCAGAAATTGTAATTTAATAGAACCTATTTTCATAATTTGATAATGCAGTCCGAAATATTCCAGACACATAGTATCTCTCCTCGTGCCTGAAGAAACGTCCCATTTGGCCGTCCGCGCATTGTCGAACTGCGTTTTTTCAGGGCCGAAACGTATTTCAGAAGTGCATTTGTGTGTGTGTGTGTGTGTGTGTGTGTGTGTGTGTGTGTGTGCGCGTGTGCGCGTGTGTTTATGGCGCTTCGGACCAAACTCCCATAAATTCGTCGAAGAAAAATTACAATTTTTAAAACGTGATTTTTTTGTTGAAATACTCAGCTCGAGCTTAATGGGAATTCGTTTGGACCGAGATGTGATCAATTTGCGATTGCTGTTTAGAACATTTTTTAATAATATTTTAGAAAATGGGCTTGAGGGTACTGGGTGAGGGTGAGGGTGCCAATGGTCCCGCATTGCGTATCTTCTCTCCAGTTTGCTCGCAAGCGGGGCAAGGCGCCTCCGCCGAAACGAGCGCTTTCGGCTACTGTGCGTGGCGGCGCGCGCACTTTCGCCAGCTGCGCCAAACGCGGCGAGAGGTGCGCGGGGAGCGGAGCGGCGCAGAGCGAGGCAGGGCCGGGCCGGGCCGGGCGGAGCGGAGCGGGCGAGGGGGAGGGGAGCGAAGAGGAGCGGCGGCGGCGGCAGGCTTGTTAGAGCGTGGCCCTAGAGGTGAGCCGCGCAGATTACAGGCCCTGGTCCCGCCGCCGCCGCCGTAGCAGGCCCGCGGGCCGCGCGGCTCGTCTAATGAATGAGCTGTCACGCCCGCTGCGGCCCGGCGCACACGTGGCCACGGCGGCGGCGGCGGACGCCTCCAAGGAGGAGGAGATGGAGGAGGCGGTGGCTAACGGGTGCGACGAGCGCCCGATTACTTGGCAGGGTGGGCAGGGGCTGCGCGACCGTCGGCGGAAATGAGGACGGACGGACGGACAGACAGAGAGAGAGAGAGAAAGAGAGAGAGAGAGAGAGAGAGAGAGAGAGACACGAAGAGATGAAAGCGATGATGGTGCGATAGCGAGAGCCTCGCCGGTGTTGCGAATAATTGCGAATCTGCGAGGTGGAAATTTAGATAAAGACGTTGCAAGATGATGGTGAAATTGATAATGATAACTATTAAAACGGCGACAATGATGGAGATACCACCGTCGTAAATGTCGACAAGCCCAGGAAGAATAATGCACGGGGGAAGGAGACGTTTCACGAAGAAGCTAAGAGGTGCACAAGAGTGTGATTACTTTGCCGAGGCGTCCGCGACGGTGAGTGGTGACGTTGAGTGAAACGACAGTAAACATGGGACAATGGTGGGGTGATAAATGCGACAGTGAATATCCTAATAATCGCTGAGGCAGAAATCCAGCGATGGTGGTTGTGATGTGGTGGCGATGGTGGCGGGGGCGGTGTGCTTTTGGCACTGGCGGCGGGAGCGTAATTTGGCGGCGTAGCTGGCAACTCGACTCCAAACAAGGGTCCTGCTACAGGGAAGGCCTCTCTAAGCACTGCGTGAAGGAGATTTGCGTGTCCTCTGGGATCTTCTGGTACTAACTTAGGAGATTTCTCCAGGCTGTTTGGTGAAATGCAGTTGGTTTGTAATTGGAGTCAACAATTTTAGGAAGTGATGTCTTGTTATTTACCTCCATTAACTTGAAAATGACCCGACGAGGCAGTAGAATGCAAACATAATTATCAGGAATTATCTTGCCGCGATGGTTTTGCTAACTTTATCTCAAGGAACTGTTGCCAATATGATATCACTATTTTATCAGTAGAACTAACATTCTAAAATTACACATGCATAAAGTTTAAATTTACAACTAGTCAACAGAAAAAAGATAGAAAACGTTAAAAGGAAAATTCTGTAAGTGTCATCTTTATTACACCATACGTTTTTAATTGCTCCAATAAATTTTCTTCCATTGAGCCACAAACACAAATATTTCTCTTATCTACAAAATGCACTCAAACCCAGAAAAATAATTCCGATTCGCCCAGATTTGTAGTTATGACCCGGCTTCCACGTCTTCATCGCGCCCGACGCCGCGCGCGATTAGGACTCGCGGCTCGTTTAGAATGCAGCAAAACAGGAAGACGCACGTGTTTCGTGAGGCGGCTGCTGCCGCCTCTTCCCAAACAGTTCTTACGAAATTGAAGTGTTTAATGAATTCAGTCCAATAAAGCGCCCGGCCAACCTGTCGGGGTGGACGACGCGGGAGCAAACCTGTTGTTGCGGAATGGCGCGGCAGAAGTGTAAACGGCGACGCGCCGAACCGGATTCCTGCCCCCCCCCCCCCCCCCCCCCCCGCGCGCTGGTACCGTTCGTTCGCACGCCCTCCCCCCCCCCCCTCGGCCACCCCACGCCGCCCCACGCCGCGCCGAGCCCGGCATTTAAACTGCAGGGGGTTTAAAATTAGCTTGATAAATAGGATTAACTTTATGCTGGTAATACTGGCTGGGGTGGTTGATTGTAGGCACTGGTGTCAGTGCAATGTTTCTGACCGAAAGGCCCCAGGGTTCCGATCGCAACGGTGACAGGGTTTTCGACATAGGTCGAAGTCAACCGCTGCCGTCTCCAGTAGTCGCTTCTAGCGGCCAAGTGCTCTGATCGGTAGTTTTCCGTGTTTTTTCCTATCAACACCAGGCGAATGCCGGTGCAGTACCGTAACAAACGGGCCACGGAACGCGCCCGAACCTTTCAACGTTATGTCATATCCTTACCCTGGACCTTTAAACTGTGGGGTTTAATTTTAGCTTGATAATTATTTAAATTATTAAGTATATGTTGGTAATACCGACTGGGATGGCTCAGGGCATCAGCTAATGTCATTGCAGTGCTTCTGTCCCGAAGAACCTAGGCTTCGAGAACCGACGGTGGCAGGATTTTCGACACTTGCTAGAAGGCTAGGTCGAGTGTAGCCGTTGTCAGGTGACCGGCTGCTCCGATCGGTACTTTTCCGTGGTTTCCGCCATCAGTAACAGGCGAATGCCGGAGAAGTACTCTAACAAAGGAGCCACGAACCGCGCCCGATCTCTAATACGTCTTATTTGTCCTATCCTCGCCACTTACTTACACACACGTACTTACGTGCCGTACGCTACCACACATTTGGGGGACCAGACGAGCTTAGAGCTTGTTCCGTTTGGGGCAAAGTGCCGTTGGTGGGAGATTCCGGGATGGGGAAAACCCCGGAAGCTGACGTATAGGTGGGCGAATCAAGCCCTCCAACCGTCACTTCCAGTGATAACACATGCACTACACTTACGGGCATAATGGTCATGGCAGTTGACGCGCCCGGAAACACGAAATTATCAATCTTTTGGTGACACGGTATTTCGCAAAACGCCATCTTTAAATGAAGCCACTAATACAAATAAGACGTGCCACAACAAGTAATGAAAGCTTCCTGCTATTCGTAAATATCAATATTTCGATTTTGTTGTGTTTCTTGTTTCTATATATGTCATCTTCAATTTGACGATTGGCTTGGGGCAATAACAAACCCATACACCCTTCAACAAAAATTAATATATCAACATTTACGATTATCGGGAGGCTTGCTTTGGCTGTTTTATCTTGTTACTGCCCGAAGCCTTTCATAATAACACGCCCAGAAAATGTGAAGGTTTTGTACCATTATAAGACCATCCACACGAAATTACGCTTAATTAAGTGAGCTAGTGTTGGATGCAGAGAACGTAACGCCAAGGAAAGGTGATTGTTTTGTTTGGTTATAAGACGCCATTGACACAAAATGGATACTAAATTACTCCCTTGCCCCACGCTTGCATCAAGCTGTTTGTAGACGTAATAAATAAAGGACAGATTATAATATAAGGATCACAGCAGGCGCGCAAGCATCTCGCAACGTACATAACGTTGCAACACTTAAGTATCTCTCCCAGAAGTGCTCCACCTCAGCCGGAACAAGCTCTAGGCTCCCGACAGGTCTCTGACTTGTATGGTAGGGTAGTGCGTGTAAATGCGTATGAAAAGAAAAGTGACGAGTCTGAAAAAGGAAATACCGCGTGCGGTTAGTGGTCCTTTAGTTATAGTGCTGCTCCAGCATCAGTCTCAAATTGATCACAAGAATCCTCAGAAACAACCGAACAGAACAGTCGGCAACTTGAAATCGCCTCCAGACAGCATATTCGATCTAGCTATGAAGTTAGTGTTGAAAATACGGCACCGTTGGGCATTGTTGGGACTCAAACCTCGCAACATCCCGGTGGCAGAGGCAATGGCAATTCTGCCACTGAGATGTCGCATCCGCCCAGAAGCTTTGTAGGCTAGATAATAGCTTAAAGATTGTTCCTTTCGATTCTCAACTCTTTGGATACATGGTCGAGGCTTGCCACAACTTGGATGCGAATGCTTCGAGGACAGGGTCTCTAACCGGTAGTTTTGAAATTCCTCTCATTTTTCTTCGGAAACACTTCCCTCTGATGTCGGAGATAATGGGCCACGAACAAAGCGCGTTACTTTCATTCCTTCTCTGTACCCACTCCATTTCTGAGAGTCTGGCTGTAGGCTGATCTTCCATCCCCATGCGGCCCCTTCCCATAAATACGTTTTGCAAGTACGCGATGTCCTGTCAAAACACATGGAGGGTGCATCGTTCACAAAACGAAGGAGAATTATAGAGAGGAATCACTTTACCGTACCTTCACTGATGTATTAAAACGTATGATGAATTGTTGACTGACGCGGGTATTGAACTAGTTCAGGTTATGTTCTTATTCCCGGAAATGTTGCAATCTCAACCACATTATCTTCACATTAATATAATAAATATTGGGTGCAATTTATATAAATATTAACCTTAGAACGTGTAACTGAGACGTGATAAATTTACAGAAACGTGAGTGACCATAGAAAGGAAATAAATGTTGGAAAGTACCTGTAATTAGATAGATGACGATTTGTCTTTGCTACTACTTGTCGCAATCGTGAAGTGAAATGCATCGGCGAGATGCGAATCCGCAACTTTCTATCCTCTATAATTGGACAACTTATGCATGCACAACGTGGAAGATAAACATCACGTATTATGAAAGACATTCTCAAGAAAACTGACCCTCTGGGCATTAAAACCCGGCAATACTTTATACGGAAGGTTTCGGCCAACCTCTTGTGCGTGGTGCCGGGATTGATTTTGCGACTGTGCGCCACAGGCAAAGTGAAAACTTTGTTCGATATTCAAATTGAGATTTTCGATTAAAATAAACAATATCGATCGTGGTGTGCACCTGCAGTTACGATAGCGCGAGATACTTTTAGAAGTCGATTTCTCTCGAGTAAGTTGGCGTTTTATTGTTTGTTTCATTAGCGTTTCCTGCCGCGTCAAGTGGCTAAGGTCATTAGTCCCATAAGTGCAGTGCATGTTTTATCGCAGGAGGTGGTGATATTCTTCCCCCGCTAGTTCGTGAGATCCACGCCGAACTACACGTCGTCGGCTCGCGGGGTTTTCGCGAACAATCTCAAGGTATCTCCCAGCAGCCGGAGCACTAGCACACTACCGAAATGTATGGCAGAGTAGTACATGTGAGTGTAAGTAAGGGATAAGGAAAGAACAAGGAAGAGAAAGGAAAGATCGTGCGCGGTCCGTGACCCGTTTGTTGGAGTTCTGCTCCGCCATTCGCCTGGTGTTAATCGGAGAAACCACGGAAAACTACCGATTAGAGCAGCCGACTGGTAGGATTCTCCTCCGGACAGCGGCTGAATTCGACCTAGCTAATAAGCTTACGACGAAAATCCTGCCACCGTCGGGACTCGAGCGTAGTACCTCCCAGTTGGAGGCAGTGCAGTGGCGTCAGTTGATGTCCTCAGCCACATCTCCCAGCACAGAGGCTGAATTGACCCTAAATTTCAAGCTAGTGCTGACAAACTCGTCACCTTCGGGAGGGGAATCCTAGATTAGAAGCCCCCTGCGTCAATTGATGGCCCGAGCCACGTGCTAAGCTGGTGCAGTTGGCGGAATGGCAGTGGGTGCGCGGAGTGCGCCGTTGTGCGCTGGGGCTTCCCCGGCGGGCGGCAGCGGCTGCGGCTGCGTCCGTCGAGCTATTTGCGCCAGGCGCAAGGTCGCACCCGCGGCGGCGCGCCAACGGGCGGGCAGCTGTAAACACGCGGCGTATCAACACCCCGCCCCCCTCGGCTCACACCGCCCCCGCCGCGGCCGCTTCGATGGCCGCTGCTGACGCTGCCTCCTCCCGCCCACTCGGACGGCTTCCAGGCTGGGTTTGCACCCGCGCCCAGCTGCTAGCGCTTCACCAGCCCCTGATTGTGACCCCACAGTCCACTCGCTAACTCTTCCTCTCGTCTAGCACTGCCCTAACTGCGCAGCCCATTGCTACACGTCCTCAACTTGGGCCTTGTTCTCGGTCGAGACGATGTCTTCTGTTACCTTTTGTTTCCGACCTCTTTTGCTCTCATCCACTTTCTTTTACTTTCTTTCGTTCGATCCTGTTCGTTTCAGTTTGTTTGTATTCGTTCCAATGGATTTGCGACTATTTCTTTATTTCCGCTTATACCAGCTTGTTACCGTCCGCTGTTACTCTTTGTCACTCGTTTCTACTCAATCCCGCTCATTTGAACTCGATCCAACTCGATTCCACTCGATCCCACTCGTTCTCACTCGATCTCGCTGGTGCCTGTCTACTTCTGACGCTCTCGTTTGCTCCTGTTTCCCCCGTCAAGACACGTTTACATGTACTGTTTTCTTCTAAAACACTACATACTGCTCGTTCACTCAATTCGCCACATACAGATAGAATATTTCTAAAAGTAGGCTACCCTAAGCCTTAACACTAGAGCAACAGTATTCAAACGGTGGTTTAAAATAACTTGAAACGCAAATTTCAAATGGAATGCACACTGTAAATGGATCTGATAACACTTTGATATCTAAAATTCAAAAAGGATGTATTTCATTAAGTTAATAAAATATTAAATGAACTCTTAAATGACGTTAGTGCGGATTCGTTTAAATATAAAATCCGCTATTTTTTAAAATAATTCTATTTGAAACCAGTATTTTGTTACATTACTTTCTCCGTTATCATATACTCCATCATTAGGGCGGCCAGAGGCTACCCTGAAGCTACATACTCTCAAGTAAGTATATTATCATTTGAGCTCTACGAACCAGCTCTTCTAATTCGCGATATTTTTTTCTCTCCTTACGAAATTCTAGACTTCTATCGCATCACACTGCAACACAGCCCGGTGCGTGGTCGCGGCAACTACACTTAGACCTTTGAATAGACATTCGCAGATTCGACTTCATAGAAGAGAGAGTTTATTATATGTCACGTTCTCGATAGTGGCTTACGCACCCATACTTGGTCTTTGAATGAAATAGAACGAGTGTGTTAATATAATACGTAGTCTTCCAGTCATTCTTGTCATTATTTTTTTTTTACTTGTTAGGATCATAGACACACCTATATTCTCTTGAATGTCTGTTTTGTACTATCTTTCTTCAATTCGCGTCTCATATTTTAATAAATCTGAATTTTTTAAATTTATTCACGTCTAATATCACTGTATCAAGAAGCATGTTCATGTAAGACTTCAAGGAAGATTCAGAAAATTTCCTATTGCTAACAAATTCATAGAGATGGAAGTGAACATTGTTGTGACAGTCTCTCTCCAGAGACACATCAAATGCATATCATTAAGAAAACGTGAGAAGGAGTACATTTTACGCACATTTGTCAAATCAAAATACTCGTATTCCGAAGTTTGTACCGTTTCACATGAATAACAGTCATGAATATTTTCTTAAATTCTCCTTTCCAATAGTTGGATTAGGATGTGTTGTGTAGTGTGTTTTACACAAAGCACAGAATGTGATTCGGGATGAAAACGCACATTAAGTACGTGGAGTACATTCATTCTAATGATACGATCATTTGAAGTATGAAGAGCTGAAGAGCAGTTATCTTGTTCGCCAAACGAGAGGAATTAATGTGCACTTTACATGTAAATGGGATGCCGCTTCTAATTTACTTCAGAAGAAACGATGCTATATAATGGAAATGTACAGATATGTCTTCATTTGCCTTCTCGTCCACATGCTTTGCCTAAACTCTTTTTTTTCAAAGACCCTGTTCAGGTGAATAAACGGCAGCGATAAACGTAAAAAACCGTGTACAAGAACTACTTTTAATTGCTAGACTAGTTATTGTTAACATTCTAAAAGTTTTCAACGTTCTACGAAGCAGAACATGAACTAAAAACTTGGTTATTTCAGCTATCATTTAAGAAACAACTTCTAGTGATATGCTAAAATTTTCTCCATGAATGACGTTAAGGGGGTGATTTCTCTCTAGGCATACACTGATTGGTGAGTAGAGTAATTATTTCTAATTTTATTAGCTGATGACACACTATTGCATGCTCACATTTTCGTCTAGTACTGATATTACAACCGATCGTTCGAGAAGATTCTGAACGACTGCCCCAGAAAAAGGGTGAAGTTCTGTAATGTGTCAACTTTTGTACAATATTTAACAACCTAAACTATACACATTTTACTCATCGTAGTATGCTTCGAGCGCTGTTCATGGCCCTTTTGTTAGTATACTACTCGGCATTCTCCTGGTATTGATTCGAGAAACGACGGAAGATCAGAGCAGCTGGCCGCTAGAATTATCTTCCAGACAGCGGCTGAATTCGACTTTGCAGCTAGTGTCGAAATTCCTTCCACCTTTGGGACTAAAACTCTAGAACCCCCAAGTCAGACACACACCAGTGACGTCAGTTTATGCCGTGAGCCACCAAAGCCGCTCACAGCTTGGTCGAGTGATCGCCGCCGCGTGCAGGGCGCCGAGTGGGAGTTCGTCCCGTCCTAACACACTCGTCACAACCGACAATCTGGCCTTGCGGATTCCACCACTGAGCGGGACTACCGCTAAGCGAAAGGAAGAAAGCACCCACCCATAGGTTACCGACCTACGCCGTACACGCATGGTCGCGCACATTCCAACTTCCTCGCGAGGTGCAGGTGGCGCGCGCGCCTTCCCACTTTCACTCACACTTCGCCACCGCCTCCGCCTCCGCGTAATGGCCGGTTGCGATGGAGTGCCGCCTGGACGCGGCTCGCGGATGCTGCCCTGCACTTGGCGCTGACTCGTTGGCTCGCTCGAGCGCGCTCTTACCTGAAACAAAAGAGAAAGCGCGTGTGGAGATTGTAAAGCTTAACGCCTGCGATCGCTACTTTCGGCGAACCCTGCTATTTTGGGTGCGATGGAGGGAAAGGAACGCTTATATAAAAAAACAACTTTTGATGGTTGTTAATTGGTATGAAAGCGATTGTTAAGAGTTTGGTAGATCCCGGAATTGTTTTCAAGAATTAACCGGATTTTGCAGAATTATTTCTCACGACAATAAGTATAGGATCACGATGATATTCGTAATATTCTCCCTTGTCCCCTCAAAACCCAGTTTTTTAAACCTTACTGTTTTTTACATGTAACTGCTGTAATTGGTTGATAATGTGCTCTTATATTTTTATCTCCTCGATCTCTGGAAATGCCATGTAAGCCGAGAGTCCAACATTTTTCTTCATTTCGATCTTTAAAAAAACATCTCAAATTTCCCATCTACCAGGTCTACAAAGCCCGGTTGTTTACAATTATCAAAATTTTCTTTAATTTTCATCATTCTATTGAGAGTAACTTTGCATATTCTGAAGACCTTCGTGTTTACAATTGCATACTTTCGCGTTATTCTTCTTTACAAAACTTACCACGTTCAAATGTGTGCATGTTTATTATTTTTTCAATTTCATACATTATAATTTTTGGAAGATGAATATCTTAAATGAAAATGTACACAATAAAACTGTTTTTTTGAACGTTAGACTTAAACAGTATGCATTATCATTCATCGTTTGTACAGTAAGCAAAAATAGCATATTGTTCGATTTATCGGAATTTTATAACAAAACAAAGTAAATAACATTCCTCAAAACATATCTCGAAAAACAAATGATGATATTTGCAGGCGCATTTGTCGGCTCGATGTAAATCTTAGATTTTGACTAATCTGTACACTCTCCTTTGGGTGGGTGCCAGCGTACGTCATATTTCTTACGTGAGCTGCATGAATAATCGCGTTGTCTCTGAGACTTTGTTTACGCAGCATTCCATCCTCAGTTGCTTTCTTTGGATCTGAAAAGCGTAGTTCACAGCATCCTAAAAAGTCGTTTCCAGAGCAGGGGTATAAAATATGTAATAGGAAAGTTGAAATACAATACGGAAAATGTTTTGAACTTGAAAGCTAGGCAGATGTTTTCCTGTATTGTTCTCCTACAAAATTGTTGTGGAAGAGTTTTAAATATTCACCTCAGAATGATTTATTATGGATTATTTTGGAGATTCGCTTTCAATATGTCTATGGTTTACTAAACCATACTTAATGATCTGGAAAACTACACGCGCGCGCACACACACACACACACACACGCACACATATTGCAATGTTTACTTCATCAGTAAAAAGTTCTTGAAACCTGATTGTTTACTAGAATTATGCCTCCGACTTGTCCTAGCAATTTATTTGTAATTTGTACACAGTACTCCGAAGAAATTTACTATTATAAACTCTAAATTGCTCGCTTAGACTAGCCAAATCTCATTTACCGTTTTATTGACATCTTTGTTGTAGCTTGTGTAAAATTGGATTGAAATAGAATGCTACTGGCTACAGTTTCAATCCTCCTCCACGTTCGACTGGAACAAAAAACTTCTTGTTTATTGAAAGTCAACCAATTGAATGAAACGCAAAATTGAGTTTTCAGTTGGCGACCCTAGTTCTCGTAATGCGGTGCATGCTTGCAACCTTCCCGCATGTGGGCAACTCATGCGTGAATTGGGTGCGGTCTACTCGTTAAGGGGCCGTACCCGCCCACTCTGTGCTGCAATCTGCAATTTATTATTTCTTTCTTTCTTTCTTTCTTTCTTTCTTTCTTTCTTTCTTATTCCTCCTTTGTATCCCATGTTTCGTTATATTTCGTTACTGTTTGGTATGTTTGTGTTTCAAGCTTTGTTTCTTCTATCGATTTATATCGCGCGGGATGTGCAGTAGTTTATTTTCAATTGGTTTATATGTAAGTTCTCTCACTTAATATTAAAATTCATTTGATCTCAACCTTCCTTCATATATTTATCATTGGAAGAACAAACCGTTTGCTTTTTCTCAAGCCAAAACTTTGTACACATTACTAGATTATCTATCATTTCTCCGCCGCCTTCTAGTATGCATTTTTTTGCAAACAACAGTACTATTAATTCTATGCATGAAACTATTTTGAATTCAATTTTTAAGAATTACAGTGCATATCCCTGAAGCAATGAATCAGGACAGCAGTTGACCATTTACGAGGATTTTATATGTGAACAACAGTGAAAAGAAAAATACGACGAATTTCCAAAGAATCTCATGAGTCTCAACAATCTCATGCTGCCACCTAGCTGCACCCAGCATGTTTTTCAGTTTTCGTATTTTTCCGACCATGATGTGATCCACTTTGCTTGGGCAGTAAGTATTTTTAATGTTATTTATTTATTACTTATTTCATATTATTTGTTAATTTTTTCACATAAATTCACCGTATTTCTTTTTGCTCCCTGTATGATAATTTTTCAATTTTCTACTCTTTGCTAGAGACCCACTGAGGATGGGAAGAGTGTGTTCCCGAAAGTTGACACTGGGAATGTAATAATTAATAAAATTATTATATTTTATTGTGGACGATTATTTCCTCTTTCACATATAATTATCACAACATATCTGCTGCAACCACGGAATTTAATCTCATGTGTGTCGTATAATCATATTATACAAGGTTGTTCAAACAATTCATAGTTCAACATTGAATTTAAAAGGAGTGCATTATTGCTACATTTCCTGAATGAGTTCTGAATGTGGACTATGCCCGAAATAATCTTATAATTTCCTATGGACATACGATGAATCATGTACAAACACACACCGAAGCACAAGCGCAAACACACACACACAGAAAATAATTTTGTTACTTGTGAAGCAATGATACGAATGTATATCCCGATATTTAATTGAAAGTTAGTTTGAAGACAATTCTTACTATGTTTTAAATTTTCTGAGTATGCTCTGTACGTAATAATAATAATGAAAGAACATGCAATAAGAAATTAAAAAGAATAGTCAAATAATATTAATTTAATAATGAAGAAAACGTAATTAACACATCACAAAACGTTTAACTGAGAGAAACGGTCACGTCTAATTGCACTATATTTCGTAATAATTAACATATCAGAGAACTTTCTTACTCAGTGTTACGGCCACATCATAATGAATTGTGTTTATTCTAAGTAGGAATACATTTTGAAACGAAACTCATTTGTGGCGTTCCCCATGGATGCGTTAGAGCGCATTTTTCCCCCTTCCAGTCCAGGGACTCTGTTTGGCTGCCTTCCTCACCCAGCGCACGATGACCCAGGTCAGCGCGCGGCGAGCGAGCGAGCGAAGCGCCCGAGGGCCAGGGGCGGGGGCGGAGGCGGGGGCGGGGGCAGGGGCGGGGTAAACCTTGCCCACTCTCTCTCTCCCGTTCCTTCCACGCGCCGTTGCGCACACGCCGCGCCGGGTCAACTGAAACGCTCCTAAGGAATTGGAAGGGGAGGAGGTGCGTGGGTGTGGCATTCAATCCGAAGGCGGTGAGAGCGGTCTTTCATCAGAGGCAGAGAGAGAATGGCTGCAACGAGAGCCGTATTGCTCTTTTACTTGTTACACGTGATCTTTTTGTTGCTTTGCTTTGCTGAAGTTTTCTGACATATTGCTATGCATGCTGGATTTTCTTAAAAAAAGAATGTTTCCTATTTATGCCAACAGTCCAGAATCAGGCAGGATCTGAGCACTATACTCCGGTAGTTTGGCAGACGTGAACACAGAATCGTGCATCACAGGTTCTTTCATTACTAGCTATTCACAAGTATTCGCAAATACGAGATTATTAATCATGATCATCTTTCGTTTTACTACTTAAATTATTTCTAATTTTTATCAACTAGTAGTCAAGAAAGCTTTAAAGAATTAAAATTGCATATGTCATTTCATGACCAGAGGTAAGTCGCCCATCAGCATTGTTGACAGCTAAACACAAGTTTTATTATTATTATTATTATTATTATTATTATTATTATTATTATTATTATTATTATTAATCTTCAACAAAATCCAAACTGCATGTACTTAATGAACACTAATTATTTTGCCTCCAGCTAATAGTTTGATTCATGCATACTACGCTTTAATCCTAGGTGAGCGAAACTCACGTGGCATATTGAGTTCGCCGACTGATACTCTCGGAAGCCGGTGTTTTCCGAGAGCAAACCTATAAAAGGCGTGTGGCAGAGCAATCAGCGGGTGCATCGCCGTGTTATTTTGCTTGCAGCAACAGACAGAGAAACCGCAGAAGGGTGGGGGTGGGGGTGGGGGGCGCAAACGAAACCGCGTCGGTGGTAGTGCGCGAGGATTCCCTGTTTCCTCCCGCTGCGCCGCCCGCGCCGCCGCTTCCGCGTTTCTCGAGGCGGCCGCCGACCCGTTCCTACCTTTTTCTGCCGCCCGGCGGAAGTGACGCAGCGCGATCGCGCGGCAGAAGCCGAGGTACCATCAATGGAGCCACTGTTGAAGTAACCCGGGTCGGAAGGCGTATTACCATCCTTCTCTGTCGCGATGTTGGCACGTTTTCTTGCAGTATCGAACGTCTCAACACTTGGGTCTGCTTTTCATCCTTTTTCTTCTCTTTGTTGTACTTTTTCTTTCTCCTCCTATTGGTACTCTCCTCTTATGATGAGACATGTACCGATTTGTTGACAACCTAACTATTTCTACTACAAAGTCTTTTCTCATAACTTTTAGTTTGGAGTCAGAAGGTTATTTCAATTGTGCAATTCGCATAACTGCATTGAAGTGGTTACAAATTTACTAATATCTGCAAAAAAGTCACTATTTTTAAAATGAGTTAATATTTCATTTCGCTACATTTCTACATCACTACATTACATACTACATTTCGTACATTAAAGATGTAATGTAATCATTTGTACTTTGTAATATAACCTAACCATATCTTGAACATACGTTTCCACTATTTTAAGATACACAAGTACAATAGATGGAAACTATATCGAGAATTCAAATGCTGTACTGAAGCTATAGGAATTACATTCTTTTTACGCAATGATTATACTGTGACGGAAGAGGATGATAGATTTTATTTATAGCGCAATGATCACACAGTATTCCGCTTAAACTCTTCGTTTGCATGTTTTCCTTTTTTATGGGTTACACACACCTGCGTGAAATAAATATCCCTGTGCATTCTTCGTGGATGCGTGTCCTCGCCGGTACGCAAGAAGAATAGAATAGGCGTGCCTCGATTTCCAAGAAACCACGGCTGTTGGTTCTCGTTGAGCGAGTTTGTATTACAGGAAAATCGTCAGTCGTTGTTGAGTGTTTCCTACGGCCTTCGACCTTTCGATTCGCAGTATCGCTCTCTGGCGGTAGACAACTGAGTCGTGAAAGCGAGAGACTTCGTCTTCTCCGACGCGTAGGATCAGAGCACGAACGTTAAGCAGATATCGCTACGGGCTCATCTGTTTGAGTTCGCTGTCTTTGCTTTGCAGGCCGCAGCCATCTGCCCCCCCCCCCTTCGCTTCACACGCTCTTTGAAGTCGTCAAATGCAGCAAGCAATCTTGGAACTGATATCTTCAAGGCCACGTTTACCTGTCGCGACAGCGCAGTTTCTGCGCGGTTTCAGGGTCGTTTAGGCGTCACGCAGACGCCACCGACGCGATGCGACGGGACGCGACGCGACGCGACGCGACGCGACGCGCGAAGACGATGTGCTGCCGCGGGAGCACATCTAAGAATATCGGAAGGGAGAAAAAAAATATTTTTCAGAAAGGGGAAAAGACAACAACAAACAAACATGGATGATAAAACAAACTTGGTAGGCATTTCTCCCACTTAAATTTTATGAATACCTCCTATTTCTTATGCAATGTTAAAGGAACAATAATGCTTTTATATTCAGTTTTTATTCCCTTGTTTACGTTAGTTGCGTTTGCGAACATTGCAAGGCGGGACAGGGGGATAATGGGTGGTGCAGGATGGAGCTGGGCGGGTGTGCATAGTGGGTAGGTCAGAGCGGAGGGGAGCTGAGGTAGAATACGCTGAAAATTATATGCATTTCTTTTCCTATCTAATAGATGATTCTGATAAATATCCGGAAAATGGGAGGTGGTTCATCTAATACAATAAAAGCCATAAAATAATCACAATCAATATTCCATCATCTCTTCTGTTTTGTAATTCCAATGGATGTGACTCTGAATGATTTATTTTATTATTTCTCTTCAATATTTCGTAATAGTGACAGAGTTTCATCCACAATAACCTTATTTACGATAGTGTTTTGCAGCATGAAAAACAATATCTACAGGGATAGTATTTTTAGAATGAAAAGAAATAGGAAATGAGGATAGTTTTCAAAGCGAAGGGTAAAATATCTATTATTAAGTCTACTCCACAGAAACTAGTTCCAAACTCGTTGTTTTGACAATTTGTACTCCTTAGGAAAACACGAAATTACTCTTCCAACATTCCTTTCAACACGAACTACTTCACACACAAAAGCTTCTTTGTTTCATGATAATTGTGTCTGGAGGTTACGGCCTCAGAGTACCTAGTCAATCTGTGCCGCTTAGAGAAAACGTAGTTATCATATGAACCATGTAATTTGTTCTTGCTGCGTAACTGAAGATTTGTTGTTTTATTTTTTGGAAACTACCCAATGTGTAAAACATTTGACAATATCCCTCAAGAAATTCCTTGAATTGAAGCATTTAGAATATTTCTTATGTTGACGGAGCAAGCACGGAACGCTTCTCATTCAAAAGCATTTCCTCGCAGTTCTTGATGTCTATTTTTTCGCAAAAACACAGTAATGGCTCAAAACCTATTTTAGTTTGTCATTACTAAGCAATATAGTCTGCAAAATATTTTTAATGTTTTTTACTCTGTACGTGCTTTCTACTCTCGTATGTACTGTCGTGACTGGTAGTTCCAATCCTTACGTATCGCATGACTTGCAGAGTTCGAAAACAAGAACAGAAACGGGTGCCAACAGGAACTGCACACTCAAGTAAACATGTATTTCAACTCCCTGTTGAAAGGTATTAATGAACTGATGATTTCTCAGCAACGTAGTCCGTCTTCACTTATCATGGTGCCTAATTACTTCGGTTCCTGTTGAAGTTACTTTTAGATATTCTAGCTGCAATTTACGACGAGCAAGCCATTTTTTCCGTTCTTAGTGAAGGAAGATGTAGTGTTCAACGAAATCTTTTAATTGAATGTTTTCGGTGAGCTTAGAAAATGTAAGCAGCTGGAAGAGTCACGCGCTTTATAAATATAATTCTTACGGTATATACAATGACTGATATTCATTCAAGGAAATATACTTTGAAGCAATAAATTCTTTTTTAAAGCTGAAAAACTTGTCTTGAGTGTTGTATGAACGTGTGTATCTGTGGTTGAGTGATGCAGAATGATTTTACTTGACAAATAGTTATTTCTCATCGATCTTTTGTTTACAAAAAATCATCGATTCTTGTTTGCAAAATCACGGTGATAGCAATTTTTTATAATGTCAAATTTGCATGAAGAGAGTGCGTCAAGAATGTCGACAATTAGGGCGACGTCACCAGGAACAACACCATAGCAGCAACTGCGCCAGCAACGACCTCTTCAAGAACAAAAATTTGAAAAATAAGAATTTGAGACTTCCCTTTTGCTTGAATCTCGCAAAACGTGAAGCCTTGCTGAGGATTACTTTAAAGATAATTTCTTTTCTCTTATTTAATATTTAAAGAATAATCTTATTAATGATGGCATTGCAGCAATAGAACAAATTAATAATTTAGCACTTTCAGGCATGGGATCTATTCAGAAAGAGGTATGCTAACCGCCCATTGAGTTCCACGTAACAAATTTTGCACGTAGGGCAAGAAGTACGAGAAAACTTCATTTTGTTGGCTGTGGATGGTACTGGTGTTTATATTATACTCATTCTCATTTTTTTTAAAATTATTTTCTGAAACCTAAAATTATGTAAAACACATTATCCTTAAACATTATAGTATATCTCCATCGTAAAATTACATTGGCAAAATGATATCACCAATTGTGTGTAACTTGATTGACAATATTCCGAGAGCAAAAAAAGACGTATTTAATTTTGCATCTGATCCATCAAAAATGTTTATCTGGTAGTTTCACGGAATGGGAAGCACCAAAAATTTAGTAATTTTAATTTCAATCAATTATGTGTACTCAATTTTTAGCTGTTTGAAATGGTTTTTGAAAGGCATGAATTGTATTTACACCACGCTTCATTTACTTAGTCATGTTGGCTATATCTTCGTGTCCCAAAATATTAACATTAATTTTGGCAATATTCCCAGATATGGATGAACAGACGAATGATGACTAATGTGGATAATTGATTGGTGCAACTGCCAAAATAACGCAAAAAAAGTTAACTACCCTTCAAATTAATCGAGTCATTCTACTAAATAATTCCATCACATGTTAATGCTAGTATGTATTCCTTTTATGCCTTTGTATCTCTTGAAACTTGCAAACGTCCCTTTGTCAGCTAATATTTATTACTCCAGGTGCAGCCACCCTTGAATCTACCAGTGTATTGTGCCGATATGGCCCGTGAACATCAGTCATTGCACTAAGTACTTTTAGACAAGCCTAGCTTGTGAGGTCAATGCTCCTAGCCCAATATTGGAGGAAGGGTGTCAGCTAGATACATTTAGGTCCTGAGACACTGCAGTATTTGACGCTTTTGAATTTCTTTTTCGGAAAGAAAGTAAGGATAGGATTTTAGTTTCAAATTTGTATGGAATAACAAGATGTGCTAGGTTACAAATACGAGAATTTTAGAGCTTCACAAGCAATGAAACTACAAGGGAACAATTTGTGATAGAGTGGAACGCAAGATCCTGTTTTCCTCCCGGAATATAATCTACGAAGTTCCATGCAATTCCATGCAAAGCCGTTGTAAAATTTTGCCAATGTAGTGCACCCTAAAGTCTTATATTTAGAGGTACTGCGTTTCACAAAATTTTAGGTTTTACAAAATAGCTAACAACACACAACTCCAATTTTCAACAGCAACCATCTTTTGCCTATCACCAATTTCGGGAGGGGGGATCAAAATTCACAACGCTCATACTTATCTTCACCTGACAAAGTTAGAAAAGACGAATGGAGATTCTCATAATTTGGAATATTGATTTTCTATTGACTTCCGCTCAAAAGAAAAAAAAAGGACATCCCTTCCATAAGGTTGGAAAAACGTAGGGTAGAAGGATTGCTGCCATTGTCACCTGCAGCAATGAAGTCAACTAATAACACACATCAGCAGGCAGGTAGCTAGGGCAGGTAGCAGGGGTAGGGTAGTGATCTGAAGCATCTCCTCAAAAAATATTTTTAAAAATTCATGCTTATTATCCTGAGAATCTCGGTTATTTTTCTAAAGTAAAATATTTTAGAAGCGAACTGTTTTTGCGGTCTAAAAATACCGAAACAATACCGAAACGAGTACAGAAATACATGTAGAATATTTGTATTTCTTTAATGTGAAAATGTTAAAATGTCGTAACCAGTTTAATCGAACTGTTATGCAGGACGTGTTCCTTCGGTCTTGATCATTAATGTCAAATGTGCACATGTCCAGTCGTCGCCGGAAGAACATTCCGGCTACTGCGGACGCAGCGAGCAGGCCCTCACACTGCCACCCGTCCCGTCCCGGCCCGTCGCCGGCGCAAGTGAGCTGGTCAGCGCCGCCCTGCCGCCTTGCCCCGCCTCAGTCAGGTCACCCGGCGCTGGGCGGCGCAATACGGCGCGCGTTCGCGAGCGGGCAGTGTCACCGGGCGGTTGGCAGGCGTGCATGCGGGTGTCGCGGCCGCTATGCTAATCGGGACTGCGTCGCCTTGAACCGCGCTCACACGTGCGGGCGGATCGGCCGCCGCGTCGCTACCGCTGCCGCAGTCACCGCCGCGCGGCGAAAAATAGCTCTGCGCGCGGCCCCCGCTCGACCGCCCGCTTCGTGACGACCCGCCTTCGCATTCGTATTCGCCTTCGCTAGTGCCTCCGCTTTCGCATTCGTATTCGCCTTCGCTAACGCCTTCGCATTCATATTCGCCTTCGCTAACGCCTTCGCATTCATATTCGCCTTCGCTAACGCCTTCGCACTCATATTCGCCTTCGCTAACGCCTTCGCATTCATATTCGCCTTCGCTAACGCCTTCGCATTCATATTCGCCTTCGCTAACGCCTTCGCACTCATATTCGCCTTCGCTAACGCCTTCGCATTCATATTCGCCTTCGCTAACGCCTTCGCATTCATATTCGCCTTCGCCACCACTTCTGCAGGTAACTTCGCTGCGCCTGCACTTCCGCCTTCAGCTCCGCATCGCCGCAGTCTCCGCCACCGTGTCCGCTTCTTCTCCACCTCGTCTCCAATTCCATCTCCGCCTCCACATCCACCTTGTCCTCTGCCAGTGTCATTATTCATTAATTCCAATATATTTTTAATTCAATAGATTTGAGACACGTTTTCTCCAATAACTGATGTACGAGTATCATTGAGCATATCTACCGCAATACATCCGTAGTTTAGGTTACGTCATTGACATTGAAAAACTTGACATGAAATGGCTTCCACCGTTAACTTTATATCCATTTAGATCAGAATGCCACTTTTGACTGTGTTGTTTTTCTATCCCTCTACGCAATAAAGTTGTAAAGGGCAGCAAAGAATCGGTCCGGATTTCGCTTGGCCGGCTTAACTGCTCGTCAGCCCAGCTGTACGCACTCGCTTCAGCGCTTAAAATCCAGGATCTCTTTTAGATATCATTTCTGCGTGCTATAAATTCGCGCAGTATCTCGAACCTTCTTCGCCCTTTCCTCCTCAGTCATCTTCCCTCTCTTCTAATATGCTTAACTTCGGAATTAACATGGCCCCGACCGTAAAGTTACAAGCTCTTGGAGCCATTACTTTGGTGGCTTGCATCTTAACTTTCTCGAGTGCTAAATGAAGGTTCCAGTTGACCTCGCTGGCGGAGAATGCATGTTCTTTTCCCCCTTGTGCTTTCGACCATCAGCTTCAACAGGCGGATGCGGATCTGCGACTCCAAAGCGTGCGTGCGATCAATTAAGCCAAAGCGACTCGGTGACCTCAAAGGGACTGCTAGTGGCGTGCACGAAGCCTGCCGGAAGACCCGGGAACGCTAAAATAACGGCTATTGATATTTGTGAATGATAAAACAACTGTAGAATATTGACTAGGACCGCAGGTCAACAATATTATAAAATATTCAACTGCTATTACCAATAGAAAAGATAACGATGAGCACTGAATGACAAAAGAAATGTATTCAAAATTACGCACGGCGACAGGAATTATAAAGTAATAAGGATGTTGAAAGGAAGTTTTTTGTATTCTAATTCCTAGTAGGAGGATGATACAAGAGATCATGTTACACTAGTAACTTATGAGATTAATAATTAATATTTACTTAGTAATATTAATTTAAAATATATATGGGAATTATTTTATTGTAAAAACAAAATCGTCGGCTGGTAGTATAGGTTTGGAATTATTAAATATTTTTTGTAACTAATTTTGATTTACAAAGAGCCTTGGTTCATAAACTATATTTTTCGCATATTGTGCAATATATCTTTTTTATAATAATTCTTAATTTTGTGAACGTAATATACCAACATGCGACGGGACATACTTTGCTCAATTACTCTAAGGTGTCCAGCTTTCCGGCTGGTGACATTGCCGAGCGAGAGTGCTAATGAAGTATATAATAATATAATAATATCCCTAGTCGAACGTATACTCATCCCGGTAATAAACATCAATGTCTGAGAGCCATCGTTTGGCAAATAGAAGTGTTCACATTAGCAAAGCTCACTGCCGACTCTATAGCCAATAGTCTTACTGCGCTACCTTTTTACCATGAAGAAACAGATCCCATTGCTATTCTCGTGAAATTCGTAAATTAACCCTTTGTCCAGGTCCTACGTAAAACTGACATCCAACCTACTGAAGAAACGAAACTCGGCAACTTAAGATAATTTGTCACAAAAATGTTTAATAGTAAAGTAAGATAATTACAACATCTATTTGTTTTTATTTGTTTCAATTAATTTCTATTGCCTGGAATTTAGGAATGAAATGAAGCAGTTAGTTATTTCTTTTCCCGTAGAAGGAAATTTGATTCCGTAGTCGCCTACAAGGTTCCGTCTGGGTTGACGTTTGGGGGGTGGCGCTGATTGGTTGGGACCGCGTGTCCCCGGCACCTCCCGCGCAGCCAACTAAAGTGGTGCAGAGTGTAGGTGCCAAGCAGTTGCAATACCTCGCGCCCGACGCCCTCACGCGGCCACCACACCACGCGCCTGAATCCGGCAAAGCCATTTCAGCGACAACCATTTTCCTTATAACAAGAGTTTTGTGGTTTTTGATAGCGATAATGATGATAGCGAGATGATAGTGTAAGGTATATGGAGGAGAAGTACATCAGCGCACGTTTTCTTGATTTTCAGATTCTCTTCTCGACACTTTAACTATAACTAGTTAAATGATGAATAAAGAAACAAAACAAAAAGAAAAAAGTTTGCAACAGTTGAAAACTCGCTTAAGACATTTTCGCTCCCGAGTTAGAGAAAACTTATTTGCATCTATAAGCGAACTGGGGATTTGATATTTTTGTATTGCTAAGAAAATGGTAACACATCCCCATGCATAGGTGGATGCAGTAGCGACTACATCGCCACTGATAGCGACTGCGGGCGCGTCAACTGCCAAAATCATTAATCCCGTAAGTAGTGCTTTTTTCTTCGGGAGGTAGCTGTGGTCTTCCTCCGCTGGATGGCAAGATTCGGCACCGAACTACCGTCGGCTAGCAGGGTTTTCACCGAGCAAGTAGCTCCCGCCAGCGAAGCACTGTTCCAGCCTTGACAAGTTCTAAGCTCCCGACCGGTCTCCCGGCATGTGCGGTGGCATAGTGCATGTTAGTGTAAGTTTGTAAGGGGTGAAGGAAGAGAGAGATTGCGCGCGGTCCGTGGCCCATTTTTTAGGAAACGATTCTGGCATTCGCCTGGTGTTGATGGGAGAAACCACGGAAAACTACGGATCAGAGCAGCCGGCCTCTAGAAATCTCCTCCAGACAGCTACTGAATTCGACCTCACTGACAAGCTAAAGTCGAAAACCGCTGCACCGTCGGGACCCGAACCAAGGACCTCCCGGTCAGAGGCACTGCAGTGACATGAATTGATGCTCTGAGCTACAGATACAATCGACCTCGGCGTCATTGTCGAGATTACCCTGCGAGCAACGCTCGCCGTGCAACCAGGCGCGAACGCCACGCGTCGTGCGTTTGGCGCGTCGCAGGCGGATAATCCCCCGACCTGCGGGCGCGCGCCGCCGCGACACGACGCGACGCGACCCAACGGCCCAGGGAATCCATTGTCATGCGGCTATCGCGTCAATGCAGCCGTCCGCCGCGTTAATGGCAACCTGCAGCCGGCACCGATGCTCATACGCACGAGGTGGCAGAGTTAAGCCTAGGCAGCGTCAACAGTGGGGGTAAAGGGGCGCATCGGATAATGGGATAGTTTTACCTGTCCTTGTTTGCCAGTACTGTGGGAAAAGGACGAGATATTGTTCCCATATTAGAATTTTGATAACTAAAAACAATCTCTTTCGTGAAGAGCTATAAGATGTGCCTCGAAATTGTAACATACATTTTAATCCATATACAAAATTTGTTTACGTGAATGCATTGTATTGCGAGTCTTCAAAACAAAGGAGAACGTACTTATTCTTTACTTTATTCGTAGCAGATTACGCAAATATTGCAATTGTTTTCACTTGAGTTCTTAGTTCATATTTATAATGTGAACTAATTTATGATTCGATGTTGGAAAGTTGAATGAAAATCTTGGGGAGGTGACAGCAACCAAGGGCAGTTTTTTTATCGTCATTATTATTGTTATTATAATTATTATTATTGTTATTATTATTATTATTATTATTAAACCAGTTAGGATGTTGCATTTTTGTTGTCGTTTCGTATTGTTCTTCTCCAGAAAAATAATAGGAAATTCTTGTTTAAGCGGTATTTTGCTTGAGCAATAAACTCAGCCTAATAGACAAACTAGCATTGCTACCATACAACCAGTATGTTCAGAGCATAGGACGTGGGTTGAAAATTGAATTGCCACCTGTACGCATATGATTCAAAAACTCGTAAAAAATATAAAAGAAGAAAACCACTTGAATTTTCCCCAAAACATGTTTTAAGTTCTTATGAATGTACAATATATTTGTACGGAAAATGACATAATATGCACGAAATTCATAAATTTTGGGAATTATATAACACATACGAAACCTATACTAAGATCTTTTAAAATACAGATTGCTTTCTACACGTTACAATAACTTGTAACTTGTCCAGATGGGTAATGGCACCTCTGAAGATCAGAGGTCACCTTCAGAGGTCAGACGGTAGAGCTTTGATGTTTCATTCAAATCCGCAACGTGATCTTGTACAAGATATAATAGTTTCCAAGTAACAATGGAATGACTTTTGTGTTTCTTAAACCAACCAGTTACATTGAATTACAGTGCATTCCATTCTCATTGCTTTCGATACCCCCCTTGGCACTGCCCGCTTCGCTTTCACTCGCCCTAGGGCTCGCAGCTGCAAGCACGTCCACCTTCTTGACCTTCACCTAGACCTCCTCCAACTCGCTCGTGTTCCCCTCGTAAAACCCCGCTCCCTCGCCTTCACATCCGCGTGCCGAACCCCTCCCTTCCCCAACACTTCTCCCCCGTCACTGCTGCCGCCTCTTATCCTCCGCCCCCTCCACAGCTACCATCCCTCCCCACCATCTTCACCGCTCCGCCCCCACCGAAGGCGCCATCTCCAACTCCTCCCCCGCAGTTTCGACCGCCAGCGTCGCCGCCACCGCTAGCACCATCTCCGCCTCCACCGTATCGCTACCACCACCTCCGCCACCGCCACCGCACTCGCTGGCGAGGAAGACTCCTCCCTCGTCGTCGCGCTCTGACATCCCCGCACCCGCCCCACCTTCTCATTTCCACCCCAACGCTCTCATATAAAGCTCTATTCTATCTCCCTCGCGGCATTTTCGACCACCAGCGTTGTCACCACCACCACCACCACCACCACCACCACCACCACCACCACCACCACCACCACCACCACCACGTTCGCCCCCGACGCAGTCTCCGTCCTCGTCATCGCTCCGTGCTCTCTTAACGCCACCCCCACCCCTCTCACCCTTCGCACCCTTCTCCCGCGCCGAATCCCGGCACCGTTACCACCAGCCCCTCCGTAACCGCCAACCATTCTCATCCCTTCCGTTTCGTTCCGGTTTGTCCACGCGGTCCCGGCAGCCATTCGCTCCCGAGCCTGCGTGTGGCGCGCGCACACACACGGTCACCGAGCGGCCGCAGCCGCGGTTACGGTCCGCCTGCGTCCGTATCCGCGTCGGCGGAGCGGGCGAACAACGGACCTGGCGGGCGGGCTAATTTTAAGCGCAGCCGACAATAAACTCGGCGACCTTGGGGCGGTAAATAGTTGTTGCGGACTGCAGCTGCGCCTGTTGTGAACGCGGCCGCGGCGGAAGGAGGGAAAAATGCTAGCGGCCGAAGCCTTGTGGGATGCCTCTACCCAAGGGGGATGCTGGCGGTAAAGCTCGCAAATTACTTTCCAAGGGACTTTCCAAGTTCCCTCATTCATGACTCAATTGAATGCCGTGGCGCATCCAAGGGACTCGAACCAAGGATCTACTGCTTGGTTGTCTGTTATATCTGCCCGTATAAATCTGAATCATTACAATTAGGAACTTCAGCGCCCTCACCCCGAAGCTAGTGATGCACATTTAACAATATATCTATGACAATCAAAAAAGCCTAAGAAATCACATTAAAATATGTATATTTGTATCTGTAGCCCACACACCCGTTTCCTCCCTAAAGAAGGATCATGGGTGGCCTCTGATTGAAAACGTTGTATGGAAACTGGGAGGCCAATAAAGCGACGGCGGAACTGACCAATAAATTTTGAGAATAGTAGTACTTTTTCAATTTTCATTTAAAATGTTTTAAGTGCTAACACAACAATTTAATCATTTCCAAGTTCCCTTGGCTACTAATAAGTGATGTAACTCTCGATTTTTCACTGATCAATTGATCATATCATACAATTATTCTCCCCATGAAATCGCAGGGCGAATAAGATGCAATGCTTTTGGTTGTTGCACTTATTTATTTCCCGAAAAATTTCTGTCGTGGGATCAGATTTTCCTATTTGGTTGTAGGCTCTTTGAAGTTTCTTATTCACATTAAGAAAGTCGTTCAGTTATAAATGTCACTGTGCGAAAGGTTTCCTGCACCTAAAGCGCAGGAAGGTATTCAGTTTATAATCGCGGTTTTCTGCCGATTGTTTCCGTTATTGCCAATATAACCTTCATCATTTTCCGTCTCCGGTACTGAAAAATTGCCACCTTTGTTGTCGATTCTGAATTACTATCTCCTATTCCTATCTGTATTCAGTATTTCCTATTTACTTGTTAATATTGCATGGAGTAGATGTGCCTTGTCAAATCATGGAGATAGTTTAACGGCAACGATTACAAAAAATACAGATAGACAGGCGAAGTTGTTGAATGGCCGCGCGAGTACCATAAAAACATTGTTCTTGGACTCGGTGCTAGACAACAAAATAAGGCTTATCTTAGCGCCTCTTCAATGCCTTGAAGGCCAATGACACTGGAGCGTCCACTGCGACCTAGAATTTGGTCTCCGAAAAAAGTATCTTAGCTGCCAGTGCCGCACATGTGTTCCGAAGGCTCCTCCGCGTCGTCACTTCTCAAGCCCCAGGGTCGGACTGCCAGAGCCAGGACTCGTAAGCAAGCATATATTGAAGTTCCTTCTTTTTAGATTTGAATAAAAACAAAAATGACACATGGGGAACAGCATACGTACGTTGTTTTTTTTTTGGGGGGGGGGGGGGTACGTAGTAGCGGAGATTTAATGTGTTTTTTATCGAAAGTTGGTTCAACAATCGAGATCCCTCCGCACACCGCCAGAACTTCAAACGTTGTTCGAAAGCAATTGAGTTATTACATAATTATTTTTTAATTCAACTTATTTTTAATTAATTTTCCAGTAGCCGAAAAATTTTAAAATCCAATTCACATAAATGTGTTTAAAAATCAATACAAGTGGCAAACAGGCGAAAAATTGTCTTTCATATTAATTAACTAAAAGCATTTTTGATCGAAATTTTATTGGGATCCCAAGTAAATATCTTCGTAGTCCCCATCTGAGGTCGGGCTTCTACATTGAAGACCAGTTTGCCTAAGCTAATGTTGTCCTTTGCCAAGTCTCCTGAGGCAGTCGCCATGTCGCCTTTTACCGGAAGACCTCTAGCGCAATCCAGTGTAGGCACAGAGAACGATGCCGACGCGGCCTACGGGCGCGAGAGTGCTCCTCCCCCCTGGAGCTCCTACGTAAATTCCGCTCTGACTATATGTAAATTTTGCTTTAAAAAATTTCACTGAAGACGCACTGAATTGTTGGGTTATTTCAGTTATTAACGCCAGTTGGCCGGCACAGAGTAAACGATGGACGCGATTGAAGTTTCTACTTGTAAACCGAGCCTGTAGATGAGAGAATTCTTGTAAGAAATGTTTTACTTTTTACTAATACGTTATTGATTATTATTGCCTTTGATTCGGAGCTCGATATACCCTGCAACTCATCTGGGTCGAGAAGACTGCGTTTGCGAAGAGAATATGAAAACAGTTGATGCTACAGGTTTTCTTACCGAGGGATTTATGAATGGGAATTTTAGGATGGAAACATGAAAAGACAGAGTCAACTTAGTTCCTAGTTAATTAGTAAATAAGTAAATCAGAATCATTACAATTAGGTAAAAAATAAAATCTAACATGTACCAGAAACGTGGATCTAATGATCCCCGCATGGATCTAATCGTCTCAGACGACAAAATAAATAACCATTCTTTGAATCGGAGTTCTTACACTCCATCTTTACCTACAACTCATTTATTTTGATTATTCTGAACGGACGGCGGACTGTTAAATTTCTCAGCGAACACCGGCTGCTAAGAGTGACCTTTAGTTTGTTTTTTATGAGAACAGTATTGCGAGAAGTAATTCTATCGTTCTGACATTCGTGTTAAATACAAGCGCCTCCCTGACGTCATTGCCGGAAACACGGCAGGGAGTTCACATGCAACACCAGCCACTTTCCTCCGGACACGAACTACGGGACGGCGCGGAGAGCGCTCCAGGAATTTCGCCCGACTTGTCTCGAGAGAGGGGTAGATTAGAGCGTTGCTTTTCATCCTCCCCAGCCCCCTCCCCCTTACTACACCTCATCGCAAAGTTACGTCGTGAAAATTGGATTGAGGCAAAGTTGATTAAACGCTGTCCTCTCAGCTCGAGTGCAGACCGTTTAGACCAATTTTTGCACTTCACTGATCGCGCAACACTGCCCTCAAATTCCCTCCGTGAGGCGGCGCACCCTCACTGCCTTAGGTCAGGGCTTTAAAAGCTCGCCTGCCCACCCTCTTTTCCAGTAATCGCAACTACATAAGCCTTGCTAGAAACTAATGAGTATTTGCAAAGTGTGAAAAGACAAGTCGCGTAATTTCATGATCAAGTTAAATCGTCCTAGTTTCGTCAACTATTTAATATTCTTACTCGCTGTTGTTTTAAAGCAAAATCCAAGCTTTTGAGATAATTAGTACAAGGTATTTTGCCGAAATATCGAAAATACGTGATTTTTTTGACAGTGCAGTTCACAGAGGTGGCAATTGGTTTCGATAATTATTGCTTTTGGAAACACTTGGATTCTGCTCTTTGATGGGTGCGACATGTAACCCAATCCGACTATCAGAATGATACATCAACATACAATAAATTAATGAAAAACTAAACCACATAATATAATATATTGTCGTAAGTAACATTTTTTATAAAAGTAACAAGTTATTATTATTAATATTATTATATTAATATTACCATCTCATAATAATATAGTCTCCTACATTATTCAGTAGTTACCTTTTGCGGCTCTCACACGCAACCTATCATTAAAAATGAGATCTCTAAAGAAAGAGAATTTCACGAAGACGAGACAAATTGCACTTCGACTTTAAGATCGTGAAGGGCTTGTTTAAAAAACGCATCTAAATATTCATGTCTAATGCAATCCGCAGCACTCAGTCAGATATATCGTTAAATAACTCCTAAACGAAGCATTCTAGGACCTTAAAAACTAAAATTTTGAGGCCAAAAGCCTCAAAGAAACGTTTCGCACATCATAATCTATTGGACGATATATTCTTTGACATTCTATTGAATTTTTTGTCGTTCGGTACTTATCGATACTACTAATGCCACGTATATTTCAACCATTGGTGATGGTTGCAATCTTTGCGACGTCACGCTCAGATTCTTCTTTTGTATACTATTTACGCTCTCTGTATACACCGTGTTTTGCGCAGACTGGCGAGGTTTATTTGCATAATTATTAATTCAAGATTCGCTCTTGCAGCAACAACTAGAAGCACTATTAATACTAGATTGATACCAATGAAGATTGTTTCTTATGCGTGTAGGGAAAACATTCATATAACGTTTTGCCGAGGTCTACAAGTGCACTTTACCTAATTGTGGACGGATGTGGATGTACAGTGAAGAGTGAAGTCGTGTATTCGTGAAGACCGGGTTAATAATACTTAATTTGTTGCGGTTAATTTGTTGTTCTTGATCAGTTTGCGTACTAATTTTTGGAAAACAATTGTGGGTGGTTTTGTTCAGCAGAAATTTTGCCGCTAGTCATTATTATATTGCGGATGATATGATAATAAGAATGAAGGCAGGATGTTGTCAGCCAGTAAAAAACTATCATTATATGTGCATTTATCAGCAAATAAAATATACCGCCGCCTTAATATCCTAAGACAAATTTCTTTTCGTTCTCATTTTCCCAGACAACAGGGAGAGTAGTATCTTGGAGAGAGTTGAATAATCAATTTTGTTATGACCCTTCTTAATTTGGGTGCTATCCCGGAGATTCCTAAATGATGTGAAAATAACCTTAACCTTGATGGTCCAGTACGGCACAATGCGGTACTTAGTGGAGTATTTGCTCTCACGTAACATGATGCTGCCACACCCTAATTTGTTTCCCCCACCATCCACGCCTATTAACACATCCTAGGAACGTGGAAGTCGGCCTTAATTTTGTGAGTCTCAATTATCGTAATTATCACCATTATGGTTGAAGTATCTTGTGACAACCAATTCCGCCTGGCATGAATATAATGACGAGCAGACTCGTCAAAGTTCGTTATCCATACATCTTCACAGGGAAACATCTGCGGACAATTAAAAGTAACAAATGAGGCGCAACACACAGTGAGACACGTTGATACCAAAAGGGAGCAAAATAATTTTAGGTGATTTTAAATTACAAGCATCAGGGTACAATTAACTTCGTCCAAGATTTGTTTTATTTTGACGTTCGTTTCATTGAATATTTTTCCTAAATTATTCACATTACTTCCATTTTAGAGTGACAGTAGAGTACATCTTACGTATAGTAATCGGGTAGCATAAATATGTGGAGAACGATAGACTAGAACGAATGAGGGAATTCCGTAGTTAGAATAGTGTGTGGATTTACCAATGTGTCTTCTGTTTTTTTACGTTTGGTGATGTTTGATTCAGTTCTGCCCAGTGTCAGGTGCGTTTGGGATCAGCTAGCAAACGTTGACGAGGATAATTTCCTCCGGTGGCCAGAAACGCAAGCATTGAGCCCTGTCCTCTTCCTGTGTCGGCAGCACTTTGCGTCGCCGGCGCACTGAGCTCTGTCAACACGCCACTAACGACTGTCATTTATTTTAATCGCCCGAGGCACGTCCTCTATTCCGCCGCCGCCGCCACTCTTTCCCCTCCCCACCCCCTCTCCGCCCCCTCCCCCAGCCGAGAGCACCGCTTCCGAACAGCCGCCACCCAACTCGCTTTCTGCCGCGGGCCGGGCGGTTCAAGCTCGGAGTGAACCGTTTAGGGAAATCGAATAAAAAACAATATTTTTGATGGAATGCCGACCCGGATGAGTACTATGTAGGTGATGGCGTGTACAGACTTCGTCTGAATATTTTGTGGAGTGGATTGGACCAGTGATAGCTCTTTTCCTTCTGGCGTGTGGTTGCGTTTCCTTGTGGACTCGCAAATGACTCATCGACAAACAAAATGCACGTTCCACGTGTGTGACCGAGTATATCTTTTTCCTATCGAAGTCTATATTATTCTCTCAAATGTGAACAAACTACAAATGGAGTAAAATTGATTGCTCTCTACGAACTGTTTTTGGAAACGTGTCTCCTAAAGATAACTCGACTCTCAATTTTACATGTAAATACGTACATACACGTAATATATACAAACGTTTTTAGGTTGTGGGAAAATAAACTTATTTGTTCCGTCCCTCGTAAGCCAACTCTTTAGGTTTAGTAGTTAGTCACGTCTAGTAGTACTTCTATAGAATTAATTGATGTTACTGATAGTGTGAAAGAACATTTGAATGAATTAGTTGACGGTAATGAAATGGAACTAAATCAAATGGATTACTTCACAGCAATATGATTTAACAATATGTCCAATATGAACCAATCAAGACGGTGTATCTAGAAAGTTTATCGATTTTTATAGCCTCATTTTCTTATCATCTCACGACTGACGAATCACCAGCTACGTTTCTTTAAATATAGGAGGCAGTTACACTTAACGTGCGTGTTTAGATACTATAAATAATATTTCGCACATTATTAAAGTCTTCGGGACGTAATTTCATTCCTCGAATAGTTTACCTAAATACTGGTGCATTTAAAATTTCCAGATCAATTCTCTCGTCTCTGCACGACTTGTAATTTACCGAAACTTTCCAGTGCGCTTGCGGTATTAACCATTATGTCATTACGTAGTGTCGTTACAACCGAGTGTGAAAGGTTCGCTTGGGGGCCTTGTCAGGCGATCGTGTTGACTTCATTGCTTGCCGGCTCCACACCAAATATCGCGCCGTCAATTGCAGTCGAGCTCTATCAGCCACTCGACGCCCCGACCGCTGCAGGGGTGGTCGTTATTCCGTTCGTTGCTAGGAGACGCAGACGGAACGTAATTGCTTGGAAACATCGGTAATTTCGCAACACCGGTAATAGCGGCACCGGTCAATTCGTTATAAGTGTTGTTGGGTCGTAATAACGCCCGGCCGCCGACGGCCGTTGGCGGCGGAGACAAACGGCACGTGGTGCCTTGAACATCTGGGCAGCTTCGTGACGGACATCATTCCACTTCGATGAAATTAGCGTCAGGGACAATTTCAACTATGCTGACGCAGTTCCTGATTCCTTAAGACTAATTAGTTACAATTAGAAGTGAAACTCGCAGCAAAATGTTCAGCACCTTCGGTACCGTATATCTATTAGTGAATATTGAAAACAATGTAATACAATGAAATTTCCAAATTTAGAAATTGACCTTAAAAATGACTAATCTGAACAAAGAAATACTGAATTCTTCCGAAAATCCATTATAATACCAAATATCAATACGGGAAATGAAAGGTGTTATGATAAATATTAGGTTAAGAATATGTTAATTTCTTAGCAGGAGTTTCTTCTTTTATTAGCAGGAGTAGTATTAAATTTTTCTGAACGCGACATTATCCTAATAACGTATGTCGATTGTCTTGAAGTATTGTAATAGTTATAGAAATTTATATTACATGAGAGCGAAATGAGATACTATTCACAACTGAGAATGTTTATAATTTCAAAGAGACGCTATGATCATGAGAGGAATTTTCCGGAATGAACGAGATCGTTTTATTTTGGAGTGATAGGCATTCTTTTATCCAGAATGTAAACGAAAGAGTGAAACTTAAATCAAATTTCAAAAACGTGCTTAAAAAAAGCATACAAATATAAACTGAAAAAGGCTTTCTTTGTTCCAATGAAAACGTTTTAAAATGAATTTCTTAGTTGTAGATAAAATTATTGCCTCTTTATATAATACTCTAATATAGGATGAATTATTCCCATTTACGAAGACACCGAGAAGATTTTGCTCCTCTGGTGACCCCTTCTGCGTATTATACGCGCACGTTTTCTTGAGTCCCGGAATACCTTTCCCCACTCCTTTGCCAAATTAATGCAATTAAGAATAAATTTTAGAAACGAGCGTTGTAGATAACATCTGATAACTCTGATATCCAGAAATGTTCGCTCCCATGTAATACAAACTTTTCGGTATCAAAAAACAAACTATAAATTTGATGTAAAATTCCTTTTATGAAAATATCCAAATTTCCCATTCCCCTCTCAGCTAGCGAAGCGAGGTCTCAAGAAATCGTGCGCGGATAATAGCAGAGTAGTTAGAAATGAGCAGAAACTCAACATCTTAGTGAAATTAACTAAACACGTAAAATTGACAGGCATGCAAGAGCTTCAACGTACAATTCAGGTTCTGTATTAGGTATGAAGTTATTTTCACTTTCAAAACAGTAATTTTCAACGTGCGTCACCTTCAAACGGGTCTATCTAGTATAACACTAGTATAACACTTCTTCACTCACTAACTTCATTTTTTCAACGTTATTTAAAATAATAAAACTTTTGTTCGCGTTGCCAGGAAGACCAAATTATGATAATTTTTCATTATGCATCTACGAGTAAAAAATGAACCATTGCACACCGTGCTATTATTCGGAAATGTAACTTATGTTCTTCCGGGTGGAGATTACACATGTAAGCGGATGTAGCTGAATGCTCTACATGATGTAAGACACAACAGCGTCGAAATGCAAAACGGCGCTTGGAAGTCCACACTTCATATGAAAGATTTCCGGGAAGAAGCGCACCTTTGGCCACCGCCTCCGTCCTCCGAACAGGCGCCCTGCCCAAGTCCACGTGCGCACGTGCTCTTCCCAGTAGCGGCGGCGGCGGCGGCGGCCGCCGTCGTTTGCGTTACAAATGGAGCGCGCAGGCAGGCGGAGGCTATTACTCGACCAAGCCATGGAGCAGCATTGTGCGACTGTGGGGAGTTCAAGGGCGCAAATGCAAGATGTTTATAAGAGCAATAATGCTCTTTTTTTCTAGCGTTGGTACCGCGCAATGGCAGGGTTTACAGAATGACAGCGAACGCTGAATGCAAAGGGCATTGTTACGACAGGTCGTACTCCCCCACGTACATCCCCCACGGGATGATGAGGATGAGGTGATGAGAATGATGGTAAAGGGGTGGGAAAGAAATGGAAGGTTGCCTTCAGGATCGCCACTCCCTGTAATATTAATCACGGGCTGCTTCTGGCACGAGTGTATAACCATCGCTTTTATTTCTTCCATATATTTTGAAACTCGGTCACAGTTTATTTTAAATTTCTAAAATGAGAATTATTTTTTTCTCCAAGCGGCGTTCGAATTAAAACTTCCCGCCGGCAAATTGCGCAGTTGTGACTCCCACGTCCGCCTATTCTCAAAAGTGTTTTGTGTGTGCGCAACTTATGACTGGGAGCGTCCAGAGAGGTGCACTGTAAGAAGACCAACGCGATTTGCAACCTCGTTCCGGCTAATGTCAGTTTTCGTAAGTCATTAGCTGGTTTAGAACTTTATTTCAGAATGCTAAATCTCTGGTCGTGACTAAAACTAATAAGAAATTGTGCTGCAAACCACCATTGTTATTTATTATAATTGTATAATTATTACATATTGTCAGTATTATTTGTTATTTTATTGTTTTAATGCACATTTGGATAACGAAAATTGGGCTGAGTGCGTTAGAGATTGTTATTCCGAGCTAGTAATGAAGATTCGTAGACCAGAAAATTTTGTAGTCGAGTCCCGATGGTGGATCATTTTCAAGATCAGATTAATATTAATATCGACGTTAATTATTACCAGAGTTAGAATTTCAGAGGCAGCCTATTCTGGTATCTTTCCATTTATTCCACTTGGATGCCGGAGTAGTACCTTATACAACGGGTCACGAATCGCACGAGATCCTTCTTTCGCCATCCACCCTTCAATCCAAACCTTAGGGCTGAACGTTAGGATAAGTCTCAATCTTATGTGCTCATCGCTCATAATCTAAAACGTCGATCACAGTACTGTGAATTCACTCAGGATTACAGTTTCATTTGAATTATAACGCTGTAGGATGAAGAAGTAATTATTTTTGGATAATCGAAAGGGGTATAAATATGAAAAATTATAATGACATTAATAACAATTATAATTATAAGTTATTGCATCAATTTTTTATCCCTGCAAGAAACATTTATTGTACGTAACGGAAAACCGTTTAAGAAATTTTTCTCTGACAATATTTCTTGACAATATGGTATTTTTCAGAATAGCAACCTTCCTTAAATGCACAGAGTTGATAAGTAGATCTTGGAAATGATGATATAGATGTGAAGTTGATGATATAGACGTTGGCATTTCATTTGTTTGCCAGAAATATACAATTAATTATAAATAAAAATGAAATAATGAACGCAAAAGCGACGAACAGAATTGGAGACCAATCTAACATAACTATACGAGTGATAATACCAAATTGAAGCGGCGGACAAAGCAAGTTAGTTTATTACATCTGGTTCACTCAACTACCGTGTGCCTCGTCTATTGCGTTCCACGTTTTTGCGTTCTTCTTAAATAAAATAAAATAAAATAATTTGTTCAAATAAATTTTTTCATTATTAACCTTTACTTCTCTTACTTCTACCATCAGAAACAGGTGAAAGATGTCGAACTCAAATATCATTTGGTTGAGATCCGTGAGTTTACGTAGAATTGCACTAATGTGATAACGACCACTCAACTGCATTTATTCAGTACAATGCGTTTTGTATTTTATTATGTCTACAAATTACCATGATTTTAGGAGGTCAGGGTGAGGGTAATGGTTAAGAGGAAACATTACCGCAATAAATTCGAAAAGAAAGTGTGATCTCGACCAGTAGCACGGCTTGGCGTTGCGTGTGTCTTGCTGGGAGTGTGAGCACTTGGTCGCGCACTAGCCGGCGCCTGCGTCACAGAGGCTGTTTACCTCGTGGGTGACGCCGCATGGCTGATGGCGCATGTCTAAGCGCTGAGGAGGGACAGCAGCAGCAGCAACGGTGCGCTGATGTTCAGCCGGACGCTTCTGCTCGCGGGTCGGCTGCACGTGGGCGCGTTGGTCGAACGAGAAACGCGAATCGATTCCGCGTATCGTTCCCCGTCGATACCCAGCAAACGGCCACATATGTGGAGGTATTTATACCTGATCCGGTAATGACATTATCGACAGGTCCGTGCCGTACCCAGTGCGAGGAAAAACGACGCAAAAGAAATGATCGCACGACTTGCAAACGTTTTTTATTTTTTTTATTTATTTATTTTATTTGCAATTTGTTCATCTGAACAATAGGCAAATCATTTAGCAAAGTTACAATGGCATGTGAAGGAACTGGGCATTCTCAGTCCTTCGTGAATTCATTTTCAGTAATGATCAAATAAATGGTATAAATCACAAATATAACATAGGACAAATATGACCAAGACAGAAAAACAACAGACAATATATAAATACACTGGCAATCATGAACGTAATTATGTTTATCCATATATATATATATATATATATATATATATATATATATATATATATACATATATATACATACATACATACACATACACATATACATATACATACACACACACATACATACATATATACATACACACATACATACACATACACACACACATATATATATACATATACATACATATACACATACACACATATATATATATATATATATATATATATATATATATAAATTTAAGCTGTTTTGCTTAGTTACAGTGCAATTACTATAACAGTACAATATACATTTTGTTTATTAATGATCGAACCTATTTAAGAGGTCCAGGGGATGAAATCTGCACAATCTTCTTAATTCTTGACTATTGTCTAGTAAGTTTAATGCAAGGTAATTTGGATGGTTTTCTAATCGCTTATAATATCTTTGGAATCTAAATTGGACTTCTTGGTTTATTGTAGGTATGTGTAAGTCATTGTGTAGTGTTGTATTTGAAACAAACCACGGGGCATTGGCAAGCAATCTTAGAGTTTTTGATTGGAATCGTTGCAGTATTTCTAGGTTTGAGTTAGCCGCAGTGCCCCAAAGTTCTATTCCGTAGGTCCAAACAGGTTTTATTGTTGATTTATAAATCAGTACTTTATTAGCCAATGAAAGAGACGATTGTTTGCCTAGAAGCCAATAATATTGCTTGATTTTAATTTCGAGAGCTGTTCTTTTCTTTCTGATGTGTGTCTTCCAAGTCATTTTTTGATCTAAATGTAGACCAAGGTATTTTACACAATCTGCCTGTGGTATATCCTTGTTGCTGATTTTAATTGGAGGACATCTATTTGGTCTAAGTGCAAACGTTACATGGACAGATTTACTTTCATTAGTTTGTATACGCCACTTTGTGAACCATTCCGGCAGCACAGTGAGGTATTCTTGAAGATTTTCTGATGCTTCGATGGCATTTTCATGAGAAGTTAAAAATGCTGTGTCGTCAGCAAACATGGCTGACGTGATGTCCGTTGAAACAGGTAGGTCGGCCGTGTATAGTAGATACAGTAGTGGACCGAGAACACTACCTTGCGGTACTCCAGCTGCAACAGGATAGAATGATGATGTTTCTTCCTTAAATTTTATTTGAAAACGTCTTTCAGTAAGATAGGAGCGAAGTAGTGCAAAAAACGGGTGGGGTAACATATTTTTGATTTTATATAAGAGTCCTGAGTGCCACACCTTGTCAAAAGCTTGGACTACATCCAAAAAGACACCAGAACAATAAAGTTTCTTCTCCAGCGCTTCATTAATGACTTTTACTACTCTGTGGATTTGTTCGGTAGGGGCATGTTTCAACCTAAAGCCGAATTGGTAGTCTGGAATGATGTTGTTTTCTGCTATGATTGGAAGTATCCGCTTGAGGAGAAGCTTTTCGAAGATTTTTGACAAGATTGGTAATAAGCTTATCGGTCTATACGAGGATACTTCGGAAACAGGTTTCCCCGGTTTTGGTATGACAATAATTTGACTGTATTTCCATTGAGAGGGAAAATGTCCAATTCTGATGATGGCGTTGAAAATTGAGGTTACCAATGCTAGTGCTTTTTTTGGCAGGTTTCTTAGAACAATGCCGGTGATGAGATCGCAGCCAGGTGCTTTATGAGGATTAATTTGTTTTATTGCATATGAAACTTCGGTTGTCTTGAAATGCTTTATTGGTAAAGACATTTGATATGGTGCATTAATGAACTGAATAATATTTCTTTCTTGTTCTTCTTCATCTGATGGGAATGGTTGGAAAACTTTTGCAAAATGTTCCGCAAATACTGTTGCTTTTTCGTGGTTGGTTCTAGCCCATTTTCCATGTTTATCACGTATAGGCGGCACAGGTTTGATTGGTCGTTTAATGCGTTTGGTGGCTTTCCATAGGGAGTAGTCGTTGTCTTTGGTTGGTGATAGTCTTTCAAGATACTCCTTGGTTTTATTTTCATGTAGGTCTTGAAGAAATCTTTTAAGATCCTGCGCTGCCCTGTTGAAGTTTCGTTTATCATTTGGATCATGCGTGGTTTGCCAAACTTTCTTAAGTCTCCTCTTATTTCTTTTCATTTCGTCAACTATTTTGGGGTATTTGTGAGAAGCTGTTCCGTACGTTTCTGGTGTAGCGTACCATGCTGCTTGTTGGATACTAGTAGTTAAAAATTCAACTGCTTCATCTATATCAAATTCACTTTTTAGAGGAACGTTTGCAGTAATATTTACATTAAGCCATGTTTGAAAGTCACTCCAATTCGTTTTTTTATTGGAAATACTAGGTTTAGAATTATTTTCTATTATATGAGAGCTAATAGTTAATATTACTGGAGAGTGATCGGAGGACAATTCGAGAGAATTTTCAATTGATGTAAAGCTCTGATTTGTTCCTTTCATGATAAAGAAATCAAGTAAGTCCGGCAGCTTATTACAGTCGGTTGGCCAGTACGTTGGCTCTCCTGTCGATAGCGGTTCTGCGTTGAGTGACGTGACTACGTTGAGTAGTGTTTTTCCTCGTAAAGTCGACAGTCTTGACCCCCACTGCGAATGTTTTGAGTTGTAATCACCTCCAGAGATGAACCTTGCACCCAACGTATCGAAATATTCTCTATACATTTCTTCCGTTATTTTATGCTTTGGAGGGCTATAGACAGCTGATACTGTCAATGAACCGAAACTGTCATAAACTAGTACAGATGTGGCTTGCAGGTAATCATTTTCAAAATTTGATTTCAAAGAATGCTGTATGTTTCTTCTTATTATTATCGCCGTACCTCCATGGGCTGTGCCATCTGGGTGTTTTGTATCATATATTTCATAGTTAGGTAGTTTAAAGAAACTTTTTTCCGTGAAATGAGTTTCTGAGATGAGCATTATGTCAATTTTTTCGTCTTGTAGAAAATTGTTAATTTCTCTGCAATGTTGCGCTAGTCCATTGGCATTCCATACACCAATACGAAATGACTTGCGAACGTGATAGCAGAATTGTAAACAAGTTAAGCAAGTGCAGGGGAAGCAGGTATTGGATTCGCTTGCCAGATCTCGCTAATTAGAATTCTGCTGCTGACGCACGATCTCTGATCTGTAGTTCCGGGCATCTTCCATATTTTCTTGGTTTTTATTTTTTGCAAAAGCGGAACCGGGTGTGATTTGGATGTTTTTGATATTCTTATCCACACCACAAATTACTATGTAATCCTTGATACACAACGTGAAAAGATTTTCCGCTCTATAAATTCCAAACTGGATCATATTTTAAGAAGTTTTGTGTTGTCATAAGTTTTGTGTCGAGTCTAGTTTTGTTTGCCGTAACCACTACACATCTCTTTTTGTTGTCGTCCGAGTTAGTAATAAGAAATACAGTAGCCGCATATTTAATCTCTCTTATCTCCCCACTTTAAAAAGTACAAACTCGAAATTCGAAACTAAATAGTAAATTTCTTGAAATTATTCTCGTTTTGAGTTATCAGAAATTCTTGCAAACGTCCAAGTATTAATAACATTCAGAGAAAAGAAATTTGGCCTCAAAAAAAATTTTTACTAAATTTTCTAGAAAACTATAAATTTTTAGAGTGACTTTTACAGCTGCTTTCGTAATCTACGATGCATAAAGAGGTCTGGAAACGATATTCCATGTCACTTTCTTCTTTGTAGACTTTTATAATTAAGATGAGAATTTCTTGCAACTGAAATTCAAATACTTTCGGGTTGAGAGGTCGTGTTTGAAAATTTAAATTTAGAGGCGAGTTATTGTGTCAAAAACTATGAATTCATCTCATATTATTTTGAACTTTCTGAAGGAAAACGAATGCTGTTTTGAATGTTAGGGGTTATCAAATGGCTGACGTTCGCATGAACGAATTTCAACTCCATTGTACTTGACAGTTCTAGATAACATCAGGATTATGACCTGCTGAAACAAATACAACTGATTTACGCGAGAAGTTTTTTCCCTCTCTACTGACCCTTCTTGGCGGCTGCCACTGCATGTTCGCACCCATGATTTCTGACTGAACTGCATGAAAATTGGATGATTGCTATTAGCGCGCAGAAAAGCGAAGAGGATGGGCGATTGAGTTAGTAATGGAACCTTGTCAAAACGTCCTTGATCCGTCTTTATTGCCCGTAGAGGAGGGGTTTTCAAACTGTGCGTCGCGGCTCCCAGGGGTGTCGTGGCCATTTAATAGGGGCGTTGCAGTGATTATTAAAAATCTTTAGATTTGACTTACTTTAATGCTTGTGTCATTTATGTCTACAAAATAATTTTGTACTATCATACTATATGATATTTGTAATCTATATGATTTATTGTACTAACTAATTGTGGATTAATTGAACCTGGCAAGTTCTTTACCAATACGTACTCTATTGTATCACTTACTCATTTGTGCTGAATCTTTAGTAGGCCTATATTAACCCTTATGTTTGAGCCTTATTGTTGCCAGGGGAGCCGCTGAAAGTTTCGTTTAGGGCAAGGGAGCCGTTTGAAAACCCTTGCCGTAGAGTAATACAATGGGGAGAAGAGAGAGTTACAGGGATAAGGGAGGGAGAGGGAGAAATACAGGGAGAGGGAGAGCGTGTTGGGCCACGTAATGAAACGCGTGCGAGAGTGCTCTCCCCTCAGCTCTTTGGAGACCCGGGGCGCGTTGGAGTGCCCTCAAATAGCGAGGCTCGGTAATTAGCTTTTTATCTTATCGGAGCCGCCTGGGAGGCGACACCTGCAGATGACATTCAGCGCTGACGGCGACCAACCTACACTCACCCTTAACCCCAGCACACCTCACCTCACATCACATCACCTCACCTCACCTCACGACACCTTTCTTATGTCCATCTGTGCTCTCATGGGGAAGATTTACAAACCCATGAGCAGCACAAGTGATTGCTAGGTGGCTCTTTGTCATATGGGATTCCCAAAAGAAGGTTTACGAAAATTCAATAAAGTTACTACATTACCGAGCCTGTTCTTTCTACATTTAATTTATTTACATTACATTCATTCTTCGTTAAAGTCGTCGAAAACTAAATAATTGAAAATACGTAGAGCATCAAGTATATTTCCAAGTATTTTCAAGTGATTAATAATCTGTCACAGATATGGAACCATCAAGCAATTAATTTACTAAGACGTAAAACAAACATATGTTAAATCATGTAAGATGAAGATGATTCACAGATTCATGGATGATGTAAATCAACATTTATAAAATATACATGCAAGTATGCAATGTTTCCGAAATGAAAGAATATAGTGAGCTAAGAAAATGATTTAACACCTGCAATTCATTGTCAGCAGAATCTGATGTTTACTGATTTTTAGATTATATTCCCGAAACATAATACTTCACGAGAGTGTCTTAAAGCATATAACAATATTAAATACCTTCTATCTCTCGGATATCTTTCATGCATAACGCGATAGAAGAAAGAAGTTACCTACAGCAGGGAAACAGGATGAAACTAAAGTATGCTGGTTGATGTATGGTCATGTTAGTAGAATGGAACACACATCATACATTTCAAGGAAGGTGAACGAATGAGAATGAAAGTGCAGCGAAGAAGACAAAGAAGAATGCAGATCAACAACAACATGACCACATATTTTCTGGGGGAAAATCCAATAGGATATGAAGAAAATTAGTCACTACGCCAAAAAATAGCGACAGTCTGGCCTTGAAATAACCCCTCTGGAGAAAATAACAATATTACCAGAGAAAAACTCATTTATTTTATTTATTTTCAAGAAAAAGCAATTAAAATTGTGAGGCGTATGTGGGGAAAAGTGTAATTTTAAAGTGAAGCATCTTCAACAAAGTATTGGAAATGCGCAGCACCCAGGTACTTCACCTCCTTTTATAGTTACTACTTAATCTCAGATTAAAAAGTGAATGGAATTATTTAATCTCCAATTAAATGAAGTTTGGCGGAACACATCCAAACCACAAGAAAGCAGGACTAATAAATCTTAATCATGACGTGAGTGTAAAGTTACAGCTCAATAGAACCTTAAAAACGGATTACGATGGAAAAACCAAGATTTATTTTTAATGTGATTCCTCAGGTCGGGTGTTAAGAAAGATCGATTTTATTAATATATACCACATAGTATTACTGCAATACTTTAAGGATTCTCTTTTAATGGTAACTACAAAATTGATTTCTGAATCAACCCAAATATTTACATTTACTCAAAAAACATTGTCAAGCATTTGATTATTTGTAAATGTGTTCTATAAACATAACTATAAATTATTTTTGCTGCGATATCATTTAGTCAACAAACAAAATCATAGAGGAATCTTCTTATTTCAAGCTGAGTGATAATTTAGAAACGTGTTCATAAAATTTCAAAAATAGTTCTAGTTTGGATTTTAAGACTTGTCCTTTTCGCCAAAAATAAATGTACCCTAGAAACACGCATATCTTATGCGAAAATTACTCTTCGCACATGATATGTTAAACTACAGGCGCGTGGTCTCGTCCGGATAAATAATGTGCCAGGGTGACCCATTTAAAAAACGAGAACTGGGCCGCGTTTGAGCATCCCATGTATAAATAACACTCCGTAAATTGTAGAGTAAAATATTAATTCGTTTAAACTACATCAATTTTTTTAGTTTTTAAATTAAAATTTGTCTCCATATTACAAGATTGTGGTTGCATGTACCGTCATTACTTTATAGTAGAGTACATTTCATGTTTTCCTTTCTTTGTAATAAAACCTTCATTGAACTATATTTTATCGAAACATATTTGTAACACTGCATTGTTTACTACTGGGGGATTGTCTGTTCCAGAACGTAAGGTTTCCGACACCTAGTTTGAAGTTCACATAGCTTGAATGTATTGTTTTGTTGAAGTTTGAAGGTTTTATTCGTACACTTCATTTCCTTCTGTGATTTTCTGAGACCCAAACTTCAATAATTCTTTTCAAAATAATAATACTGCACTCATGACCCATCCTACAAGTTTGTCAACGCTTTATTTTTAAATACCACCCTAATGTGCATTCCTGTGCACTACTATATAACAAATTACATTTACATACTATGTTTTCCAGCGTTGTAATTGTAAAGTACTGAAACATGAAAACAATACTTATTTCTCGGTGGTCCTGGGCGTCCAAAGTACGTTCAAACGCCTTAAACCAGCTTTTGAGGGAGATGACATTTGCTTGCTCAGAAAACAATAACACAGCAGAGCAGAATGTTTTCCAGGAGAGACGCCTTGTGCGAGTCTCTTGCTCTGGGACATTTCAGTGCGGGTGATGGCAGCCACATGTGGCGTCTTCGAGTCCACAGGACGGAAGAGTCTTTGGAACGAAGCCAGAGGACGACCTCAGTGGCTGGAGAATGTTGACATAATTCACTGTTTACAGAGCCTTTGATATGGCTAGCTCCAAATATTTATCGATTGCATCTGCATTTAGCCGCTGCAGACCAGAAATCATTGTTTTCTATTATTCGTATTTTCTAACTGACTAATGAAATAGGCATCTTTTCAGTCACTCTGAGTAAGTTATCTATCCCCAGCAAAAGTAGAAATTTAATGAGGTAATATCTCTAAATGGTATAAAATATGCATTATGACAGATAATAACTGATCTTGTGATAATCTTAAAGGGAAAGAACCTTCAAGAATGATGTGAAGAGAACTCTGAATGATACGTAAGAATGTCAATTAGGTAAACAGATTTCGACATTCCGCATTTGTACATAAAATAGGTTGACATGTTTTTTTTTTAATTACCGTAAAAGAGGCTTTATTCTGGATGGGATTCAGAGGCGTTTAAAATGAGATTTAAATTTTTGTTACTTCATCTCCACTACAGGAATAGAGATTCGGCAATATTTTTGTCAGTAAAGCAAAGAGTTGTTTTAATATCTGTCCCAGAAATAGGGATTTTAAGTTCAGCGAAGTGTTCAGCCATCGACAGTAATATTGATCTTCTGCGGGGGCGCAGTTAAGAGTTGCGTGTCACCTTTCAGCGTCTGCACATGCACAGAAGGTCGATTGGTTTACGCTACGCTGCGCTTCACGTGTCTGATATCTTCACCTCCAGTAAACGCATAATTAAGAAGGTTAACTCAATATGTTGCACTGAAACTGTTGGGTAAAACGTCCAGCGTACAAAAATGACATTTCGATGAATTGCTTTAAATCAGCAGGCCAACTATTTGTCCCCAATTGCGTCAGAAGATGTCATTACACGGCATCCACATAAATTCCGCTCTAAAAATAAGTTTCTTGTATTATACATTTTCAAAGAATAGTATCGCAATTGCGAACGTCGTGCGTAACAATTTACGCACGACGCCCGTAATTGTGATACTAAAACGCATGCAAAGCAATTATCATTCACTGAACCTTTCCTTGTCTAAATTAACGTAGAAGCAGCGCAAGCAAGCAAATAGGCAGGCGTGACAACAAAGACTTACGTACCTAATTCTCAGGCGCTGCGGAGGCTCATGAATGGCCTTGCGGATTCGCCGGCAGCCGCCGCGAAACAATGTCCATCTCGAAGCGAACGCCCCCTGCCTCTGGCTGCACGGCAGCGGTGGGAGTTGCGGGCGGGGTGGGGCGAGGCGGGGAGTGCAGTGTTGGAAGGAGTGAGGAAGGGAGGGGAAGGGAGGGGGCGCGTGCCAGCGCGCGTGCTGCCTCGCCCACGCGCCGCACGCGCGCCGCTCACGCGCAGGCAGCCGTGCTGCGTGGGCGCGCCGCCGCCGCCGCCGCCGCCGCCGCCGCCGCCGAGACAGAGCGCTGGCTACTCGGGAGAACAAGAGGTTGCCTAAGGAACTGCTGCTTCTTCAAAACGCGGCCTGTCGCGCGGAGAGGAGATTTGGTTCTCTGACGTAATTTCCACCTTGTTCCGATTTTCGTAGAATTTTCTTGCCCTAGATTTATTTGTTATTCATCTCCTCCTGATCCTCCTTCTTGACCTCATTCTCATTCTTCTTCTTCTTTTTCTCTTTCTTAGTCTCCTTCTTCACCTCCTTCTTCTTCTTCGACTTCGGCTTCGACTTCGAAAATCGGCTACACACAAACACTGATATTACTCGATTATGTCAATTTATTTGCAGATACTCCACCTATTTTGATTGCAGCTCCTCTTATGTCGTTAATACTATCGATTCCGCCGATGTCCTAACGCGCCCTGCACAGCAATTGTTTCAAATTAAACGTGGTGCCTATGGACACTCAAGTGCATCAGACTGATAGCTCAGACCCCAATTTCAACTCTGGGTAGACTTCCTATTGTTACTGACTAGCTTTGAATCAGCACAGTATCGGTAATAAGGTAGTTCAATCATTTGCAGAAGCAGTCGGACTGGTAGTGGATTGCATTCAATTCATGACCCAAATGGATAAATGTCTAGAATTACGGATCTAGCTCAGTCCGTTGATTTGCGAAATGGTACTAGTTTAGGGCATTACGCAAGCAAGGTTACTTGAGCCTTCATTTCGATAGATGCGAGAGGAGTGAGAGTTTGTTTTTTTTTCGCTGGCAGAACTATTATATATAATCTGCATCTGGTGAATTCTCGTTAGTGGTCGTCTTCCACCCAACTACCTCGCTGGTGGCAGACCAGACATCCTGCCATCAGCACTTGAACTTAATTCATCGAACCTCCCGGTCCGAGTAGCAGACTCGCAGCTACGTACGTTGTCGAAATCGGTGATATGATATATATATATACAAGGTGTGTTAGAAAAGTAATGAGATTGATTTTATACTAACTAAATTTTTTATTTTTTTCAAACAACAATATGATCCCCTTCAAAGTAGTTCCCTTGGGCAGCTATACACTGGCGGAGTCGTTGTTCCCACTCTTTGTAGCAGCGCTGGAAGTCTTCAACTGGAATGGCGTTTAACTGGTCGGTCACGGTCTTTTGAATGTTCTCCAAATGAATGTTCTCTCTTTTGAATGTTCCAAAATGACGTCCTTTTAGGACATGTTTCAATTTAGGGAAAAGGAAAATGTCACAAGGACTCAAATCAGGTGAATATGGGGGTTGAGGAACAACAGTAATGAGTTTTGAGGTCAAAAATTCACTGATGGAAATGGCCGTGTGACACGGGGCATTGTCATGATGAAGCATCCACTTGTCTGCAATGTGTGGTCTCACACGAATCACTCTTTTCCTGAGCCTTTCAAGGACACTTTTATAAAACACTTGGTTGACAGTTTGTCCTGGTGGAACAAATTCTTTGTGCACGATTCCCTTACTGTCAAAAAGACAAATCAGCATGGTCTTGATCTTCGATTTGCTCATTCGACATTTCTTCGGCCGAGGAGATGACGGAGTGTGCCACTCTTCGCTTTGCCGCTTCGTTTCAGGATCGTACTCAAATATCCACGATTCATCACCTGTGATCACACAATTGAAGAATTCTTGGTCATTGGCAATCCTCTCAAGAAGATCAGCGCACACGTTTTTTCGATTGTCCTTCTGTTCAGTTGTGAGGTTTTTCGGCACCATTTTGGCACACATCTTTCGCATGTTCAAATCGTCTGCCAAAATTTGATGTACGGTGAAAGTGTTTAAATTTAACTGTTCACTGATCATCCTTATTGTTAAACGGCGGTCTGATCTAACAAGAGCCCTCACACGTTCAACGTTTTCGTCAGTTTTTGAAGTTGAAGGTCTCCCTGCGCGAGGGTCATCTTCAACGTGTTCTCGACCTTCCAAAAATGATTTGTGCCAGCGAAAAACTTGTGCCCTTGATAAGCAATGTTCCCCATAGGCCTGTTTCAACTTTTCAAAAGTCACACTCGCGGATTCACCATGTTTAACACAAAACTTTATTGCACAACGTTGCTCTAAATTCCGATGCTCCATTTCTCTAACACACAACAAAAACACAACTTCACTGATGGCGCTGTCAAAAATAATGTGTTATTTGTACGGAGTTGTAACTCGGACTGAGGATGTGGAAGGGATAAACAAAACGGTCTAGCACAGGCCGTTAGACACAACGTTGCCAGATCGCCCGCAGTGTTACCAGTGTCATTACTTTTCTCACGCACCTTGTACATTCATTACTATAACTATTTCATTACTATATATATATATATATATATATATATATATATATATATAATGTATGTATGATAGTAGGATGATATCGTGCAAATACCGGAGAAGGTTGATGTTCGAACATCGAGGAGATAGCCGACCAAATTCATTATTTGGCCTGTGTTCTGTGTTCCGTTTAATTCGTAAACGCTCCATATAAGAAAAAAATATTAATAAGAAATACGATTACTTTTAATAGTTTTTGCATTTAGCCACTCGTATGTGTCGTAAAGGGCAATTAGCCTGGGTGCCGTCAGATCCCAGGGTTCCTAGTCGGTCACCCAAACAGGAACCCGCGATGTCTAGAATTCGCTCAACCTTGGTGATTTTTCGTTGTTAAGCTAGCGTCTTCTAGTAGTGGGCTAGCGACTCCAGTTTCAGGGTCGTGTCCTTTTAGCAGAATCATCCCAGTATTCGCCTGGATGACTGAAGGAAATCACGAAAACCGGCACGGAGATCGAACCCGGGCCACCCGAATGCGAAGTCAGCGCGCAACGTCCTGAGCCACTTCGCACGACTTTAATAAGAGTTCATTCTCAAACATCTGCTACAACTTATTTGTTTGTGTTCTCCCAGCGTCGTTCCGCGTGTGGGCGGCAAGCGAGGGTTCATGACCGGGTTTCGTTTCCCCGTTGCAAGCCGCGTGCGCACCGGGCGGGCGCCAGGCGCGGAGGCGACGCGATGCTGCTGCTGGGCGGTGTGGCTCGCTTCGCGCTCTGCCCCTGGCGGCGGTCGTTGCCGCACCGCAATTGTTTCCATTAAACTGCGCGCCTAGGGTTACTGCGGCGCTGCGCGTCACCCGGCCGTCGGCGTAGGGGTTTGAGAACGGATCGTGTGACGCGAGTTCACTCGGTCGTGGACCTACTCGCCCGGGGAGTTTCCAGAGTTTTTTTTCTTCTTCTTTTTTTTTCGGTTTTTCTTACTGTAATGTCGAATTAAATTTTCTGGTTCTTGTGTACAGTGCTGGTATATTTGCGTATGTGTTGCAGAGAACGTGCAGAATGAGTTTAATGACCATCCAAGTCGCATTTTTTTAATTTCATATATTCCACAAGATTTGTGATTCCCGCAAGTAATTATTTTGTGGTTTGTTTGCGTCATAAGGACGGGCATTCGGTAAATGACCACGACTTGATTTTCAAAAATACATATGTGAGACATATTGACACCTGGACTGTGTATTAAGATTATTCATATAAATCTATTAATTACACTAAAAACATTAAATACACTTTGACTAATGTTTGTATTATTATGACTGGCAGAAGCGAGCAAAAGCGATCAAAATGGGTGGCAGAAGCGGCTTACAAACAATGTAGAATTTGGTTCTGTAAAATTTGCTGACGTACAAATAAAATTCAATTGGTAAAAATTTTTAAAATAAATAAATAGTATTTCTTGCACTTTTCATTTGCATGGTCTTGATTCTATCAATTTTCATGATTGTATCATATCGACTGATATGAATTTAGTTTCACACGATTTTCAGTTCAACTTATGTAGCGTTTTTTTGTTGTTGCATATTTTACCTCTCATGAAGCCATATTTTTTCCAAGCACGTGCTCATATTAATTTTTGCTCAGAGTACTCGACAGCGGGACTTGATGTTTTCAAATGCTCTGCGCGTCATACATCTGTGAAGTACAGGACATTTAATCATAACGCAGGTCATAATAGGTCATAATAGAATCTCAACGTAGGTCAAATTCTCCAGATGATAGGAATTCTACAATGTGTTTATTCGTATTGTAGCCGGGAATGGAAGTTTCGTGCTTCTGAATTGCCCTTTGCCCATAATAAACTTCATTTACATTGCCTTTCATAATTTATGATACTTCAAATTACTTGGGTGAAGAACTCTGGAAGAAACTTGAAGTCAAAAGATTCTGACTTTCCTACGTTGAGTCACTGTTTACTCCTACAAAACAGATTACGTGTCGTGTTTTTCAGAGTGAAAGGGCGTGGAGATATACTTTCACAGAAGCTGTATTGCCTGTTTGTGTGTCTTAATTTAAAAGAAGACATGTTCATCTTGGTTCTCCAAAAAGTACACCATCTTCTCGTTTCTATACATCCAAAATAAGAAAACAGAATGGTGATGGAAAATGCAGTTTATAAAAATTACATGTTCTAAAACAGTGAGCATGAACTTGACAATAGAAAAACGTGTTAAATAGAAAATTAAAGGATCTTAAAATATATCAAAGTCTTAAGAAAATATGCAAAACAATGAAATCTATGAAAAGTGGACGATTACTTCTTATAATTTATTTATTTACTTTTATTTACGTATGTAATTATTAATGTATTTATTGATATATTTAACGTCAAAAACTGTGTATGACGTACTATGGAGAGAAGTATGTCCTGTGCACATTTTCTTTGAGTTCTGGTATCCTAGCTCTAATTCATTTACAAGCTGAATTATGGAAACGAGAGTAAACGAACGTTTTTGCCAAGAATTGATAAGAAAGTATTCGTTTCAGTGTAATAACAATTTTTGCAAAGGCAAACTCCGATACAGATTTTGACTGTTATCCCTGAACGTGCCCATTATGAAGGAATGGACTTACTCCCAAGAGTGGAAGAACATGAAGAACGATTATCTTAATAACTATATTCCCCACTGAACACTAAGAAACACACACAGTTGTTGAAGCTATACTTACAAATGCTCGGAGATAATCACCATAACATCAATATTTTAAAAATATAGACTGTTTCTCTGAGTTTTGATAATTCTTTATGTTCGCAGTAAATGAGTCATTGCGTGCAGCCAAGGCTTTTTCACGATTTTAAGCTCAGCAATCACACCCATAGCATATGCATAGGTTTTTCTGAATAAATAAATAAAATAACAAACCGCGTTTTTATACAAAATACTTGTAGTTTATAAGTTTATTAACGTATTCAAACACTGCATTACTATACTGACACTGGTCTAAAGGTACCATGTTACGAAAATGTGTAGACAAATAAAGTTCTAAGTTTAGAATTGGGTATAGATTTGTTCAAACCACAGGCGTGCGCACAGAGGCACGAGGGGTCATGCCCCCTCCCCCTAAACATTTTAAAATGAACCCCATCGATCTACATAAAAAAAACATTTTACTTCAATTATTGTGATAAATTCCATATTTTCCCCATTTTTAAGCTAACAATTGGAGGAATTGATACGTATTTGGGGAAGAGGCTCTCCAAACAATCAGGCAACCTTGTTAATGGTTTACCATAAAACCAATTGCATTGTTAATTGCAATTGTATAATTAAAGTTATACCTTTTATTTGCCTCCTTGTACGTTTTCCTTTTTTCATTGTAAAAATGTCGTATATAAATAAAAATTTCGATAGAGAAGACGACCCAAAGGGTGCAGTAATGTAGATGCTCTCCTCCCTCCGTTCTTGCTTCAGGCCGCGCACGCCTTTGGCTCAGTCACTGTGAAGAACTGAAGGCTGAAGGTCTCTGGGGTCGTAAATGAGTGGTGAAGGGGAACTGCATACTGATTTGCTTCAGTGGTCCATTGTGACTCGGGCGTTTGGCGTCGGGAATTTTTTATTGGCACCCCACGTCGGCTCCATTCTAAACACGAAGATCTCCGGATATGTGCTGTTTTTACAAGTGCAGATATCTACGAAAATAGTAGAGACCTTTCTCTACGAAACAGAAATATAACTAGTATTTTTTTATAATTCTGTATAATATTAATTGTGTGCATTATATCGCAAAGCATTAGAGAAATAGTTAAAAAATCGACTGGCTAATAATAATATTAAGGACAATCATTGACTGTCTTTGATTGTAGGCTGCTATCTGAAGCATAGGAAACTAGTTCTCAGTGAATATATGCTAAAAATAATATTTGGAGCATTTTAATAAAATGAGTATTTTGAATTTCCTTGAGCCTTTGATTGAGATCCGCCTTTATTGTTAGGCGGATGCGTATTGTGCCTATCATTTATAACAAAAATGCATTTAATAGATGGATTGAATAATCAACAAAAACCTTGACATTATTAAATAACTCGAGTGTGCAGCAGCTAATGTTTTCCCTACTCGACAGTTTCACTGAAAACTCAACGTTGAGTCTCGTTACAGTGCCGGTGTCTGTTCAGACGGGTCTGCTGGTTGGAATTTCTCTCCCAGAAGTAGCATACATTTCACTTGATTTTCTTGAAGACATATTTTTCTCGGGGAAAATATATCGGCCATTATTTATGAAATTCAGCACAGAATTTTGGAAATTATTTTGTTACAGAAGTTTCTTGGGAAACCTGTATAGAGAAACATGCCTTTTTGACCGTGACAAATCCAGCTACGCTCAAAATAAAATCGTTCTGCAAAATGATGCAAAATTATTGATATGTCGCATTTTTTGTGCAACCGACCACTCGCTCAGAACTCCGTCGCATATCTCCACCGATCCTGGTAGGCTCTTCGAGAGCTCTTCTCCCCGGGGTTTCGGGGGTCGCGGCGTCAACCCTCGCCCTCGCCGGCGCCCCTTCCTTCCCCCTCACTCCTCCTCTTGCGTCGCCGCGCGCGCGGCTTGCGCCTCTATTTTTAGTCCGGCGTTGCGCCGCCCAATTAGAGGCAGCGACCGCAAGCTAATTGAGCCCAAGTGGCGCGCGCGTGCACGTGGTCGCCCCCACCTCACCGCCCCGCCTTCCACGCCCCCGCTCCCCCTCGCCGCCCTCGCTCCCCGCCTCGCCGCCGCTGCCGCGGCGCTGCCACCAGGCAAGGCAAAGTTTTATCAAAACATCGATACTTCGATACATTACCAACAGGTTTTCCGTGTCGATGAAAACATCCACAAAATCATCGATGTTTTAAATACGATGAAACATTTCGAAGTTAAGTGTCCTGGTTCAAACGTGATACATTACCCGTCAATATTAGTTTAAAGTATATTATGTCTTAAATTTGACTCTACTATTAATTTTCAAATCAATAGTTTATGTAGTCAACGTACAAATTGCAGTTTAATGGTATTACCACAGAACAACACCAACATCTATTCGTCCATGATATTATCACGTACAAAATAAAAAAAAAAGGTAATTTCAAAAGGAGAACGGTTAGGAATAGCAAACGGTTTCGTGCCGCCTGGGAATCGACGATAGCGACAGTTGTCAATGGCTGTTGATTGCGAAATATCCACAAATAAAATAGATACTGGAATTTGTATCATTTGTATCATGAGAACTTTTTTTCATTGATGTTTCTGCACAAATATATCGATTTGAAGAAAATATCGAAAGTAAAACATCGGTGTTACAATATCGATGTTTCTGCTCGAAAATATATATTTTTTTAAACATCGATGCTTTTTTGTCATCCGTTGGTGCCACTGCTCGGCGTCTTCGCGGACTCTCGGAAAACGTCGGGGGACGCACAACATTTGCGGCCAAGTAAAGTGACGCGCCACAGCGCCGCCGCCGGAGGAACGCGGGCAAATTGCTGGGCCGCGCGGGGGCGGCGCCGCTGGCTGACGGCCCGCGCACGCGCACTACTGTGGACGGAACCACTGAAAAGAGGCGGGGCATCCTTAACGCGGTAGCTTGATTTGAGTTGTTATGCTACAGCTCAACGTAATAAGGTGGGCGTTAAAAATGAAAGTTAAAACGTTCTTGCTGGCCGCTCAGGGATATGTCCAGAAATGTCTGACTGCGGAAAATTTCAGTATATTAAAAGTGTGCTTCCGATGGGTTGAATTTTAAACTAGATTTAATATAGGAATTCGTGATATTTGTGACTTCTTATTTTCTAATATTTGATCTGGAAAAGTGTCCTCTTGTATTGGAGGTCACTGAAGACGAATGAAAAGTCAGAAATTGGTTTAAATTTCTTTATCCTAGTAGATTTTTTAAAAATTAGTTTGAGCTGAATAGGTTTAAATCATATATCCCTTGGTATATGGTAAATAAATATTTTCGAACTGCTGTGTCATTTGTTGCACTTACCTCATAAATCATACAAAAAAAATAAATAATTGGTGAAGCATATCAATAACAATATCGTAATTTTAACGAAAATGTGGAATAGAAGTATTTAGATAAGAGAGTTACCATTCGTAAATATGTAACAGTGACGTGTTAAAACGAGTAACAGAAGTTGCTATAAGAATTACTGCCGTCTCTGTAGTGAACATGTCGAGACAAAATGTTATTTCTTCTACGTAACAACACGCGGTCTGAATAAATAACGGGTGACTCGTTCTCGTGGTTAGCGCGAGGCAAACAGGCTCGCTATCCGCGAAACGTCAGCACATTATTATCCGCCCGCGGCGCCTCTCGGTCTCTCGGCTCTCGGCTTTGATGCAGTAGGGGCAGGGGGGGATAGTTGTCGACAGGGGGATGGGGGAGACGGGACTTCCCCGCCACTCCCACGCACCAACTCCGCCGTAGCGGCGCCCCTCAAGAGTTTCTTTCGCAGAAGCAGCACGAATATTTAGTCTGTCTGCAGGAACTGTGTCTAAGCCAGTGCAGCCCAATTCCCCGGAACCGCGCGAGAAGGCTCACAGCATCAACTGACGTCACTGCAATGCCTCTGACCGCAAGGTCCTAGGGTTCGTGTCGCCGCAGAGGCAGGATTTTCGACGCTAGCTAGAGAGCTAGATCGAAATCAGCCGCTGACGGGAGAATTCTAGCGGCCGGCTGCTCTGGTTGGTAATTTTCCGTGGTCTCTCCGATCAATACTAGGCGAATGTGCCCGCGCTATTCACTTTCAACTAAATTTTCAATATACTGATTCTTAATATGGATAATATTTATTTAAATAGAAGGTTCGAAGTGAATTTTCATGCTTCATAAGTGCACATGTTTTACACGAACATTCTCCAGTTGACAGAAGGCAAAAATACGAGTAATAGGGTGTAACTCAACCTGGGAACAATTTAGCCGACGTTTGATGACGATGAATGAATTCTAATCATTTTTACATGCTACTCACCAATGGCCTGGCGGCGTAACTCATTGCTCAGCGTACTCGCTTTCCATGACGCGACTCCGCGTTCGATTCCCGGTGAGGCAAAATTATAGTGTGCGTTTTCCTTGACAATGTCCCAGTATATGTTGCTGTGCGACGATAAGTAAATACGAGTACACTTCTCAGATTGAAAATAACAGAATACGGCGTGGGAATGTCTTCGAGCCAACCACACGTATCCTCTTAACCCATGGCCGCGAGGCCGGGACGCCGCTGGTAGGCCATGGCCCGTACATGGGCCGACGCGTCAAGTACAAACAAACAAACAAACAAACTCGCCGATCACGCCCCTAATATCGTTGGGCAGAAATGGGTGTTAAAATAATCGCTCACGTTATCGAATACATTATACGCAACTTAGGATCGTGACATTCGTAGAACTGATCTCGGGATTCGGTTTATTTAAAAATACTATGCACAGAATATTTCGCAATGATAAAAAAAAAAATATTATTAAAACCATATCGTAGTACTGTAACCATATTAGTACTGTAACAAGAAACTGCAAATTCATTTACGTGCAATCAAATATGTAAAAAAAAATTAAAAAATCGGACGACAAATAATAGTAATAATAATAATAATATAATAATAATAATAATATAACATGAAGTTGTAGAGTCGTAAAATGGTAAAACTATTAATGGCTTTAACTTACCACCAAAATGAGAAACAGCTTTCAAATGTCCACTCAGCAGATAGAAATAAAGTAAATACGTACCTGAAAAAGAAAAATAAGCTATTAGTGCATAGGTAATGTACATAAAAATAGTATTAAAAACTCAGTTCGTTTAATTTTCTCATCCAGCTCCCACGTTCTTAAACTGATGACGAGTGTATGTTGATGTGCTGCATGTAGTAAATGTAACATATTCTTTTACGAAGATGTGAAGTGTATATGAAATTCGAAAAGCAGTTTGCATGTAAATAAGGTGTGAATATATACTTGGAATAAAAATTGCGTGACGAATGAAAGGACGTTTCAAACAAAATTACATCCGGAGTTTATTAATCTGTTTATATATCTCCCTGTAACTGTTTACTGATCTTTCTGACTCATTTTGACTTTTTCCTCATATTTGCGGCACACCTTTTTTTAATCCACATATATTTTACACGAATATTTGAAATTTACTCAAACTCTGTATTAAGTAAACGGTCACGTAAAGCCAACACTGGAATAGTTCTGGATGTATGCGGACTCACTATTTTAAAGCGACACTCCGATCTCCAGTGTTAACGAAATTTTGTAAATATTGCGAGTGACAGGGAGCCGTGCTTTGAAAACTTTTTGGCGAGTGAAATGCGAGCGAACAGATGAACAAATAAGAACCGTACTGCTATACAAAATACATTTTTATATTATATCAAAAAATCTGTGACTTCACCAGTCGACCATGTGTACAATGGAACAGGAACAGGGTACTTCAACGTTAAATGCTGTCATAGTAACACAAAAATATTGCTTTCATCCCCTTCCCTGCATTCATTGGGGATATTGAATTCTACGTTGACGTCGAAAAACCTCGCGTTCACAGACCTTTGACAAACTGCATCAAAGGTTTTTTGATTCCGTACATCCGTTCTATTCAGCTAAAAGTATTCACGATGAAATATAATATAAGAAACGATAATTTTATTCTTGTTTGTATATATTATTGTAATTAATGAAATTTGAAATATGGCAAGACTCAATGAACTGATCATATCAAAAGTGTCAGGAAAGTTATTTGAAATACTAATAATTATAAATGAGAATATTGTATGTGAATTTTATTTTTATCGTTTTATATAATTTTTAGCATGAGTGATTTCGATAATTGTCGGACTTTTTTTTGTTTCATAAACGAAAGAGCGAAAAAAGATGAAACACAAGAAACAGCCAACATGATTTGTCTCAGTGAAAAAATCGTATGAATTTGTTTAATTAATCCTAGATTCGGAGTTGCAAACTTTCTGAAATGTTAGAGACGTGAGGACTATAATCTCACGATAGCACGAAGCCATTCTCATTGGTCAAGAGACCTGCTTGGGGCGCAAGAGGAAAAGTTCCCATTCATCGTGTGTGCGTAGGGAACATGAATAGTAAATAAGTTCTTTCGAATTCAACTACATACGCGCATTCCTTTGAAAAATGTTGTTCTTAATGAAATGCGTCAAAATACATTTTTTTGTGGGTTTGGTTGTGTGAATACGAGAACGAGTCGGTGTTCGTGTGTAGATCTGTGCGAGTGCGTGTATGTATCTGCATTTGTATGTAGAATTGTGTCAACGCGTGTACGTAGTCATGATTGTGTGGTGGGTGGAGAGTGTGCGCGTGGCTGAGAGCGTTTATGTGTGTACATTGGTGTCTATATATGTATATTTGCGCGTGTGTGTTGCGCGGTTGTGTGAATACGTGTACGTGTCTTGGTTTGTGCGAGTGGGTGTACGTGTCTGCATTTGTGTATGGGGTTGTTAGTGCAAGTATGTGTCAGTTTGTGTTTTGATTTGTGAATGTGCGCGCATAGCTGAGTGTGTGTTGGTGCCTTTGTATATATGTTAGTGTCTGTGTCTGCATACTGGCCTCTGTGTGGTTGTGAGCGTTAGCATCTACAGAGGGTTCAACTTATTGGACTTAAGATGTAGAGTTTGATTTTATGAATTTATTGTCAGACTGTGATCTCTGATTTCTCTATGAACATGCCTTTTTTTATGATCAGTCTGCCCCCTATGGCTTCTTTCTTATCAGTGCCATACACTGCATTTTGATGTGTAGATCGTTTTGCCATATTGCTTTCAATTTTACCACCAGATCTTCACATGTTGTTTTACTATTTTTAGCTTATTTTTAACTATTTCCCAAATATTTTCAATTGGGCTTATATCTGGATTGTTAGCTGGTCATGGGAGCACAGATTGTTCAATTCTTCAATGGCGGTAACTGAGACACTGTTCACAATGTGGAGTAAGCAAATTAAATAACAGTTGTACGAACATCATGAACTTGAACACAGTCATGTACATGAAACCCAAACAAAAAAGAATCCGATGTCACTATGTATAGTTTTGAAAACAATAGGGATGCTATCAGTTTTATGGATAATTTCTACAGCGAGTTTAACGAATTTACTGAAAAAAATCTTTAGTCTATTAATATATTAAAATAAGTTATATTATTAAACATATATTATATAAGTATACTAATATATTAAATTTGCTCACCTCTGTATGTATGTATGTATGTATGTACGATGTTGGCGTCTTCGAGTGTATGTTGGTGTGTGTGTGTGTGTTCAAATGTATGTTGTGTGTGTGTGTGAGTGAGTGGACGCTGCAACCGCGCAGGCTGGGGAGCAACGTGTCGGCCGGAAGGGGCTTAGCGCGCCGCGCCTGCCACCTCGTCAGCGACCGCTGCTCCCGCTGCGCGCGGCCGCAACCGCCGACTCCATTAACCAACTCTCGCCGGCCCGCCCCGCGCCGCGTCGCGCCCAGCGCCCTCCGAGCCGCTGGCCTTCCACCGCGCGGGCTCGTGCGGCGCGCCGAGCGACGCTCAGACGGTTGGGACACTAAGCGAATGATTTGCTTGTTTTATTTCATCGTTCTGCTAAGAAGCTTCACGTTGTAGTTTCCCCCCTCGTCGTAAATTCATTTCCTTGCACACATGTTGTGGAAATTTTCATGCTTGCAGGTGTAGAGTTACGAACAGAACGTGATCGTTTTATTATTATTATTATTATTATTATTATTATTATTATTATTATTATTATTATTATTGGTTATGGAATAAGCAGAATACAAAATGCACGTTCGTCGTTTGCCGCGTATGATTTGGCATCACAATTGCTTCTGTTACACAACGCTGTACCTGTCGTCAATAATTCTGATAAATTATATCTTACTAACTGATCTTACACTTACTATACATTCTTAACTCGACCTTCTTAGAATGGGAGTAACAATTGTTTGCTATCCTCCAATCAAAATTCAGTAAGGGATAGGTTGTCTTTTGTTTAATACTGCCCACAGAATGGCGAAACATACCCTTGAAGATATTTCAAATAATTCCTGAACCGATTCTCCTCGTTCTTCTTGCTTCATAACAAAGAAAGCGTTCTTAGAAATTTCATTTGGACCTACACTGGGACGTACTATTTGTGCCCTTGATGAATGCAAGTACGATTTAATGGTATTATCTGCGCTTACGTCAAATGCACATGAAGATCTGCATGTAAAATTTGGGCAAAAATGTGGCAACAAAAAGGCAGGCTTGAGGCAATTAGAATCTATAGTATTATTACCTTGCTTTTTTTTAAAAAAATGTGGGCATGTCTAAATGATACTCATCATATTTATTTTCTTTCCTGCAATCTATTGAAGGCTTAGAGATTGTAGGTAGAATGTGCACTGCACCGAATGCATTGGCTAATTTACACCAATGTCAGTCTGTGGGCAGTGCATCAAAAGCGCTAATGACAAGGCATTGTCGCCCGTGATGAGCTCCGCTTCAACCTTGGTATTATCAGAGTTTGGACCACGGAAAACAGCCAAACAATCCATTACAAATTTGTAATAGAATGTCTCGAAGCGTTCCGGTATGTATGACCGCGAAAGGAAATCTATATTGAACCATAGTTACAAGTTTGTAAGTGGCATATACGCATTTTGGTGTGGCAATAATTAGCACTCTGCAGAAGGGATTCTAATATGTTTAGACTGTCATTTTGCGGAATTCGATTTGCTTAATCGATTGCATAGAGAATAATCGAGAAATATGCCACCTTGGTGCCGCAGGGCTTCGGGAGGTGTGCCCAAATACGCTTGACAGCAAAGCTATGGACTTGTAATTAAGCGTAATTCATATATTTGTTGTATATAATAATCGTAAGTAAGCGGAATTAAGCGTAAAGTATCCAGGTTTTCGTTGTTTTCGTGACAGAATGGCATTATTTCTGTTCCATGTATCACAGCCCCAACAATATTGTAATCTTAATACTTACTTTCCTGGCCTATAAGAACTGAGATGGGCCTTAGCCGTTGGGTTTCGGGATACCACAACATATACTAACGAAATAATATGGTCGAAATGGGCATAAAGGTTTCTATCAGACAGCCAGATCGAGGGGTATTATTACCAGCGCACCAAGAGGGTAAGCATTTAGATTATTGTGGAGACGGAAATGGCTCAGATAGAGGTCTTCTGGAGAAGTAACAGCAACCTAAATTATTATTATTATTATTATTATTATTATTATTATTATTATTATTATTATTATTATTATTATTAGAGGTCAGATATTGATGATTTAAAACATTGCCAAAAATGATCAATAAAATCCTCTTAAAAGTCTTTAAAAAATCCCTGAAAACAAAGAAAACTGCCGCCAATACAGATGAATAACTCAAATTGTTGGACTGTTCTTTAAAAGAAAATATCGGTCTTTATTTATTGCGAAATTGGCGGAACTGACAATGGCGCCGATGTAGTACGTCACAAGAACCTTAGATTTACATAGTACACACAACGGCTGGCATTACGAGTAGAATATAAGAGCGAAGAAATCGAATAGGCTCAGGAATTCTGAGGTGAACATTTGTTGCACTTCGTAAAAGTTGTTTGAAGCAAGTACCATTATAATGATATTAAAATGGGTGAAATCAGTGAAAAAATGCATTAAAATGACGTAAAAAGTTAGAAATGACTTATTAGACAAAATCGACGAATAAGGAAAGAAATGACATAAAATGGGTAATTTCGTTTTGTCAGAACGTAAAATGAATTTCTATATTAAACGGCATTGTTATAAAGTGAAAAGAAAAAAGATGGCGTTTTATTAAAATCCGCTCCTAATTATTATTATTAACTCAATACACAGTGAAATATAAATTATAAATTAATACGACGTTATATGCTATATATAACCATACGAGTATTTGCAATCCGTAAACATGAGTTGAAAAAGACAAATTAAAATAAATCTCTGGAGTGAAGGAGAAAATTTATCTAGTGCTTAATCTTTAACACCAATGGTACGGTAATATTTACGGTCAATTGGTGGAAATCAAATTAGATATATTGTACAAACTTTCTATCTTGTTACTTTCGCTCAAAGTTGCGTTCAAACGAAAAGTGTAATTGCATAGTTTAAAAAAATCATTTGAATCGAAATTAATTTTATGACCTTTTAAACATTTAACATTTAACAATTAACAATCTGAAGAATTTAATCTAATATTAGTTATTCGAAAGTGCCTTTTCATTCTCATGGATTATAAATAACTAATTCATTTATAAGAATAGAAAATTCTTATAAATGAATTAGGACTTCCAACGATGAATCAAGTGTCCTAATTCACACATAGAGTGGACAATAAAGAAGTCGTATGGATTATGCAACGTTCGTCAACTGAATAAAAAGTAGGTAATTTTGAGACTAGGAAACGGAATTGTTTCATTTTAAAAAGTTTAAATTTTGTACACAGTAACTTATATTTTGTCGTTGAATTCAGAAATATTAAAAAACTGCTATCTATGGTATTGATCTACAATAAATACAGTACCCATGACGTAACAAAGCATGAAAATTCTTCACCTGATAGAGATTTAATTTATTTGTTTTGCCTACTACAATCTTACAAATAAAAAAAGAGAGAATTTAAGATCAGAGTCAATGGTTAATGGGAATGCAGGTACAAGGGAGGCACAAACATCAGCAGGTTTTCACAAATATCCGCTGGAATTATGAACCTTATCTAAAGCGTATTGTAGTCTAGCTGTCAGAACTGTAGTCATGATGATCGACGACCGTGGCATACGCACTGATAAGGACAAGCTTAGTACGTTGGTATCTTTGGATTTGAAACACAACTTTGAACATGATTTTTCGAACAACAACAAAAAATCGTACCACTACCCACCATTGCAGTAAAAATAGTAATTAGAGAAAAAAAGTGCATTCCTTGTTTTATAGTTAATTTGTCATAATCTGAAGGAAACCTCCAGTCCATACGAAGCCAAGTTCATGTACCATACAAAAACTGCATTATGAAAAAGATCCGGATGTATTCCGCTAATCCCTATGAATGGGAAGCGATTTGTTCCCTTTACGATTCTCATTAAAGAAGTATTTCTTGTGACATTGAAGAAGGGGGGCGAAGAAAATTAAACGCAGAGCATTTAATCAACGAAGAAAGCTGTGCGGAGGGAAAACGAGGAATTAAGGATAATTGATAGCGAAATGCAGTAGGAAAAAATATTTGAAATGGAAGAAAATGTAAATGATAATCTGAACCTTGGTTTTCAAACTGGATATTTTCACCTAGAATGGCAAGTATTGGAAATGGATGTAATAACTATAACAGTTCTGACCATATTTACGATTATTATATACATTATTAAATATAGCTTATATTATTAATAATTATTTGTTATTAACTATTATATTTTACGTTATTAATATCATTTAATGAAGCTTACAAATAAACTTTAATTGCCAACACACGCTGCGTATCGCGTCTTTGCTTATTGTTGGTGTACCTGCTGTCATAGCCGCGCTGTAAACAAGTGAACACAATCACGACAATGTGCCACGAGGCGGCGGGCGCGATATCGAGCGGTGGGACGGAGGCGGCGCGACGCGACGCGTCTCCAGGGCGACGAGATGCTCGCTGGGCGCTGGCACATGGCCTCGCGACCTGCCCGCCGCGCCGCGCCGCTGGGAAATCATTTCTACGCGCTTCATTCATTTCTAGTTGGCGTCGAGTGTCAAACGTCACACGGCGACAAAGGGAACGCACGTCGTGTGTGTCACCGTATTAACCCAGCTTATGTGTCACGGAAGTAGTATATTGTCTGGCTTTTAGAGAGGTGTTTGTTGGAGAGCGCCAGTATGGCATTATTTCAGAAATGTTGGGCCTTTCTGGAATTTGGCAAACAGATTTCATTGGTCTATAAATGTCAAAGTAAGGCCCGAATTCTAATTCTCAAAAAGGTCGAAATTGGGCCTTAGCGAATAGCAGTTTTGTCATAAGGAATATGTTCTACTAAAACTTAAATACATTTAATAAACATTCTGTTAAAATTTCAATTTTGTAGTTTTGAAATTGTAAATCTGTTAATAAACGTTACTTGTAAACAATTATCTACGCGATAGTACATTATTACCAGATAACAGAATAGTAATGTTCTTGTATATTAGTCGTATTTTGTCTCGTTGATATAATTTTAATGGGAAGAAAAAGTAGTATTGACGAATAAACGACTATATTCAAAACGATTAACGACGACTAAACGACTATATTCTTTCAACTTTTAAATTCTTGTATAACAAGCAACTTTTTTAAAGAGACATCTCCGATGGTGAAGACATGTCCTCCATATATCTCTTTTTCATAATAGGAAATATATTTTTTCAGATTAATTTACAGCATTACATAAACAATCTAATTCTTACAAACAGCGAGTATCTTGTTTTTATTGTCATTTCATACATTCTCATTAGATTCATGCTAAGTGTAAACAACTTTCTAGCTCTAAATATCCCAGAAATGTAAGTATTTTGCATTTGGATTGATTGTTCGACTTTGCCGACTTCGCAAACGGTGCCCCACCCCTGGATCTAGTTGAAATACCACGTTTGGCGGTAAGAGAGGCTCTGGCGAGCATTACGTATTTCTTGCAACGTATCTAGGAAATCCCGCCTCCCTGAGTTTTGCTTTGTCTCACAGTTATAGAAACAGTTTTCTTTAAAGACTACAGCTTCTTTTTACCCCGACCGGGAATCGAACCCGACATTGCACCATGGAAAGCTGGCAAGCTATGGGTCAGTGTAAGAGCTTGATATATAGGCCTACGTAGAATTATGTTTGCAAAAAAATTATTGTTCACTATGTCTGAAATCTGAACATGACTTTGTGATGTACGGTGCAGATGGTGCGGCTTCCACTCGCCTCTGCCCGGCCAACAAGATCTCCGTGCAAGCAACCCGGGGCGCAGGATGCAGGTTGTGTGATCTCCTGGGTTTGCACGACGACACGCTGAAGTGATGAGCGGTTTGTGTGATGTGGAAACGCTCAAACCTATCACTGTATTAGCTTTGTCATCCAGTCATGTTTGCTATCATATTGTAATAGATCATTGCTTAAGGCAATGTTAGTGTTTTGCAAGTATTGTCGAATCAAAACAATAATGTCCTGGAAAAACACGCTTGTGTGTTGATACTTCAGTTATTGCAAGCGCACTGTGTGACTGTTGCATTTATATAATAGATTTCAAACATTACTTAATTTAATATCTCAGGTGTAGATTGAAAATATGTCCAATTCTTAGTAATGATATTCTTCACAATTTCCTTGATAATCTGACAGAGTTGGGATATATTTTTGCATTAACAGATACGTTTTTCATCTTCAATTGGTGTATTCATTGAATATTATCAAATAATAGTTAAAATATCTAAAACGGTGTTTCTAAGCAGCTAGTTTCATTTTATAATGAGTATTAATAGAACGTGTCAAATTTTTAAGTAGTCTAAAATTTAAATTTCATTAAAGATATTGAAAGAAACACGTCTTATTACATATGAATATAACTTATTACATTCGTATATCTCATTATACATATTTGACTATTGTTTTCCTCTCATTCCCTCTCACGTACACAATACACACAACCTGATAGAGATAGCATTAGTTTTCCAGAAACAGAATGAGAACATTCCATTACGAAATGTGGTTACGCACAACTCTGTTTCTCGCCCACAACACATGCAGTCTAGTACACACATTCGTTCCCAAATGCGCTCCGCTGTGGAACATCGACTCGTTTACTTTAGAGCTTCACCACCCAACGGATGGTGGCTCGGAGCGTTAAATAAGAGGCAGATACCATTTATAAAGAACGACAAAAGTAATACTTAAACAATGATTATTTTACGTAGTTCTAGAACATCGTTTCAGTTTTCCTATTTTGACTGGAACAAATTCATTGATAATGACCTACATAATTCTCACCTCACATTTCTGTGCTTCTCTTGCTACGGTTGGTTCATTAAATACCGATATATCTTGTCTCTTGCACACGTGTCATTCTCTCTGATGGAGGCAATTTATTTAAGCAGATCGCTTTCACTCCCTACTGCCCGAATACCGTGGTTCCGACTGAATATTCCCATCCCAATTCGCAGACACGAAAGTTGGGCAAATTGTACTAAAGTGCGGGAAACAGGAGAGGACGTGCAGCTCGAGAGCATGTAGTGAGGATTCCTCGAAAACGAAATTGAGCTGCCTAAATTTACTCAGTGGACTTGTAACTGCGTAGCCAGCCAACCAGCCAGCCACGCGCAGGTTGCAATCGAGCGTGTAATCCAACGCTGTGAAATTTGCATGGCGCCAGTGCCTCTGCCGGCTCACATGAAGGGGTCATGTGGCGATAATAGAAAGGGAAGTCTGAAGAGAGGTTGAGTATCTCCCCTGCGTGTTCACATGATACTCTCTTTTCTTGATTGATCAGTACACCTTCAATTAGGATAGCACGGCGTAACAAAAAGTTATAGAAACTATTTTTAGTGTGTTATATGTATTATATATTTAGTGTATAAAACCGTCTGCAATATGGTATGCAGTTGAAGTTTCTTACACACACACACACACACACACACACACACATAATCATTCACGCTCACACACTCCTCACGTATGTTGAGAGACCAGTCGTGGCTCGTCTTGGTTGAAGCGGTGCCCTTTTGGAGGAGATTACTGCAGTTGGAAATCCTTCAATTTGATCTGTAGGTCGGCATAGGACCTCACTTTCCATTGGAGGAGGAACACCGCCATCTTCCGGGATATAATATACACTAAACCAATATAAATAAAGACTTTAGCAGTTGTCGAACCCGGAAGACCAAGATAATCAGTAAGTCAATCAATCATTGAATGAAGGAGGGAGCTCGCGATCCTATAGGGCATTGTGGCAAAAAGGTAGCTCAGAGCATCAAGGGATGTCACTGCACTCTCTCTGGCCGGGATGTCCTATGGTTCGAAGCTCGACGGTGTCAGAATTTTCGACACTAGCTAGAGAGTTGGGTCGAGTTCAGCCGCTGACGGGAGGAGAATTCTAGCGGCCGGCTGATCTGATCCGTCGTTTTCCGTGATTTCTCCGATCAATACAATGCGAATGCCGGACCCTGACAAATCCTACACTATCACACATGTGGGGAGCTTAGAGCTTGTCCCGGCAGGGGCGGTGCCACCCTGGGGGAGAAACCTGGTAGGGGAAACTGCAAGCGGACGTTGGTCGGCGCTGGATATCGACATCAAGTGGGGGAAGATCTCCACCTCCTTCCGCGACAAAAGTATGCCCCCACCTATGACCTTAGCAGTTGTCTCGCCCGGAACCAAGAATGAATGAATGAATCAATCAATCAATCAATCGTGTCCTAATCAATCAACAAATCGCGTCCTAATCCAAGATCCGCACCTTCGTTCAACCTCGCCCTCGCAGTGGTGCCCCCAGCGCGCACCTCCGGCTTCCTGAAGGCGACGCGCAGTGCCGCCTCCCTCGCCTTCACACACACACACACACACACACACACAGACGAGCCTCGCATGTGCTTATCCCGACGCGGAGCGACGCGGCGGTGCCCTATCGTCTCCCGCGGTTCCGCTTCCGCCGCCGCCGCCTTCGCCGCTCGTCGGCGCGGGTCAGCGACCCCTAGGCCCCGCCCACTTGGCGAATTTTTACTACGCCGCAATCACCCTCCTCGTCCTCCCCCTCTCCTAGAGCGCCGCCGCCCATTGATTGCCCGTTGCCGACCGCCGGAGACGCTTTACGAGGCTGAGTGGCCGTGTGGCGCTTTCGTGGATCGCGCTTAAGTTCGAGATCTTACGTCGCATTCACCTAACCCATATTTGGGGTGAAATCTATGTTACTAATGTGCAATGCGGACATAAATTGAAAGAAAACTGTGTAGTGTACGGCCACGTGAGAGGTGACTATGGTTCAGTTCGATGCACTGGATCTAGGGTAAATCCGAAAAGAATAAGGGTTTCGATTTTGGCTGGAGATGCAAATGTTTCATTGCGTAGTTCTCACTATTCTCATATTGTTCGTACCGAATTTTTCATATTCGGTGTATTACTGCGTACGACACGTCATGCGACAAGTCTACAAGAAACAGACCGCCCTTCATTAAATATTTGCAGTTAACATGTTGCGTTATGAAGAGCCAACTTTACATTCTTGGTATGTAAAGTAGAGCTGTATATCCATATAAGCAGTACTATGTTTTTCAATATTCGTGAAACCTCTCTTTGTTTAAATATTTCATTCATTGCTTTGTTATACACGAGTATTTTATTTGCTGTTGTTGCGCAATGTGCGTGTCACTTCTTGGAAAACCATTGGGTGTAGTTTTGTTCATCAGCATTTTTGCTGATACAGGCCACTTGTAATGTTAAATTCTCTTCCGCAAATAATCTATCATGTTTCGCTTATTTTTTCATGTTCAGGTAGACAAGTAAGTGCAAAGTAAGTGGTATTGTGATACGTAGAAGTGTTCATGAGAATGTGATGATGGAATGTCGAATGACATTATTTTGTTGAAAGACCATGCGCATTCACATACCGCCGCAGTACTCTTCAAAATCTGTTTTGAGGAGTCAAAGCATCTCGTTCCGGTCTTCTCACATACACCATCTGTTTGGTTCCATTAAAGATGCTTTAAAAGGACGAAGATTTGCTTACAACCTACAGGTGAGGAACTCGTCTCTACATGGCTTGCTGCTCAATCGAAAATCCTTTTTTCTGATGGTACCGGAAAGCTGGTGCAATGATGGACCAACTACATTGAAAAACATGAAGCGCGTATGGAAAAATGGTCTCATTGTAAATTTTGTAGTATCATTGTAATGAATTATGAACATTGAGGGCAGATACTTGTTGACGTACCCTCGTATAATTTTAAAAACAATGTCAACAACGTTATACATAATCTTGGACGTCACATATCATCGCCATCCATCTAAGAACAGATTTATTGATCATTATATTTCCGTAGTCTATAATTAAAATAGTTTTCCTTAGAGAAATATAACTTTATACTTAGCTGATCAGCAAATCACTGTAACGTACGGCCGAATATCCCCAATTCTAGACTATATTTGAGTGCGCCATCGGTAGAGGAAAGTGAGTCAGGAGCTATTTTCCGCTTGGGCGCCGGCCGGGCGTCCCTGTCGCGCCAACGACTTCGCGTCGGCGCCAGCAGCCGCAGCAGCTTCCCGGAAGGTCGCGCTCTGGGGACGCGGCGAGACCGCAGGGGAGGTGCCTGCAGCAGAAGCCAGGCGCGGGCCGGCGCCGCGCGGCCTTCGCGCCTGGGGCTGGTTGCACGTGCCTCGCGCGCGGTTGCGGATGGCCGCGCTCTCGCGGAAAGCGCCCGTCCCGGAATCGGGGGTCTTGGCTTCGGAAGTCGCCCGAGCGCAAACGGCGATTGTCGCCTGGAAAGAGGCGGAATTAAAGCGCGGAGAGTTTCAATGCAACCGGTGAGTTACAATCCGATTTAAATGAAGTCTCCCTTCAAGGTTGCGAAATCGAAGGGGAGGGGGGGACACTGTCGTCCAATCGCGAGATTCAATACCAATAAGTTAAGTGCAATTACGCGCCCGAGTGCCGACGCTCCCACATTAGCTCCCTCCCAATTTAAACTTGTAACCTTAAAAAAAACACTATATTTAAATCGAACTATAGTTATAGTCTGATTTAATACTTATCGGTACTTCAGGGTCAAGAGCTGGAAGGAGAGGGGGACATTGTAATTTAATCTGGAGCTCCAATACCAAAAATTGAAATCTTAACGAAGCTCCCGATTGTATGACAGTGTCACCCACTCCGTCCATCTCGTGACCTTCAAATACCACTTTTTAAATCGGATTATAACGATAATTCAAACCTAAAAAGTAGGGTTTCAACAGTCCTCCACCAATTGCACACCCATCCTCTACTTACAGCTAATTTCCTTATCCATACAAATAAAATGTAGTATAAATATTATTCACTAGTGCCCCCAAGAATCGCATGTCATCACTAAATTATGAAATGACAAATATTAAGATGGTCCGTGTGTCAACCACAATACTAACGAAATAGTATCATTGAAACTACATATATTGTGTTAATAATAATATGAACATTAAATTAATATTAACAATACAATTTCTGCAATCAACTCCATTTCTGACTTTTTTAAACAATTTTTGAAGAGAGAAGCAATGTAACCCAACCCACTTTATTTTCACAAAACAACAGAACTTTATTCAGGATGGAACCGGAAATGGTACCAGCAACCTAAGGCCATCAGAGGAAACTTACAGCATTAATAAACGTAGTAGTCGTCACAAAAACGTTTCCTTCGTGGTCACGTGCAATATAATTTCAAGTCATGGACCCGTGGCAGAGAGATCTGTTTGACTGTGCGGGGTGAAGGAAGTTCAATAAGGGACGAGTGTTGGTAAGTTTTGTCGCATTTTTCGCTCGATTTTCCGATGGGTTGGATAAAAGAAACTAGCGACGTGCGGTTAACATTTCTGTTCCGGAAACATTCCGTCCTAGATGTTTTTTTTGGTGCTAAGTGTACGCTTCAAACCCACTTGAGGTGTCGTCATCCCGTGAACTAGCCTTCTTTCTCCAAATCCCCAATACATCCCTTCTCATCTCTTGCGCACCTACATGAAATTTCCTGTCATCACGGAGATCTTGGAATTTGACAGTGTCAACAATACTATGTCATCGAGTAGAGTGCGAATCTACTTTATCAATGTTTTACCTGGGTACTCAGCACCAAGTTATCTACCAAGACTGTTTGTTTTGAGACATTATTTTAATTTTTATGAATCGCAATTTACCAAAAATATGATTTAGAAATAGGTGCAACATTAAATTTATGTTCTCGTAAGTTTCAAAACGCCATCAAAGCAAATTATGAGAAGCATTCGGAGGTAGTGTTCCAATCTTAAATAAATAGAAAAAGATAAAACTGAAGAAATACGTCACATGATTAATACTGAAATCTCGATAATAATTCTCGAATACTCACCTCACCACGCTGACGTTACTGTAGTAAAAAATGAAAAGTGGAATGACCACACATGTCGTATGCTAATACATGGCCTAAGAATATGATTTAAAGGAAACTGAGGAAAAACCGTACTCGGGAGAAACTACTCGTAAGAAGATGGCGCGAAGGGTAATATATCAGAATTTTGTAAGTTTATGGGTGAAGAAATCGATCACGTTGGACGTAAGAATACGCCATACGACTCTCCGTTTTGTGGGGAAATACAATAAACATACATTCTTTTCTTCTACAAATTAAGAGTTTTTTTTATGACCACATTACCATAGATTGTATTAAGGATAGTTTGTCTTTTATTAAAAGAACGTAGCACAGTTTCTCTGATTACAATAAACTTTGTCATCTTGGCAGATTCTCTACTCTTATGCGAGACTACTTCCATAAAGACTGTCCATTGAAACTGCGCTACAATCAAAAAGCAGATGAACCACACGCTGCGTTCTATGATTGCATATGACCGATCCTCTCCAAACTGTTCTTTTTTTTTTTCCACCGAAAGGACCATCCGACCGCGAAATGCGTTTACGCGTAGTTTATTCGCGGGCAGAGAACGGACGAGGAGCAAAGTGATAACGCGTCGTCTTCCAAACAGGAGATAAATCGCTTGCATCCTCGATTGAAAGTGCACAGAAGGAAAGTCGGTTTATATATTCGAGACGGTAGCGCAAAGAAAACGATATGAGATAGAATTCAAATTTGAACTGTCACATCTTGCGGACGTGAAATAATGTCATGTACAACAGTGTTTAATTAGAATCACGCCGATAATGTTATTAAGAGCATGCTTGTAAAGTTATGAGAAAGAGACGGAGCAGGTCAAATCCAAAAAATAAAGTCACTTATATTGTATCAAAATTAATTCTTAAACATGGGACTATGATACAAAATTGTGGTAATTGAAATTATAATAAATTTCAATGAATATCTGCTGCCTATTACATTTTACCCAATTTTCGTATCATTACTGTACCTTTTCGAGGCAATGTTTATCATTTCTGTTATTGAAACTTTTAAACCAGCTTCCTACATAGAGTATGGTTTCCTAGATATAAACCTTTTTCATCAGTCGCATTACTTTATAAACTTAATGTACAGCAACAAACACACACACACACACACACACACACACACACACACACACACACACACTTACAGTTACAGCCGTTCTTACAGTTACAGTTTTTTCATCTCGTACTTTCGAGCACATTAATTTTTCTCGCTGATAAAGGTAATAATTTTATAGGTAGTTTTAAATTACGTAAGTGTTATTTCCAATAGAGAACTATTCTATAACAAACATACACTCAAATATGGGCAGTGTATGTATCAGGCCTTCGTCACGGTGGCCTCCTTCCAACACTGCTTGCCGCAACTTTTTTCGTATTGTTTTCCCTGGAAATACGACGCCCCTCGCGCAGGGGATATTCACCTCCCCCTTCCCCTCGCTCTGCCGAGGCGCGGCCGCGGCGGCGCCGGAGAGCCCCGGCGGGTGGGGCTGGCGGTCGCGCGTCGCCCCTCGGAGTGGAGAGGCTGAGAGGCGGCCGCTCCCACCCCTCCCCTCCCCTCCCCCTGCCGCCGCCGCTCGCCGCGTCGTTATCGGCTCTCCAGCCAAGGAGCTCTCGAGCGGGCGCCTCTCCAGGCGGCCCATTAGCTCTCCCCCCATCCTCCACGTCCTCTCCACCCACTCCCGTTCCTTCCAGTTTCTCTAGTCCTCTCTAGGCCCTCCTGCCCTCTCTTGTCTCTCCTGTCCTCTTTGTCCCCGCCTGTCGTCTCTGCCTCTCCTGTTATCTTCTTCAGCTCGTCCACTCTCTTCTACGGTCATTTTTCATCTATCTCTTCACTATCTCCTTCATCCGGCTATTCCTGTTTTATCCGCCCTTCATTGTATTGTGTGTTCTGCTGTGAAACCTGCCCTCAGCTGTCTTCTCCGATATCTACTGACGTTACGTTCTCTGTCATCTTCTTCTCTCCGACCCGTCTCCTCCGTTTTCTCCTGTTTCCTCTCGTTTTCTCTGTTCGTCTTCATCTTCCCAATTCTCTCTCGCTTTCTTCATACTCCCCCTGTTCTCTTCGTCTCCTCTCGCCTTCATTGTCCTCGTCTGAAGCAGACGATGGCGTGTCGACGTCTCTCGCACTCTGCTCCTGTGCCGACCCCGCCCACACACATCCTTCACTTTCGGAGGGCTTAATTTTCCCCCCTCAACGTTTGCCAAAACAATTGAGCAGTGCCTGAGACAGTGAGACGACTGTATTGTAAAATATTCCTCATCCGTGACTATATTTCCAGTCATCTGATTGTTTTTTAAGTTTCAAAAAAATTAGTACGTTTCTCGTATCGCCATTTTCAAAAGTGGAATGTGAAATTTACCTGTGTTTGATCCATGTTTTATGTGTTATTTTGTGTGTGTGTGTGTGTGTGTGTTTGCGACAACGAAATATATGTCAGTGCTCTTTTAGCCCTGGCGCAATGGCAAGCGAATGGGGTTTTGGAGAGTACACGAGACCGCAACATCCCAGTAAACAGAAAACCTTTGTTATGTTTTTTCACATCAGCCGCTGACAGTATCCCTTTGGTGAGCAGCCAATCTCGAGAGTGCCAGGGGATTTTCATTGGCCCTGAACAAAGTACATTTCGACTCACACCGTAAATGTTACCCATTGTTTCGCTATTGACTTAAAATTGAAAGATGAGTAGTATGTGGTAGACTATATGTGTGGTTATAATAGTGGTTTCTGTGAACAATAAGAACGCTCGAAAGGGGAAGGTGTGTGTGAAGAACAAATGAGCGGATAACAGTACGTCTCCTCCTTTCTCATTTTCTTTCGACCCCACCCTACCTTCAAATATTATTTCATTTCTCGCTCTCTACGTCTACACTTCTTTTCTCTCGCTTCTTCTTGATCACGTTCTTATCTCCTTATACCTTCCTTCTTTACCTGCATTCTCTCTTTACTTCTCATCTCTCTTCTTTTCTGTCTTTATCAATATTTTCTCTCTATTCCTCGTTCTTTCTTCTCTCTTCTCGATATTTCTCTTCTCCTCTTTTTTATCTTCTCCTCTTTTTTATCTTCACCATAATTTTCTTCTTTTCTTACCTGCCACGCTCTCGTCTTTCATTTTTGGATTTCTCTTATCTGTCCTTTCTAACTTCTCTTTTTTTACTTTTTTACTTTTCATCTTATCTCCTCTTCTGCATTCACTTTTTCTCTTTTATCTTATGATATTACATCTGTTTTCTTTTCTACCTTTCTCTCTTAAACCACCTCCTTTCTTCTTCTATGCCTCCTCTAAAGAGCAACCTCAACACTTTTCTTCTGTAGTTCTTTCTCTTTTTCTCGCTCTTTCTCTCATTTTCTCACTACCTCTCTATCATTTTCTCTCACTTTCTCCCTCCCTTTCTCTTTCTCGCTCTCTCTTTCTCTAATTTTCTGTCATGCTCTCGTCTCCTTTCTCCTCTTCTGCCACTCTCTTTTCTTCCTTTCTTCCTATCTCTCTCTATCCTCTCCATCTCTCTTTCCTGGCACACCCTCTTCTCTTTCCTGGCACACCCTCTTCTCTTTCCTGGCATACCTTCTTCTCTTTCCTGGCATACCCTCTTCTCCTCTTTACCCTCTTCTGTTACTCCCTCTTCCCTCTTCCTTCCCTCTCTATTATTTTCTGTAATTCTCTCTTCTCTTCTTTCTCTTCTGCCACTCCCTCTTCTTCCTTTGTGTGTGTCTCTCTCTCATTTTGTCAAGCTTTATTTTCCTCTTTCTCCTCTTCTGCCATTTCCTCTTCTACCTTTCTTCCTTCTCACGAGACACAGCCACCTCTCGAGTCCGATAGGGACGTGTCACTCCCCATAGGCCGTGGCAACGCGCGCCGTGTTCCCGGCAGGCCCCTCCGCGCGGCGGGACGGGACGGGGCGGAGGCGGAGGCGGAGGCGGAGGCGGAGGCAGGGCAGGGCTAGGCGCCGGCGCCCGCCGACTCACACCACGCAGCGGGCGGCCGTCGTCGCGTTTTTATCGGTTCGCCGGCGCCGGCGCCGCCGCCCAGCCAGGGCGCGCTCCCGACCCTCGCACTCTCCCCCGCCCACTCGCGCCCGCAACGACATTGTTTTTACGTGTTTTCTCGGTAAGCTGGCCTCGCTCGGCGCTTCTCAGCCGGGTGCGCCCTCCCGCAAATTTCGTCAGAACCGGGGGCTGCCAACTTTTTCCCGACCACGGGCCACTCCGCACCGCTTAGCGCCGGTGGCGCAACGTTCATTGAAAAAAGGAATTTCCGTCTTCGCTTTTCATCATGAGGATTTTTCCGCCAATTATTCGCAAATAAAAATTTGCAGCGACAATCGATTTGTAATGTAATGTTAATAATTTAAATTCTTTTCGATAAAATGTACATATTATTTAATTTAAGAGAGTTGCATATACAGTAAACCCTCATTAGTATGAACTCGCTTAACCAAAATTTTGTCATGACACGTACGTTTTTTTGCCGGGGTCCAAATTTTGTTCAAGTGATACGGATATCTATATTACATACGAATACAAATAGCTATATTACTAATATAATTCCGAATACGAATAGAAATAGCTATATATAATACTAATTCATTGGCACCCAGAAACTCTGGGAAAGTACACAAAGTTTTGATTTTTAATTGAAATATTTGTTTGTGTCATTCTGCCTATTCTCATAATGTGCGTACCGACTGAATTCTTTTACGCAGTGCATCTCTGTTTACCATAGAGTTGACGACATGAGAAAGTAAGGCTACAAGAAAGATGCCAACCACCATTAAATATTTGATGCTGTTCCGTGGAGCATCACGGAAGTAACATTTTTGATATTCATGGTATTAATGAACTGTTGTAGTCTGTGTCCAAATATTGTACACTGTTATTTCAATATTCATGTAGACTGTTTTCGTTAAAATATTTAATTTATTGCAGTACGCGAGTACTTTATTTGTTGCATACGTGAATATTTTATTTATTCCACGCGCGAGAATTTTATTTATTATATTTAGCACGTGAGTGCTACTTTTTGTAAACTTATTTTGTGTGTTTTTTAGCAGCGTTTGCAGCTGCAGGTCATTCGTGTATAATAATTGGTAATACACAAACTTTTATAATATGAGCACCGACTATGTCGGTTCCTTGTAATTCATTACAAGGGCATACTGGAATTGAATCTTCAGCGAAATTAAGTGCTTATTATTTGTAATGTTATTTATTTTTCTAGCCTAGAGCATACCTCTTTCCATTAATACAAACACCTAAAAAATACATCCGTACACATTCGTTTATGTGTTTTGGGTGGGACAATATTCAAAGACCAAATTATTTTTCTCTTTTAAGGCGAGTAAATCGACCATTCATATCACTTCACTGCAACCTTTATATTTCATTGCAACAAACTAGGGGTTGACAGTTTTCACACAGAATTAATGTTAATAGTACCAAAGGTATGAGTAGACGAAAGTAATTTTAACGAATTGAACTGAGAACCGAGAAAGAAAGTCAGTAACTGAACCCTTGCAAATGCTACCAATGAAGAGATTTTGTTATGTCAAGAACGACGCTTTCTGAACTTTACTTCTCGAAGAGGTTCAACTCGACAGGAATTAATGTGACTCTCAGACTTCCTCTGAAAACCAGTAATGGAATCTTTCTGAGAGTTTAAGGGTAATGTTACGCAAATTACATCACTCGGGGTTGACGACGGAAATTAACTTTATATAAGGTGTCCTTGGGTTGTGTAAAGGTCTCCTACCTTTTGCAGCAAATCCACTGGCGAAAGACCGCCTCGCGACTTCAACTTTCCATTTAGCTAGATTAATTCACAAGTATAAGTTCTAAACAAAAATTCTTTATTATTTCTTTTATTTTACTTATTTAAGGTCTCTTTACTACTATTAAGGTCATACAGCGACCATTGTAGGTAACATTGGGGTTAACGGTATACGGACACACACAAATATCCATACTCCGGGCGAAGTTCGAATCCGCGATCCATCAGACACGAGGCCACTATTAGCACGAGGCCGGGTCTCTATTAGTTTGTACAGCAAAATGTGACAAAACACATATTTGGAGGAAATTATTTGTCTAAAATTGGTTATTTAGACTTTGGTGCAGTGGCGGATCTCGGCCTCTGACCGGACACCAGCGCACTTGCAATGCTGCCGGAGCCTTACTAGGCTATGGGGACAGGCAGAACAGAAACGGTTCATCAGAAATGGAAATCAGAAATGGCTCGGTCTAAATGATGACAGACTCCTAACAGTGAGAAAGAAATAATCACCCGCTGACCTGGGTCCATTGTACAAGGCTCAGGCAACCACCTGGAACTAATACAAGGAAAAGACCTATCAGAATAACTGATTTCTAGAAATGTCATAAAGGTATTGGTGACATCCTTTGCTGAAGATCCATTCTCATCGAATCTCACCTTTAGAATATCCTTCTCTCTGCTAGCTGGCATATGTTAAAGCATTCTGTCGGAATCATTATTTCCCGCTTGGAGAGCGACATACCACCGTTTAACAAGCAGAATATTCCGCTGAACAACGCAAAAGTAAAATGTAGGCAAAGGAAGTGTGTCGGTCGTAAATCGGCGCTATCTGAAAGCAGACGCGGTGGCGATGAAGCGGCCTACCAGAGGTGGCAGTCCCGAGGCGTTTATCATGGCCTCAATGCGCGCCCAGGTGCTGCGCCTCTGACGCGCGGGGGACTGGGGGTGGGGCGGGACGGCGCGAGACGAGCCGGCGCGAGACGAGCCGGCGCGAGACGAGCCGGCGCGAGACGAGCCGGCGCGAGACGAGCCGGCGCGAGACGGGGCGGCGCGAGACGGGGCGGCGCGAAGCGGGCCGGCGCGAAGCGGGCCGGCGCGAGACGGGGCGGCGCGAGACGGGGCGGCGCGAGACGGGGCGGCGCGAGACGGGGCGGCGCGAGACGGGGCGGCGCGAGACGGGGCGGCGCGAGACGGGGCGGCGCGAGACGGGGCGGCGCGAAGCGGGCCGGCGCGAAGCGGGCCGGCGCGAAGCGGGCCGGCGCGGTGCGTCTCGATAGGAATTGCGCTTATCGTAGGGACATTATTTCATGCTGCTCGTCCCGTCCATCACGTCGTCCGGACAGCGGAACCCATCGCCCGCCCGCTGTTTGTTCCTTCCTGTTGTTGCTTTTGTTTGTTTATCCGTTTTTTCCCCTGATGGAGGCGTCCGTTGGCTCCTTAGCTCCTTCATATGTTTGTATTTCCAACGATGGTTGCCCCGGACATGATTTCGTTCGTTATTTCTTCGTATTGAATTTACCTTGGTTACACGTTGAGAAAATAGGTCTATCGCTCAAAAAATTCGGTGACGAGATTTTGGTTGATAAATCAGTTTTGAGGGAGCCCGAGACGATGTGTGCCTACGTATGAATTTTATGTATGTGTGTATGACGGTGAGTGAGTGCGTCACGAGTAACAGCGGCAGATTACAAGTTCGTTTAATGATATTTATGATTGGTGCAAGTGATGATAAGATACATACAGATTGTACCATATACCTTCGTTTGTTATTTAGTTCCTTTCATTTGTTCCTTTATTTTTATCGTTTCTTTGTACTTTTCCATCATTTCTTTCGTTCCCTTCGTTCATTCCTGCTAGTATAAGTTAAAAATACTTATGTCCAACTCTCGGTAAATAAAAATAATGTTCTATTGTTATTTTTCTTCCTGAGGTTGCCTCTTTTTCCATACGCATACTTTTCTCTCTCTGTTGCTTTTCTCTTTGAGTGAAAGGATTTTAATCATCCATTTTTATTACTAACATCAAATTTATATGATCTCTGACAACCGATTCTGGAGTTTTGGTAAATGCGCGTACTTCGACTGCTCATTCTCCTGTCGCTTCTCAGCTGCTTGCCGCTTATTCGTGTTACTTGCTCATTCGCTCCTTTGTTCGTGTGGTGATCTGTATGCGGAATCGCCCAACAGTTTATGAAAGGCCTGAGCAATAGGCGGGAGCGTACCTATCTGATTCTGAATGTATACTCTTGTCGTTTCTAAAAAGGCTGTCAGCACACAATACACGGTATTGAGACAGACGTTTACAGGGGACTATGTAGTTTTATTGAAGGAGACGTAAAATATTTCATACATTATTATATTAAGCAAAATTTGTATTTTTGCAAGTGACTAACATTTAATTAAATATTTTCATCAACAAAAATGTACGGTAAGTTATGATTTTACCAAAATGCCGAATTGATATACTAGAGGATCTTCTGAACAGTTCACTCAAGTGAATGGGAACACTTCGCATTCAGAAACTGCAAATAGGCAGTTGCAACCGCTCCTGAGTGGACGGCGCCAGAGAATAGGATACTGCGCAGAACACGCTTGCACATTTGCGATGAACGCTACGTTGAATCAGAAAATCAGCTCTCGCAACGGCAATACTGATTGGATTGCGTCATTGAACCAGGATAAAAATACTACATTGACGAATAGCCCTTCTTTTCTTCAAATTACATTATTACCAACTGCCAAAAACGATGATTATATTTCTATTGATTCACTTCAATTACATTGACTCGCAGTTTTTGTTGAATCTTCGATAACTCATTAACGCATGAATACGTTTCTTTACTCTCGACTTATTTACTACTATTATTCATGTATTTCTTGAATTATTCTAATTAATAACTCGCTAAACGGTGACTAAATTAACATGAAATATCAAATTGAAACGTGTGAATAACAAAAAAAAGTGTTATATGTTGTCGAAGACGTCATGTACGATCGTAATTATATCATTCGAACTTTAATTCATCCCATTACCTTGCATTCAAATAAATTGAATAACATTAATCAATATTTTATTTGTTTCTCTTCCGACGAGAATTTTGCGAGGAATACATATGTCAATAGGAACTTGGGAATATAAGCTACATTATAATCAAGGATATGATTTTTTTCAATGACTGATTTCTGATGTAAAATAGTAACTAGGATTTCAATAATTAAATGTTAATTTCTTTTCTGTACAGAACGAGTGTTATAAACTACATTTATCGCCTTATTTATTAGTGAATGATAAACGATGTTTCTCAGTTTTCTTCAGTTAGATTCCGTTTCTCTAAACCAGTGCTGAGCAACGATGAAAATGATCATATTTGGAGACAAGACGTGATAGGAAGATCCTTAAACATTGTATTGGAAATGTTCCATTCTACCGCTTCACATTTCAAAAGGCAGAGCATTTACACTTTTTTTCGTGGAATGTCGTACTCCTTTGCTAGTTAGACGATGTTATGGGAATTTTGCAGAGTCTCGTCGCACGGAGCAGCATTAGAACACTTTGTAGACGCTCGTGCTGCAGCTTGGACCCAGCTCATCCACATACTAACTGGCTGGTCGGCCGGTCATGCGAATGCGATCGCATACTTCTTATTTACCACTGACTGCGAAGGAAATACTTTAAATATGCATTTCAGCGAGTCAGCTCGTAGCTGCTTTTCAACGGAATTGTACCAAATGCTTAAATGTGCAGCACAGAAAAGAGATATTTGTTCAAAATGTAAATTCTAAGAACATGATGATTGTACATAAAAGCATTCATTTTAATATTAGCGTCATTTATGGAAAAATTATTATTAAGAAGTACGTAACATATCAGATAAAAGCTTAGCAAGATTAATGAAAAAACGCATAAATATGCTTTACGTATGAATTTCTCTAAAATAGTCACCGAAATATACAAATACTCAGGGGGAAAATACCCGTATATAAAATAATGACACACATTAAATGAAAGACATTTTTTAAATGAAGCATATATTTACAAACTTTCAGAGCGGATATAAAACATGTCTATCTTGGTTAACTATCAGAGAAATTGAAGCGCATCGCGTAAATATTGCGCAATGATCATTAACGAGTTTTTGAAAAAATCGACTGCATATGAATGTAACTCTGTGGTACACTGGAATGGATGTTATATTGTGTTCATTGAGTTCATTATTCGATCAACGCTTACGTTCCGAATAAAAAACAACGCTCATGAAACTGAATAAACACACCGATGAAAACTGCCCACACTGACGCCCGTCGACCTCACAAAGGCAGAACGTGTCGGCAGTTTTCTCTGATGCGTAAATGATGAAGCGGTGGGAAACGAAATTTTCATTCAAACCAGGAATTCACTGGGATATGCTCATCGACATCGCCTCCGTCGAAGAGCGACGCCACTTCTGAAGAAAAGGTCTTCTCCAGAAAGGCCGAGCTCGTAAATAATTTATTTCACGACTACGAGGAAATCGCTGTCGAAGGGTTGTGGATGGGGAAGGGGCGGCGGGGAGGAGGGATGAAGGGGGAGGTCAGCCACGAGGCAGCGTGTTGGCAGTCAGGGAGAGGGGGGGGGAGATCTAGACGGAGCGGCGGCAAACCGTGCGGGTGCGCTGGTGGTAATGGTGTCAATAAATAGAAATTCTGTACATGGTGTCCTCTAGGATGGCTTATGCACAGCGTACTAGCTTCCCATGGCGTTCCCGGTTCGATTCCCGGTCGAATCAAAGATACAGTGGTAGCTTTCCTTTATAATCGCCTCGGTTTCTGCAGCTGTGTGACGAAGAAAAACTCAGACAGGCGGAGTTAGCTAGTTTGGTGAAGAGAATATGTCATATTCGCCACACATACTCCTTACTTCCAGATTGTGGGAATTAAATTAGGCCCATACATGGCGGGGGGGGCTCCTTATCTAATCTGCAAAGTCGGTTAATCGACCCAAAAAGCGAAATACATACATACTACAATAAATGGTAATATATTACAATAGTTTAATAGAGTTATATTTTGTTGATGGAACGTTTCAAGGACGAGTCAACCTAAAACGTTACTTTTCACAAGTGTAGTATATTACTACTCTGCTATACAGTATTTCATCTATTAGCGCTGTTTACGCGAATAGCTACACAACCCTTTAACCAAAAGGACAAGAGTCAAATATGACACGTGCGTCTGCGCTTATGTAGATGAAATGGAGAGCAAAATCACGATTGTTTACCCTAGCTGGAAATTAAGCATTTAAAAATTATTCGCTTTTCGGTGTTATATTTTACACTATCCTTGTGGTTTACGGAACGAAATATTTTTTTTCTCATTAACTCCGATTCACATATCCTCAGCTCTGAGGAAATGAGAAACGTACTTTTGATGTTAGAAAAAGCAAATGATGGCAGTGACATCAGCGGCTTTTGTAGTGAAGATGATGACGTTATATTGTCCAATTATGATTGTGGAGAAGACGAGCATTGCTGTCAAGGGATTTGGAAGAAAAGTATGCTAATTACATTGTTGATGATGATTTGCAGGGTGTGGATATTGATAGAAATTTCATATTAGGAAATGATTAGTACACTATTTGGGCAGACATTTAATTACCAAGTGTATATTCTAGAATCCCAAATAAAAACATTTATCGGCCATTTTCCTGGACCAACGGAAAGGGCTAAATCGCCTACGAAAGAGCGTGATCAATTTTCATTACTTATCACTGCTGACATGATTGATCTCAAATATTTCATACTAATGAAATTAAAACGAAACAAAATTTCAATCCAAATAATGGTACACAAATAAGACGAATGCAATCGAAATAAAAGCACTTGTAGGTATGCTATATTTGTCGGGAGTTCTAAGAAAATCAGGATTGACATTGATATGTTTTCTCCAATTTTTGGATTTGCCTTATTGAGGTATGACCTACAGAAATCTGTTTCGAATTCATTCTTAGTGCCCTATCTCCATGGCTTTTTGATTGTTTTATTTTGTTTAGTTTGTTTGCCCAATAAGGAATTCAATTTGATGACATTTTTTTCTGAATAAAATGTTTTAAGTTTTAAATCTTATCGAACAATTCTGACTGTGTTTCTAATACATTATTGTAAGTTACCTATTGTCCTCCATGTTTTTAACCAATTCTGAAGCTTAAAAAAGTCCAATGTCAGATATGACACACACTTGTAGTATGTATCCTGGTTCATCACCTTGTGCAACTAGGGTTAATAAAATGCCCAATTATTACTTATGACTCCTCAAAGAGAAATCATTTTGCCGCTGTTTAATTTACGTTGTGTTCAATAATGTTAAGAAACAATTTTAAATCTAAATATTTCAATGCAACTTCATTGAAAATCTGAATACGTAAATGTATATATTGAAAAGAATGCATATTTCTTCTAGATGACGTTTGGTGTATTTAATTTGAAACAGCAGTTTACAATATTAATAAACTCAAAAGAAATTGTGTAAATATGGGGGAGGCAACTCATTTTCTTCCTGGCAAATCATATTCTTCGACGGTCTTCTGAATGCGAAAAAACAACAACTAAAAAGGTTTGAGAATTGTTAACTCATTGTCCAAAACCCGGTGACCAATATTACTGCCAGAATACACACTAACAATAAATTTGAAGAAAGCAATATTGAATCCGTGAGATTTAGGAAATTCGTATTAGAAAATCCAATTGAATATAACTGAAGATTCAAGACAAGAGGTAGTGATGGATGTGACAGTGGTAACGTCAGTAGCTAAATTGAGGGTGAGATGGGAACAGATACAATACGATGGTACTAAACGTTATGGACAAGGTAGGAAATGGAGTAGAGGTTGTATTATGAACGGCGGATTCTTAAGACTATTCTTATTTTTTGTCACAGTATTAATTTTGAAATAAAATAACTATGAATCTTATCATTATAACGGAAATAAAGTTTGTTTTCTTAAGCATATAAATTTGCAGGTTGGTGTTTTAAAGTTATATTAGCATTTTTATTTAAAAACACAATGTGCGGTATATTTTTGACACTTATTACAATCTCATTTCATAATTACAGTATGTCGCGTTTGGGTGAAATATGTCAGGACATTTTAAAAGAACATGTTCATTGAAATCGTTGTGTGGGCTTGTTTTATATTCTAAAAGTTCCAAATTCCAAAACAGAATTTAACTTATAAAATACAAAAGCTTACTCTATGGAGTTAGAGATTGCAGAGATAGAGTGGAGTAGCAGAGATAGTATGGAGTTAAAGAGTGCAGAGATATTGACAACCCAAGAAAATTTCTCCATCTCCTCTCACTGTCTTGCGCGATTATCCATCCTGTCAATTTGTTATTTATATATAATATGATTTGTAATATTTTACTTTAATATCTTTAGATGTCATTTATTTTTGTGTATTTTAATTAATGTTATTTGTAATTTATAGTTTTAAAAATTTCCGTGAATGAAATTTCCGAAATTATTGTGGAAATGGCAACCTATCGAAAAAGAGAAAGACCTAAAAGACTTGCACGGGGAGGAGGAGTAGAAGAGGCAGTAGTGAAGAGAGGTTTGAAGACTGAAGACTACAACGATAGAGGCTGAGATGCGAGACACCCTAGAGTGTATTATAACTCGCCATACTACTACTACTAAAACATTCCGTTAACATAAACAGCAATAAAATGTATGTGGTTTATTATTTGTTGCATTTGTATGAATTCTTCGGTCATAAGTGCATGGATATTTCCAGATTTTTCAGATCATATAAATCCGCTCTTAGTTACGACACGCGCGAAGGAGAGGAGAAACTAAAAGGAACATTAATGAGAATGATTTTAGAAATTTACATTGTCAATTGTGATGATAATTTTGGGGGTGGTAACTGCACCATGTGTCCGGCAAATTGACGGTGAAGAAAGATGGATGCCCATTGAAAGAACGAGAGGGGATTATTTTACACTTCTCACTGCGATCTTAACTGTATGTATATTCGATGGAGGGGGTAATGTAAGTTGAGACGTAATTTCAAGAATCAAGGTCTCCCCATGAGACAGCACTTACCGCCGCTGCTGGAAAACACCAGGAAATTACTCACTCGATGAGCAATGAAGAAGCAACCTTAAATCATGTGGCTCCAATCACCTGTCCAAACAAGTTCTAAAATAGGACCTAATTGACGTATAATGGGCTTTATTACGAAAAATGGAGAGGGACTGACGCATTACAGCCATTCGGTTTGGAAGGAACGAGTCTACTGAATATAATGGGGGCGAAGGAAAAAACACACACTCGTGTGTAGACGTAGAGAAAGAGGAGAAGTGAATTGCTCTTGAAAATTTAACTTATTTAATATAAATTATTTTATATTTCGAACCCTGGGGAATAATGGGTGATTTCACGTAGTATGGACTTGGACACGACTTGGAAGAATATATAGTAGAATGCTACAAAAAACTATATTTTATGTACTAAATTATTCATGGATTACTAATTTTATATATATATATATATATATATATATATATATATATATATATATATATATATATATATATATATATATATAAATCGTACAAACACTGTATCGACATTGACAATCTATTCGACATTGGCTTAAAATTTAAATGAGAATTCAGATTTCAGCTATTTTTGAGCAAATCCTTTACAGCTGTGCCTTATGCTGCATAAAGCATGCCTCGACTGTGGGCTTTGGCGTAGGCGAATGACGCCTATATTACAAGCCTGGGTTAGCGACGTACTAGTTTGGTCCTTATTCTGTGCGACTTTCTCAAGGAACGGAAGCGCCACCTCCTGTCCCTGGATCTTGTGGCTAACCGCTGCTTCAACGGAATAACGTCAACGATAGCAGCGACGGATACATTGCGTAATCTATTACACAGGACTTGCATCCTGCATCAAACTGACGAAGTAAAAAGGTGCAATTTGTCGTATTTGATGTAAATAAACAAGAAGCATTTTCTAAAGGCGTTGTAAGAATAGTCAAAGGTTATGAATTATAAACAAAAATAAATATTGTATATATTTCGAAGCAATTTTGTGCCATTATTTGTTGTGTGATTGGCAAGTATGATTGTATCTAAAGTCTAGAAATTAGAAATTATTATAAATGAATGCCTAATTTCAAGATTAATAATTTGTGTAAGTAAATTGTTGTTGTAAATTGTGGATCACAAGTATCATGAAAACTTATTGTGGATAAGTAATGACTTGTATAAATTACATGCGTATAATGTTTTTGGAACATCATTATGAAAATGTTTTCGATTATAATTCTCATGATCTACAGCAGTATAAAATTCTAAACATTATTCCGAAAAGAGCGTAATCGTGCAGTTTTTGCTTATTTATACAATTGCCAATAAAAACATTGTCATTCCAATGAGTCTACAACTAAATCCATCGCGTAGAACTAGAGCTTCGAATGATGGAGTATCCATTGCTAGTTTCACTCGTCCCTGCAACGCCATGTCATTTGACTAATTACGCGTAATCCCAGCTCTAGCGGTAAACGAATACCTCAATTTCATTATTTTGGAATAATGAAACTCGAGGGGAGGTTAACTTTACCCAACATTCTGGGAATACGGAGCTATTAGCTGCTTCCAATCCCAGCGATGCTGGTTCATTAAAGGGGCGTTCGAAAAACAAGAACAGGACACACACGAGATCGTGATGAGGCTTATGTTATTGTAATCGAGGGGAAGCGGGGTTTTCAGGGAACGTGCATCAGGTCGATTGAGTTCGATTCAATGTAGTTCATTTTTACATTGCTTCATGAATGAACATTTGCTTCGAATTTTCTAACCTCGGAAGTGCAACAATACTAGTAGACTGTCGTCGTACTAGTCAGGAAAAGTTATAGTAATACCGCCGTTTAGGAAATACTTCTGCACTTGGAAGATTATTTTCATTTCCAACACGTGTGAAAAACATTGACCTGGCTCAGTTTTCCATAGATAACGTGAAAGCAATGACATTTAATTGTAGATTCAGAGGCTTTCATTAAATGATTAACATTACGAGTATTTTAATGAAATTTTTAAAATGTAGCTCAGAAATTAGCAACAGTTGAATGGATTATCATTCATTCAGTTTAATGAAACAAGGTTCAAGTTTTCATTTGACAGAGAATTCAGTATCTCAAAGGAGAAGAAAAACACCAAGCAAAACTAAGAAAGTGTAAAATAAAAATAAAGCGACCCCCCCCCCCAAAAAAAGCGACAAAAGGACATCAGAACTTGCCTACATCTTAGCTTTCTAATGGTATTTCCACCTGAATGCAAACTCTCTGAACCCATGCTATCCCGCTCAGGGCACCCGAGTTGAGAATTCATTGCTCTCTTCAGTCGATGACTCTTGATACCATTCGGCCGGCGTGTATTGGCTCGCAAAAGGCGCTCCAGTACACGTACCTTTTTGCTTTTTTTGCGCTCGCTCCAAAAATACCTGCCTTTACCGCCGCCGAGCAGATAACAGCGACCGGCGGCGCTGTGAGCGGGAACAGGTTTATGCCAAAGGCGGCCGCTGCTCCTGTCGGCACACTGCGACCGCACTACAAGTCTCTGCCTGCAATTACCCGGCGAAATAGTGCTAAAGTGCATACTTCGCAGGTGGCTCGCTGAATACAGCATGCGATGCACTGGGGAAATGCGAGCCCCTCCAGGCTATCGTCGAACTTTGTCCTGCGCACTCCTTGCTTTTGCCTGTGGCTAGTCTGTGCCCAGTCCGGTATACGCGATCGTAAGTTCAAAATTTAGGGACTCCACTGAGCTGAATTACGAAAGAAACCCCTGATGAGAAGTTTCGAATTTTAATACATCCACTCGCTGGCAAAGACAGGGGGCATGATTCGTAATACTTCATTTACGAATACAATAATTATTAATTTTCTGTAGTAACGAAAGTCATTTTAAGTCTCGATATTGAGTAATTTATAAAAATTACTTACAATTCAGCAAATTAAAACATTAAAAAATTTAGAATAATGAAAAATTATCTTCAAAAAATTATCAAGTTGGTTGGACATTACACCTGCAGCCCTTCCCAACAGAAATATTCTGGTTGCATCACTGCATCTACTTGATGCTTTGCGGTGGCATAGGCGCTTGGAACGGCGTCCAAATATGCCGAGCGAAAGCTCAGGAAGTTGTTTTCAACATGTGAGTGTGGCGTGGTCAGCTGCTCATAACTCCTCGTACTATCCCATCGGTAATCATTCATCATCATTCATCGTTATTCATCCCTCGTGATTACCGTATCATATCAGACATCTAGTGGAAGCCGAAGGCAGCCTCCGTGATCATATGCTTAGGAAAGGAGAGGGAGCAAAGGCGTCTGTTCCCTCGCGTGCTCTCGGCAGTCACGTATGCCATTTATTATCATCCCATGTTGATTTACGCTGCGAGGTACTAGTTCATGTTTTGCCGGAATTACATTATATTAAAAGTGTTGAATAGTATGAAATCGAGGATTCTATAAAACATGAGATTAACAGTGAATGTGCGAAAATAAATTCGGGCATTAAAATCCAACTCTTTTGAATAAGCCAAGAATTATTTGAAGAGAGTTCAAAAAGTGGCAAAATAATTATTTAACGAGATTGATGTAGAGTGGCAATGCAGAAAGCGACGAAGAGGGAGAATAGATCTAGTTAATGTAATAGAAGAACTTTGCGGGAAAATAAGAAAATTTCTATAACAGTTAAATATCATTCCCATTTCTATCGACTTGTTTCTCAAATGTTTCCTCCGAGTTGATTCTACATAACTTTTATTTTATCATCCGTTTAGCATGCCCGAAAGACTTAGTCGCAAGGGCTATCAATAGCTCTGGAGAATTATTTCAGGGTGGATATATCTCTTAATGAGGAAAGATCTGTGAAAGATATTCTAACATCAATGCTAATAAAAAAATTGACAAATCAAGTCTATTAGAGATTTTTCTCTATGGGTTCCAAACCCAGTTCTTAAATGAGGATTTACTCGACTTATATTTTAGTGTATATTTAATATGAGCATTTATTTATAATTTAAATATTTATGTTATATTGTGTGATATTAATCAAAATATTGCAATAATTTATTCTTCTGATGTACCAACATTCGATATACTTGTTTTGGAAATTATATTTCGTTTACAGAAAACACGATATGTTCCGATCATTTGATGTTGCGCTGCTCTTCAGTCTTCCATGGCGTTTTATATCGCTCTTGGAAATTTATTTGTTGTCTCTATTCTGTGGTTAATTTCACAAAAGTAAATCATATGTTTCATTTTTGTGATCTATAAATTATTTCAAAGAAAAGTTTTGTTGTAAAATTAATTACACTCTTTCAGTAATCTCATGCAATTATTATTTCCATAACACAATGCTAATTTCATGTGGTATTGGTTGAGGTTGGAAAATTATATGTATTGTCATTTCATTTACAGGAAACTCAATTTATTAGTTACAGTTATTTTTTCTTCTAAATATGCGGTGATACAGAACGGTTATTGAATAATTTATACTAAACATGTTCAAAAAAATACCACTAGCAAATGAGTTCTGAATTAAAGGACGAACGTCAAAAGGGAGGTAAAAAAATGTATAATTTTATCAGCATTTAATCAGAGAGTATAAAGTTACGAGCGAAAATATGCATTATAACCTAACATCTTTCATCTTTCTCTTTTTCTCTCACGTTAAGAAACCCTTTCACCCCTTTACCTTTTGCAATGTTCTTGGGTCATTTTCCTGATAATTTACGTTTTACGCGGGTAATGGTTGTTGAATTTTACTCTTTTTTTATAGAAATATTACTCTAAGTTATTATTTTGTTATTCATAAAAAATAGCTTAAATGCACCAATTTAGTGCCAAAATTCAGCTTAATACTCGTACATTCTGAAAGCTTTTTTTCCGACTTGAACTTTTGGTATGTACTACAATAAACTACGCCCGTCAAATATTAAAATTTATCTAAACTATGCCAAGACGTCCCGAGAGAAAGCATAATATCAAACGAGGTTTTGTAGGATTTCAATAAGTTTGAGTGACGTATCGATGAACGAACTGCTAATATATTTCGAATAATATTTTTCTTGATAATAGTAAACTTATAAATTATCATATATTTTAAAGAAGAGTGTATTTGTTTGAAAGCTGGGTTTATTTTACTCAATTGTCTCAAATTTGTGAAAGTGCTGGTAATGCGAGAAGCAGTAATTGCAGCCGCAGCCTCCTGTTAATATTCTAATCAAAGCGACAGCTTTCCACATGGAAAGACTTCTGTGATACCGGAGGGGAAAAATGTCTTTATAACGCTTTGGGTAAAAAATGTGGTAATTATTCAGGAACTTGCTTATGTAACCGAAGAAAATCAGGAGAGATAGAAATGAAATTTAATTTTGTCGACATAACAAAAGTTGTTAAGTGCAGTAATATGTAATTCAGTCACGGATACAAATGTCGCATTGAGCACGGATGTGTGTGTGTGTGTGTGTGTGTGTGTGTGTTCGAGCATTCGTTCACATAAATGTGTGTGGCGAGTCTGATAACTTTCGTGTAAAATTGGCACAGGCCTAGAAGCAAGAATACACACTTAAGAAATGATCCTGTGAAGTACGATTCTTGAAAAATTCTTTCCAAAATTGAGAATAATCCTTAATGAAGTATTACAGAGCACAACGCCCTTCCGTCGGTCAGTCCTCAATTCAGATAGATTTGTTTTCAAATCCATTAAGTAGATTCAGATAAACAGAAACTGATTTGTTTTCAAATCCATTAAGTAGATTCAAAGAAATTTATCCAAAAACGCTTTTGCGTTTTTTAACACTGCGATCTAGCGATGACCGCGAGAACGACTTGTTCCAGCGCTATCGTCTGGAAATACGCCAAAAACAGCTGTGACAGGTAATTGTGACGTCAAAAATGAGGCGATGAATGATGCAAGTTGCTAGATATTTCTTCTTTCGGGCGTCGCTGTTTACAGTTTACGGTATAGGTCTTGGATTTCTCGTCAGCATTGTCACCACGGAAGATACTTGTAGTTTCATTGGATAATGTTATGTGCAACATACACAGTTCTGCTAATGAGATACTATCCTTTTGTTAGATAGTTTCTTCAACATAGAAATGAAGATAGAACATCCGACAAGAAGTATTGAGTCACACATGTTTGGTATTTTTTCTTATTTACTTTTAATTCTTAATATATTATTTTTTATTCGATGGTGAAAGAACATGACATGTTTTTTTCAAGTTTACTTTTATTTAAAACTTGTATATTTTGACACAACTTATAAAAAATATTTTGAAACAGCGGAAAGCGTCGGCGACGCTGTATACAGCAAGTAGAATTATAACCAGGATATCATAGTTGATACAGGCATCATCTACATGCAGTACCTAGAATTTCAAACAAAACTATTACCTTGCAACACACCCACAAGCTCACAGGGCGCCGCGACGTCACAGGAAATGACGGCGATAACCGGCACCAACGGTCAACACCACAGCAGCGACTGCGGCGGCGGCGCGGCGGCTTAAGTAAAGGAAAATAACCGGCGAGTGATTTGAATACAATCGCGGCGATTCCGCGTAAAACTCAGGAAATTGTTTCCGTTTTGCTGGGTGCGCGCGCGACTGCCGCCGAGGCCTTCTCGCAAACGGCTGACGCCGACGTCGACGTCGCCCCCGGCGCCCGGCGCGCTCGCCGCTGAGAGAATGGTGGACGCCGTTTCACTGTGCGCGTCGCGGAGAGCCGAAGACGGCGGTCCAAGTGCGGAAGATTTTGCGCGAAATTTCGGTCCGCCGACGTCGGACGCACAAAACAGATCTGCGTCCGGCAGCCGATGTTTTCAGACGCCATCGGAAGAGGTCGTTCGTGTTCATTGTGACCATTGCTGTTTGCCGTTACGTCTTTGAACACATCCGGAACGTCGGTGAATATCGCTGACCGAAATTTAGCTCGAAATCGCCTCCACTGTGACAGCCGCTTAGGGGGAGAGTAAGTCTACAGCTGAATGAACTCCCTAGGACAGGGGTTCTCAAAGAGATCGGTATCACATCTCTGGGGATCGATGATATTTGAAGAGGTTCAGTGAGATCAAGGGGTCGATTGCAAATCAAAAACAGAATAAGAACAGGCGACTGATTAGTATAATCGTTTGATTACAAAAATATATTATTGAACTTAATAACGAATTGTTTTCTAACCTTAAGCGACAAAACATGTCATAATCAAATACAATTCCTCTCCTCTTCGTGGGTAACCGTCGCTCATCTTTACGAAGTAGGGTATTAAGAACACTCAGTGAATTATAATTAAACAATCACAACGATACTCTGCCGCGAAAGAAAGTAGTCTTCGCCACTCGGACTGAATAAGTCTTACGGCTCGTTCTTAACTCAGCTGCTCAAAAGCGGCAGCGTCTCAGGTTATTGAAAATTGATGTATTTAAGAGAATATTGATGAACAAAGTTGTTATCTTTATTTTTTTTGTATGGATGCTGTGTCTTTTAGAGAAATACCTAAAAGGTCGTTGAAGGACACAGTTCTCTGTATTAGGGGTCTGTGAAAGATAAAGGTTTGGAATCTTTACTTTAAATCGTCTCTGAAGTCCCCGCACGGACGGAAGGGCGTTCATAATAAGTAGTCGAATTGCTTGCACCTCCTTAGAACTTTGTTACAGTTATTTTAAGACAACATTTTATCTTCTTCGTGATTAGGCAATATTGCATGTTGTACCCACATCCCTTTGGAGGTCGACTAACATCTCTAATATTGCATATTTTTATTGAAGTTATTATTTATTAAAGATGATAAGGCTCACTTAGAATATTGCAAACGGTAAAGATACGTCGCACCTGTTCATGAATTAAAGCCCCCATTTTTAGTAAATGTGAATATTGATTTTGCTGAAAGAGTAGCTTATCTTGCTACTGTATAGGTTATATTCATATTTATGAAGAGTTTCGCCAGTAACAACATAGGATACATTTCGACTAAAATTGAGATATTCATATTTAAGAATAGTACCGGAAACTTGCCGTGGCAGGTGTTGCTTAGCTGGTTGCTGTCTTAAGCCATTATATACAATAAAATGCCCTAAAAATAAATTTATAAAACTATTCAATACGAAAAAAATAATAGCACATGTGTTGACATAAAAAATATTGAAGTACTTGAGTAACTTGACCTTTGTAACTTACTACCAATTTTGTAAAATGATTGGTCCAAAGATTTATCCCACGATACTCACTAGCTATCACAAATCTGATTGCTAACTCACGTAGTTTATGAATGTCCAGCAAATCTTTCAATGTGTGATAGATGATAACATTGTTCAATATTTTCTGGGGCGTGTTGTTTCTTAGTATGATTTCAGTCTTCGAATGGTGCAAAGGTTCCGCGCATATTTCATGTTCAATCATATGCCAGGTCCAAAACATACTGATGGAAGATCCTTCTAGTTAATAAGTCGTTTACATTACGAAATTAGAATGAAAGTACTTGAAAATAGCGACGGCGATGTGCTCTCCGGTCACCCCCTCTTCTTGTCAGTGACACCCGTATTTCTTTGCAGTCGGAGTTACATGTTTGTTCTCGGTTCTCCTGGCGTAACAGCGTAGTTGGCAAAAATGAAAATGATCGAAACATTACCTAACCAGCCCTTTAAACACCAATTCTCCAACGTATTTCTCCAAAATTTAGACAAACAGTACCATTCATATTACTTTTTAAACCTCATGGTTCCAATGCAAAACTTCTGTATTGTTTGAAAAATATTAGTGTGTTCCGACACGCTGTCATTATGAAAGGAAGTTTACGAAGGCCCGATCTCAGCTTCATTTTCATTGCCTTCAGAAACGTTGTGGGAATATTAAACACTGTTCATTTCCTAAAGAAATTTTGCTCGGATTTCTGTTGTAAATAAATTATGCAAATTTGTAATTAGATGTGTCCGGAAACATATCAGTGAATTTTTGCATTTGCAAGTCACGAACATCAGTATTCTTTTTCTCGGGTTTTCATCGTCGTTGAGGAATTATTTGAAAACTAGAAATAATGTCCTTCAGGTTCTTTGCATTGTGGTATTATCTATTACAACGTTGTTTTTGTATTTCACTGAAATATGACACTAATGTTTAAGATTTTTCGTTTCTGTCCACGACTGAGAAACTAAGTAAAATAAGTTTTTAATCATGATATTTGTATAGTTTAGTTGTTCAGTTTTTTTTCGTTTTTTAGCTCTTGCTTTCATTTCGTTGAATATCCACACCTTCGTTTGGATATGGATAAATAATTCCACAAAATTATTCCGTATAGCGTTGTGTCTAAATACAGTTTTCAAGCCACTAGCTTGCCAACAAGCTACGATCATTACGATCCAATTTAATCTTGTTGACAGTGCATATCTCCGTACACAAGCGGAGATATATCGAAGTATCCTTATCGCTACGTCCTGTCCTGGACGTTACACGGCCATTACAAACATGTTAATCCAAATATTGAACAGTGTTATGATCTTCTTTATAGAAAAATAAAACTCGTCGTAGAAATAATTTCTTATTAAACGTTCAACTAAATAATAACGCACGGAATGAACAAAATGTGTTTGCGAATGACATGTTTACAACCGGCATTAGTCAGAATGACCTTTACGACAAACTGATTGCTAGTTATGGTGTAATACATACAGTGTAGGTAAATAAATAAAATTATTTGATTTAAAATATCAATTTTAAGCACACTTAATAAATTATAATTTATTTGCATAGAGATTCGTCAAGTTTGGAAATCACGATTCTTTATTAGGTTGTTATGATTCCTGTTAGTCCTCCATATTATATTGTTCAATTATTTGTACAATTGAACTAAAAATTACATTCTTTCATAGGGAGTTAATTCTCTGTAATATGTTCGCGGAGAGAAGCATCTCGGATTGGTTACAATATGATAAATATAAATAATTTCAAACTCTTATCCTGAACTCAAACTAAATTGATGCAGTTAATGTAACACATGTAAAAGTATTCTAATCTGCTATTAGGCTTTTATGGTAGACCCAAACACACAATTACTTGAAATAGACATCGTACAATCTTCCGAATCTGGATCAATTGAATGTGCTTATTTCCATTCTGGGGACTTACTTGAGTGGTACCCGGTCGAGGCTTATTGTTTTTTAACTATTGCATGTGCATGTGTACTAATATAAGTACTAATATGTAACTAATATATGAGTAATTAAAAATAGTTTCAGTTTATCGTCACCGGATATATTTCAGAATTCATGTCCTTCTTAAAGGTCACGTATTTTTAGAAACGCTCATTTACAAGGACAAAAAGTTTTTAACTATCAGAAGATCATCATTGTCATGTGAACTGTGACTTGGAAATAACGAAGTGAGCGTTGGCAGAGCGGGCAGGCTCAATGTAGAGGTTGAACCCATTTGTTGCTCACATTATAAATTGTGCGCAAATCAAGATGTTTCGACTCCTCACTAAGTAAACGAAAGCAATAGAGGATTATTTCTGTTTCTTCTGGTAAAAGAAAACGTTCAATTCTTTGAATTCCTTCTTTTGCTGCGAGTTGTCGCTTAGGAAAGAAAGGATACGGCAGTAAAAGGGCTCACTCTCAAGCAGGACTTGCACGCTTGGCTTCGGCTGTTCGAAAATCTGTAGCCGCCGCATTCTTCCCTAATTCTTCCGGGCCTAAGGCCCGCTGCCCACGCCGCCACAGAAGCGCTCGAACGTCAATCATCAGGGCTCTTCGCCGACGACGTACAAAGGGACCGCAGCAGGTACCTGCTAAGAGCCCTGATGATTGACGTTCGAGCGCTTCTGTGGCGGCGTGGGCAGCGGGCAGTGGGCAGTGGAACTGACGGAAAATTACTTTAAAACAGACTTTGGTAACCCCCAGTCAGAATAGCACAATAAACGAATTGCTTATTATGGTATTTATTAACCATCCAGTTTAAATCCTATGAGTAAACGATTAAATAATTTTATAACTTAGATTTTACATATTTCGTTGAAATATCCTTTATAAATATTACGCATCTAATTTTGTTTTGTTACTTGTAATTTACATAACGACAATAACATACTGAAAACTATAATCAGGAGCACTTACAACTAAAACATCCCCCAAAGAAACAAACAAGACGCAATTAATACACTGACACACTGAAGACTATCTTCTAGTTGAGAACTAGATGTTAAAATAACCTACAACGAGATTGATTCCCGTACTTGTTTGGGATTTAAACTATCACTGACCCACGCAGAGATATATTACTCAAAGCACTTTGATAACTATGATGTCACATCATCACAAATCGAAACTTCCGATTGCGTACGTGAACTGTCATTTGCTTTGAAGTTTTGAGCGGAGCGTGCGGCGGCGGTGTTGCGACGGCGCGGCGGGCGCTCCGGTTGGTCGACCCGGGCGGGCAGCGCGGCCGCGCGGAGTTCGCGGGATGCTGCCGCCCGGGGCGGTGGAGCGCGGCAGGCGTTCCAGGTGCGCGCTCCGGCCTCAGCTCACGGCCACCCGCGGCCACCCGCCGCGCCGCGCCGCGCCGCGCCGCGCCGCGCTTCGCTCCCCTTGTCCTCTTCCCTGGAGTCCGCTCAATTCATGCCTCTCATTCAGACCTGTCTCGACTCGTCACTTCCCATCTGTCTGTCCGGTCTAGGCCTGTCCGGTCTCCGCCTGTCCCGTCCCCGCCTGTCCCGTCCCCGTCTGTCCCGTCCCCGTCTGTCCCGTCCCCGTCTGTCCCGTCCCCGTCTGTCCCGTCCCCGTCTGTCCCGTCCCCGTCTGTCCCGTCCCCGTCTGTCCCGTCCCCGTCTGTCCCGTCCCCGTCTGTCCCGTCCCCGTCTGTCCCGCCCCGTCTGTCCCGTCCCCGTCTGTCCCGTTCCCGTCTGTCCCGTTCCCGTCTGTCCCGTCCCCGTCTGTCCCGTCCCCGTCTGTCCCGTCCCCGTCTGTCTCGTCTCTGCCTGTCTCGTCTCTGCCTGTCCTGTCTCTGCCTGTTCTGTCTCGGCCTGTCCCGTCTCGCTCGGTCTGAACCTGTCCTTGATCTTATATCGTCTCGCCTCGCCCTGTCTGGACTTGTCCCAAGTTATCCCGTCTCAGCCTGTCGCGTCCCGATCCATTTCGTCTCGTCCCGTCTGGACTTCTCCCAAGTTGTCCCGTCCCGACATGTTCAGTCTCGTACCGTCTCATTTCGTCTCTCCCTATACCCACTCGTTCTGTCCCTACCCAACCTCGACCCGTTTCGAACTGCCTTGAGCCGTCTAACCCGACCCGATTCATAACGACCTGACCCGTCCATTCCATCGAAAATGGCTGGACTTTGCGTAACCTCTCCTGAATTTACTACACAATTCCGTAACATCTCGACCTGACTTTTTACGTCAACATAAATCAGATTTCGATCCGCCACGCCCTCTCCCGTCCAGCATTGTTTCTTTTACTCTCAAACATGTTTGGAATATACACACGAAAGAACCATCTCTCCACGCTGTAGTTCACTAAACCCTCGGTGCGCGGTTTATTCAGTTCCAGCGCTGCTCTGTGTACGATTCCCTACCATCCGTATTTCTCGCTGCGTCCCACTGTGTATTTTATCAGTTGCTCCAGCTCCTTGTCCTCAACCATTTACGCCTCACGTTGCTCTCCCGAGTCTATCTTATCCGATGCTTCAGATTCTCTCAGATTGAATATATGTCACATTTTCTCTTGCCATTTTTTCAGATTGCAAATAACCTCTGCTCGCTGTCTCAGGCATAAACTTTTCCTACGAAAGGAATATTTCTCTGGAGATTTAAAAAGTCGGTTTTCCTCGGTGTATTCTCGAAGACCTCTTGCTTTCCTGAAGCCTTCAACCGCTTTTCTTCCCCAGGATACCTACGACGCTTTTGAGCAGTTAATACTCTCTTTGCCATCACAGCTCGAACCGTGGCTTGTATCCCTTTCTCCATTGTCATCTTATTTACTTACCTAAAATTAAAGTGGTCTGGTCCACTTTTATGAATTTCCTTCTTCCTGCTGTTTCAAACCGCTTAACAAGGAACACTGGCAACAAATATCCTATTTCATTAACCTCCTCTTCGTGTTTATTTCCCTCTCGGTTGCCTCGTCCATAGTGATTTCCCCATTTTCTTCCGCGACATTGTTCTTCATCGCCTCATTTTCCAAAGACATTTCCTTGCACGGTTTGGCCGCTGATTTCTCCACGTCATCTCCATCAACATTCCCTATTGACTCTGACGAAGTCTTGAGTTGTTGGTTCCATCGACTCCTGCACCGTGGCTTCCTCTGCCTCGGTAATATCCAACATCAGCCTTCCACACTACCTCCGGTTACGCTATCAGCTCAGTCACCTTTGCTGCCTCCACCGCCACCGTCACTGCCGCCACGACTCCATCTCTTCCCTCCCCCTTCCTCAGGGCATCTCGCCCCTGACGAAGGTGGCAGCATCACGGCCGAAACGTTGGCATCTGTGTCTAGGACGCGGTGTCTCCTGGGCAGTCAAGAAGACACTTACTCCGGGCGCGGAGGCCTACGCTTTCATCCAGCTCCACCGCAGTGCTACGAAACACTATCTTGCGCCTTAGAAACCACCTCCCACCTGCCCCTCGCTTCGACCGTCGCCGCCTCACTACCGTCACCTCTCTGCGGCCTCTTCCGCCGACGTCACCTGCATCACCGCCACATCCGCCTGCATCGCCACCGTCTCCGCTTGACCGCCGCACCGACAATCACTGCCTCCACCGCCGCTCATCCATCTCCCCCACCTCTTCTGCTCGCCGTCGCAAGCGTCGCCGTTCCCTCCACTTCAAATTCTTCAACCGTAATCGCCAACGCAGCCTCCGCCGCCACCTCGACCGTGGACTTTGCTTCCATCGCCATTCCACCGCCGCCGTCGCCACAGCCACTCATCATAGCCATCGCAGTCTCCTCCACAACCTCTTCTGCCATCGCCAACACGAAAATCTTCCTATAAGCCTTATCCACACAGCAGCTCTCATTGCTACCTTCTCCGACAACGCCACAGCCTTAGCCACCCGTCACATGTTCCGTTTCCTCCATCCCCTCTACCTTCACTTTTACAACTCGCATTGTCACCTCCTCAATCGCCAACGCAGCCTCCGCTGCTACTTCGACCATCGACGTTGCCTCCACCATCGTCGCCTCCATCTCCAAATCTTCCGCCATCCACCTCCGCCTGCGTCGCCTTCTTCCTCCGCTGACTCCATCTCTAATCCTGCTACATTCTATTATGCCTTATCTACTATCTCCACAGTTGCTCTCACTGCTAGTCACCACCTCTTCCACTTCCCTCTGCAGACGCCGACATCCTCTCCTTCACTTCTATCGCCGCGGCCGCCGCCGCCTCCACCTCCGGACCATCAGCCATCTCCATCTCTACCCCTGCCACCTTTGATTACCCCTTCTCTACCATCTCCACACCAGCTCTCGCTGCTACCGTCACCACCGACTCTTCCGCTTCCTTACGCAGCCGCCGGCCTCCTCCCCACCTTCACTTCTAACGCCATCGCCTCCACCGCCGCCTCCGCCTCCGTCGTAGTCGCCGCCGCCGCCGCCGCCGCCGCGCCCGTCGCCAGCGAGTCTGCCGAGGCTGGCGGCCGTCGCCGCAAAAACCAGTCCCGGCGCCGCGGGGTGCATCTGACGTAACCGCGTGCCGGCAGCCGCCCCCCCCTCCCCAACCTCCACGCCCCGCGGCGCCCCGCGCGCACCGGCAGCCGGATACGCCGGCCGAGCGGTGGGCGGCGGGGGCAGCGGGCGGTGGAGGCACGGCGCGGCGCGGCAGCGGTAGACCGCCCGGCGCGGGCTCCGGTCACTCCCCGCTGCCGCCGCCGCCAACGCCGCCGCCGGCGACCGCGGGAATTAGACGCGGCATTTTTTTGTTTGTTTTGTTTTTGTTTGATGCTGTTCTTTTGTTTTGGTGCTCGTAATGCAAATCGACTGCGAGAGGGAACTCAAACTCGATATAACACAGCTGGTGGAAAGCTTGTTAATATCGAGACCTGCTCAAACATGAGCGCAATCCACGGGCGACTGTTATGTCATGGGCCGCCAATATACATTCCGGAGACTTGGCACTCGCAGATTTGCGTTTCTAAACATTACGCTTCGCACCGGAGTGCGAGTACGTCTATCCTTGCTGCCCATGAGGACAACCTTTCTGTCTATCCTATTTCTTAAATAAAATAGTTAACGTAATAAAAACGAAATAGGAATTACTAGTGTCTTGTGTGGCAAAAATGCTGCTTCAGAAATAATAATCGATAAATGTTTTTGTACGTTTCCGAGTTTCTGAATATCTAACACCACCACAGACACCACTTACTTGCCCGGAGAGGAAGTCATTAGTTTTCTTCCAATTTCTGCGTGCATTGGAAATTAGTAATTTAGACTAGTGGTCTGGAGCAGCAAAAATGCTGCTAAACAAAAAGTTACAAAATGGTTTTTCAAAAGGTAACATACAAATATCTCACGAACACCACATAAAATATTATCGTATAAAACAAATTAAATATTTTACCAAAGAGTCTTCTCGAGTATTACATTGACAAATTATTATTCACAGTACAACAGTTTTTTACCACCAAAAAATATAAGGAAAATGCGGTACAACATCGCATTACGTGAATAGCAAATATTTAATGGGTGGAAGCCTCTTTCTTAATGCCGTGTTGTCGGATGATGTTAACTGTGCCATTTTCATTCTTAGTTTCAGAATTCAGTCGTTACGCACAGTATGAGTATTGGCTGAATAACACAATTAAATATTTTCATTTGTCAGTCAAAATCGAATCTTTATTTGTTTTACAATTTTCTCGAGTTCTTGGGTATCTAACAAAACCATTAACTACTCTCACATGACCGGAGGCTGCATTTCATTCAATATCTGCGCGCAATGGAAATTCAGTGATATAGATATTTCTTCTCTAAAAGCTGCGAGTATCGTTTATTGAATAGCTTCTGCCACACATTGTGATCGCACTTCGTATATCATTTCCTTAAAGTGAAAATGGAGTGATTTAGAAAATTCAACCTGAATATAATTCAGTCGTCTGAGAACTTGTTAATCTTGAAAGGTAGTAATATATCTCCTCACACACGATGACTTCGAGCAAAAATTTACACAGTTGTTCTCTGCGAGGTTTTGTGCATGTTGAGAGATGGACAACTGCGAGAGGAGGAGGAAGCAAAAAATCGACGTCGGAACAGGTGTTAGTAGTCTCCCGGCCTTCTCATGATGTGGAGGCTCTTTCGGAAAACAAAATAAATAGACGGGAGAGAGGAAAGGTGGACTCGCCAGTGGATGCCATGGAGCGTAACTGTTAAGAGAAACTTGTTGAATGTGCGACGGGGCTTCCAAATTCACACCTCTTCCCTTTAGATTACGGAACGACCGTTTTCAAGGGGATCCACTCCGAGCTTCTAGATAATGAACCCATCTCGAGAGATCGCAGAATGATAGTGAGAGCTTTCAAGACAATGTGGCGACATAGCAACGAAGGTAGATATTGGATATTAAATTTATTTGCAATGCGTATTGTTTAATTATTTATTTGAAACTTGAGTAATTTGCATAAATGTAACTGCATTGTTGTACTACCCTCAAGAATGCTAAAAAATTAAGCGTATGAAATTTATAAAATTTGCTAACTTACAGATATCAACTCGTGTAGTTCAAAGGTATCAAGGTAAATGTTAAAATGATCTTCAATGCAGAAAATAATACAAAGTTAATTTTAAAACATGTTGGCTTCGAAACATACCTTTCTCTCACGCAAACTAACTTCACATATAAGTATGTATTATATAAGTATTAATTATGAAGTGATTTGCTGCCTGTGAGTAGCAACTGTTAACATTGATTCAACATATATTTTACAATATAAATGGATCACAGTCATGTATAAGAATATAGTGCGAGTAAAAGATAATACTTTATTTGTTTATTATTTTAGTTATTTATTAGTCTAATAGTAAACGAAATAGAATGAAAATATTATTTCTCTTTATAAAGATTAACAGATTCCTCAAAATAACGAAGTTAAATACTTTGGTGTTAATTTAGATAGAAGATTAACGTGGAAGGTACATATAAAAAGAAAAATAGAACCGACAGACTACCAATGACTAAAAGGTTAACACTCCTATCACTGTCAAACATAATACTTATATATGAAAGTAATGAAAGTATTCGGCAACCCATATGGACCTATGACATTCAACGTTGGGGCTCAGCCACGATTCCAACATCAAAATTCTTCAGCGATTCCAGTCCAAATATCTTCCATTAGTAACAAACCCACACTGGTATGTCTGTAATGAAGTTCTCCATAACGACCTTTAAACCAAGACCATCAAAGAAGAAATAACGCCAGTCATAAATACCACACAAGACTGGAAAATTGTCCAAAGCATCTTGCTATCACTATTACACAATAATGAAAAAATAAGAAGACTACAGCGTCATAAACCGCTTGACATAACATACTGATTTATTTAAATAGGACTGCTGCTGTTAAGTAACATTTTCACTCTTATAAGTATTATTATTATTAAGCCATTTGCCTAATATTTGTGTAGAAAAAAGTTGCAAATAAATATAATTCATGAAAAAACTTTATTTAGTATTGCGAAGTTTGCAAAGTTGAAGCTATTGTGCCAAATCTTGTTTTATCTGGAATAATGACAAATAATAACAATAATAGTTATTATTTAAAAAAATAATCTCCAGATCAAATCTCTTTTCTCTAGATATAAAATTTGAAATTTAACTTCACAGATATTAAATGTATAATTGTCTCGTTGGCGTTAAAATTTTGTAAAGCAACATGTATTTAATACAAAGATGATTGAATGAGGAAATTATTCATGGGCAGGCGCACGACTTATAACAAATGCATTTCCTGAGACTGTGCCAAACGCCTAAAACAAAGTAACTGAGACGACGTAGTTGGAAAGTGGCTACATTTGAAATCATAGCGCTAACGTTTGTCGAGGAAGATCGCGGCAATAAGGAAAATGTTGCACTAAACTGCACCAGCTGGCGTATCTATAGAAAAGTATTACGCAGGAACTATGCGAGTCCACGTTCCAGGCTGACTCGTGTAAAGTTTTGAATTGTGGAGATGAAAAATGACTTTCGTCGCGCTAGGCTGGTTGTTTCTTTCAAAGAGCGACGCTGCGCGCTGCGCTATATCTCACGCGAAGTTGCCATAGCAAAGGCATCGTTGCTTCTTATTCATGAGAAAGTTTTCATGTGTTATTGAATATTTATAACTTTGAGGCAAAAGAGTGGCTTTGGTTGCTCTGGGCGGACAACAAATGAGAATCCTGTTAACCCAGCGATACCAAAGTTGAAATCCTTAAGAGGGGTTCCCAAAGCGGTGTCGGTGTCGCCCCCTAAGAATCGAAGATATTTTAAAAGGGGTTTAGTAATGTTCACAAGTTTATTTGGGGGTCGGGATCCAATTTTGCATTACCGACTGATCGGTATAATCAAGATGCTATAGATTACAATATGCATTATTGAAACTGATAAATATTAAATGTAAAAAACCCTTTTGTTTTCATAAAATAACAAAATACAAATTTGCTTCTCTTTTGGAATTTAATATCATTTACATGAATAAAAATTCATCTTTTTGCAATTATAATCTGTGATTTTGCTTCTGAGGACTATTTTATATTTGTAAAATTAAAAATTTTAATAGTATAACAATAATAAAACATAATTCTAATAGCTCTTATCCATATACTGTTTCACGCTTTTTTTAGAAAATTATTTTAAAGCAATTTATGTAACATGAATTGTGCTAAAAATACGTAGTTTGCTGTACACTACAGAGAAAAACGTAAGGGTCGACTATTGCTCTAAAACGAGTCAATAACTGAAAAAAACTGCAAATCCCTGCCCTAAAAGGAGAAAGTAGTTAGTAAGTAGGGAGGTATTATTGAGCATAACTTGTTTTTTCCGAACAGCTACAACAACACCGTTAAAAAATATGATTTCAAGCTGTACTCTATTATCGTTTTTCTTATTCTAGGCTTCCGTGACGCGAACGTATATGTTATATGTCGAATATTCTTCAGTAACTCTACACCGCTTTTGCTGTAGGAAAATGAGATAGCCCTAAATCTTTTCCTAACGTGGGGTGAGAGTCACACTGTTCGACCCGTTGGTACCGGCCATTCTGATAGTAATCGTAGTAGTAGAGAAAAATAAACTTCCACTACGCATAGGCTAACATTTTGATTTGTGTCCCTTTAGTAACCATCGACAACCTTCGCGTCTGTCGTTCAGTGAGTTTGGTATTGGTGACGAGTGATGGCATTCGAGCAGGGTCCCTACAAACGCCTAAGGAGCCAGCCATGTGGCATCTCTTGACCGTTGCCTTCCCCGAGAAGCCACGTTATACAGAGCCTGGAGGGCGATACCTTCTCCGCTACTTTTCAAGAGACGCGTGCATCATCTTCACTTTTATTCGTATTTTTAATCGTGTTATTTTTGAAATTGTGGATTAATATGAACTAATATTTGCACCTTTCAGACAAAATCAAAAATGTTTAATTGATTTTGGATTTTCCGCGAGTTCCTGAGTATCTAACAAAACCTTAGATAGCTTTCACATAACCAGAAGCAGCTTTGTTTTCCGACAACTTTGGTGTGTATTTAAAATTAGTAATATACATTTAATACTCATGCTTGTTAATATTTTATTTGGAGGTTTAAATAATTAGACACATTTTGAAAAATGACACATTTTTAATTACACATCTCTGAAGAATGAATATAAATGTTTCCTCAACAATACGTTTTTGGACTTTCGTTTGTAATCAGTATTGTGAATTAGTTATGATTTCTAAAGAAACGGCATTTCTGTACTCACATGTGAGATGCACATTAGAACACGTGTCTTAGCTGCACAATATACTCACCTGAAAACAAACAGAAACAACATTAATGTGTTATTTGAATGACTGACCTCAGTTAATTCAATCGAAAATTAGTACTAAAATAAGAAAACATTCAAATTAAGAAAAAATCAATTTTATTTAAAATAAAATTTCATTACAGGAAGGCTACTGAAGAGCGTAGTTCCTCAGTTGGTTGGCTACTAGATAGCTCCTACGAGATAGTTCCTACGAGATGAATGCTGCAGTATTGCGAGAGAAACGATCAATGAAAGAGGCGAAAACCTAAATGATGGTAATGCATGCATGCATGCATGCATACATTCATGCATGATGATAATGATGCTGATGATGATGATGGAGAAGAGGTAGATTTCGAAACAAATAAAAGAAAACTTGACCCGAACCTATTTTGTCCTCCACTTCAACTTCCATTTGGAGTCACCTGAGGTTGAACATTGATTCAATAGGTGCCAGGTGCGCTACATTCCATGTTGCTCAAAAATATTTAACACTAGATAGGAATGAAAAATGTAAAATGTAAAGGTTTCCTGTTGGCAATTTCTGCTATGTAATCATGCTACGTAAGATAAATGTACAAAATTAAATTTTTGTACAATTATGTATCAATATAGAAACGAAGTGATTAATAGTGTACGTCATTTGTTGACGAAGGATATTCTGAGTGTATAGAGTATGCCGGTATAGACATTAGCAAAAACTGTCTCTAAAAACAGAAGGCTTGCTCTGAAGAGCGAACGGTGACAGCGTTTGTGAAGAGATGTTTAATTAGTTTGGGCTGTCATCTCTTTCTCCAGCATGCTTATATTAATATTTGAAGCCTGCGACCGACAGATACCGCTGCCTTTGTGTTTATAAAATTCAATGTTCCTCGCAATTGCTGGAGAGGACAGTATGCGTCCAGAACCTTGTATCCTTGCGTACGTTGAAGAGATTTTTTAATGAGACTCATCCTTGGCTTTGTGATCTTGTCTTTTACAAATGAGTTATTACTTTTTACAAAGTGTAATGATATATTCGGATGAAAATTTGAGTAAAATAAAGTGAACTGTTACAGCAAAGTATGTCTTATTTAGGTATTTTCATCGTTAATAAGAATACCCTAAATAACTGTCAAATGAATACATCTGTTTGATGTTATGATACATTTCTGCATCATCTCAAAAGCAAGTCTGAACTACAAAGATAATATTAAAGCCTCACAATTTTCCAATACGACGTTATATGTATGTGTGTATGTATGTATGTATGTATGTATGTATGTGTGTGTGTATGTATGTATGTATGTATGTGTATATATATATATATATATTGTGACATACCTGGTTGGCGGTACTTTTCACTGCATTAAATTTGGAAAGGACGGGTGTCTTGTCTCGTGAATGGGTCTCTTAAGGATTCGGCAACACATTGGCAAAACAAAGTTATAATTTTGTCTGAACAAAAACACGATTTATTTCTAGAATCACACATTTCGTACATTGCCTTACATACAATTATTCCCTGTTTTGGTACCAAAACTCAGTTTACGATTTTAGATTTTACAATACCTCGGGCACCGAGAATATGTTGTTTGTTCTCTGATGATTTCTAACGGCTGCGACCATCGGTGACCTTCGGTGCGGCTCGGCGCACTTTCGGACGGTTGGCAAAGCGGGCTCCCACGTCGTCGGCCCACGGCGGCGGTTGCGCAAATCTTTCCGCTTTGGTGCCGACTGTTGAACGTGTCGTTCCACTGGAGTATGCACTGCTTCTAGCTTACTGTTCGTCTGGTCTTTGCAGTATATCTCGTTGCTCTATTGTAACACAGTTCGTCGGTTCGCCTCCACTTTCCTATTTACCACAATGTGAGCACGTGACTACCACTCATGCCGGTATCAGCTACACGATTTATAGTTCTGCCCCTTTTTTCCACTGTTCTGACACTATAAACACACTCATTAGCTTGCACTGTTCAACATTTGCCACTATCACGTTCCACTACTTCCTGATAGTTTTCCTTACACTAGTCAACTTGATTTTGTCCTCTTTACCGCGCACACCAATATCCTTCCGACCTCTCTCGAGTCCAATCTCACACTGCCCAACTGCCGTTGTCTCGCGTCGCCTCTCGCCGCCTTCGCGCCTGATTCGTTCCCTAGTCCCCGTGTCGCTGCTCGCCGCTATGCCGCGCAGTTCAAAATGGTCGTAATTAGAATAACACGCTTTGTGTCTCTAATTAATTGCAGAAACGCTCCGCGTTTCAATATATATATATATATATATATATATATATATATATATATATATATATACACATATTCAATTTCAAGGGTTTACCATAAAAATCCCAGATATTTTTTCAAGTATATTATTAAGCCTGGAAGGGGTCAAAGAGATTTGAATGATGATTTTGTGTAATGAGGAAGATACATAATACAGTTTTTCTACGGTTAGCTTACTGCCTGTTTTTGATACAATTGTAATGAAAATAACCAGACGTAGACAAAAACGGAGCGATAGTGTTAAATGTCCTGTCATTCGAAGAATACGCAATCAATTCCATTCATGGAGATTCTCGGAATGTAATTTTGACTTTTTCATGCCAGCAAATGGCACACCCATACAAACAGATGTTTAAAGTTAATTATCCTACATGTGCCTGTGCTTCTAAGTTTCTAGAAATATGTGTCATATATATATATATATATATATATATATATATAATTTTGTAAATGGGAGGATTAATTAAATATCTGGCAATATCATGTATCAGATTTCTCTTTTCAATGTTATTTTTGTCACATTTATTTTTTTGTAACCTGAAAAATCACACGTATTTGGCTGCGAGAAATGTATTATTCTCGAACCTGAAAAATCACACGTATTTGGCTGCGAGATATGTATTATTCTCGTATGCTCAGTATTCGGGTAGCTTCATAAGATCTCTATTAAGTTGTTTCTAATTGTAATAATCACCATTACAGTTATTTGCTTCATTGTTTCGTTTACAAAAATAATTTGCAAAGAAAATAATTAGCCATCCATTGTTTTCGTCAAAATTGTGTTTTATTGATGAATTCCTTAGTACAAATTTGCTCCAAACAAGAATTAGATATTCGCGCGCGAAAGAAATTCCTCTTTCCTGTCATATCCTCACTTCTTACTTGCGCACACCTACACTCACATGTACTACACTACACCTGTTGGGAGCTTAGTGCTTGTCCCGGCTGGGGCAGTGCCTCGCTGGTGGGAGATACCTGGTTAGAGGAAATTTCCCGCGCTTCGACGTAGGAGGGTGTCGGATCTTTCAAACAGCGGGGGATGATCACCGCCACCTCCCGCAATAAAAAACATGCACTACACTAATGGACCAATTACCTTTACAATTGACGCGCCCGGACTCACACTCAATCAACGAAGTCTTTCTCTCTTTTTGAACCTTCCTCTCAGCTGTTCTCCTTTATTTGGCTCCTCCTACACCTTGGCTATCTCTCTTATCTCTATCTGTCTCATTGTGTTTTTACATTCAAACTTTTGTTTCGCAGCCTTACATTCATCTAGGATGTATTCTTGGCTATCCGGGATTCTTTGTGCTCAACAGTATAGCTCTGAAGAAGGCCACAGCAAGATGGCCGAAACGTCAGTCCAATTAACTGAGACGCGGCTCATCTCGGATAGCCAAGAATACATTGACTCCGGCCGCGGAAGCCTACGAACCCATTCATCTAGGATGTTCTCTGATATCTTGTTCCGTTCCCTCGCACAAGATACTTCCTTCCCGTCCTCCATCCCTTCCCTTGGATTTTCCATTCACACTCAAGTGCTTAGGTTATCACTTTAATCCACTTCCTCTGGACTCTGCCACACTCCCTCCCGTTCGTCCTCGGTTCCCATTTCTGCCGGACTTTCCCGTATTCTCCCTCTCGTGCGTCCACGGTTTCCGTGTCCTTTTCATTTTCTCGGCCGTTTTTTAACCAGCAGCGCGTCCGTTCCCCTCGCGCGTCGAGGCACCGCCACAACTCGCCCGGGCGACAGGAGACGAGATGCGGCACGGCGCGACGCAGGGCTTTGTGCGGGCGACAGCCGCAGCAGCGGCCTCCACGTACGCCACAAAAGGGCGGCCATTAGGCTCTGGCGCCGAAGCCGGCGCCCTTTGAGAGAGACTACCCTCGCAGTTGTTGGCGGAACGGCGGGCACGCGGTGGCGGCGACGGGCCGGGCCTGCGGGCGACTGCCTTCTTTCCACCCAACACCCGAAGCGTATGGAAGATGTGTGGAATGTTGTGAAGAGATGGCTCTGGTTGAATAAGTGGTAACGTATTATACGCGCACGTTTTCTTAAGCTAGGGAATACCTACACCCACTCCTTCGCTAACATTAGTTCAATTAAGAATAAATGATGGAACGAACGTTTTAAATAAAATCTGATAACTAGAAATGTTCGCTCCCGTGTAATAGGAACAATTTTGCACGGAAAAACGAACTGCAAATTCGATGTAAAATTACTTTTGTCAAAATAACCAAACTCCCTCTACTCTCGCAACTACCGAAGCGAGGGCTCAAGAAATCATGGGCGAGTAATACAACTATTCTGGAGTGAAGTTAAGCCGGGTCTGTAATTTGGCGTAAACTGCATTGGAAATGTAGCGTTAGCTGGCTCAAGGATGTGTCATTTGTGGCGCAAGCAGACGGTTGAAGCTTCTTGTTGACTTGCAAATGCGCAAGCAAAGCGAGGAAAAATTGTTGTATTAACCAAACTACGCTTGCACTTACAACATTTTGAATCATTTTTTTCTAAACAGCATATTACACACATGTTCCATTTATCATGGGTAATAAGTGTTTTGGAAATTGTTGATAAATTCCCGACTCACGGAGCGAGGAGGGGATTTATATGAAAATTTCCAAAGCACGAGTGGTATTTAATAGAACTATTCCACGAGTGAAATTATGTCCATCAGAGTTCCTAAATTCACCAAATATTGAAAATAAATGAAAGCTCATGTTAAAATCAAAGAGGTTATGCTATATTACATCCGCTGTTTATAGGACATCGACATGGTGATCGATGTATATCGCCTCTTTAGATGAGTCACAGTTTATGACTGGGCAGTAGGTAGAAGAGGTAAAAAAATCGGATAGAAAAAGCGATAAACTTTTTGAGATGCACCGCCCTGATTGGGGAATTTTGTATGTATGGTTAAACACTATTGGTTTTAATTTCACGAGTGGAATAACCCATGTAATGTGGTTGTTTGTCGAGCTATTTGTCGTTTCTCAAGCAGTTGCCCTTCCGAGCACCGCGGAATAGGGAGCTCACATGTCCAGCTGTGATAACAAGGTCTCGTGTACATCCACGAAAAAATCCCTTGCGGTTATTGTAAATTGACACGTTCGGGAGTAAATAGTGGGATCTGACATTTTCAAGTTTCGCAGGAAAATGCGACTTTCTTCCATTTGTTACACTAAGCACGCGTCACCAACCCTTATCGAAGGTATGAGTGAAATATCTGCCATTTGCATTGTGTTCTTGAAACTATTTTTGTTTCGCCTCACGCATATTCTGTATACCCGCCATGTCCATTAATTTCTCTGGTCATACAAGCATTCGTGAGGCGCATTATATGTTTGTAAAATGTCTCTCAAATTTTTGTCATTTCTTTAAGAGTATTCGGGATGCTTTTAAGAAAGCAAATGAAATTTCTGTGATTGAACTCGGTAACCCCTTGTACTTCTATTTTCTTCGTTCTTTTCCTTCCTTCCTTCCTTCCTTCCTTCCTTCCTTTCTTTCTTTTATTTCTTTCTTCCTTCCTTCCTTCCTTTCTTTTATTCCTTCCTTCCTTCCTTTCTTTTATTCCTTCCTTCCTTCCTTTCTTTTATTTCTTTCTTCCTTCCTTTCTTTTATTTCTTTCTTCCTTCCTTTCTTTTATTTCTTCCTTCCTTCCTTCCTTCCTTTCTTTCTTTCTTATTTCTCCCTTTCTTCCTTTCTTTCTTTATTTCTTTATTTCCTTCTTCCTTTCTTTCTTTCCTTCTTCCTTTTTTCTTTCCTTCTTATTTCCTTTATTTCTGTCTTTAATTCTATCTTCTCGGCGGCGTCGCGCAGTGCAGAGGCGGATAACTAGAGAAAGCGGGCGCAGAGATAGGCGCGGGGCGTCTTCCGCAAGCAGTCGGTCGCCGCGGGCGGGCGTCGCCCGCGGGCGTCGTGAGGGCGAGCGACGGGACGCCGCTCGGCAGCGAGGTATTTTGCTCCAACTCATTCATTTCCACTCAAGGTCGCGCTTGTAAAAGTGGGTTTTGAAAAATTTGGGTCAAGGGAGGGTGATTTAGTTGTTGCGAAAAGCTGTAGAGATCAAGCGCGAGCTAGCCGACGGCGAGCGTTGGAGTACACGTGATTACTTACGACGTCGATCTGGGCGGGAGGGGGGTGGAGACGATAGTAGTATTTTAATGTTTGTTGGGAAGTAATTTTGCGGTCCAAAACCGTATTTAATAATAATGTTTGTGTTTATTTACTTCGCCGGTAAATATTTTTAATGAACGGAGTTATGGCTTGTTCATATTTACGTCAGTTTAAATATCACGTTCAGTTCGCGCAAGAAAACAGAACTGATGGAAACCATTATTAAGTCTAGTTTTAAGGTATCTCATGTGTTTTTATTTATGAAATCACTTTTGTAAACAACGCTATGCTTAAAATATAACAAAATATTGACTTCATCCTTCCAATACTTGATATTTATACCTAACCAAAAATTGTTGTGTTTTTACTTCCTATACAAGTCACATTTGCGTTTCGAGCCCTATAATGTACTACCAAGAGGGTAAAAACGCAAACACCGTTATCACTTTTAAAAATCTGGTGGTCTTGAATACTTAAAGTTACGAGTTTGTCACACATGTTACAGGATATGACAGGATAGGTAGCGCTAATACCTAGGGAGTGGGAATGAAATGCAGTGGGAGTAGCAAACCTTTCCAAAACATTATTTCCTGTCAGCTCATTTCAAATGGTCTAAAATGTTTCGATCTACGCGCTTTGAAAGACGGAATCTATATAGCAGAAGCAGACCGAAATATTTAAAATATATTCCTGGCTGTTAACAGTTACATTTTTATTTGCATTTTTACATAAAAATCTTAACATTGTACAAACTACTTCAAAATGCTATAGATTTCTAGGACATGTAGACAAGTTAAAGATGACTACTCTTTGCCAATAAACACGGCATGTGGTGGGACATATCACATAAAGAAGTTACACATAATATTACAATTTCCCATTGATCATTAGGCAACTCTTCATGCCTTGCCGTTTGTCGGGATCACGAAAAATTTTTGACTGCTTCGGAACGTGACCTGCTAATCATTAGTGCAAAATGAGTTGCCTACCATCAGTGCAAATGACATATGCGTAACTTCTTTATATAAAATTTTCCATTATACGTTCTTGGCAAAAATAGATCATCTTCGACCTCTTACATATACTAGAAGTTCGTAACATATATTCTGAGATACACCTTAATGAAAAATTGGGTGAAATATGGTAAATTGGGTTTAATCACTAGAGATAATTTGCCTTATTTTCCGTTGGCTCTCTTTGGTAAAATGATGCCCTTGATGCAGGTGCCTTGCTTTGCTTCGGAGTAGTAAATGCTATATTTTATTCATTCCTTCAACCATCACATTGTTATTAATGTTCTTTTGATGAAAGTACTGCAGAGATACCACTCAACCTAATGAATCTGAGAACAGGGTCTGTGATTGCGTGATAAAGTAAGACTGTGCGTCATCACAGTCCTGATTTCTTTTATTAAAAACCAATTGTATGACAGTGTTTTTGCTATGCATGTTGATTAGTCGTTTGAAAATGAAATACTATTATTCAATGTATTTATATATTTAGATTGATCAGAAGAGATAAAAATTATTAAATCTTTCGCCCAAAATTTAAAATTGGTCCATTGAACTCTAACGTCTATATTTTTACCAGATGGTATGAAGTAGGAATTTTTGGTCCATTTCTAAAACTCGGCAGCTAAAGTGAACGTAAAAATAGTTTATGAGAATGAGAGAGAGAGAGAGAGAGAGAGAGAGAGAGAGAGAGAGAGAGAGAGAGAGAGAGAGAGAGAGAGAGAGTAAATTAAAAAATAAAAATTCCAGAAAATCACTGAGGTATCACAAAAGGTAAATCATATAAACACAATCAGAAACATTTAAATTCACAAATTCACATTACTAAACTTTATTCACAACTTTTTAAAGATATAAAGTGCAACTGATTCACAAAAATTCTTTCCTGTACGGTTGGCTATTTTGTACTATATGATCAAACTCAAAATTAAAATTGCAAACGCATGATTTGTTTGTAATTTTAATTCAAATTGATATTAATGCAAGTTATAAAATAATAATTTTGAAAGAAATTTGGATCATTTTGTTTACCTTCAAATATTTCTGATTATATTCTAAGGGGTGCCTAAAGTTAAATGTAACTAAGTGCACAGTTAGATCAACTTTAACAAAGTTTTAAATAATGATACTCGAATCCGCATCATTGCAAATTTGAGTCTCGTTCTTCGTTTATTAGCGATAGTATAAATATGTGAATTGTAATAATTACTTCAACCTGAGAATGAATAGTTGCAGTGTTTCACTCCAATGACGTTTGCGATAAAGCCGACGTTGATTCTTATCTCCATTGCTTAAACCGCTGCTCACGCAACGTCTCAAATCCTTGGGTAGTCGCCCCAGAAGACTTGTATCCTGCAGAAAACAGGTCACCGGATGTCCTCTGGAGGTTGCACTGGTCTCTCCATACCTCGGAATTTAATTAGTCACCGTCGTTAGGCAACGATGGACAGAAGCGAATTTCCACTTCAGTAACCTTCTGCAAGCGCCTACGAAGTAATGAGCAGCTGCTTCATATTCTGATGTAATTTATTTCCCTACCGCGAGAGGATGAACGTCAGAAAGCTCAGAGAAAAATACTGAGTGATCTATAGCTCAGATGTTGACTATTTCTCAATGTAGTTATGCCAACCACTTCGTACTTTTTACTGCGTTAACGCGATGGTGTTTCGCTGTAAATAAGATCGACCACTTGTTGTTAGTGACTTTTAAAGCCAAAAAAATCCAATTAGATTTCTCAGCTACTCAGAGAAGCGTGTGGAGAATGTTTCGTGCAGTAGCCTTAACACAAGTCAAATTCGTTTCAGTAATGTTTAAGATCAAGGATAGTAGCTGTTCCTTGCCTTTCCTTTTAATATTGCGTTGTCATTGAGTCATGAAATGCCCCAGGACCTCTAGGTATTTAATTGGTGAGATTGGCAATAGAAAAGCTGTGCTAAAGATGCTAATGTGTTTATTTAAATGATAAGGGACTGTGTTTCAGTCCATTTCTTTCGCCATGCCAGAAATCGTTAAATTATGAAAACTAATAAACTTAGTAGACCTGACTAATTAATAAGTTTAATCCTCGGGCATTTGTATAAAATTATCACCATCTTCAAACAGAAAAGGAGACATCTTTAAGATTTTAAAGTTTGTATCACATAAAATAAAGAACTTAAATATGTTGTCATATTCTTCTCGGGCACGGCAACAGTTAGAATATTCGAAATACGATGGGTTTCGTGAAGTGTTTTCAGGATGCATCTGCTACTCATGATTTTCAACTACTTTCAAGTGTGATTTTTGTTTTGTGAATGTATTATAACTATTGCCGACAAAAATCTTCAGGTGCCGATGAAGATATATCAACAATATTCTCAGCACCATCAATTTGTTTGACTTGACAACGAACGCGATTCCATTTTACATTTCAATAGCACGTTGCGTTTACATCATTCTCACCGATACCTATTCCGCTTTACCCACGAGGGTGTTTTCAAGAGCTTGCAGCGCAGAGCATTGATCTTTTTCGGTCGGTCGGGTCCTGTTTAACTTCCGTACTCCTCCTGGACGAGACGGACAGCGCGTGGCGATGCCGCTCCGCTTTCGCCGCGGAAGACGTCGGCGCCTGCTCGGCGCGCGCGGCGCGGCGGATCGTTTCGCTACGCGTCTCTGGCGGACACAGGCAGCTGCTGCTTGTCAAGGCGCACACGACGACGTGGCGACTGCAGCCCCGCCTCCGCGCCACCCGCCGCCCCGCCCCCCTTATCTGCCCACGGCCCCCTCTCCTCTCACCAGCCACCTACGCATCCACCCTCCCGCTGTCCTCACATTGTCCTCTCGCTGTCCTCCCGCCGCCCTCCCGCCGCTCTCCCACCGCCCTCAGGCCGCCCTCCCGCCGCCCACTAGACGCTCTCCCGCCGCCCTCCCACCACCCTCCCGCGACCCTCCCGCTGTTCTCCCACCACCCTCCCGCCGCCCTTCCGCCACTCTCCCTCTGCCCTCCCGCCCACCACCTGATGTCCTGCCGCCCCGCACCCAACTGATTCGGCAGATGATTTTGACTTAGAACATTTACTCGTACAACCTCAGATTTTTGTTTCGTCTCGTCTCTTAATACTGAAGTTTTTTTCTATGAAATTCCACTCAATAGTTTTTAAATTTTAACAAATTATTTTACAATATTGGACCACCGAACATTTAAAAAAATACTCCAATAAAAACTGAAATATTAATAAATCTGTATATAAAAAAAGGGAATGTGCTCTGCCTGTCGCACGTAGACGCAAAACTACTGGACCGATTTTTCTAAAATGTTCACACTTTGTTCTTGTTAATATCGGGAGTATTTAAAAGGTGGTTTGAATTAAATAGGACCTGTGGAGACGTTATTTTTGGAAGATTAATCGACGACGTGGGCTCCACACTGTACCCAGAGTTCGCTTGAAGTTCGATTTCTGGATATCTTTCTGAGCTACACGCCTCACTTCGACTCATAATATCGAATAACATCGAAGCGGATGTAGAAAGCAGGAAGACTGAACAAAATGCTGGCGGCGCACAACATGATTCTAATATAGGATTTGTAAACTGTAGTGATATAGTGAAATGTAGTTAATACATACTTGAAGTGTTATTAATTTTTCACTATTTGTCAAAATAAAAACAACGATAACATCCTTTGTAATTGCGTTGTGGTATCGACAACTGCTATATTTAAACTCCGTCTCCATTGTTTTGCAGCACTGTATCGGAGCCAAGTGAAGCTGCGTCTCTTGACGAGGCAGCGGTCCACGGAGCGGCTGGTGAGTGATAGTCCTGGGCAAGACCCGAGGCACTGGGCGCTAGGCATGGGCGATTAGTATTTCAAGTTAGAAGCACGAAAATGGGATAGATGCAGGAAAAAACGAAAACAAAGAGAAACTAGGGGGAATGCGCGGTATACTGAAACTTTTCATCCTGTCAGAGTTACTACTCAATAACTCATTTAAAAAAAACAAAAACGTTCTTGGCATCATTTCACAACTCTTGAAGAATAAATTGCATTGAGGAAAATATCTTTAGCTTTAATGTTGGAGGTGTATGTAATGTTCAAAAATTTTACAATATTCAGTTTTAAGGATTTCATAGAAAGTTGGACTTATACCATATTAACTTTCCTCTATTGGAGAAAAAAAATCAATTTTTCAGAAGAGTGGAAATAGCATCGGGGATTCATGTAAAGAATCCCCAAAATTAAAATATTTTAATTATACGCAGAACGGCAGCACTAGTGTAACGACCTTACTGTTGTCGTGTTTACCAAATTTCATCTCAAAAGCTTCTAATCTACTTCCATCCACTCATCCATCCATCCATATAGACATCATGATTTTCGGTTATATAATTGCACGTATCTCCACGCCACCTGCTCTAATATTAACGATAATTGAAGCAGGAATAATAGCTCATAATGTTGGCGAGACAGCAAAGTTCCAGCGAAAAAGAACAAAAAAACGGATTTTACGACCAAAAATTCGAAACTATTCGAAAAATTTTGAGGTGATACCAATACCTTTTCTCCCTGTGCATAGAGTATGAGGAGAAGAAGCAAAAGTCCTCCAAGTAAAAAGAAAGTCCTCCGAGTAAACAAAAAAAAAAAAAAAAAAAAAAAAAAAAAAAAAAAAAAAAAAAAACAGCGAGTAGTGAGTTTCAATTTTCTCTGAGGCCCGAAATTGTCTGTCCCCGGCGCTGTCCACAGCTCCCGTGGCGTTGCCGGGCGCTGGCGGGCGCTGTTTGCGCGGCACTTGGCAATGGCCCCCGCACGCGCCATGGGGGGAGGCGACGGAGGCCGCTGTACCCTCGCGTTGGCAAACAGGCGCCCGCCCGCCCGCCACTCTTCTTCAACTTCGACGGCCAGCCGGCAAGGCGCTGGCGTCACGCAGCGGGGGGAGGTCGCTCCAGCCCATGTGTTGTTACGAGGACTACCTCATTCGGTTCGCGGAAATGGGTGATGGCAGCTTTCATTTTGATGCCGGAAGATAACTTGCTATGTGTTCGGTTTGGGACGTCGCCGTAACATAAATACTCAAACGTAGTACTTGTAGTATATTTGAAGCGCTTATTTCCAAAGTGACGTATCTACATGAAACACAGATTTTCAGGAAGGGAAAGTATTCGTTTTTAGCCTTGTATTATCACTTAAATATTATAACTATTTAACAGAATATTCGTTAAAAATATACTCATATCCATTTCAGAAATTAAAAAAATACAATTTTCCCATTGTACTTCTCTTATAAAACCATGAGATTAATTCCTTTCAAAAGTTTATCATACACGTTTTTTTCACTTTTGATAGATGGCAGACACACATATACATTTCACAGATACAAGGTTAGTTATGTAAATCTTCTGAAATATGATTTTGCCTATATTGGAATTACACGTCTGAGCGATAACATTTAGTAATATAAGGTATTTGCAAGGTGGCTCACGAACCATGCATCTGCACACAATTGCAATATTCATGACCATGGACGTACGGGTGCACGATATGCAATTTTCATGTTTAGCGTTGTTTTCCAAATAACGAAGGTGAATTATGAGCGTTAGTACTATTTCACTAACCATCCTTCTCACGACTGCAGTTCTTCTTGAAGGAGATATGACCTAAGAGTTTACAAGTAGGAAAAGGAATATTTTTCCTTCTTAAAGGGTGCAATGATCTTGCTGTAATGAAAAGAAAGATTGATCCCAATTGAAAATGTCTCTGTATATATTAAATAAATTAAGCCTTTTAACACATTTTATTGCACAACGTATGTGAATTTCATAACTACATGTTAGCAATGTAGTTGTCGTGTCTAATACACTCCAGTCGAAGTTACAGTAATTGTTTAGTGATACTCAATAGCTAACAACTACAATAGTTAAATACACATTGTCCTATGAGTATATAACAGACATCTCTTTCATCCATCCGTTCTTTAAAACATTAATTAGAAATTACAACTGAATCTTAGGAAAATACCTTATTGGCCAAGTTTTAAACAGATTATTAATGCCTCATATCAATTAATAAATAAATATAAAGTGTGAAAATGGAAAGCATAGTACGGAAATGATCATTTTTCACCAATGGATTTATGCATATTACTTATGCACTCTACCAACAAAGCTTTTGCGATGTACAAGTACGTATTCTAGTAAATCACATTCACTACGTACAGGAACTTTAACAAACGTTTTCCAAGAATTTACAACTATAGAACGGGTAGAACTATGATGTAAATGTAGAAGTAAAGATACTGGAGTATCGAGAAGTTTAATAGTTTTTCATGAACTCATCCTCAAATTTCATCGTTATATTTTTGAATATAGATAATTTATTTTATCATCTATGACAATGTTTTTCATCTGCTGCATGTTATGAATTGTAAATGATCCACATTCTCAAAAAACCAAGTACTGGTATATAAAAATATTGGTCTGCACCAACTTCCAAGGACCATAAAAAAATTTAACAGAGAGGAGGTGTTGTACACTGCCTAGACATTTCCTTGCAAATCCATTGATCGCATTTCACGGGGTAAGTATTGCGTATTACTTTGCAAAAAAGTGTAGAGAGCCCTTTCATTCTGAATGTGCGAAACGATCGCCTCAAACGGCGAACCCTAAAATCTAGCGTTGAGTGCATGGATTGAATGACACAGTAATTTCCGTTGGGCTTGCCTTACGTCAGAATGAGCTCTCTGGCCGCTCGAACTGCGCAAACGCCGCCAGCAGCTACTCCGCTTGGGGCAGCTCTCCGCGCGACACGCACACCCGACAGCCCTGCGGCGTGGAGTGGCCGCCACACACTGGGGATGTGACACGGTTTCGTCCGATCCCTTTTATCCGACAGGAGAAACTCTTGACTTTGGCAACATTTTTCCGGGTACAACTGGCACAAGCGAAACCTGCCGATTACTGAATTTCGCCAGAATACGCGCAGTGGTGACTGAAATCACGAAAACCATACATTGAAACAGCTGCGTTCTTGAACGAAAATAATTTTTAAATTCTAACAGCATAGAATATTGGACCTCCAGCAACCCATACTTTTCTTAACAGCACCAAAAGCCTTCAGGATTTGATTTGCGTCGCTATAGTGTGAATGAAAACGGCAATCCGCAAATGTACTAGATACGGAAGATGTGCGGCAAGCGTCTCCAAGGGGCGCGGTGCTGTCGCCGGACTGTGAATTTCGTGCTTCCCAGATTCTGTGTCACTTGGTGAAGAGATGTGTCACAGCGTGTACGCGCCAAGCGTCGGATTTTATATATCTGACACAGAGCACATTCGAATGGATTATGAAGCTAGATGTATCTTCAAGGCTCATGAATCAGTATTATTTTATTATTTCGATGACCTATTGGTTAGCCCATGTTTAATCCATGTGTACTTGCTAAAAGATATGTAAATTAATAAAACTTGCAGTGGTTGCTATTATCCTGGACTCCTAAGCGCGTAACCGAGCACTCTCGTCCACAATGTCAGACTGATATAGGTTAACGGCAACACCGTTGCATTTGCAGGGTCGTGTACCGGGCGGTTCTCGGTTCGGGTCCCGACGGTGGCGGATTTTCGACAGTAGATACAGAGCTTAGTAGAATTCCACCTCTGTTTAATGGAGAATTTTAGCGGCCGGCTGCTCTGATCGATAGTTTTCCGTGGTTCCTTCGATCAATATCAGACGAATGATTGAACATTATCCTAACAAACGACCGTGCGCGAGCTTTCCGTCTTCATTGTTTTCCCCTTGAACACACACACACATACACACGCGACACACATTGGGCGACCAGTCGGAAGCTTGATGCTCGTCCTTCTAAGGGAGATACCAGCAGGAGGAAAAGCCAGAAGCTGATGTGTAGGTTAATGTTGGATCTTACGTTCCAGCGGGTGAGGAATATCACCACCATTTCCCCGGGAGAGATAATGCACTACGCTTACAGGATTCATAATCTAAGTAGTTGACGCGCGCGGAACTACTTGTCAACCGGGCGGGTAGGGACGTGCCCTCGCACGTGTCGGGACCATGGCCAGATAAAATCGGTATTTCCCGAACGATAACGACCAACGGTTGGACAGGAAAATGAAGGGTAGGTACATTCCGACGATCGCTGTTGTGACGAAACGCATACGAGTAAAAATGGACTACAAAACGGTTTGTTGTTTAAACACCATAGGGAGACGATTAAACAGGATACATGGAAAATTGGATAGTAAATTGGACAGTAAAATGGAACATATTCGGGCACTTTAGTGGTAGTCATGAGTAAATTTATGACCTCCTACTTACTATCTGCATACAAGACACCTACCATGCCATATGACGTGATCACAAGTTAACGTATAATTTTTTACATAGGTAATTATTTCCTTCTTGTTTTATGTTTCAAAATCATTGGCGACAGGTAAACAAACATTTCTGGTTGATATTTGACATTTAATATATTATGTATTACCTATTTGTGGAATATTATTTCATTCTCCATACCCTCAAAATCATGCACTTATGCAGAAATTGCAAATGTAATTGCTAGCAAGCAAAAATTACAGTAATGCACATTTAATTGAAATACGTTCTCAAAAAAGAAACGCAATTGAAATACGTTCTCAAACGCAAACGCAAAAAAGAAACGCAAACGAAATTTTAGTTGAATGTACACACTTTACTAAATTTTTTTAGTTTGATTTTTAATCACTTGTCTCTCAGTACTCTTAGAATGCCAATGTGATAAAGGCAGGATTCAAAATAAAATACCGAGAATATCAAAATCTGATTATAGAATAACAAATGACTTCAAAGCGGCTAAGGATTGCTGTATTTGCAAATCGTAATTTGTAGTAAAATGTCAAACACTGAACAAATATACACATTTAATACATTTTCCTTTTTATTTGTACTAAATACAGAGCTGTCACATGCGTTATCGGATACCAGGAACGCAAATGAATAGCATTAACGTTTTGACGCAATTCTGTGTTATTAATTTTAATGCGGTTTCCGTGAGAATGGTCACAATAAATCAGCAATTTCTGCCAGCCCACATATAAAGGAAGTAAATTAAAAATAAAACACTCATAAATATGTCGCGTTTATAATGCAAATGTAGTGGATGCTTCAATGAACTAACAAATTCAATCATCAAACAAAACGATGTGCCGGCTTTCAAAAACTACCTAAGATCTGTTGATTCTGTTAAAGCGAAAAAAATATTTGGAAATTTTGGAAATATAGAGAAACCCCCAAAAATATCCTTTTTAGAAAATAAGTAACATCAGACATCTTAATACTCAATATGAAAATGGAGAATTATCAAACGAAGCAATTAGGTCAAGTATGATTACCAATAGAGTGTTTAATATTGACTTTACGGGGCAATGTACATTTTATCGTCTTTTAAAATTCCAATCTCTTTTAGTACACAAGTAAAATTTGTTTACAGTGTAATGTGTCACAAAAGATCAGTACGAAATTATTGCTTCTAAATTTGGCACGAATAATTTTGAGTAACGAGGAATAAAAAAGAGCGTAATTACTTTACCAAATGTTATCTCCATAATGTGCTAATGAGGTGAGCAAAATTTAAAATATACATAATTCTTTACATTTTTAGGTCACTATAACCTCGAAATGTGTTGAATTGGATCTGTGAAGGTGGTGCCATTTGGATATTAAAAAAAAAAAACATTTAGGAGAGACAAAATTATCACGAACAATAATACAATTATAGAAAGAGGGTTTTCAAGTGTTGTACAGTGAATAATTTCTCGATTTCGTTGAAGTATTCATTACATATTATTCATTATCATATTATCCCTTACATTATTATATTGTGTGCTGCCAAGTAGTCTTTGAATATTAATTTCAAAGAGTCAATGAAACAGCTTCTCGGTTGCTTCCATAATCAAAATTAATTGTTTCTACTTCTTCGGTCAACTTCAACATCGTATCTACAGGCTTGCGGAGTAGATCTCCAAATCAGCCAACTACTTTTTCTCGATAGAAGAATCGCTGCCGAGGGAAGGGCCCAACTTGCAAGCTCCTCGTCAAACTTGCGAGTTCCCCCCGCACGTCATCACGATTCGACGACCCGGCCGCAACTCCGACTCTTTGGTCTGCCTCGTCCCCTTCTACCGTTCTCTCCCCCTCCCACTTGCCCTCCCATGCCGCGGCTCCACCCTCACTCTTCACGCCCTCGAGCAGCGGTTTCGGGCGCGCTATTCTCGGGGATGACCTCAGCCGGATTGGATGCCGCGGGCGTCGCCACCCGCACCCTCCCCCCTCCTCTCCCCCTCCCCTCACCCCCTCTCCGCGCGGTGAGTGGCGCTCCAACTGTAATCCCCCGTCGAGCCCTGTCGCTTCGAGTTACACGCCCTGCGCGCGAGACTTCCGACGCTAGTTCCAAGAGATAGGCAGGCAGTCGGGGAAACAGGTGGCGGATGACGACCAGAATGTTGTTGCACAGCAGAAATGTAAATAAAAGTGGGGAAAAAAGAAATAGGAGGGAAAGATCAAGGAGTTGTCAGACGATTAAAATTAGAATAAGGAATATCAACGAGTTCGTAGTAATAAAAAATGTGGTAATGGACGAGGTTGAAGCAATATACTGTGGGCAGCTGTCGAATATTTCTTTCTAAATTTTTGTTCGGTTAATACGGATATGCAAGATATTTTGAAGGTACTTAAATAAGACAAATTTTGTCAAACCTTTGAATTTCAGCATCACCAGAAACAAAAATTCACTGTATTTCAAGAAGTATTTGAATGAAATTTGAACAAGAGATATTACATAATCTATGAACTTACGTAGTTGTGATCACCATAATTCCATGGTTTTATGCAAAACAATGTCTACCTCCCTTACGTCAGAGCGATAGTAGATCGGCTAATGTGTAAATTAACGTATGAGCAAGTCAGGGTGTGAGTGTGTATCTCTGTGAAAAGTACTCAGTTAGAATGCTGTATTTCACACATTGAAATTAGCAATATTATCTACATGAAAATATAAATGATAGTTCCTTGAGCATTTGCACTTGATGGGGTATTAAGCGTATTGTCGAGGTAATAAAGGAATCAGTAATATGCCGATTCGAAATGTATATGGTTCGCTAGTGCTATCAGGGACAAGCAGTCCGAAAAGTCAAACTTTTTTTTTTAAACATTCCATACTTGAATGGTGAGGACTGGACGTTTTAAAATTTACGTAGTAAAATGCTGAGACTCTTAGAATTATTATGGGTCATTATTACTTCAGTTGTCTTAAAAAGCATAGGCGCATGTGGTTTTGAGTTCTATTCGCTTGGATCTTTGTCTTTTTCTATTATTTTTGTTATTTAATGCCGCTTCAACATTGAGGCCATTAGCGACCACAATTGCATTTAACTGTATGGTAACTGTGGAGGTGACAAGATGTGATGGTAGGGGGTGAAAGGACCAACACAAATACAACCATACGCGAGGCGGCATTTGAACCCGCGATCCTTCGGTCCGTGATCTCTACGACACTACTGCTTTAACGATCTCGGCCATCCGGACTGGCTTGAGTCTTTGTCGAACCCCGCGTAAGACATGGTGCTCATCTTCTTTACTTGGAATGGAAAGCAAACCCATAACACCTCGTACCACTCAGAATTACCATTCATTGCTACACAATTGGCCAGCAATTGGTATTCTGCTACTTTGTCGCCAAAACTGCTTGAATAAGGCACAAGCAATAGATTCTTCAGAAAGTAGATATCTAAGAGCCTCCCAGGTCTACCTATAGAAAAACGAACAACTTTTAATGAACATTTATCGGAGAGAACCACTACGACCGATGTGTTAACGTGAATCCGTTGCATCGCGGTGGGCGATTCGCCTTCCGGGCCGCGCACGAGGGGCTGGGCGATCCATGGCCGCCACCTGCGCGGCCGGCCGGTGGCATGAACTTGGCAGCGCGGTTCGGCTTCTCGCAACATGGAGCGGCGCACATTTACAACACTGTCGCTTGTTCGCGGCGGTTAATCGCTCTCTCTTTACACCGAACCTCATTACGTTCGCCCGATATAGCCCGCCATTACTCAGCGACCACTAGTCGTCGCTGCCGACCTTCGCAGGCCCTGGGGAAAGAAACGGACAGTAATGAAGACTGGAAAGGGTGGGGGGAGAAGGGGGGCGGCGGAGTGGGCGTGAGGGGGGAGGGGGAGGCAGATTTGCTTTCGTAGTGGAGCGGAACGCGTGGTGATTCATGGCGAGGAGCTCATTTCATTAGGTTTCGTGGTCATATTTGCGGTGTATTGACAAAAACCAGGATATTGCTACTGGTGGACCATCCGCTGGTTCAAGAATTACGAATAATGAGCAGTTTAGGTTAAGTAATTGCGTCATTATCTAATTCTGTTAAGATAAAGAAGTAAGCCACAATCCGGGACCGATAATAATGTAGATAAATGCGAATAAAGTGTGTGTATTATCAGTGTTACGTTAATTAACAGAGTGTTTTCGGAGATTTTTGATATGTAAATAGCTCACTTATGTATTTAATTGCCACCGAACATTGAATTTTGATTAACAAAAACAGTAACTGTTGTAACTACATAATTACAATAAATTAAAAATGTTCCTCGAATAAAAATATTTTATATTATTTTGAACTCTTTTTAGCAACAAATAATGAATTTTGAAAATATTGTCCTTCAAAATACTATAAAGGAAGGAAAGAATGACTGTCTGAGATCGACTTGGTGTATCATTAATTATGTTCTCAAATGCCAGTAGAAACTGCAAATCATCACAGGAAAATATTGCAGTGTGTTTAGAGACACATTACGCCAACATTTGCAGGTTATCCCTTCCTTCGAAGAAGGAAGATATAGTCTGTAGAGTGAAAAGGTTGAAATTAAGGTTGTCTGTGCGGTTAATTTAGTGTACATTATAGTGATTCCGAGGTTGCATGGAATGAGTAAGAATGCGACTGTAATCAAAAATGCACACACCAGTAATAGAAGAAGGAAAATGAAACTATCCTAGATTCAAAGTCCATGACACAACTGGAAATGTCGAAGAAAGGGATTTTTCAATGATTTTTGTATTTCTATTTGAAATTTACGACGCCCTAGCAATTGAACTTAAGGCACTGAAGTAAATACTATTGTGAGAAATATAGTTGCATGATCTTTAAGCCATATTTAACAAACGAATTAGTGTGATCAAAACGTCTTAAAACCATCACACATTATCGTAGCACTCAGCATTATTGTTATAACTGTTTTTTTTGTTTATTACTATTCATATTCACTCTTTACTTTCTCTCTACTTATCTCCTCACGGTGTAAAGAAGCTTCGACCGCACGAATAAAAATTGAAATAAAAGAGAGACTATCCGCAACCACTAATGTGCAACTTACCTCCCTCCCATTTAAATATTTGAACTTCTTATAAATGTATATTCAAGTTATTAGACGAACGATTGTGCCCTAAGGCTTGATTCTCGTCACTAATAAAGACATTATTACAAATGCTGTTGATATTGTTATCATTACCAGCGTATCAAACGTCAACTCAATTGGCAATCACTTTTTAACAAATCGTCTTAGAAAATCAAACTCTCACTTACGACCCTTAAAAGCGTACTTGAGACCAAAGGGAAGAAATGAGGACGTGCCCGGGCGGTAGCGACAAGCAGGCTGGCGGCGGCGGCGACCGCCCCGGCATCCGGCTGGGAACGTCGCGGCGAGGCGTCGCGACGCGCCGGGGCAGGGGGCGTCGGGCGGCGGGCGTCGTGGCGCTGTGGATCGAGGGCGGGGCGCACCCAGCCGCCGCTCAAACACCTTGGGGCATCGCGCCCGTGGGTTATTTGTTCGGGCGTCGTCGACGTCGTCGTGCACGCTCCGGCCTCGGCTCGAGCTTGTCGATTGGCGCGTCTGCCCCCGCGGCCTCCGGGCACGCAGACGCTAGCGAGGGCAGCGTGATCAAGTGCCCTCCTGACAATATTCCGCGATGAAAATGAATTCAATATTACCAGCAGAAATTATACGACATAATTACTAAATAAAAGTATATAATAAAGTAACAATTCAAAATAAATAAAAATAAATAATAAAGTTGTAATCCATAACAAATAAACTATCAATTAACATAGTTTTTTATTATTAATTACATTTGTTAAAACTTATTTTTACTCAGATTTTATTCCCTATTATTTGATATATTATTTTTTTTGTTACAGCACTTTTATTTTGTGCTCTTTCGTGTCAAAATATTGTTTTCTCTTCATGGCTTGTCCTACACCCATTGATTGTGATGGAAAATAGTTCCGGCAACCTTCCTTTGAGACAAATGTTTAAACATTAAAACGTTTAATTATTTGCGGTTAGATTATTTCACTCTTTCTAAATTTATATTTCCCTCTATGCTTTTCTTAGTTTTAAGCTGACATTGGATCGCGTGCATAAGGGATTTAATGGTGTTAACTTACATACATTTTTTTTCATATAGCAGGAAAGACTATTTAGACATATCACAATAAGTACTTGCAATATGTGAAAGAGAGTAATTACGATATAGAACCTTGTATATTGTTGAAAATATGATTGTAAGCTGCAGAGTTGAATTTTACATGACGGAAAATTGTTGATCAAGGTTGGGACTCAATTCCCCAGCCCTTCTAAGAAATTCAGTTTGGGTGCTTTCAAGGTAACAAGCTATCAAAATACTCCGTATCCAATTATCTATTGCAGTTAGCTCCTTTGAAGAGAAGAACAAGAATGTAAACATAGGGTAATATTATTCTCTATAATGAAAATTATTATTAATTTTTTCAGTACCCCGCAATTGAAGCCAAATTAATTATCCGTGATTGAGCGTCTGTTTGAGCGCACATTTTTCTTCAAATTAATTACAAAATTCATTAAGAGCTTTTTTCATGTTTATTATTTGGAAAAATTAAGTGAGTCATTCGCTTTTCTTCAAGTTTATTTATCACATTAGTTATGACAATTGGTGTTTGTGCTTCTGAATATCTTCAGAGGCAAAGAAATTCTGTCCTTTGTCCCCAATTATCACTCTCTTGTTGGCCCTTAACGTTGAACATCTGTATACGTCTTCAGTGACGTCATTGATTGACATAAGAGCTTGAATGAGAGTAGTTTCGTGCTGCCTTTCAAGCGCAAATGAAGACGGGTCTTAACACATCCAACACCGTTGCTCCTACATCACTCATATTCACGACCAAATTTAGAAAATGTAAGACATTTGGAAGTTGTATGGTGACAACAAACCATATTGCCCTTTTCTTAGCTTGTAGCACCATTACCTATTGGGTCATCCACAATCTTTCACGGTCGTTATCAAAAGGGGCAAACTCAGACCACTGTCTGAAGTCAGTCACGATTGACTCACTTGGACTTATTTCCAAAGTGACGTATTTCCAAGACATACAACTTTCAGAAAGGCAAATTCACATTCAGCCTTATATTTCAAGAATAGATTCAACGATTCTCGAATACTGTTTCCCATATGAGAAACGCCACGTGTGAACACAGTTTATGCCAGGAAGTAGCGGCAGCGTCTTAAGAATGCATTGGTAAGTAAAACATGAAAATAAAATAAACATGCAGTACGTCACTTTGAAAATAAGTTCTGTAATAATGTCGGGATGGTTCATAAACCAGGTGGCTCAGTTGTCTTCGGCTAGACGCACGGCTAGTCGACGGACGCAACCGTCCAAGTGACAGTGCGGGTATTTGAAACGAGTTAAGACTCCCTCGCAATTTAACTGCACCGATGTTAATGGCACCGGTGGTGCTAACTCCCTCACGAAAGACTTAGTTTATCCCAAATTTTTGTAAGATTTATAAAACTATTAAAATGTGTACATTTTACCTTACATTTTGCGTTTCACTAAATTAATTAACTATTAATTGACACTAAAACGTTCATACATTTTATTAAATATTTTTTGTCACCCCTGCCGTCCCTTGTGCTCGTAATCGGCAGTGGGAGCGGCTGAGGAGCACTAACTGATGCCACTGTAGTGACTCTGACAGGGGTTCTAGGGTTCGAGTCGCGACAGTCACAGGATTTTCGACTTTAGCTACAACAAATTCGCTCGCTGTCTGAAGGAGAGTTCTAGTGACAGGCTCTCTGATTGGTAGTTTTCCGTGGTTTCTCCTATCAACACCAGGCGAATGCTGGATCAATACCCTAACAAACGAGCCACGGACAGCGCGCGACGTTCTTCTTCTTTATCCTTGCTCGAGACCAGTCGGAAGGTTAGAGTAGAGGTTGTCCCGGCTGGGGGCTGTCCCGTGGGTGGAAAATAGGTGGAAGGGAAAAAGCGCTCAAGTCGACGTGTATTTCGGTCCGGATTTTACCACCCAGAACACCACCATTGCCCGTGATAACACGTGCATTTACGGGACTAATGAACATGGCAGTCCACTCACCCGGAAACTTGAAATAATCAGTTAATAATTTAATCAGCTGAGGGGGCACGCAGCGTTCGCCAAGGTTTAAAGATCATTGAAGCGTTTGTTTGTCTGACGCTCCTGGTGACTTCCCAAGATCTTTGAGATGGGTGAGTAACATCATGGAGCCAAACTCCCCTCAACGCCCCGCTGCCAGCCTATAGTTTGACATCCAGTATGTTTCATCATTGCTGCGCTCGGGTAGTGTTTCTGAGGCCTGTAGTTTAGGCGCTGGTAGTTCACTCGTATCTGCTTTGCATCCTAGAAAATTGTGTTGCGATTACGACGCATAGGAGTAATATTCTGCAAGTAAAATACATGGATGTTATATGTACGAACTAAATATCTTTAAATGGAAATCAGTACTGATAGAAGCGCAAACATGCTGCTACTGACATGAGTTTCTACTGCCAGAGTAAATAATTTTCACCAAAGAGTAGCAATTCGCAAATGAGGTACACCAAAGTAATTTCTCGGACACAATTGACATTCCTTCCTGGAAATATGAACGATAAGTGTCTGATGCAAAACGTAAGACATGTATAGCATTTCTATCTTTTTTTCAAAAGAAATGTTGGCTAGAGTCAATATTGTTATCCGTTAGTTTTTATTGAATTCTCTGTAGTTTTCAAAACGCGAATTATATATTTTGTTTTTCATTTTATTAACATGTAATTTGAAACTACTTTAAATCGGAATTATTTTGAAGTTATTCATTGCTAAAAAAATGGGATGGACAGTGGAATAAAGGAAATGCAAGTTGGCTCAATAAACATTCATGAAATCACATTGATGCAGAGATAAGGGTTCTGACATCAATAGCACTAACGAGAGAATGACTGGCACACACGTTGTTATAGAGTGACGTGAGCCTCACCGTACTAATGAATACAACAGTCTTGTCTGTATATTAGTCAGTTGATAAATTAATTAGAAGGAATAAAAGGCAACATCTGAGCAAGTCTAATGGGGCGAAAAACAATGAAACACTATGCACATTTAAGAAAGCTTCACAGCATCACATACCATTGTTTACCTTCAAAATCATTTGGCAAGATTGCAAAGTTTTCACTTCTGTTCTGAAGTAGTTACCTTTCAGAAAAAGCATAATGCTATGAGGTGCAAAAATTAGGCATTTCATTGACAAAGTAGACAATGTAAATTACTGGTTGCACAAATATGAAGTGTCAGATTTCATTTCAAAATTTTACCATACCATAACCATGAAATGTTTTTAAATTTTGGAATACATTTATTCTTAATTAGTAGAAAATTATGTTGTTGTTTTTTGTTTCCTGCGTTTTTCGTGTGTGGAGATGCTTACTTAACGTTATTTTGATGTTATGCATCGGTTACATTTTTTTAAAATTGGGTATAAATTAGTTTGAAATTAATACAAAATTCTGGGATACATTTTTTTTTAATTTTGTGCTAGTGTGTTATCTTTACGGACATCGGCGCATATATTGAATGCCGGGGCGTCTAATGCTGTGAAATCATTTTCCCACTTATTTAAATGGGTGATGTTCCGTATTAAAAGCCACAATGACCATAATTCACTGTTTACGTTCTTCTGTACATTGCTGCGTATCCACCTTTGTATTTATCACTTATGCAATATTTTTAGTTGATGCTCATTGTGATTATTAAGCAATATTTTAAAGCAGTGACCATTTTTAAAACATTATTATTTAATTCTAACAAACAAATATTTACAATTTAATAATTGTTCTCGGAGAATATTACAATCTCCAAATGATAGCAAAATGAAGAGAATTATGAGAGCAGGCACATCAAGATTGGCATTAAAATGGTGTATAGGCAATTGCAAGAAGGGTATTTCCAAGTAGCACATATGTTTATGACCGTTTCTCCCCATTATGAATCTGAAGATATCAACGAGTGTACCTGTCTGATGACATGTTACGGGCAATCATGAGATTAGCATGGGTCTTATTAAATGTAATGTAGAGGGCTTAATATTGCTAGTTTTGTTGATGGTTAGAAGAAATACAATTTTGTTACAAGGAATATTTCAGACAAAATTAATATTTTTTTTAAATTTCAGGAATGAAAGAAAATTCTTCCAAATTATTCCATGAGAGGAATTTTAGGTCATTTTCTTTATCTTACAAAAATATTAAGAACAACATTTTAGATATAATGGCCGTAGAACTGTGATGACTTCTGATATCACACAATGAACCTCCTTTATTTCAATATGTGTTTGTACCTAAATCCAATATTGCATAAATGATTTCAACAGACGAATTATCTTTACCGAGTCCATTGCCTTTGCTCAGAATTCTTTTTAGGTAATCGAACAGTAGTGGAACAACGCAATAATGCAACTCTACTTGTCTACCTATTCACGGGGAATGAACCACTAGCACTGCAGGTTTTCTCAGACACGTGAGAAGGAAGTGTAGTAGAACGATGATTCACATAATCGCTAATCGTTCTCTACACCGCCATGAAGTAAGACGCACGCGAATTCACAGCTGCAGTACAACAGTCTCCCGTCGGCGTATCCTTGATCGTGACGCACGTTGGTCCGAAAGGGACTACATTCAAGGGAAAAAAAAGATTGCATGAATATTTACTCATTCAGAATTGTGTGTAGATTTATGAGGACTTACATGTGCTTTATGTAGTATTGATTCAATACTTGATAAGTGTTGCGAGCTCGCAAATTCTAAGGTCATTAGTCCCTTAAATGTAGTACTTTTTTATCGCGAGAGGTGGCGGTTGTCTTCCCCAGCCGGATGGTGAAATCTGGCACCGACTACATGTCGGCCAACGGGGTTTTCCCGAACCAGGTATCTCCACAAAAGTGACACCACCCCATCGGGGACAAGCTCTAAACTCCCGATATGTGTATCCGTGAAGTACATGCAAGTGAGTCTGTAAGTAAGGGGTGAGGATAGGACAAGAAAGAGATGGGAAAGATCGCGCGAGGGCTTTGGCCTGCTTGTTTGGGCATTGCTCCGGGATTCGCCTGGTGATGATCGGAGAAACCACGGGAAACTACTGAACAGCGCAGCTGGCCGCGAGCCGGCCCGCGGTTGAATTTGACCTAGCTATGTAGCAAGTTTCCAAAATCCTGCCAACGTCGGGTCTCGAAACCAAAGACCTCCCAGTCAGAGGCACTTCAGTGACATCAGTTGATGCTCTGAACAACCTAAGCCGATCTCATGTACTAGATAACAATAACTATTGACAAGTATGTGAATCACTGTTGCACTATGTCCTCTTTTCATTCATTTGCATTTTGCAATTTATTTAATTACTTTTTCCAGTCCTGACTTTAGCTCATAACAGCAGAAGACGGACTGTTTTCGCACTATTTTTAATATCGGCTAACAAGTTAGCTTATACTACAGAGTGTGGTTAAAGCGCTTCCAACAAATTTAAGCCATTTTTTGCAGTCAAAGCAGCGCCCTCTCGGTAATTATTCAATATAATAAATTTGTGCTATTTTAATTTTATAAAATAAAAGTCTGTACTAGAATTTTAGACTAAGAAAGCACTTTAAAACATATATTTGTGGTTTGATTACATCTTTTTGTACAGTTATATGCCAAACATACTGAAGACATTGTGAATATTATTCTCACCACGTATGTAAAATAAATACAGTTAAACGCAAAAGACAACAATATAGAAATAAGATCTGATACAAACAACACGTTGGTTCAGTATGACAACAATTCTATACGCCACCACCAGGCCACCACTCATATGTTTTGATTGCAAAAAATCATGGCGGCCCCTAGTTCTGCGAGCGTTCACTAAGAGCGCCGAAGCCATAGGGTCAGTCACTCTGTGTAGTATTATATTCTAATATTACAATTAAACCTCTTCTTCCTTCTGAATGTCTCTTTATTAATTCAATAGAAAGAGTTTCTTTATATCATAGACATTCACTTTTATTTCTTCTGTAATTGTAGTTAAGATTACATTAGTGACTTGACATTTCGGCTACCTCCGTTAGTTAAGCTCAGATATCTAACTTCATTAATAAATGTAAGCTTCTGTCAACTTTTAGTTTATAAGAATATGTAAATAATGTATCAAAACTGTACTGTAACTCGTTGTCTGATGATGGCTCACAACAGAGGTAGCCGAAACGTCATGTCACCAATGTAAACAACTACAATTACGGAAGAAATAAAAGTTAATGTCTGCAACATAATGGCGCTCTTTTTGTTTGTTATATATCAACTCGTTGGACTCGGCCCACTGGGCGACGCGCCTCGTCCCGCGCATAATGGGCGAGTGGCGGCCGCGCGTGCCGCCTGGCGGCTGAGAAAGTGATATTTACTCTGTGTCGCCCCCAGCCGCTCTTTCGCAATGGCCGCCGCCGCGAGTCGGGGCAGCCGCCGGTTCCGCGAGCCTCCGGGGCATTCATCATTCTTCGATGACGCGGCGCTGGAAATTGTGGCGGCTGAGGGCCGCGGGCCGGTCATGAGGCGGACAGAGCAGGGCTTCAAGTTTAAGCGGTGAAGTGCAGAGGTGCAACGGGGGGGGGGGGGGGACGAAGGTTCTAGGTAAGGCGAAACACTGCGGTGACCAGGGGCGATGTCGATGGTCGGAAGGGCGGCAACGTTGGATGACGAGGATGTTGCTTGCTACTGTATGCAAATGTCTGGACCGATCAGTGTACATGATGAAGATAGTACGATGAATATAGTATTTTCGTAAAGATGAGAGATAAATAGTATGAAGAAGTGGGCAGAGTTTGAGGAGGTTTAGGCTGCGAACGTCTGATGAACTGCTGGTTCACTATTTTGAAACGGAGAGCAAAGAAAAACAGTGGTGGCTCTGACGGAAAAGACGAAGGAATAATGATTGCTGCAAGTGGCCGTAGAAAGTGATGGGAATGTATGATAGGAATATTGACGACAGCAAGGTGATGCGCAGTAACGAATGGGATTGATGAGAGCGGAGACGATCATGACAGGCGTCTTTGACATTAGGAAGAGACGGGAGAATGCTGATAGCGATCTGATGAGACAATGAAGCTGGCGGGGATTGCTGAAGACAAATGCGTTAACCGATGCGAGGTTGTTTGAAGAGAAAGGTCGTTACAGAAAAAGGATGTAATTGCAATGCGACAATCACATAGCCTTCTTGTGTTTTTCCTATGAAGCAGGTGTTCGCTGTTGAAGTGGCACATGCATCAATAGCTTCAAGTGACTCACGCGTAGTCTGCGAGCCCTGAGGGATGCATTGTAAACGGCGGCAGCGTTCATGAATAACAGATCCAGTTTTACTTGGGTGGAACTCGATATTCTTGTATCTTCGCATGATCAGGACAGTCAGATGAAATTTCAAGCCAATCCAATATCACTTTGACGCTTGCTTATAATAGGTTCATTGTGAATGCTCGCCAAATCTAACAGAAGAAGATTCGTATTTTACATCTTCCTATTTATTCATGATGTAGTACATTTAATCTCTTCTAATATACTGAATGGATATTTACATCTTCCTATTTATTCTTGATGTAGTATATTTAATCTCTTCTAGTATACTGAATGAATTGACCACTTTGCAATGACACTTCCAAAGACACATCTTTTTTCTAAACGAAAATTGCAGTTTATTTAATTGTAGAACAAGAGTTTTTGATTGATTATACACTAATAATAAACTGCAGTTAGAAACCGAAAGAAAGTATGCGAGAATATGTATTATATTAGCAGATAGTTTAATTTTATTTACTTACATAAGAAATATACATATACGTATATAGCAGATTCATTTCAAGGATGACAGATAAAATGTCTTAAAATCTCATCTTCGGAGACATTTCAAAAGCACACGCGAAATCAAGTTAAAGTTTTCTTATTTCATTTGCCGATTCTGTTAGGTGATTTGTAAATAGACAGTATTCGATGCTATCTCAGTTCTTCTGATTCTTCCCGCGAATTTCTCTCGAAGTAGTTATCGATATTTTTTTACAAAACATACCATTTAATATTCCAGTTAATACATATTTTAACTACATATTTCGTTACTATCTTGTCTTGTCTCAGAAATTCCACTTCCTAATGAATTCGAGAGAATTATTGTTTTATAAACAATAAAAAAGATCATAAAAGCGAACTCTTTTTAGCTACCACTTCACTATAGCCAGTTGCCCGGTAAATGCACCAGGAAGACTACCAAGTCATGTCTTATTGACCTTTCCTCACCTCTACGCTTACTAGGTATAATTTTTCCTCGCGCAAGTTAAAATTAGTCGACAATTTTCTCGGAGCTCTCCATTATCGCATTGATTTGTTCGTGCAGAAAAACCGTGAGGATAAAGTTCAAAAGATTGCCTGGCGTGAAGCTGACGCAATGTGATATTTCATTCGTCAATATTGCGTTGCTGGCATCGCAAATCAATGAGGCCCGAGCTCGCGTTCGGTCTCCGAGAACTGGGGGTTCGAACAGTCATTTCAGCGTCGTGTAATTGAGGATCAGTTGAAGGCATAAATGCGAGGTTGTCAAGATCCGCGATTTGGGGTTTCCCATTTTAGCATGCCATGATGCTCCTTTATCATTCAGTATTATCCCAGTTTATTTCATTTTGTTGTCAGATGGCAGGATAAAAACTGATTAACTTTCTTGCTTATGAGCTGAATTACATGGTCAGTCCAACTTTAAATTATCTGTAACTCAAATCTATATTCGGGTAACTTGCTTAAAATTTATTAATTACTTGAATTAGTTTCAGTGAATGAAAGTTTTACTTTTTCTCAAGGCAGTACTTTTAATGGTGTAAAAATAAATAATTATTGGAAAAATGACGCTCTGTATATTTTAAATCATTTTTATTTCTTAAAAGAACAAATGGACAAGTTATTTCTCGAACCAAAGAAAATATGGGTTAGAAAAAAATGTGTTTATTCTAGTAATGGCTCTTAGTCGACGTGATAATAACAGGTTACTTCAATTTACGGATTTGCCGTAAAACATGCAAAATCGCAAAGTTAATACAGTGTTATTCAACAATATTACTGTCAAGTAGGCTAAGAGTTAGCCAGGAGCATTACCTTTACGAATACAAACGTGCGGCAGTTTTGATTTCATTTTTATTGTTAAGCTTCGTGAAGACATGGAAGCCTAGTTATCGTTGTATAACTACTGAATAAAAAACATTTCATAACGAAAAACCATTAGGAATTGAATGCAAAGTTCCAACTACACCTATAATCTCCCACATCCGTGTAAACAAGGCTACAATAGAAAGTTCTTCCTCCTGAACACTCCCAAGCCGCCCTATCAAACAAAGCGCGCGTCGTGTCTGCAAGTCGGGCATAGTAACGCGGGGCCGGGAGGGCCAACAGCATTTGAAACCACCTGCACGTTCCGTGCTTCAAAAAGAATACGGTTTCGCATACCAGGCGAAGGCCGTCCTGCAATTTTGCGGAGCGCGGCTGCGTAATGACATGGAGGCCCGTGACGTCACCCGCGCGCTCGCAAATACTCCGCGGGCGCTCCTAATAATAATACGAGTGCGCGCCCGCGCCGCGAAAAGAGAGCAGCGGGCGGCGCGAGAGCGCGGCGGGAGGGCGTTGGAGGGCGCCGACGCCTGCAATCCTCGCGCGTAATAACGCACGCAGGGGACGTGCTTGCCAGTGCGCGTTGGGGAGGGATGTTCCTGCAGGCGAGTTTCTCTTTCGAATCGTTGCATTATCTTTTATTTTTCATTGTATTATAAATGAATGTTTGGAGCTAAGCGGCAACATTTATTGTTCTTCTTCTTCTTCTTTTTCTTCTTCTTCTTCGTTTTCTTCTTCTTCTTCATCTTGTTATCAGCTTTCCTTTATGAATATTTCTAGAACATATTTGGAATAATAGAGAGAATAGAAATGTGAATGATTTTGTGAATAATACATATCAAGGTGCGATTATTGTCACTAAAAGTGGATGATCTTGAATTAGGAATCAAGTGTCGCCAAAAGATTGCTCGAAATAATGGACTTCATGTAGAAATACAAAATGACAGAAGACGAAAACATTAAGTAAAAATATATCAATAGCAATAGTTACTACTTTGAATTAATAAAATAAGAAAAAAAGCTTACTTCTAATGGAATACATAATATATTCAATATTTATGCTAATGTGTAACCTGCTCTTTAATGATTTTTGCAACATATTTGAATTTCGCAATATGTCCTAAGAATGCATGTTTCCCTGTGGAAGGTGAATAAGAAGACCGTTGTGGATAAATGGACGAATTGATGGATGAATTAACAAACTGATGGATGAATGGATGAGTTGATGAACTCATTTCATGAGCGAAACGTGGAATTAATTAATCAATGGATAGATGAAATAGTCGAGAATGGATCATTTAAATAACGAACAAATGTTTAAGATAAATAGTGATAATAGTACCGATGAGGAAAACCTGGAGAACCCGGGACAACCGTCTGCGAACCCAATTTGTCAACTACATTTTTTTCAAAAATATTGCCCGCACCTATGGCAAGGGATGGTGCACTTCTAGCAGCCTATTCACCGAGGAATAGGCAAATCCCTCGAAGTTCACAATCGTGGAGTAACCCTGCACGGACGTGCGCCTACGGACAGTGTGGCCGAGACGCTCGCAGCCGACGCGGCGGGTCCGGTGAAGCGGGGGGGTGGAGATTAAGGGGCTGAGCGTGGCAGAGCGGGATGCGGCGCAAGACGGGGTGGGGCGTGGTGGGACAAGGAAGGATGCAGTACGGCAGGGCAGAGCATGCGGGAAGCAAAGGAGCAGGCGGGGCGGAGTGGAGTGGGATATGCGCGGAAGGGAGGGTGGCGGGGAGAAGGGTGGTGGGTACGGTAGGGGAAGCGCCGGCGAGAGCGGGAAACAGTGCGGCGGGACGGGGCGGGGCGGGGAGGAGCGTGGCGGGGCGGAAGTGGGCGGGCCGCGCTGCCGTGGGAGTGCTCCCATGCGTGGCGGCGGCTGGGCGGGTGGCGGGGCGTCGAGCGGCGGGGCGGGAAGCGTGTCAGGGGCGCGAGGAGCGCGCGGGCGCTGAGTCACTTCGCGGAACGCTCACTTGATCGCGCGATGTTTCCGCCGCGGCGCGGCTGGGCCGCCCGCTGCAGCACGCAGAGCCCGGAGCTCTCTGCGGTCGGTCGGCCGCCCGGGTCACTGTGCGTGATCAGGGATGGAATTTTTGGCGTAAGCTGACTGGATGTGCACTCGCCGTTTCATCGTTTAACTCCAACATTAATCCACTTCTTCATTTATTCGTTCTAAAATATTTGTCTAGCTAGCCGCGGGAAGACGAAAGAATGCGAGTGTCATTGACAGAGATCGAGTGGAAACGGCGCGCAGGCGAAGGGCCTGTTGCCACTGCGCACGTGCGCTCGCGCAGAGAGGCGGCGCCCGCCGCTGATTCTGTCAGATGCGCGTGCTGGGCGGCCGCATGGCGCACTGGGCCTCCTTCGACCTCGGTCACTTCGGCTGATGTGCCTCAGGGCGTCAAACGATGCCACTGCAGGCCTCTGGCCGGGAGGTTCTAGGGTTCGAGTCCCAACAGTGGCAAGGTTTTCGACACTAGTGAGGTAGCTAGGTCGAATGTACCAGCTGTTTGGAGAACAATTGTAGCAACCATCTGCTCTCATCGGTTTTCCGTGGTTTATCTGATTAACACCAGGGGAATGCAGGACAATTAACAAACGCCTCACGGACCGTGCAGGTTCTTTTCTTTCTGTTCCTGGTCCTATCCTCACCCATTACGCGCGCGCACACACACACACACACACACACACATGGATCACACTACCTCATACGTCGGGAGTCCATTAGGTTCATTGATTGTTTAATAATTCCGAGCGCGGAGTAGTAATTACTCATGTAAGTGTAGTGCATGTTTTGATTATGGGAGGTGGCTGAGGCAACTTCCTCCGCTGGATAGTGATATGTGGCGCTGACCCACGTCGGCTTGAGGGGATTTTCCCCACCAGATATCTCCCACCACCGGAGCACCGCCTCATCCGGGAGAAGCTCCAATCTCTCAACTGGTCTCCAGTTGGCGATTCTGCCTCGTCCACGTCATTAGTAGATGTGCGAACAGCAATCTTCGCATTCTGCTTTGCGCTCCTGCACATGGGGCCAGTCCATATTGTTGGTATCAAAATAGAATGAAATGGTTTCGATTTTCAAAATTTCTTCATAATGTCGCCCAACTTGTAATGCTGTATCGAAGTTTCGAGACGTGATTTTCGATGTGAAACACTGGTTTCCCTCCCTGGGTATAAAAGTAAATGCATTTAGTGGTACAACCAGAGGCGGGCATAGTCTAAAATAAAAGTGGGTCAACTTCATTTCAATGACCCCTTGGGTCTAGTTGCCTATTAAACTTTTTTTATTTACATATGACATATATTTCTAGGACATAAGAAAAACGTACTACAAGAGAATGCTCCATAGTCTTTAATGGCATAAGTACTAATAAATACAATTGATTTTATGGTAAGCTATTTGAAGCGTTGCCACATGGTTGAGAGAGCGCAAGCAGAAATCAAATCCTAATTCGAAATAAATAAAAATAGAAACCTTAACTTGCTTTAGAACGTTTTTATGCCTTGGATTATTTTTCTATCTCTGGTGCTATGATCTCCACGGGTTTCGGCTTGACGCCTGCGTACTACAGTAAATTGAGAGAGATTATATCGTTTGAATTAGGATATTTCCCGCGAATACGTGACGTCAGTGAATTGTTGACGTTAACATTTCACCGAAAAGTTTGGAGCTAAAAGCGAACTGCTTTGAATCTGGATGATGGGAGCACTTTCTCGAATCTCGGAGAGCGAAAATAAACATCGTCTTGACGAATTCACTTCCCATTATGAAGTTTGTGTATACTACTATCAGTATTTTGTCAACAAGTAAGCAAATGTACGATCTGACGAAGGAGCAAAAACCAGCTGAAGCTACGTCTGTCTTAATGAAAGTTTACGTCTCCAGAAAAAAACACTCAGAAGAATTCAGTCGTTAAAATGGTATTTCAGAGACGAAAAATGTCATAAATGAACTTGTACTATACTAACAGCCAGAAAAATTTAAAGTTTGAATTCTATATCATTTATTGTTCCGAATATCCTACAGAAATATTTGAAATTAATAAAATAAAATGTCGAACAATAAGCAAATCAAACACAAAGACATCAAACGTACAGGAAAATAATGTTTTTTAACATATGAATGCAACATTAGACCTTACAAAATGTAGTTAAAAGGAAAACATTTTGCAGAACCAACATGTGAGTATGTTATTAATCATTATTCACACACAAACGTTGAGCTATTTATATCCTGATGTATAACATGAAACATTCCTCTCCACAAACCCCGTTATGCAGATACGAAGCACACTTCTGGGAAATTCCCTAAAGCCGTGTCTCTTCCATCTATGCCTCTGCTCTACGCAAAATCGAGAGATGGGGCGACAGCAGAGGCTTTGTGCTAAGAGGCGGCGAATGCTCTGCGGAAGCTGCGCACACCAACGCAATGTCGCTTTCATGGCCATCGCAGGCTGCTGTCAAAGGGCAAGCACTCGCAAGAGCTTCCCCGATGTGCCCTTCGATACCCACACGAAATACTAGTTTTTTTTAAAATGTGACATTAAAGAGAATATAGTTGTACAATTAATTTGTAGATCTACGCCATTTTACCGGTTATTTTGTTGGGTTTAAATTTTTTAAGTTGCTTTAATTTGAAGTATTTGTGTCTATAAAAGTTTTTGAAATGAAGAAAAATCCCAAAGTTTACAATTTTGTACTCAATTTCAAACATGGCAAGAGTTTATAATTTTATCTACATATTTTGCGAGTTAATTAACTAATGAACAAAAAAATATTTGCCATCCTTCTTTCTAGATCAAGTTGTTAATTTTGAGTATTTGAGTTATATTTGCTTTCCTTTTATTAGGAATAAAACATAATTTTTAAGGAAATAATGTAGAGATTTAATAATTCTGCAAACCTTTGTATTAATGTGCACATTAGCCCCCCTCCCCTACAATACACTCCAGCGCTCCACATTCATTATTCGTTTTATATTGTTCTCATGCCTAAGTTTAACATAGTATGCAAACGTTATATGCAAAAATTTCTCAAGGGATAAAGATATTCGTAGAGTGACTTGTGATAGTCCGTGGTATCAAGATTTGTAGAAACCTATGATCCCTTTGTATATATTATATTCAACGAGTGTCTCACGATTTCGAATTTTGAAACTTTCTTTATTTCAAGAATTAGCATAGAGCTAATGAAATTCAGCCTTTTTTATTGTTTTCTGGGTGGTGGGGGCCCACTCCACAGAGTACGCAATGGGAAGGAAAAACAAAAATTGACCTTCTTCGGAGTAAAGATTCTCGCTGGTGCCTAGTGAGATTTTTTTGGTTATTTTTGCAAGACGTGCCGTTTTCTTGGAAAACTTACCGAAGCAGCAACCTCATCCATACGCTGATACAGTGCAACCGAAGGCCGGCAGAAATAATTTGAAAGAGAAGGCACTCACCTAAAAAATAGAAACAGAAGCATTATTAATACAGCGTTGTAGTAACAAGGTTCAGGCACGTTTTTCAATCGTTTTCCAAGCAAAATGTGTTAAAAAAAGGTTACAATAAATGAACGGCTACGAATTGTCAGTGCACTTGAAAAATAATAATCTCAAAAAATGTACCCTTTTCCGGATGAAGCCAAACAGTAGGTAAAGTCGTTTAGGTCAAAGACAACAATTTTTACTATATATTCCTGCTGTATTGTAAACTACCTTTGATATTTTTACTATTAAAAATACATTTCTTTCAAAACGTATTTCTTCACTTCACTAAAAAACGACACTTGAGATTATCACGTTTGTTGTGGATTGAAAAAATGTAATACGTAATTTCTGAAGAGAGTGTGAAACTCTCGCTTTGCATTTGAGAATTATTTAAGAAGGATAGATTAGGTATTTAGCAGTACGTATTTTAGAACCAATGTTGTAAACATCTTCGGACGAACATCTTCAACGAATAAATTTGATATGAATATTTCGCGAAAAGAGGCACAACTGAACAAAATGAACTATTAACAATAAATAAATGTAAACGAACAAACAATAGAAGTTCTAGTAACAGTAGTAAACGTTTCAACCAGATAAAATTCTGTTTCTTTGTTCGAGTTGTTCGGTTCCTTTGCATTTGAAGCGACCGCGTTCTCACAATCGCCCTCAGTCAAGTCACTCTTTCAGGAGCACTTGAATAGCCACATTAAGAATGTTTTATTCGGATTTTAAATTCTGGTGAACTCCACAATTTACTAATGCATGAATGTATTTTGATGAAATACCAATTGAAATACCACAAACAAACGATTGTGAAACCATAATTAAATCCAAAAGATACCACAACATAATCTACCGAAGGTTGGCATCTTATATCTTTGATTGATTATTTCGTATTTTTGTGTACGTCAACGATATGATCCCATATGTTTAGTGCATGTTTTCATTACGGAAAGCGTTCTTGTCTAGCTGGATGGTGAGATCCGGCACCGACTTACACGTCAACTTGTTGGTTTCCCTATCCAGGTATCTCCCACCAGCTGGACACCATTACAGCCGACAAGCAGTAAGCGTGGGGTAATGCAGTACATATAAGCGTATATGTGCGTAGGTGTAACCAAGGAGTGAGGATTGGACAAGGAAGAGGAAGAAAATATCTCGCACGACCCATGGGCGATTTGTTAGGGTACTGCACCGGCCTGGTGTTGATCGGAGATGCCATTGAAATTAACGATCAGAGCAGACGACCGCTATAATTCTTATTCATACAGAAATCGACCTAGCTTTCTATACAGTGTCGAAAATTCTATCACTGTCGGTATCCCTAGGACCTGCCAGTCAGAGGCACTACAGTGGCATCAATTGATGCCCTGAGACACCTCACGGTATCTTTGTCCGCGTTTCTCTGTCTCCGTACATTTGAAGCGGACCCACTCTCAAAATGTGCGTCCTCCAAAGTCTCCAAGTGGCTTCCGCGAGCGGAGTTGGCAGTCTCTTGGTCCCTCTCATCGTTGGCTGGGTCCGACCCACAGCTTCCGGGTGTGCCGTTTGAAGAGGCCCAGCGGCTGGGCCGCGGCAGCGGGGAGGGAGGCGCCACGGGCGCGGGCGGGGACGCCGATTGAACGGGCGACAAAGGCACCGCCGCTCCGCATATTCGACCTTATTACTTCCTTCGTAATAAAGGCCAGTTTACCCGGCGATGAGTCGCCAAAGCTTTGGAAGCGAAGCAAATCCTTTCGTGAGGAAGGAGAAGAGCGGCTACTGCTTTCAAAATTGCCAAAGAAATTTTGGCCTGAGAAACATAATACTAGCTCATTAGTATCTACTTAACTCACACGTTTCAGTTGATTAATTGTTCAGTGACTTTGGGCACGTGAGATGTGAAGGTCGTTATTCCCGTAAGTGTAGTGCATATTTATCCTCGGGAGGTGCTGGTGATTTTCCCATGCTGGTTAGTGAGATCCGGCGCCGTCCTACGGGTTGGTTTGCGTGGTTTTCCACTAACAGGTATCTCCTACCAGCGTGGCAGCACCCCGACCGAGACAAGTTCCCAACCGGTATCCCGGCATATGTAGCCTCGCGTGTTTAAGATTTTTATTTATTTTACTCTCTTCTTTCTAAAGTCGTACACTTGTTATTATTCGAATATGTTTTATTTGCGTACCAACTATACTCTGACTTCCACTTTTCCTAATTTCAAAATATCACCTGGATGGACCAAACTTCGAAACGAAATTTGTATCTAAATCTCCAAAACCTTTGGTAGTCGCTCCTTGTACCTTAACAGGATGCAGATATTGAGTTGAGGTTTGTTAAAAGCAGAAGGAAATTTGATAAGACTTTCTTGGCGAGTAGTCATGAGGCAATCATTGGCATGCAAGTCGGCCAAAAAATATTTAACCCAAGTCACATACACAAACGCAAATAATAGAATTTTACAAATATTGCCAAGATACTCATTTTCCTCCTAGTGTTTGAATATTATTTTTCTCTTGCACTTTCTCGATTTCTGAATCACGATATTCTATGATGATCAAACATCATGTTACTCTGTGTTAAAGAAATTTGGCTATAATTTTGTCTCTTTGACTAATAGTAGGTCAAAAAACGCGTTCGGGGATTGACCACAGGATATTTGCCTCTAGGATACCTCTTGAACTTTCCAGGGGATGGCGAACACTTCTCACCAGATGGCGCGACTTCCTATCGGCCCCTGCGACCTCCTCTGTGGTCGAATAGTGTAGCAACCAAGTGCCAGCCATTAGAGTCAATTCCACTCGGAGTTGGCAGCCTGTTAGCGGTTGACAGCTCAGAAAACAAACGACGGCCTCGATGGAGGGGACTATCTTCGAAATGAACGGGAACTCTGATGCAACAGTGTCAATATTTGGTCTGTCCCAAGTTATTTCTTTCTCGCATATCTTAAACTGGAAAAGTATAATGTATTCTTAGACAAACCTCTGTCCGTAATAGCCTTTTAACTTTTTGTAACGATATGACACGATGAAATGAAAACGTCCAAAGAGAGAATGTTGATACATTTATTGTTGCAATAAAAAACTTTTTGACGCTACCGGGTCTTAATACGTATTGTTTAAAGTAATTCAATTAATTTTATGACACATTAATGTCTGTAAATATTAATGAAAATACAATAAATAATTGTTACTCTTCAATAGTGATGTTAGTTGCAAACATTGTTACAAGAATTTACTACTATACTTTTAGTATGCCTGATTATTTTACCCTAATTTGCTATTGTACCACTATTAATCCTGTTTACATACGTTACATACGTTCACTAGACTCATTTCATAGCGTTCTCATATAACTGAATATTTAAAAATATGATTTCTACAAATTTGTGCATAGATACGATCCTAAAAATGTTTTAGTTTTTTATTTAAATGGAACTATGTACGAATATATTACTAGTCATATAGTAAACCGTCGTCAATAACTTCGAAGATCTGATCGCTAGAAAAATTCAATGCTTATAGTCACAAAGTACGTACACGTCTGTACCATTCTTAGAATCATTAATTATAAGGCAAATTAACAGAGTACTCTGTGTGGAATCGTTCCTTTGGACATTTAATTAGAGACTCAGGAACCATTCATGAAATGTAACTACAGGATGATTCTCAGAAGTTCTTCTGGCTTGAGGGTTTCATTCAGCGAATTTAATCATGAACAACAGGACTACATTAAATGCTTCCGTTCTGACAGCGACTGCTTTTCCAAGGGTACGAATACTCTTCGAACACGCACAATTGTCGCGCTTGGAATTGGGAAAAGTTAATAAACGCCATTCTTGGAACGAAACATGGCGCCGTTCTCTTTGAGTTACAACCTGTCCGGAATCTGTTTGGGATTATAAAATTCCACAGCATATTGAGAAGTGTTGCTTGAATCTAATATAACTGCCCGTACTGCGAATCACCTCGTTTGTTAGCGAATGTATTCTGAAACAGATGTTTTTGAGATAAACATCAAATTAAAAATAGAACTTGAAAATACGTGAAATTTGGGTCCAGAGAAAAATATACAGAAAAAATGGAACGAGATATGGCTTGGTGGTTTGAGAAAAAGATACAACAATATTTTTTCACATTAATTATTTTATACATCCTAACTAAGACATGCATACTTCTAATTACATACATCTAATTATTAGTATAATTGAGTAGGAATTGTCCATGAATACGACCAACTGACCATTTCTTACCCTTTAAGGTACTGTGTCAGATTAAAAAGTTGTATAATTTTGTGGACCTGAAATGAAATGTGTGTCAAGTAAGCTCTATAACACATACTCGTACGCTAGGTATTTCGATACTTTGTGCAAGTAAAACATAGTTAAATTATTTTCTTACTTTATAGAGAACCTTCGTATGAGATAATCCAAAGAAGTTTCAATAAAAATTGAGCATTACTAATTTTACACCAACTTTCCCAAACCTAATATTATTCCACTACGTCTTGAATTTTGGATTCGTGGTAATAATGGAGGCCCTCAGGATAATATCCGCAAATCTCAACCGACCTCGCATTTTAAGATAGAAGTGTGATGGTAAATTCCTGCCATATATACATATATATATATATATATATATATATATATATATATATATATATATATATATATATATTGAAACACATAATGTGTTTCCTTACACTAATTAGAACATTAGCGTAAGTAATCAGTATATATTTTGGACAGCGCGGTACGTACGTCAAGCGCGGCGAACAACGATGGGAACGAGCAACGGTCGCTACCGCCGCCGTTGCCGCCGCCGCGAGGACAGCGTGAGAATGTCGGTTACGAACTGGGCAGCGAACGGCGAAGATTTCAGCCGTTAGGACAGTCGCGGAGAAGTGGCCGGTAGGTACGGACGTGTGGCGAAGAGCTCGCCGTTAGTGCATGGACAAAGGGAACATGCGGTATATTTTGTAAAGTAGTAGCAACTGTAAAACAATAGGTACGTGAAGTAGAGATCGAGAATATTATTAGGATGAGAGATCAGCGACGAGAGAACAATCGATCGCGCTTGTATTATTTATCGCGGTAAGAATAACACCGGAATTGTGTGGTGCGGAACTAAGGCCAGCACGTGTAGTAGCCGTGGGTTAAGTGATTAAATCCAGCGACGGAAGATAATCAGAGTGAGGTGCAACACCGAGGTACCAGGAGCCGAAGCAGGAAGGATTCGCAAGGTCATCAGTTGAGGCGATCGTTATGCCATCAGCCGCCGACGACGCCCAGCTGCTGCGAAGGTCGGCGACCCCTGCCGACACGAGCCGTGCTCCAAGCATCGAAGGTATTGGTCGGGGCCCCGCAGGTATGATAATATGTATTACACCTAATCTTGGTACCAAGGCAGAGTGTATAAATGTTGTTAGATCATGTAATTAACAAATCTGGTTTGTGAATAAATGCTGTTCATGATTGTACTTCATTTATTAATTAACTTTCCTAATGCTATACCAACTTATCGTAGGGACCCATTCACGGAAAAGATACCCTTCTTTAGTAATTTCTTGCAGTGAAAATACCCGGCATCACCAGGTACGTCACAATATATATATATATATATATATATATATATATATATATATATATATATATATATATATCACATGCTGAAATCACAAATGAACTAGGATTTGGAGAAACCCTCAAATTCTACCTTGAAAAATTTGTCCGTAGTGAAAGTGAACGTGGATGAAAACAGAAAAAGCCATTTTACTCGAATCAAACTTCGGTTGGGATATGCCATTATTATTATTATTATTATTATTATTATTATTATTATTATTATTATTATTATTATTTATTATTCAGCCAAAAATAAGAATTCGCATAACACCTAGGTGATTCCTTGAGAGAAACTGCGTCGACCAAGGACCCGCATGTTGGTCCTTGGGCCGGGACCGCCACGCTGGGACAACAGGAAAAGAAATTATCTCCGCTTAAGTAATTCGCGTAATTGCGGTTGTTATTAAATAATCGGAGCGGTTTACATGTCGCAGCCACCGCGCGCCGTCGCTGACGGGCGTGACGTCAGCTTTCTAAATATACGGCGCCTGGGGAGACCGCACCACGCGGGGAGCGACGTGTTGTGTGTGTGTATGTGTGTGGGGGGAGAATAGGGGAGGCTGCACATGCAGGTAATGCGACTCTGGTAAAGAATGCGAAAAAATGCTGAGCGAAGGAGTATGATGGAGAGAGAGAGAGAGAGAGAGGGGGGGGGTTAAAGAAGACGGAGAGATTGAAACTCAGAGATAAGAGTCATTGAGTAGGAGAAAGATGCGAAAATGAGAGAGGGGGACAGTGAAAGGGAGAGCGGAAAAATGAGGGGGAATGACAGAAAAGGGAAAATAAGAGGAGGAAGAGAAAAAGAGGATGAGAGAAATATCCGACGTGTAGGTTGGCACCGGATGTTACCATCTTTCACACAGGGAACATAGCCACCTCCGGGGACCTATTACACTAAAGGGACTAATGACCACACCAGTTGGCGTGCTTGGAAACAACAATCAATCTACCGAATACCAAAGAGAAGGCAAAACAGCCCTCCTTATTTATACCCAGCATCAATGGAGAATTTAATTCAGTAGTCAACAAGCAATATAACAGCAAGCCTACAATACCGTTTAATGTTCTGTCGATTCGGTAGCTTAGTGGTCGAAGCAACTGGGTGTAAACCAGGAGACACGAATTCGATTCCGTTCGAGGTGACTAATTCTTTGAACAATTTGAATTACGAGAATATTAATCTCGTGCAGAGAGTAAAAGGAAAGAGATAAATGAGTTGAAGCATCGGGCGTCATTATAAGCAATCCCTTTCATTTACATGTGGAATCTAAATTTCCTGTTGTTTCACTTTTTCTCTGACAATTTCATCACGCTCTTCTGAAATAGTGATGCGTATTTCTGCCATTAAGGCTGTCCGAGATCCGAGCATTCCTTTATCTAGAGCGTCTTAAAGACGACAGAAGAAAGGCGCTGCAAACTAACTCGTATATTTCTACTTTATATTCGGAAAATTCCGTGAAGATGTTACGTTTTTGTTTTCTTCAATTAACTTTGTTCTTCAATTTGAAGGTGAGCAGATAGGGACCGAGTAATGTTTCTTAAGCATTCTATAAAACGAGATCGTTTTGAAGCTTCTATTTTATTTTTGTAGATTCAGCTCTTCTTGGGACCCCAACCCAGCCCTAGGATGGGTGGTTAGCTTCTGTCTGCTTCCAGTAGTAACTCGATATCTGTGTAAAACTAAATTGATTGAAAAGGGACAGAAATAATATTCGTCGACAAAATTAAATAATTGATTGTTTGAAAAAATTTAATCTCATTTAGCAATATTACAGTGTTTATTCATGGACGATATGGTGCATCGTACGTACCGGTTGGCAGTACACGGTTGTAATGTATAGATTATGGCAGTTCGAAGTTAGTAATGAATAAGAAGCTATTCTGACCTTTAAAACAAGGATTCAAAATAAGACTAAAGTGCGGAATTTTCTTTCGTATTATGAGAGTTTTTCCCTAATTCTTTGTTTTTAAATAATTATTCATGGAAGTTTTTTTACCTGAAGTAACTGTAAAAGATGGACATTGTTTCGTTCAAATCGGAAGAAAATACAATAGATATCAACTTCAACGAAAATAAATGCGCTCAGCAGAAAATGTACAAGAATTCAAAACTTTTTTCAATAAACAACAAAGTTCGTGACGCCCAAACGAAGCCAAGACGAGAACTCGGAGTCGGAGAGAAGTGCCTTGTCTCTACGACTGATCCCTTTGTGTTGCGTTCAGAGTACATTTCAGCGCAGCTGGCCGCAGCGCGGAATCAGACGGCAGGGTTCAGCAGGTGGTTTCAGTAAGACGGAGGGAGACGCAGCGGTCGGACTTCGCCCCGGTGGAGCTCCTCGGGTGGCACAGCTCAATTCGCGGATCGTCTTCACGGTGGAATAAACAAAATTAAGGCAGAATACGAGAATTGTGTCAAAATCTCTATTAATTAAGGTTGTGTAATGCAACAAAAGTTTAATAATTGTGTCATAATGGACATAATAGTTGAAATTTAAAATCTTCCAAACGAATTTCTAAGTGATATTCCTATTTCGAAAATAGTATATATTTAAAAAGGATTAGAGTACTCTTTCATTTTATAAATGTCAATACTTTTTTTTAATTTAAAAGATAAGTTTAGCAATTATTAGTTTTACTTGTTAAATCTATCAGCTCATATCTAGGGTTTGTGATGATTAAATCAAGATTCTATGATATTTTGTTTTCCTGATTTTATGATCAAACCGTTATGTTTGTTTCCAGAAGAAAGCAATTCCACCATAAACTCAATATTCTCTTTTATATCTTACAAGTGGGGCATAGTAGTACTTCAAGTACATTTCTCTTCGATAACTTCCCTTTCCAAATAATGAGGAATGAAGTTTTCATGTTTTCTTCGTTTTTTAACGACAAAGTTGCGCGTTATCTGCAAACAAATGCAGGTGTAGGCTTTTTCAGTCACGCTAGTCACATCGATCAGGAAGGTCTTTAGGGTCATTAACTTACATTTTAATGTATTTTATTTTGAAACTAAAATTTTGCATATTTAGAATTGGGTGCGAAGTCTAGATATTCCACTGTATTTCAATTTTGAAGGAGAAACATAGAAAGGGAACCAACTTCCCCAGGCATAGCTTCTACCGCGCCTGAAACGCCACGAGTTGTACGCCAGTGAAGTGCGCCCACGCGCACGCGGAGTGGTTGCCTGCGCTTGACACCTCCCCCGAGGGCGTCCACGGCACGCGTGCGCGCGGATTCCGCAGCGCACCGTCGCACGCGACTGTTGCACGGGGCGCGGCTGGCGAGCGGCGGAGAGCGTTGCCCCCGACCGGAGCGACGCCGGCAACCCGCACGACGCGGTGCTGCGCTGCCTCGGGGTATGAACTGGCGGTCCCCGACCTTAGGTCGTCGGAAACGAGTAAATGCGCGATTTTATAACAGTGGGATACTAGTTCGAATTGTTAACGAACGTGAGTGCCTTTGCATTTCAGTAAACACTTGTTAAAATGAATTCCAAAAATCGAAATAATTTGCGTGCCATAAAAATCCTTGTCATCCGATTATTATATTTATCCGTATTATTGTTTCCTTGTCGTGGCGCAAATTTTGTTCCTGTTACGGTGTAAGTAATGTTAAGTGAGTAAGAGCTAACAAGGGTTTACATTAAAATGTTTATTGAACTGTCGTTTTATTAAAATAAAATGCATGTATGCAATAAAACCTAATTATAAATGCCTATTTAATCACAAAATTCGGAATTATTGTGCATTGTTAATAAAAATATTTTTTTTAATTGTAACAAATTATTAAAGGTAACTCAAATATTATGAAACGATTCTAAAATTTGTTCGTATTTAACATTTTTTTATTTCTGATTGTTATGTGAGTGAATGAGTGTTTCACTTTATTAGTAATAAAACAGAAAACGTAAATAATGATTCATTTTTTCTGCCGACCAGTTGTTGGCGACTGCTGTTTTAATGTATTGCCTCTGGGAGTACAACTTTTTATGGGTAAATTTTTGGTCGGTAAGCTGATTTCTTTCGTAAAAAAGGAGCAATTATTCAAATATTATTCAAACATATCAAAAATATTATACTTCTACCATGTCGTTTTACTGTAATAGTTATTGATTGATTGTAATAGTTTTCATTGAAAAATTGCAAAATATTGAGTATTGTTTGCCATAAATGACCATCATCAAAGGATAGGATACCTTCATCAACAGAGGAATACTGTTATATTTCTAGCCAATGTAAAGAACTCTAATTTCATAAGATCTTTAAACATATTGTGAATTTACTTTGGTGATAATAAAAACGAGACTAATCGACTAATATCGAAACTTTTCCAGCACTTGGTCTTGTGAAATGCTAATTTGGAGACTCTAATGACTTAGAGTAGTTGTTATAATGTAGGTACTATTTTTTAAAGATATATTAAATTTAAGGAATGTATACGGTTATTTATGAGCAATCGCATAGCAAAACCCTTAGCAGGTACGAATGGTGCACCCTCCTCCCCAACCGATTTCACTCTACCTGCTGGGGATGAGAATGTCACTGTTTTATGGCACTTTGTATTTAAGACGTAATCTTTATTTCCCCACTAAATGTCTCCATGTAAGTCTTATGGACTAAGGATTAGGTATAGTGGAAACTGGAGACAGGGAAACTAGTATAACGCCTTATACTGTATTGTCCCAGAGTGGTACTCAAGCTAAAATAGTAATTCTTACACTGACTGCAGATTTTCGTTTTCTTTCTTTATTTATTTTCTTCTTTCTTTTCAAAACTGTATGTATCTCCTCGCCATCAGCATTAATTTTAAATATCTTAGTAATGGTCTTAACAGACATTTCTTGACGTACGTACCAATTTAGAGGTCAAACTTTCCATCTTCATCTCCGCGAGTGACACACACACACACACACACACACACACACACATATACACACCTCTACAAATACTTACATAAATACGTACATACTGTATACAGTATGATGGTAAAACTACGTTTCTCATTTCAGGGATCCTCTAAACAGAATTTACATCCGAAATATCAAAATTTACTTTGTAGTCTTTGAATACATTCCCTCTATAATTAGTGTAGTCGAATACAAGTAAAAAATGGACGAACGGAAAGAAATGCAACGAACCTGATAGCCTCAAATAAAATTAAAATTTATTAGCATCAGCTATTAGAGTCAGTTTTGGAACATGAACTGAACTGCAAACAGATGTAACCAAGAGAGAGAAGATTGCGTTTCATACAATTATCTTAATTTCGTTCGCAGATGTAGAGCGTGGCGATTGGATACCAAAGATAATTATCGAATGAGGGATCGCGGCGAAATGAACCACGCCCACACTAGTTTTACGGCCACAAAGCGAATTATTTTTGTCCTTTAACAGATGCAACGTACTGCGTTCCTGACACACAAAAGCGCCAATGACGTCAACGCAGAAGCAACATTCTTATAACGGAAACTTCCCACTGCTGCAGAAACGCCCAGTTTTCAGTAAGCACTTGCTGTGAATACTAGTGGTTTGACTTTCTTGTCCTAGCATTTCTTTTTAGGCATGATAAATTTAATTTAAGACTTGAGAATTGAGAAATTGAATGAATTTTATAGTATTTTACAAATTTCAGAAGAAGTGTTGATGGTCAATACAAATGTTACTTAAATAGTGTGAATACTGTTTTGAATCTCGTAAGAAAATGTGATAATCGTTTCTTTAAGTACGAACGTAGTACTATGCAAGAAAATAGAAGAATGATTAAGTCGTTTCGGGGGAAGCATTCCCTTATAATTCTACTTCGAATTCTGTATCGAAATAATAGAAAATAATTTCCGTAGTTTTAATTCCTTATTTCACTTTCTTTAACAATTACCTTACTTTGTACGTTCGCTATTTCATGAATTCTTTCTCTTCTTCTTCTTCTTCTTCGGCTGTTACCCTCACGAGTTTGCCGTTCTGGATCTCCATATATCTCTATTCTTCCAGTCTTCGTTTTGGAGACTTCTATCTTCCATCGCTTCACTTACATAGGCTTGCCATGTCAAAACGGGTCTACCCCTCACCCTTCTTCGTTCTGGTGTCCAGTGTAGGAGTTTCCTAGGCCATCTTTCTGTCCCCATACGTTGCACGTGACCATACCATTGGAGTGTTTTATTTTCTAGTCTTTTTGTGATGGACGTAGTTACCCCTGCTCTGTCCCACACCACTTCATTTCTAATTCTATCCAGTCTGGTCAACTGTAGACACCTTCTCATATAATCCAGTTCTACTGTTCTTATCTTGTCTCTCCTACGTTTTGTCAAAGGCCACATTTCCGCTCCATATAACAATATGTTTTCCACTATACTCTTAAATATTTTCCTTTTGGTTTCCAGACTTAAACCCGAATTCCAAAGAATTCCATGGAGTGCCCTTGTCGCATTTTTACCCATGCCTATTCTTGTGCTGATATCATCATCCACCTTTCCATCATTCGTGATTAATGTTCCTAAATATTTAAATTTCGAACAAGATTCTATGATGTCATTCTCCACTCTAATATCCGTTTGTTTTCCTCCAACACACAAATATTTAGTTTTATTAAGATTAATCTTGAGACCCCATCTTTCATAGCTTTCCTTTAATTTCCTGAGCATATACTCCATATCGTCTTGATCAGCGGCAAAGACAATCTGATCATCAGCAAAAAGAAGCGAATGCAGTGGGCAGTCATTTATATACACTCCCATTCTCGAACATTTCCTGTACCAATCTTCCAGAACTTGTTCCACATATATATATATTAAAAAGGAGAGGTGATAAACTGCACCCTTGTTTTAAACCTTTCGTTATTTTTATTATACTTGTTAATTTATTTCCCAGTTTAATACACGCTTCAGTATTCTGATATAACTTTTGTGTCAAATATATCCATTTTTCGGACACTTTAAGTCTTCTCATTGCAGACCATATTTTTCCTCTGGGCACACAATCATAGGCTTTTTCTAAATCAATAAAAGCCATATGCGTTTCTAGATTGTGCATTCTATTCTTTTCTATCAGCAATCTAACACAGTGTATATTATCCAGGCATGATCTACCTCCTCTAAAACCACTTTGTTCTTCATTAAAAGTTACTTCTTTTTCAATTTTCTCTTTTAGAATACTGGCGAATAGCCTAGCTATTGCCGGGATGACACTGATTTCTCTATAGTTTGCACATACACTTTTATCCCCCTTCTTGTATATAGAGCTAATATATGCAGTGTTCCATTCCTCTGGGATGTCTCCTCCACTCTCTATCTTGTTCAAAAAAAATCTTTTATATAATGTAATATTTTATCCCCTCCAAATTTCAGTAGTTCCATTCTCACATTTCCAGGTCCCGCTGATTTATTATTGCCAGCTTTCCTTAGTGCTATTTTTACATCCAAAATTGTAATTTCAGGTTGATGTTGGTATGTATTAATTGGGTCCTCATCCACCATATATTGGGGTCTATCTTCTTGTAAAAGTTGTTCATAATATTCTATCCATTTATCTGATTGAATTAATTGCAATTTAGTACTAGTCACATTGCTTCTCATATTTTTTATAATTTTCCAAGCATTAGAAGATCTATTATATCCTATAGTATTATCGAATTCTTTCTTAAAATTATATTTCTATGATCCCAATTTATACTTCCAGTTTATTACATTGTGCTTATATTCAATTTTTTATTAAAACTCATAAATAATATTCTATAATACATTAAAAAATATTGTAATTTAAATATTTTGTAGCATTGAAGATAGACGCAATGCGACCGAAAAAGCTTTATGCAGCAATAAATACTTAACGACACAACAGTGCCTCATATTTATTTCTGTAATAATGAATTTGAGTTCAAAACACACACACACACACACATCATTACTGTTAGCGTGTTCGACCACAGGTGAGAACGATCGGAGAGAGCACAAACAGTCGCAGGCTCTGCACCAGGGCTCCGCCGGCTGAGTGGCAGCCGCGGACGCGCATCTTTCACAGCCGCAGGTCCTGGCGTCAGCGCCCGGGCGCACACAAGGCCGAGGGTTACGTCGTGGTTACACATCCTGTTGACACATTAGGAGCGGAAGGTTCCAAACACCTGACGTCACAGGCGCAAAAGCCGCTCGCGGAGATACCTTTTCCGCCGCGCCGCGCCGCGCCGCGCCGGCGCCGGCGCGCCGCAAGCCGCTTCCCCGGCCGGGGTAGGTAGCACGGTGCGTTGTATTACAAGCAGATGCTTTGCAATTCGAACTTCAAGGGCAGCCACACGCATTCTGTTGGTGGTTCAGCCATGTGACCGATCATTTTGGCTCTGATGCGAAAGGGTGGTCAGCTAGTAAAAATTACAATTGATCCGCATTTGAGAAGGTACACAAACCAACGACAGTGCTATAACGAAAATAATTAATACTGTATTACGAAAAGATGCAAATTAATTTCTGTTACATTTCTAAAAGTGTAATAAATTACCCTTTACATCAAGACTCAAGCATTATTTTTCTACAGATAAAATAACAGATATAATAGAAGTTAAATAATTTCATTTAAACAAGAGACAGATGGCATTCGATGTTCAGCCAGCGCCACCTACAAAGCAGCTTTTTAGATGGTATCGCTCGTAGGTGGCATTTATTTAACGCACTCGAATAGCAGGTAATCAGTTTTAATAGTAGGTACATGAGTCAAGGTAGAACAGATAGTACACTTCGATTACATTTTTTAAAGTAAAATTGATTGCTATCAGTTTAATCCCAGTCTCCATCGGAGGTTTCGATATATTGGTCTGATTTTTGTAAGCAGGTGAAAGCAGTCGTTTTCCGATACCTCTCCGAAGTTAAATTCGGCACTGTAATTCTGGTACAAACTATCGTATGAAACATGTAATAATTTTGGAAACCATTCTACACTGTTGATGGCTCGGTGTTTGGTTTAAAAACTCACTGTGATTGGTAGAAAACTATAATGGAGTTGTACCATTGTCCAAACCAATGAATTTCAAAGGCGAGTGACTATTTACTACGATTACATATACGTACATTTCCCGGAAGAAAACGTACACAGAAAGAGCTAGTGTGGAATTTACATGGGAAATAGAAGCTGTTCCGACAGACCAAAAAATAAAATAAAATTAATATAAAATAAAATATATAAAATGAACCATAAAATAAAATAAAATCAAGGTATTCCTGGAATTGCTTTAGAAGTAGTATTTTATTTATTTATTTATTTATCATCAAAAACAGTGTGAGACATACTATGGGAAGAACTACATATGAGCTTGTTTTCTTAAGCTCTGTGATCCCTACATAACTCATATACATTTTAAGTTGAATTAAGAATGTCACAAAGAGTATTTTTGGTAAGATTTAAAAAAAAATATATTATCTCTATTATATATATAATATAAAAACTATTTAGAAAGACAAATAAGCTACAGTTTTAAGGTATTACCACCTATCGTGCCTTTCCTGACGTAATAGACTTCTGTCCCAATAGAGAAAGGTTATTTGAATAACTGTCCTCACTAAGCTAAAAAAACCAAAAAAGGTGCCCGAATAGTGAAGATATATTTACACCCAAAAGCACGACAAGCGGGCATCCCAACATTTGCTCAAAGGATAAGGGGTACTGATAAAAAACATGTTCGAGATGCAAGTAAAAGTAAACATAAAATAAAAGATTAGTTAAAGACGGACAGATAGTAATCGTGTTTAAATTAAATTAAGTTCATGTGATATGAATTTTCTATTAATGTTCTGAGCAACCTCATTCCAATCATTGCTCTTACTTCAAAGGATTGTAGTGCAAGACATTGTAATAAATCAAATAATATAAATGCACTAAAATAACAAACATACAGATTCGATACAAAAGAATAATTGAACAAACATTGTTTTTGACAATTCTAATAAGTATGATATTGCTTTTTCTGTCTGAACAGAAATTTCAATATTTTCAATTATGAATGGTAACGTTTCGCAATTACCCATGGCCTTTGAAGTTGGTTTATTTCGCGTTTAATTGAATTGATACTTAATTTTGCAAATTAAATCCCTTGGAGTACTATGTATCAGCATCATCCATATAACATCCAATGTTCTCGTTCAGTTAAAACTTGAATACTTGCAATATCGTAGATTACAAGAGTTATTGATGCGCAAGGTAGAAACCCGCTTTGACAGTGTTCGTCGCCACCAACCATGCTATTTTATAACAATGGATTCGATGAAATATATCTTTAGGAATGGTAAAATTCAATGGTTTTCACAAAATGGAGTCATTTCTTTTGCCAATAAAACTTAAACTTTCGTTTGTATTGCTTGATAATCAGTCTGATTTTTTATTTAAAAACCGTATTCGTGATTATTACATGTGATTCGGTGATCTTGCTTTAGTTGTCTGAATTTCTAAATGGAGTTTACAACACTCGTGTTGTCAGGAAATACACAATTTTAGAAGCTGACTTCTTCTTTAGGGACAACATTTTCTAGTATTTTTTTTAAATATTACTGATAAAAAATATAAAATTTCATCAACAAAATATTCTATTTACATGGCCAATACACAAATATTATGGTAACGTTGTTAATTAGGACATTTGTAAATAGAATTTATTATGACGATACATGGCCTTCGATTACGCAGTATACTCTTTATGAAATATTTTTAGAATATCACATTTTCGTAGAAATTTCTTATTGCTATGGATTACGTATATAATTAAAATAATTATATTTTATCTGAAGTGGCAAAGCCCATCGACAGAAACGTTACCAGGGATTTCAAGCAATGAAAGCAAACATTTTGTATGTACGTATTTTTTGTATTAAGCGTAGAAAATCATTGTTTGATCCATGGTAAATGAAATAGGTCGGTGGTTGTGTAAAGGGTCAGTAAATTTAACGATCGTTGAGAGAAGGATGAGAGCTTGTAGAGGACAAATTAATGAGCCTCTGATCCACCATTGATTCTTAAATGTGCCCAAATTGAACATTTAATGAATTCAAATCGAGCTTAACTTCAAAGGACGAGTTATGTTAAATCGCTGCCAAGTACCATCGTTACCTAGTTCAGGATAGATCGATCGTTTTCGAGCATCCTTGACGCGCTCAATTCAAGCACAGGAGTGCGACCAGCAAGGCTTACGTGGCTTGTTGGCAGGGAAGCTCAGCTTGCCGAGTCTGTGATGAGCCGGCTTTAAAACTATTGCCTCTGCTACCTGCATAATTTCACCAGTTTCATTCGCCGATGGCCCAAGGAATTGCGAGAGTTTTATTGCCAGCGTGTCGCAGGCTCGTCAAGACACTCTTGCCCGTGAGTAGCTGTTATGTGAAGATACTTGCCACCAGTGGGACTCGATGCCACAAAATGTCTTCCCGATGCTGTTAACCACCGCGCTCCTACAGAGGAGAAGTGAAAGTGACTCTGAAAATTACGCGTGAGATTAGATTAGGCACAGGCTAGAAACATCAATTAAAGTAGGTTTGTTATTGTTGTTTTGTTTATTAAGAATTTTACTTTCCTTTCTATGTTTGCTTTCCCTTTCGTGGAATAACAAGATATTTCACACTTTTCACACTTTTCCTCAGGTTTCGACAGATCTCTCCCCAGAAAAATCGAACTTGCTTACAGTAGAGTCACGATAATCCGAGATTCCGTGCAATCCTGGGTGGCCTGATGAGCGCCAAGTGATTTAACAAGCAAACAAGAGGCGATAATCAGAAGCTGGCTCTTGACGGGATTGGCAACATTGCGTGCAAGGTCACATGTACAGCGATCGGTGCCAGTGTCAGTCTACCTCGCTACATGGTTGTGATCGATTCGTGTATGTATCTGTAATTTTAATAGTATCTACACATTAAAAGTGATTTCGTCGTACATTGAAGTTGGAAATTTCTTTACGGATTTTTCTTTTTCCCGTGTAATCCGAGTATTTTTTTATTCTGAGGTAACATTTTCTTGGATTATCGCGACTCTACTGTACTCCCAATACTTTGCCAGCGGCATGGTGGTGCGAGGCGTGCCATTGCGACCAGCAGGCAGGCAAACTTGACATCCCCAGTATATAGGGCCCTTTCGTCAATTATTGTTGATCGCTTCATTACTAGCAATTCTGGCAGTGTATATTTTGGTTGGGAGGTAGCGGTGTTCTTTGCGCGATGGATGAAGAAATCCGGTACCGACCCCCTGTCGGCACTAGCCGTGAGGAAGTAAATATGGTTAATTAAAGGTGTTGTCTGATATCAAAAAAAAATATTTTGCTAATGATCGTTTCGATCATCCTCAGAGCTTGCAGCTTCCGGGCCGAAAACAAAGTTCTGTTCTCTCTGTAAGTGTGTGTAAGGGGAGATGATATGTCACGGAATGGGAAGGGAAGATCGCTCGCATTCCGTGCTCCTTTTGTTAGGGTACTTCTCCGGTATTCGTCTGGTGTTAATCGGAGAAACCACAGAAAATTGCCGATGAGAGCAGTCGGCCGCTAGAATTCTCCAACAAACAGCTTCAGAACTCGAAATATCTGGTTAGTGTCGAAATTCCTGCCACCGTCGAGACTCGTATCCCAGAACCTCTCGTTCAAAGGCTCTGCAGTGACATCAAATGACGCCCTGCGCTCCCTCTCCCGCTCCCTCTTTCGTCAAGCTCAGGCGCTGCCGAGCGGGAGGCGAACGCTCTTCCACGGCGCGGCCGGCGGGCTGCGTTTTCCCTTTCTCGAACCGGTCGCGCGGCCACCGCCGTCGCTGCCGCCGCCGCAACGACAGGTCACGAGGAATCCTAAGGATTCCCATTGTGCCCACGCAGGTGGCGACCACCACGCGAGCGGGAGGCGCGGTGCGGGTTTCATTTTCAACCGGCCGCGCGCGGAGCGGCGCACCCGCTTTCATTGCGCGGGACGCTGCTCGGACAGACTCCGCCTCGCCCCAAGCCGCTCCGCCACGCCACGCCACTCCACGCAACGCCACGACTCGCCTCATCGCTCGGCCTCGCCCTGCCCCGCACCTCCCGGCTCACCACAACCCGCTCCGCCTCACTCCACCCCACCTGAAACCGTTTGTCCCCGCCCCGCCACACCTCACATCGCTCTGACCCGCCCCGCCCCGCCCCGCCCCGCCCCACTCGGCCCCTGCACCTCGCTTTAAACCGCTCCGCCTCGTTCCACCCGTTCAGTCTCGCATCGCTCGGCCTCGTCACGCCCAACCCACGCAACTTCCCCTCCCACATCCCGCTCCACACACCCTCCTGATCTACCCCACCACGCGCCGGTCTTCCCCGCCACGCCTCGCCCCACCTTGCCCCACCACGCCTCACATCGCTCGCCCCCCCCCCCCCGCTTTGCTACAATATCCTTTGGCAAGCTCCACCCCGCCTAGCACCGCTCGACCCCGCTCCCCCCACCCCGTCTCGATCCAAACCCGCCCCGCCTCCAAACCACTCCACAATGCCATTCCATTCCACTCCGATCTGCTCACCAACCCACCCCGCTGCGTCCGCCACGACCCGACCGGCCACGGTACACTCCGGCCCGCCCTGCCGAGCCGCTTTCCGAGATCTCTACGCACGTTTCCGTTCCGGGAACGACCGGCGACGGTCTCGCGAAATGTTGCTGAGTTTCTGGAGAGCCCAGAGCTCTCAGCTCCCACATAAATTTCCTGCATTTCCAGCTCATGGCACGTACAGAAACGACCGGTGGCGGTCGAACGAAATATTTCCGGATTTCCCGAAACCAGCCAGGTTATTGAGTGCTCAAACGAAAATGTGTTTTACATAATGACACTTCGTGGAATGAGCTGAAGTGACTACGCGAAATGTCCGAGGGATACGCGAAACACACCTCGACTCTGAGCGCCGAAAATGAAATAACATGTCACTTTATATCTCGTATAGACAAAGATGTGAATAATGTAAATTGCAAATTGTAACAATACGCCAAAATGAGAAAATTAAATGACGTATGGCGCTTTGAGTTGCCGTACATGATTCAGTGATCTCGTCGCTTGACTAGGTTTCAGACTGTTTAATGGAAGGTTACGCGAAATATTTTTGTATTTCTCAAAACACTCGGTGAGTCTGGGCTAATACACAAATGAATATTCCAAGTGATTTGTTTAATCAAGGAATATATGAAATAAATAAGTCCCAACATTATTCCAATAAGAAGAAAGTAGAAATACGATTTGTTTGTTGATATTGTCGAAAAGAGAGATCGTTTCATTGTAACAGATTTGGTAATAGAAAGAACATTTTCTAACTTTTCTGACAGCCATTTATCTTGGCGAGAAATACACCGTTCCTGTTTTTCACTGCAATCATTATTTTCCTGAAAACATAAAGCTCAACACTACAAATAAGCATTCAATTATTTTAAGCAGTTTAATTTAATTTTACAATAATAAAATGTGTTGCCTTGATATCCTTACTATGAGATAAAAATCTAGCTAATTACTACATTTTTTCGTGAAGAACATGACAATTCTCCCCAACACATGTCTTTCCCGAAAGTTCTGCTATTTCAATTCAGTATGAAATCTATTAGAAAAAAATGAATCACGTCATCCAATCTCATACGACGGCGAAGCAGAAATACAAAATTATACATGAACGGAGAATATTGAAATCTGAATCGAAGACGAGCACGAGAGAGGTGAGAGAGTGAGTGAGTGAGAGAGAGTGAGAGAGAGAGAGGGGGGGAGAGGGGGAGAGAGAGGAAAGGTATTTAATTTTAGACCGGACGAATGCTCATCTGCAAATGGCGGGATTCCATTCATGTCGAGGAGTGCTAGCTGCTTTGGAGATCGCACGGCGCTGACAGGCCGCGGCAACGGGCAAGAGATCTTCACGCGAAAAGTTTGAGTTTCTCACTCGCTTCTAAGACCGAGAGATATTAAGCCGTAAACGGGATGAATAGATTCAAAAGATTTCAAGATAAGCAGGTGGCAGGATGTGAGCACAAAGAGGAAGTAAGATTCGCAGAGCATTTTCAACCAGGCGAGAGCATCGCCAAAGGCAAAATAGTTCTTAATGTCAATATCCATCTAATTCCGGTAATGCTGGAATTAAATAGCGTGTTGGCCCACCTTTGGCCTTGATTACAGCTTCCACTCTCACAGGCATACTTTTAATCAGGTGCTGGAAGGTTTCTTGGGGAATGGCAGCCCATTCTTCACGGAGTGCTGCACTGAGGACAGGTATCGATGTAGGTCGGTAAGGGCTTCCATGAAGTCGGCGTTCCAAAACCAAAAGGTGTTCGATAGGAAGATTCAAGTCAGGACTCTGTGCAGGCCATTCCACTACAGAGATGTTATTGTCGTGTAACCACTCCGCCATAGGCCGCATAGTATGAACAGGGGCTCGATCGTGTTGAAAGATGCAATCGTCATTCCCGAATTGCTCTTCTACAGAGGGAAGCAAGAAGGTGTTTAAACATCAACGTAGGGCTGTGCCGCGATTGTGCCACACAAAACAACAAGGGGTGCAAGCCCCCTCTATGAACAACACGAGCACACCGTAACACCATTTTGGACGTATCCGGACACTTTTGATTACATAGTGTATATTATATCCGTTCATGGGTGGGAGCCGCGAAGTAAGGTGACAAGCGCACTTGCCTCCAGAAGTAATGTGCGGAGTTTCTACCGACTGCGGGTGGTGGACTTTCGAAGATCGGAAAATCCGGAACCACTCTTGTGTAATGTAAAACAATTGCAGAAGGTGTCTAGTAAGATTTCATCACTTTGGCAACATTCCGACCTAACAAGATATCTCGTTTCATCTACCTGATATTTCGGAGTGATATTAACCGAACGAATAGAGTCACATCCGGGCGTTATAAGGGACTTGAATGCAGTTCGCCTACTCGAAAGATTATAGGTTTGTATGGAGGAGAGTTTTAAGACTTCCGATTTGGTATCTCCTCGAATCTATTCCGAACGACTAATAATAATATAATAATAATTAATAATAATAAATAATAATTATTATTATTAATAATAATTCTGTTCTCACAAATTTCAAAATTTTCAAGAAAATCTGTTCCACGAGAAGTCGAAGGCTTCCTCGGTTAGAGTCATTCAGAGTATCTTGGCTGTGCGGAGGACACCGCGTTGAGGACTGTGGTGTCGACGATTCGATCACATTGTCGTGGTCTTCCTCAGGGCTCAGCCAAGATCATTTGCACCCACGAAAGTTTCGTGTCCATATTTTGTTTACCTGTAAATTTGATATTAATGTATAAAACTTGCCATTATGAAGAAAAATGTTCCTGTAGGCCAACACATTTTCATTTTGTAGGCGGGATGACTTACATGAACATTCTGTAATTTCTACGCTAGCTGTATTTGCTTGTGCTCTCGTGATGTAATTATTTTCTCTTTATTATTGACTTTTACATAGTAGTCGATATCAGTTATGAGACACCTGAAGAATGTAGCTGTATACATTCTAGTGAATATAGCTCTATTTCATTAATCTATACTACACCACTAATGCAAACGCTGCTGTTTACAATCTCAGAAATGACAGCCAATTATCTGGGAATTGAAATCATGCTGCTGTAAACAACTCTGCATCTCGTTATGAGTTTCGTTCCAAAGATGCAACGGATTCAGCTTGTGCAGTGTGCGTCCTCTACAGTAAATGTTTAATATTTGAAATCACGTCATCGAGGCACATCGACGCACTAGGGATTCATTATTATCTCTTGTGTACACACGATTCATCATAATTGCATTTTATACTTTTCATATGTCATCACACTCCAATGTACAGAGAGTACTCACAAAGTACGTACGTGCGCCTGGGAGATAAACGACAGCATCCGCGGAGCTTGTTTTCTGTTGATGATGTAATTGGTTGCATTCAAAGACACGTCTCCGACCTTGCAAATATTACGTATTCTGGGCCACAGGCTATTGCTAATGTGAAATCCTCCATTAACATTTTGCCGTCGTGACCAACATTTAACCGACTGCTGGGATGGAACTCTTTTAATACAATGAGAGTGCCCTAACTTAATAATGGTCGGAAAACATGGGAGGATATTTCGAATCCCCATCATAAGTTATTTCATGAAAATGTATTTTTTCTGCGAATGTATGTCTATTTTTACGTACTGCTTGCTACCCGTGCGTGAAGTGTCTTCGCATATCTGAGAAATATGATGTCATCCTGCAGCAAAGTCTGTGAACCGTTAGATATTGTATAGTTTTGAAATTCTCAAATTGATGGAAGGAACTTGAGTTCAAACATAATTGCGAGTCTCTTGTATGAAATAGGAACTAACTGAAAGATCATTCGAATGGCCCTAAATTAAAGGTAGAATATATTTAAATACATCTTGAGTAATGACACTAACAGCATGAACATTTCATTTCTGACTGTTATGTCTACAGTTATGGAGATGTCTGTAAGAATCAGTTGTCTGTCGTGACTCTGGTCACAAGTTGTCTTTTGCATGGCATTGCTATTCAAGAAAAGAAAAGCAATAATTAATTTTACGTCATGGATGTCTCGTATTCGGCATACTACCGCCCCCGGGGAGTATTAATTTGAAGATTTAAAGTGGGGCCTCGTTCGATGTCTCATTAGCGGTGATGGGTTAATACACAACAGGCTAAGCACGTACAATGGGGCTTCCAATAATTTTTTGACCAAAAAATAATTCTTCTAAATTAGTTCATAAACATGTAAAAATACAGTTTAACCATCTTATTAACTATGGTTAACAATTAATTGGGATTTAAAAACTGAGAATGCATTAAAAATAAATGTTACTTTACAAATATTAAATAAAAACGACTTTTATTTATATTAAACCTTTTAAGGCTGCGGGCACTGAGACAGCAGCACATTTCTTTGGATGCCGATGTTTGAAGCATCTACCATATAATACGACTGTTGAGACGTATCTAGTTTGATCAACTGTTGCCAGTTAGTATACATTTTGTTTTATTTCGGAGAATGAATGTTCATCACGGTCACGGTGATTGGACTATGGTGTTTGTTTGACTTTTGCCTCTAAACGTCTTAGTTCATCAAATCCGGACCCAGAAAGTTGTTTTGCAACGGTATGGTGGAATTGGAAGCAATTGCATTGATAAATACATAATACCCGATGAATATTGAATCTCGGGTGAATATTGATTGATATATCACTGCAATAGTGACTCTAAAAGCATGCGTTGGAATTTTAATGTACTGGAGGTATTTATTGTAGTTTTTATATTTTTAAATATTGTTCACAGCTTGTATTTCAATCTCACAATATATTTATAGTCACTCTTTTTTACAATATTTTAGTTGAAACCATAGGCTTCCGCGATAGAAGATATTATCTTATTGGTTGTCCGGGAGCTTCAATGAAATGCGGCATCTCGCCCAGAGAAAGTTCGCAATATGACATACGAAACTTTGGCATCTGTGCCTAAGACGCAGTGTCTCCCAGTCAGCCAAGAAGATATCGTATTTGAATAGTTTTTTTGTTTAATGTTGAACGCAGAAGATACGGCAGCGTTTCAAGGAAATGAAGTTTTGTATGATAATATTTCTGATTAGAATAACGTTTGTTGTTGTTTTTTTCAAAGAAAAATTACGAGCTGGTTTGTGCCCACAGAGTTCAAAATCACGATCATTTTTCTTTAGTTTCAGAAGAAAAAAATTAATGAGGCGATGACAGTGGTCTCAGAGGTGGGTTTGCGTGAATCGTGTACCACCATGGTGATAAAGTGTTAAATTCAGAAATTGTATTTATTTTATTATTAAAATTTTATTTGGGAAATGATATAGTTTTGTTTTCTTTATAATTTTGATTACTTGTGTACAATATGTGTATTTTAATAAGGGTCCCCGTCGTTTGGAGTGAGTTCGTAATGATAGGCTCCCCCCCCCGAAGATATTATCCGGCCCTGCTCGACGGACGTTCGGTGACCTTTAGCCCCTGGCACAGTCGCAGTGATCTGGGCGGCTTAGCGTCTTGACGTTTGCTCGACCTACTCCTCGTAGGACGCTGCCCTCTCACTTACGAGTCTGAGAATTCTCGATTTCACCTTTGACGTCAGGCCGATATCGGGGCCGGCGCAGTGACGTTGGCAGTGCTCCCACATGAGGCGCGATGTCTCAGCGGTAGTAAACAACGTGATGTGTGCTCGCTCGTCGTACTTGATCTCACTCAGTCCCCGAGCTCACAAAGGCACCGGCGCAATGCGGCAAGGCAACAACTGCACAGGCAAATTTATGTCGAAAACGCTACGACGTAAATACATTGAAGCAGAAATGAGATTCGCGCACGGGTTTGTGTACAATATAATCCATTGCTACAGAAAATCGGTGTTGCGTTTGATAAATTAATAATGTTAATTATATAATAACAGAACGCAATCTTAAGACACATTGTAATTATTACATTTACATACTCACTTTACATTTATTGATTTATTTAAAACTACTTCGTATTTTTCGCAGTCGATAATGTGACTTTCAAAACTAATTTATACATAAAATACAACTTCGTTAGTGCCAACTACGAATCTAATAACGATGATGGCCGCAAAAAAATTATAAGATCATTCAACCCACGAAAAGTTAAGAAATTTTCGCAAATTAGTAGAAAAGACTTTCAGTTGTATGGTATGTATAGAGAGACAATATTATCCCTAGAGTGATGTACCGTACTTACTTAACATTTCTCAGCCTAATTCTATGTTACCTAATACGCGTCCAAAAGTTTTTAAAGGTAGAATGTGTTATATTTGAGGGAAATGTCAAATACTGATATTGTATAATTTGCCTATTTGACCTAAATATTGTGGCGTCACCGATTAATTAAATATAATTTTATTATGGCGTCGCCAATAACCGATAATTCCGGCAGCTGGGAACAGCTCGCGCCGCGGCACAGAAGTAAGTAGGCCAAGAGGGGAGGCTCTTGCAGCGAAGGTTCCTTTGTCACACCAGCCCACCCCCCGACCGCGCCAGCCCCTTCTCAGAAGCAACCCTGTTATATTGCCCCTCATAAAAATACTTGCTGCCCCCTCGCCAAAAAACTTTGCGGACAAAAGAACGCCCCCGCGTCCGTTCTCCCGCCGCGCGACCAGGGAACGCCGGGCCCCGATGAGTTGGGCCGGGTGTCCATTAGGCGAGGAAGACACATTTACGACGCGTCATAATCGAAACCCCTTTCTCGGCCTCAGCCATCCCCTTCCGAACAAAGCCTGACGAAAGTGACACGCGCCCGGGAAGACGCCAGAATCCTCGAAAGGGCTGCGTACAAATAAATACAGTAGGCTGTCGTTTAGCCCATGCCGGACGAGATGGTCCGTGAAATGCGCTTTTACAAGCTCACGTGTCCGGACAGCTGCGAGCAGCTTCTGGAACAACTAACAAAGGGAGGAGCGAGCGAGAGAAAGAATCCAGTATTAGACTGAGAACATCGACGAAAAATACGGGAAAGTTGCCACATGATTGGCTAATCAAAATTCTGCGACGCAGCCACCCTTAGCCAATGGGAAGCTTCACCAGGGGGGAAGGGATAACCCAGAGCTAGGAACATTTTGGGGAAGGGGAAAGGGAATTTCTCATAAAACGTGATGCACAGTAGAAATCAAGGACAGACAGTGAAAGATTTTTAGAACTAAGGCACTTAAGTATTTTTGAGAGACTAGACTGGGAGACGAGAGCACGGGGGGACTTGAGCACTAGAGCACTTGAGAGGACTTCTCAAGCTTACTTCACTTACTTCTGAGAGACTTCGGTCACGTCAGTCACTTCAACTACTTCAGTTATTTACGATCGGGACGCGAGTTTGAGAAAGACTTTCCCAGAATCGGAATAATTAGGACAAGACTGCGGACTTGTCGCGGAGAAAATTCGGGCGGAAGACTACTTGATCCCGCGCTGTTTCCGCATCGGCCCAGTAGCCTTTGCCGCCTCACGCGCCGAGTCCAGTGACTGCTCACCGCGTTACATCAACGCCCGTGGCCATTCAACCCGCTGAGCCTGTTCGATCCGGCGACCTGCAGAGAGACGCGCCGCTGAAGTTCAGCGACCTGGTACAGCCGACGCCTCCGCCCGAGGCCGCCACCCCGGCCCGCACTTGGGACGGCCTACGCCTCCGCCCGTGGCTGCCACCCCGACCCGCCCGTGGACACGGCTCAACCACTGGTGAAAGAACTATGAGACGAATCCGTCTCGCCAAACGACGAGAAATTATAAGTGGCCGCGCTCAGGCCCTGCAAACTTCAAGTGATGAATAGCACGCTTCATCAAAAAAGTATGCATGATGTGTTAACTGTAAAAGAATTAGTAACTAGTAATTAGGACAATCAGTCCACAAAGTAAATTTAATTGAAAATTGCGTCGCCCATTGCGACATATAAGTTCCCTGGCAGCTTTTGGTGCCAGGAATAAATTGTTATTTTTCACAAATGACTCTGTGCTGATTCATTGACCTCCCAACTCTTCCATCCAAAATATTTCAGGAGCTGAACCTGGCGCCCTCCCCCGAGCAATCTTATGTTTATTACAATATGTTGGCAGTAATTTACTTCGTTAAGGCTAGTGATTGGAGTAATTCGTTAGATGGATTTAATATATTCATAAGAACAAACATGTGACATGACAGATACGACAATCATAACTTCTTTATCTATGCAGAAAAAGCTGTAACGTAATGATTTGTGCCATAAAGTTATTTTATGAACGATTTAGAGCATCGGAAAAGATATTTTATAATGATGGAACGCAATAACACTTTTCCCTCTTCTTTATACATATGTTGTTGCATTATACTTCATTTTATACTGAATACACACAATTGTATATATTAAAAAGTTTTGCGAAGTTTATGTTTGAAGAGATTCTAAATATTCAGAAAGCCGTTACATAAAATATTAAATCACAGGAAAAAGTCATCATGTTTCAAAAACACAAAAGTAATTGATGATTCTACAGAATGAAAAAAGTACGATTTGAAAATTAATATGTTTTATTGAAAAATCCAGTTCAAATGGCAAAATTACAATATCAAGTAATTGTATAATTTACTCCGTCTAAATATATCTCTCAGTTGGCAGAAGCGTTTATAAGGGCTCTGACCGAAGAGTTGCTGGGTCGAACCTCATCATGAACATTGTTTTAAACTTTCTTTCGTGAGTTAAGTTATAGAATACCTTACCTTAGAAACTACTACTATATCCTGCAACTAGGAGACCGTCTTGTATTATTGTTATATGTCGTACCTAAACACAAATGGACATTCAACAGCTATAGCGTAGAATTTAATCGGTCGGTGAAACGGCTTCAAGAGCAAACCATTGGCCGAGGTAAATGCGTGCCAGAAGCGCACGCAAGAACCTTAAATCCTACCGCCGCGACGCGGTTGTTGTCACGCGTGTCGGAAGGACACGCGGGTCGAAACCGGATCCGCGCACTCTGTCAACGCGAGCCCGTACATCTCTTCGACAGCGTCGGGTGGAACCGGACCAGACCTGGTCGGGAAGCCCCGACCGCACGCCCCCTCGTGGCCAACCAGTCGCACTCGCCCTCCGGGAAACACTGCGCAGCGAACACGCCTCCAGAAAGAGAGAGAGAGAGAGAGAAAGAGAGAGAGAAAGAGAAAGAGAGAGAGAGAAAGAGAGAAAGAGAGAGGGAGAGAGAGAGAAAGAGAGAGAGAAAGAGAGAGAGAAAGAGAGAGAGAGAGAGAGAGAGAGAGAGAGAGAGAAGGCGATATCTGATTGCGGCTGCAAACGCGTAGTAAAAGTATCGGTGTTTTTGAGTGAGGATTCTGTTCACAAGCACGGAGAGCATAGGGTGACAACTTGAGATTCGAAAGTCAACAGGAGTCTTATTTCTCACGTAGTGTTCTATTATTGAAATATCGCATGTATTTTGTTTCTCGAAACGTATTATTTTTCATTGCTTGTACTCAATGTATCTTCGCAAATAATGAATCATTACTAAGAAGAAAATGGCTCGGTATTTTTTACACGATCTATGTCGTTCTTTACGTATAGTTTGTAAAACTGAAAAAAATTGACAGAAAAGTTTTTAAAATAAATTTTTGTCTATACATTCTATTACACTACAGAGTCATAATGACAAAAGGTTTGTTTTTATATAAAAAAAATAATAGCAAGTTCTCCCACGTGTTTGATCCACCACTCCAAAATAGTGCGTTGTAGAGACTCAAAAGCTGGTTTTCGAGACTTCCGAGAGAAGCCAACAAGTCAAGATGTAATCTAGAAAATGATACCTTTCTGGACTCCATTACATTTTGGGGGTTTTAAAATTCCGGGTACCGCAACGCTTAGCACGGGTTGGGTGGTTGGAGACGTGTAGTAACACCAACTGAACTACGCTGAATTCAATTGGCTTTTTGATAGTAAATGCGATTTATTATCACGAGTCTATCAAATTGTTAATACACATTAAGAAAAATAAGGATTTTTACTCGCTCAAACTACTAGAAATAATCTATATAAAAACCCAAGCCAAGGCGTAGCTGCACGAAATATGAAATGTTTGTACGTGGCCAGCAAGTTTTCATTATTTTCTAGTCTCCGCATTTAATTTGTGACTGTTAATTCAACATTTTTTAGATATTTTTCTTCTTGATCCGAAATTATTTGGTGTTTATTTTGAAGGAATTTTAACATTCTAACGTATGTCAATATGTCCTGATATAAAGCTATTATCTATCTATATTAATGTCACGTAGAGATTGATTACATTAGATTTACATTTCATCATAGTGGGAAATCAAATAAATGTGGCTGAAATTATATTAACATTTTACTTCTCGTATGCATGCCAGTAAATAAAACTTAGCCGTTTTTTACTATTGTCAACACACTTGTTTAAAAATAAAGTAGTTAAGAGTAATTTATTCAAATTTGAAATTCTAAATGTGCGTTTCAGCTCAAAAAATATATTAATATATTAATATATTGGCAAACATTACAAGTTTGACGTATTCATTTCAAATACATTCCATGAAAGAGACAAATAAAAATGCTTATCAACACTATCGGAATAAAGACAGGGAATCTTCGCCGAATCTGCGTTACTGCTTTTGATACTTTACGGTTTGTTTCACGTTCGTGAATATTTATCTCTGCATCGAGTTGTGAATCATCCCCTCTTCCTAGAAGCGCATTTTCGAATCGTTTCGTTCTCAAATTGGAGTGCTCTCCAAATAATTCAAGCCGTTCCTAGAAAACGTTTGGACGGCATGGAATCATGAGGGCTCCGCTGTTGCGTCAGCAAAGCAAGCGGATTACCTTGCATCGTCGATAGGAACTATTGGCTGAGAACAGGAGTCGGGACGTGTCCCAACTCGAATATAAATTTCCTTCCTTCCCTCCCCCCTCCATGCACGTGACCATACGCGGGCGAAAATGCACCGATATTTTCCTAAAGCAGGGTTGCTCACGGAGCACGAAACTCGACAGGGTCCTTTTATTCATAAGACACGGGGCCATTCTTTGCCGCCTTCCGGAAGATATATTGAAAGGCTATGCAAATGGAGGCCGTCCAAAAATACAGGTGCGAAGGCGCGCGGGGCCTTGCGGAACCTTGGGGGCCCCGCGGGGCGCCTTGTACGGCACGCCCGGCCTCCGACGGCGGCGAGACGACGACACGACAGCGACTTCTGCCATATTTGCGAGGCGCGCCACCGCTGTCGCCACCGTCGCTGGCGATCTGGTTCAGCGGAAGGGCTCTCGACGTTTCGTACACAAGCGCGCAAATGTTTAATCTAGAGGAAAATGCTACCATTTCATGCCAAATTATCTCCCGAAATCCCTTAGTCTACCCACCGGCTTAAGTGGCTCAGGCCATCTACTGATGTCATAGCAGAGCCTATGATCGGGAGGTCTTGGGCTTCGAAATCCGACGGTGGAAGCATTTTCGGCATTAGGAACACAGCTGAGTCCAATTCAGCTGCTGTCGGGAGGAGAATTCTTGCGGACGGCTGCTCGGATGAGTAGTTCTCAGTGGTTTCTGCATCAGGCGGATATCGGAGCAGGACCAACCCTAACAAACGGCCCACGGACTGTGCACTTTCTTTCCTTTCTCTTCCTTGACCTTTACTACATTAACTACTCTTCCACACATGCAGGTAGTTTAGAGCTTGTCCGGGCTGGGGAGGTGCCGCGTTGATGTGAGATACCTTTTTGGGGAAAACCCCGCTAGCTGACGGGTAGGTCGGCGCCGGATCGTGCCATCCAGCGGGGGAAGATCACCGCCCCCTTCCGCTATAAAAGGATGCACTACGCTTACGAGACTAATGACCTTAGCAGTTGTCGGGCCCGGAATCACTAATCAATGACAAGGGCTCCCTGAAAGCACCGTAAAGTAGAATGAATCCACTCAAGCCATGAACCAGTTCCGCTTTTGAAAACATTAAAATCTTTAGAATAAATCCTGAATTACTGCTCCGCAGCATTTTCCACGCAATAGCCAGAGGCTCTCCTCAAATACATTTAGCCGAAATGTCAGGGTTATGTTTGTGTATAAAATGTATAATAAAACCTCAGAAAGGCATATTATTCCGATCAGGTAATAAATAAATTTGAAAGACAATTTTATTCACAGCATATTGACCCTGTTTTAACTCGCGCTTTTATGGAAATCGAAATGCTTTAATGGAAGGCTCTAATTAGTCGTATTGTCACATCAGCCTGCTCAGTGTGGGGTGATTACGATATTCTGCCACCAAGTTATCTCACTTAATTGCAGAAACAATAATAAGTACAATCTTAAATACTTTATATAGACGCGTAGAGGTAGAAACGACACCGTCCACAACATCAATAACGACGTCAGAAACGACTTCTGGTGGCCTTACTGGGACAACAGGGTTATTCTTGGCCGGGCGAGCGACATCAACGGTTGGTGGACAGACGGCTTTGTAGGACGCTCAAGAAACAAACGCCCGTCGTCTTCTGCGCCCTACTCCGCCCTACTCCGCCCCCTCATTTTCTGCTCGCCGGCGACGGCGGCGGCAGCGACGACGACAACGACGACGTCGGTGGCGGTGGAGCGCGGCCGGGCAGTTTACATCGGCGTCGCGGCGCCGGCCTTTACGAGCCCCTCGCTCCGTGCGGCACCGGGACGCCGCCGGACGTCGGCAATCGCCGCCTTCATTCGCGGCGACGCGACGTCGTAAAAGGCCCCCGGCGACGCGGCCGCTACGCACACGCAGGCCTACGCAGGCACCAAAGGCCTTCGCAGGCACCGAAAGCCTACGCAGGCACCAAAGGCCTACGCAGGCATCAAAGGCCTACGCAGGCAGCGAAGGCCTACGCAGGCAGCGAAGGCCTCTGGACGCGGGGGAGGTTTCAAGCGCAAGGGCTTGCGGCGGTCGCGCATTAGACATCTTTTCCTTAGAGCATTGGTGACGGTACGGCCAAATCTGAAGGCGTAGTTTAGAAATAGAACCTGATGGGAAGAATAATTGAAACGTGTTTTACCTATGTTGCGACCATTTGTTTGAAACTTTTGCTGCGACCAATCTTTCGCAACAAAGTTGCCTTATTAATTATTCCACTTATTTCATGCAAGCGAATTAACAACTAGCTTACTAATACACTTCAGAGTACAGTAGAGCAAAGGACATCAACATCTTAGCTGGTATGATTTACGCCGTATGATACGGACGTGACCACATAAAAACAACCTCATATGCAATCTCATAAAAATACAGTACTAAAGTTATACGTCATATTTATAGAAGAAAACTTCAAATTAATTTTTAACGTGTATGTTTATATGTAATGTACTCATACGTTTCCGCGATCAATCATGCGTATACTCTGCATCACCCGAACTGTAGATAGCATTCGCATATTAACATTGCATTACTTTCAGTTTTATTAACGGAATATATCAAGAGACTTGATATGCGTAATCTCATAAGGGAAACTTGTAGGTTGATAAAAAGGTAGATATTCACAGGCATGTCCGGTTTCAGAAGCTTGCTTCAAACACGTTGAAAATCTGTCGCGCTGCTACATGCTTGATTGTTCGTACAATCGACAATAATGCAGCGGCAACAGATTTACAATCGGCTTATCCCAGCCTCACGAGCGCGGCTTGATCGTGTCGAGGGCTCTCTATGACGTATTTGAACGGTCTCGCTCGGAGCAGTTGGCTAAGAAGTTGGGTTTCCGACGTTAATTTACCTCCAGTCGAGGCTGATCTGGTGGGTGAATTAATGTGCTTAGAGCATCCACCCACGAAGGGTAGGAGGCTGAGCGCTTGTAGATTCAACCCTCCGACAAATCCAATTAGTTCCCATGATCTCCCGATTTGGGCAGAGCAGCGAACAGCGAGAATGTCAGATTCGTGAGATCATAGGATAGTACGTTCCATTTGGTAATTGCGCATTCGGGATATTTTCTACTTCACTACCGCAGTGCGTTATTAATTAGCTATCTACCTGTACTGGTCCGCAGTCTCCACATATTTCATGTTACACTCTCCCCTCTATCATTATATCATTCCAATCGCTTTTGCCTCTCAGCAGCCATATTCGTGAATACATGTTTCGCGCGAACATATTGCTCTCTCTCTTTTGATATCTTGTGCCATCCAGTAGGTCTGCCTCTTGGTTCAACTCAAAAATGAATACTAAAGAAAAACTTATGAATAATACATGTGTGTTATGGAATTATAAAGTAATTGCACATTGATACATTACGATGAATTTTTTCATGTGCACTGGACTTGATGTCGCATCTTGACCTTGATTCAAAAATCATCTTACAGTAAACTTTTACACCAAAACCGACGTTCAGACGCGTAGAACGAAGAATAAGACATATTTTTCATAACGCAATCACAATTTCTGAGATTCCAGAAATAAAACCTTTTCATTGAAGTCCTCTGTACCTCCTTGATGACCCCCGATGCGTTTATCACTGTTTTCAATTTAAAATTGTAAATAACGATTGTAGTGCAATCGGGGGGAATTAATATCGCGGACATTGCACAGGCACTACACCTTACTTTGAAAGCCCCTGGATTGGTCTCATCAAACAAAAAATCGCGAACAAAGAAACATTCAACTCATTTTATGAGCCCGCATCGTACGTGTTGTCTTCCTTTGTTAAAACAGAAAGGTCTCGCAAATTGCGCGAAACCCTTGACGCAAATCATTCGTGCACCAACTGGACAACGCTCCCTTAAACGTGCCCCTCGGTTCGCACAGCAGCGGCACCTACCTACTCCCTTCCGCTCCGTTCCGACCCAGTTAGTGCCCTCGCTCTTGCGCTCCTATGCTCGTGCTCGCGCACAGAGTGGAAATAGGCCGAGAACGGGCGGTAGATGGCGGTGGCACTGGGTGGGGCCTGCTATTAATATACCGCGTTCGCCGCACGGGGCGCAACGGAATTAGTGGGCGGGCCGCCTCGTCGCGAGCGGGCGGGCGTTGGGAGGTAACCGCACTGCGGTCTCGCCTGCCCGCCGCCAGCGCGGGGGCTTTTAAGGTCCCCGGCAGCGGAGTTCCGCCACGTGTCCCGCGCTCCACGTGCCGCCCGCGCTCGCGGAGGAGGAGCAGCAGCCTCCGAGTCGAGCGTTGCGCTTCGGGCTGTGGGAGTGCACCGGGATGTTTGTAGGAAAGAAGGCTTGCACGGTCTATGGAGTTTGTAGAAAGGAAGCTCGCTCTATGATAACGGGGTAGTAATAAAAAATTATATTTAATGTAGATAAATAAAATAATAATAATCATTTTCGTTGTCTTGGGACCTTTGTGGATACTACCAAAAATAAATATCATTAATCCATCCTAGATTAATTTTTAACTACATCAATGTATAAAATTAAAAAACAAGATCTTGAAGAATTAAGATCATTAATTAAGAATGGTAACACCACACCATCAAAATGAATTCGATTAACTGTTAAAATGAGTGGAAAAAAAATGAAAAGTAGAAATTGAATAATAATGGAATACAACACGAACAGATTGACATTATCCTGCATATAATTGAAAACATTTAGTAAGTCAAAATATTAATGGAGGGAAGTGAAAAGCGTTATGGTCAATCATAAGAAACGATAAAATGCACAATCGACAAATAGTCAAAGCTTGGAATTAAATGTTCACGCCATTGTAAAGCCATGCTTAAATGGATCTTATACTGCCTTAAAGATTTCTCGTAGCAAAGCTAAAATACAGATACAAATTGTTACCGCTCCTAAGTATATAGCCAAACACGCGTACCAGACAAAAGAAGGCAATTGAGTACGCAGTAAAACGTATTTAATGCGTTCGTTCTTGGACGTAATGAAAAAATACCAGTGATATCAACTGGACGTTTCTCTGGCGAAGAGCTCTTAGCCCAACCACGCGCATCGATGAAGTTTTACGACTTCTTGATTTAAACTCCCAGATGAATTCTTGCGATAGACGACAAAATTCCGAACCGAGTGGACATCACATTCTTTTATGAGAAGATAAATTGTTCTTTAGATGGTCCCTCTAGGCACTTTTAGTTTCAGTTTAATCAGAAGCAAACAGGTTCTCTTTGAGCCCATCTCCGCGTTGATCTGGAAAAATGTATTAATTTAAATGCATATACTTGAAGAATTTATTTTTGGCGCAGTTAGGAAAATTAAATGATTCCTCGTTCAAAATAAGATATACGTTTAGTTATTCACACATTCTGATACTTCACAGAGTATATACCTCTGAGAAAGCAGGAAGCAGAATTGACAAGATGAGTGCTATATTCGTTTTGATTGATCGGGAAAATTTCTTTGGATATTAAATATCTAATTCAGATCTTTTAACAAATTATTACACATTTTGTGAAAACAAAATGTGTAATAATTGTTAATCGTTAATAATTGATTATCGTTATCATCGCCATAATCAAATAATTTCTTTTCCTCGCCACTGACGTTATCAAAGGCATTCATTCTCTTCTTCACCACCCTTGGCACAGTCATTACTATCATCATGATCGTCATCATTTCAGCACAATCATTACAGCAGCCTTCACCTCCGCGTCGCCAAAAGCATCCCCGCGCGTCGTCGTCATATTTCACGTCTTGGTCCGCGACCGTCGCCGCCGGTTGACTCAAGCTGGCGGACCGGGGGTGCTGCCGTGGCGGTGGCGCGGGAGGCTCTAATTGGCGGCGTGGGTGACGTCAGAGGCCGCTGGACGGCGGCGGCGGCGGTCGCCGGGGCCTAACTGCGGCCGCTCATCAGCCTAATGTCTACCGAAGGCCGCCGCCCCGCGGCCCACGGCCCAGGGCCCGCCTCCAGACGCGCTCCCATCGCGGCCGCGCGCCCGCACCGCGCCGTTGACTCACGCGCTGCGCACTCGTGCGCACGCCCGTCTCACGGCGAACAACGCAGTTATAGTACGATTTATGTAGCCTTGCACTTGACGTAAATCAGCTGTTGCGGTTTCACTCAATCGGGGGCTTAAATGTCGCTACAGTGACGTCACTATGGAGACGTTCAAGCTGCCGATTGAATGAAACCGAGAACAGCTGATTTACTTCAAGTGCACGGTTAAATAAATCCTAGTGTAAACACTTCGTTCTGAAGCATTGAAAGGTGAACTTTCGTGGTACTTTGCAATAAACCATGGAAAAAATTGAGCGGGCATTGACACAAACCTCTTGCACTCTTCGGGCCATTATATATCACAGCACACACAACGCTTTGACTCCCCTTCCGAAGCATTGCATTGCCAATTTACACGTTACGATTCAATAAACCGTGATAAAAATGGGGGAAGGGCGCTGACTCACGCGCAGGTGCAGGATGCTGCGTGCTGGCACAGACGCTCGAGAGCACACCGGCGTACGCCTGTCTCGAAATGAACGGCACATTCAGACACTTCTTCCTGAAGCTTTGCGAGGGGAACTTGCGCGGTACTTTACAAAAAATTGAGGGGACATTGACATATATCACAGACCCACATCATATATATCACACATACCCGTTACACTTTTCAGCACTGTCACATCACAGCACACAACGCTTAGGCTCTTCCTTCCGAAGCATTGAAGTGGTATCTTGCATCTTACGATTCAATAAATCATGATAAAAATTGGAGGAGAGCGTTGACTCACACACGGACTCAGGATGCAATGCGCACTCTCACTCACGCGCACTCCCGACTCGCAGTGACCGACACATTTAGACCTTTCGTTCTGAAGCATTGCAAGGTGGACGTACATGGTATTGTGCAATAATTCTTGGGGAAAATGGCGGGCATTATCATATGCCCCTAGCATACTTCGGAACGCTCATCTCACAGCTCACAGAACGCTTGGACTCGTTCTTCCGAAGCATTTCAATGCGAACTTGCACGATGCTTTACTGTAAAAAATACGTAAAAAATTACAGTAATAAAACTTGGAGGATAAAAATTGGAGGATTGCGTTACTCACGAGCGCTTTCAGGATGCCACGCTAGCACACTTCGACACTTCCAACACGTTTGGACAACACGTTTGAAAAATTCATTCTGAAACACTTATGTGATCCTGCAAAGTGATTTACAGAAGGCTATGATACAAACTGGAGGGGGGCGTTGATCATGTGCAGATGGTGCTGTAGCACCTTAGGCACTCCAGTCTCACAGTACCCAGCACATTTGGGCACTCCCAACTCACAGCACGCAGCGCATTTGGCCTTCGTTCGAAAGCACTGTAAAGTGAACTTGTGCGGTTGATTTCACTAAACTATATAAATGACGAAAGGGGGAGGGCGGCGTTGTTTTACCAGCCGATTCCAGGTGTCACACTCCCCAGCATTCTTTAGCACACTGATCCCACAGTGTACAAAACACATTTGCACACTTTTTACGAAATATTGCCAGGTGAAATTACACGGTAGGCTGCAGTAAACAAAGTTGGTTGACTAACGACGTAACTCAGACTGACTCAGACTGTGAGCCCAGCACATCTGGCACTTGCGCACCCGGTATTTGACACGTATTCTCTCTGACCCGGCGCGGATCTAGACAAGATTCACAGCAAACACATGTAGAGAACGTTTCTTTTGTAACGCCAATATTTGATTGCGATTCTTCTTGCAGGGTCCTTTCTCAGCTGTGTCAAAAGCAATGCCAAAGTTGCCTGGTTTAAAGAACGTTGCTTCCGAAGTTACGTAAGGTGAACTTGAAGTAAACCAAGACTTTTAATGAATCTGAGATAAATTTAACTGTTATTTAACGTAGTGACTAGGGCTAGTATTAAATGGTAACGAAATATGGACACAAACGAGAGCAGCTTACAACATGTGGGATGTTATCACTTCGCTACGTGTTATCATATGGTATACTACTAGCAACGATATCGGAAAGCAGAAAGGCATCGCCTTACGGGTTTGGCGATACCTTTATGCCTTCAAGGATTAGGGGGTCGGCGGTTCAAATGCGGCTGGGTGTAAAACATTCTCTTGGAGTGTTGAACATCGTTGAGTTCGGAGCGCCAAATCGAGTTAAATTCGTAGCTTCATTGCTCTCTAGTCGATGGTTTTCATGATGACTTCCGTGAGAAGGCCGGAGAAGGACTTTATACATTGCATGGGATCTCCCTTAACATAATCTTTTAAAATTTACAATTTTAAGTGTTATTACAAATACAGTTTTATTATATTATTATATTACTGTTACAAGTACAATAAATTTCAATACAATTACAACTTTAAGTTATATTATTTAAATTATATTTTAAGTACAATGTTCTACCATCAAGTTTCAAACAACATACTTGCAGATGTAATAAATTTCTACGTACCCTTCCCTTATTTCCCCAATTTGACATACGCATACACCGCCGGGGAAGAAAGTCCGCCTTCCGTATATATATATATATATATATATATATATATATATATATATATATATATAATGACATTATCCACATAGTGAATTATTACACTTAAGTAAAACATGAACTTGACCAATGAAGTCTCTTTTGACTTGTCTCTTGTAACTTGACCAAAAATCTCTTTTAATAGCGAAAGAAAATTGAATGAATAAGTATTGTCATTTTATATGAAATAGTAATTCAGATTCAGGACATTTGCAGACGATGCGCCCCCAACCCCCAAAATCTCAGCGCCGCGCCGGGCTCATTAAACTCATTTATACATTTGGCAAGGTGCCTCGCGGCGTGGGAAGAAGCCATGCCCTCACGATTTGAACGGTCGCTCTGCGAGGCCGTATTGGAAACTCCCAGAGCCTCCCCGGCAGAGAATCTGTTGACTTTCACCTCCTGTGCAAGAGGGACAAGCTGCACTGTGGGACAATAAGACACTCAATGAGAAAAGAGAATTCTAATGGTGTTTAATGTTGCTGCCGGCTTTGGGAAAACTCTTATACTAGCACGAACACTGCTCCTGAATCTTGAAGCGCTGTTGATGTCAGACGACGTTATTGACTCTTAGGTCAATACACAAACCATACATACGTGAAATTTGTTCTTCTGCTCAATGTTCACATCAAAATATGGTTTACGCAATATCGTTGAATTTACAAGTTCTTGTAATGTACTGCAAGAAATCCGTGAATGCGCGTTTTAACGTTTGTACACTCATGTTAGTTAAATAAACGAGTACTTTTATGATATTGTAAAAGTAGAAAATAATTTTTCTCTCGTTTTAACAGTTAGACCAGGTGGCCTATTTCAGAAACGCTTCAAAGATGCGGCACTAATAATCGAAACCTAAGCATGAATCACCTATGAAAATGCAATTAACACGCAAGTGAAATGCAGTCAAACGTTTAATAACATTTGTTTCAAAGAAGTGTTTGTTGAAAAATTGAAATAATGTTTCAAAAGCAATAAAAATTATATATTTTAAGCCATTTGAAATAATTTTGAAAATAATAACACATTATAAACTATCTTTATTGATATGATCTGATCTTTATTATTAAATCTCGCCACCTAAATGAAGGCTACGAAAGAAATAAAGTAAATGTTTTCGGAAGATCTGTTTACTAAAATCCCAGAGACCAAAAAACATTACGAATATCAGAGTTGACGTTACGTCTAATGTTTCGTTTCTTCGTAGCTTAGTTGAGTAACGTAAAAGGGTAAAGAAAGCGAAACCTATTTAAATAGCAAATGAAATTTTGAATTTTGATACATTTTCAAAAATACTGTGTTTCTTATTGACTTACGTTAAAAACTATATGTTAAAAACTTTCTTTCCAACCATTAATAGTACCTGAATAAATAAAACACTCAGTAAAACGTACAATATATGTAAAATAAATAACATCAAACCTGGTTTCACTGTAATGTGTATTATTTCATTAGGTCTTCCAGCATTTTCAGAATTTTATCTTTTATTACTGTTTTCTTTATTAGAATTAAATCAAAGAAACTCTTTATCCTTTATGTACTGATTGTTTTTATAAAGTTGATGCAAACCCTCTTCACGGAAAAAGTATATTTTAGAAACAATAATAGATAAACAATCAGTAAAACTACAACTTACGACGAGAGTAAAAAAACGTGTGTTTCCTTTGAGCTCTGGCGGGCACTATTCAAGACACCAAGACCACAATAAAGCGACATCTTACGATCCAGAGTCCAGCAACAAGCCCTAAATGCGTGACTAACGAGCGAAAAATTGACCGTACGTGCAACTACTTTCTTCCTGCTCCACCGGTGTCGCACGCACGCATGACTGTCCCATAAGACAATAAATCTTGAATTAACAAAGGTAGAGCGTGCGGTAGTAAAGAAGAAAATGCCACTCCAAGCCGGTTTCCACGAAGGTCGCAGGGTCACGGGCGGGGACCACCCAAGACATACCTGAAAGGTCAGCGCGGTACCGGAAGTGGTTGATACGCTGCGTCGTACCATCTGGTACAAAAAGCAACTTGAAAAACTAAAAATATGATTTGTAATATTTTGAAGTTGTAATTTGTGTTGGAGCGATTACAGACACAGTCGCAAATTGCGTACTCAGTGTCATGTATATCTAATCCAAAAATGTTGATGAACATTTGAAATCTGTGGAAATATGGCATACTTTTTCTTGATTCATATATCTCAAATTAACATTTTTTGTTTAGCATATAATTATATTTTCTAACGGTTTAAGAGTTTGAGCGACATCCTAGAGCGTTTACATTTTTAAAGAAAGTATTATTCTCGTATTTTCAAAACATTAATACATCGAAGGTTTGCAGTAAAAACCGGCTTATTCCTTTATTTACTAAAATTAATTAATAAAAATTGTTTTGAAGTTTTGGAGTTTAGCGACATTTTTAATTTATAATAATATAAGTTAATTAAAAATAAAATAATTAATTAATTTTAATAATTTTGTAATTAATAAATTAATAATATTATAAATTAATATTAATAATTTAATTTTTATTATAATAGAATTTCAGTATAGCTTAGCCCTTCTTAAAATATGATGACAGCGAAATTTTTATTTCTCGTGCTAAATATTCTCAAATAGTTTCGTATACCAAATATTTTCTGGCTGGTTTTGATACCAAACGCCTCTTGCAAGCCTCTTTTATACTCTCATGTGACTGCCAAACACAATATAATACAACAGAAGAAACGATAATCCTGAACTGCTGTAATAGACGTTAAGAGTGGAATAATTAATGGCTGATGCGTAATGAGAATTACACAAACCAATATTTCCTAGAAGAGAAAATTCTGCGTGAAACGAAAGTCTTCTGGTTTAGGTAGACCTGAGTTCCTCACTGTTTACAAGTTACTTCTAGACGGCCTCCATTATATCATTGTGTAATGTTCTTGGAATTGTCAGCGAACATTAATCCCATCGTATTCAAATGAATGCTTTCGCATTGGGCAACACCACGCACTTGCACTGTGTTTACTCCGAAGGAGTTCTCCTTCTCCGCCAGGTAAAATCGAATTTATGGTATTGTTTTTCCTGTTTTATGAAATATCGCAGTACTAATTCTAAATTACTAGGACATATTGACTTCTCCCTGCGCAGTAAATGTGACGTCATATTCTCGCGGCATAAATGAATGAAATTAGCGGATTTAATTGCATTAATTCACAGGTATTTTTGAACAAATCTTAAAATCTAAGAGAATAAAACACAATACACTGGGTTACGATGGAAGCCAACTTTTCTTTATTAAAACATGTCGTCACAACGGTGGATAATCGCGAAGCACAAAACTAAGATTAAGTGGTTTACCACACGTGTCCCCTGGGTAACGCTAAATGAGCAACAGTGCGGTTCACTACAAGCTGAGGGGAAAGCCTGCGCCTCTATACTGGCCGGCGCGTCACCAAATGGCTAACATTCCAAGGGTGGGCGTTGGATAAAAAAAAAAAGATTTCCAATGCCCCATGGAAGCGACACGTGCTCTGGCGTCGAGCACCTCGTGGTCACCCTCGTATAAATCTAGCCCAATGAAAAGCGAATCTGAATTGAATACGTGACAGTCGTTAACGGTTTACTAATCACAGCAAATTCGGTCATTCGTTGCGCCTCGTAATCGGGATGCTGATCATGATTTTGCGTATTCATCGAGAAGATTCGAATACGTTTCTATTAAATAATTTTTTCTTAAGCAAATAAAAATTGTTTAAGGCGATATACTGCACATTCAGAAGTAATTCTCTCGATAGACAAATTAACTGGTCTAATGTTTAGCCGGTTTCTTCCAGGATATTCTAAAAAACACGTGTTTTTGATGGTCAAAATGGTTTGATGGTTTACGAGTACATTGATGAAACGTTGTGAATTACTGTACTTACGTCTTTTATTGACATTTTTATACACATACCGAAACTAAAATTAATTTACCACTGATTTAGATTTTGATCTCAGTACCATGGGACCCTTGGTATCCACATGTGCTTCATTATTTCTCACGTGAACACCTATCCTAGTAATCAGATCAATTTGTAGCAATGAATGAAATTGAACTGAAATTTTAACAGCATTAATTTAATGGCAGCAACTACAAATAAATTACCTATCGGATGGGCCTGCAAGCGCTTACTCACGTATAAAAGCGGTCTCGCGTTTTCGTGTAATACAAATCAGCAGTAGCATATCATATATTAAATTATTATTATCATTTACGTTGACTATTTTTTCTGATGTGAGCTCCTTTTGCCTCCGGCGTTTGTCAGTTGTCATGAGGAAGTTGAGGACGTACTGAGTAGATTGAGGGAGATAGATGAGACGGAAAAATAGTGTGTGTGTGTGTGTGGGGGGGGGTCCGTGGCCCACTTGGATAAGCAACTCCAGAACTCATCTGGAAGTGACTAATCCAACCATCGAAACTATAAGTCAAATAAGAGCAGTCAACCTACAAACTTAATTCCAGTGGGAGCCACAAACACGTTCAACACATCAAGACAATTTCCAGCTCTCCTCATATCTTGAATCCCTGAACTCCTATTCACAATAACAATCGTCAAGAGCAGAGTTAGGCGTTACCTTCACCATCGTAGCTACCGATGCTTGCCGCATATTGTTATTATAAAATTATTTAAAAAAATTATTTGTTATTAAAAATTATTATTTAATCGTATTTAAAAAAATAAGTTGTTCATCTGAACTGTTTTTGATGAACTTTTTTACTTCCTTTTTCTTTGTTTCAAAGACATTTTAAAAATATGATAAATAAAGATGTTGTCTGGTATCAATACTTTTTATTCAGCTTATGATCATTTCGATCGCATAGCGATCATCCTCAGAACTTGCAGCTTCCGGGCCGAAAACAAAGTTCGAAACGATCATAAGCTGAATAAAAAGAATTGATACCAGACAACATCTTTATTTATCATAATAATAGAAGGTATCTACCTCACCAGCGATCTAATTAACATTTTAAAAATATTTTCAGAGCATTTTATTGATCATTTTTGGAGATGTTTAAGTCATTAAAATCCGTTCCGAAGTAATAATATACTGCATGAATCGGTCGTATCGATGAAACGGGGATTCTTCAGGGGACCCTGCCAGACGCGGTCGGTGCAGAGATTTCCAGAGCTCTCTGTGCGTGGTCCAGGCGCCACGCCCACCCACCTGCCGCACGCGCCCTGGGGCCGGCGGGGGCCATCGGCTGCGGGTGGGTCCCCGCGCGTGCTATTCCGAGCGTCGCGGCT